>OX596006.1:21226076-21875662 GCA_951394115.2 Drosophila phalerata
TTATGTGGCTCGTCGTTTCTGTTTGCTTATTTAATTTAATTTCACTTAACTTTATTGAAGTTTATTTGGCAACAAGTTTTTTGACAGATGCTTAGTTTATTTATTTATTATATGAACATATTCGCGTAGATGTATTTTTATATGAATATGTATCTGTGTTCATATAGGCAAGCCTTTGTTGAGGCGATTCCGATGACGCAGGTAATACCGATTGAATATTGGCGCTCTGGGCTCAATAATTTTATTTATTTATGAACCTACCAACATTTAAATGAATGAGACAATCTCAAACGAAAGAAGTCGACTAAATACAAATAATGAAATTGTATAAAATTTAATTGGTCAAAACAAACAATTATTTGGGTGTCGCAATTCGACGTTAACTACGTCATCGGCCTGAGAAAAAGTGTCAAATGCAACAACTCGAGCAGAACAGAGACTTAAATGATCGAAATTTGATGAAACCGAAACTGGAACTGTAACAAAAGTCATTCAACTTGACAAAAGTCAACAAAAAATAAATTAAATTAAATTAAATAAAACTTCACAACTAAAACAACAGTATCTCGCTTGAGCTTAGGGCCATTTATTCATCACATTAAACAAATTATGGCCAAGAAGGTGTGCGTGAGTGTATGGCAACTGTGATCTCATAATCAAATAAAAAAATATGTTGACTTATATCATCATATAAATATCGATACACAGCTAATACTATAATTTCTATGGTATATAAGTATACAAATATTAGCAGGTGCAATATTATCTAATCTAATCGAATCATAGAACACGATGAAATCTTTCAATATATCATCTACAAAAGAAACTTTGTCCGTTAATACATCTTTGGACAGAAGTTCATAAAACGATTAAAAACATTTTCATAAAAAGAATCAAAGAAATTTAATCAAGTTATAAGAATAGAAATTTAATCAAGCTATGAAAGTATGAGGATTTATCAAGATAATCGTTTTGAATGATTTAGATAGGTTTCTATTTATAAGTCTATTTTTATATAGGGAATCTCAATCCTTTGTGATCCATTATCGTTATAAGAATAATATAAATTGCAAAACCTTCTTGAATGGCTCTCATATAAATTGTTATTACTATTAGTTTAAGTGAACAGGCAAAAGAGGAAGGAATAATCCTAAACAAGTGTAGCTGATCTGGGAATTAAGAATATACAGCCGAGAATAAATGACAGACCCCAAAAGGGGTCTGGTCATATGGCAAAGGGAGAGGGAGAGAGGGTGAGGGGGAGAGGGGGAGAGGGGACCTGCTCATTAACAACACGCAGCAGTTCAACAAAGAAAATATAATAATGAGAAATTGCACACAAAGCAAACAGCTGAGGTTTTGTTTTGTTTAGTTTTGCTGTGATGTGTTTTTGTTTTAGTTGGGGAGGGGTAAAACAGTTCACTTAGCTGGGCTAATGACAATTCTAATGCCAAACCATATTTGCAGGCTAATTCGCACAGTAAGACTTGCAAATACCCTGTAGTCACGGATGCATTTGTTCAAAAACTGGTAATTTTTAAATTTAAAAGTACATTAGTTAGTGGCATTAATTATATTCTACATTTTGTTTATATTCACTATGCGAATTTATATTTCATTTAGATATCCATTTTAAGTATAACTGTATATATTAAATAAACGCTCAAAAGGTAGAAAAATAATATTAGTAATATATTAATAAAAATATAGGCTTTTAAGTATCAAATCGTAATAAATGTCGGTAGCTTTAAGAAGGTTATTCTGAATGCTTACCCAATTAGAATCAGTACTGTACAAAATTTAAATGTTAATCCAAAACGTTCTCAAAGAAGCTCTTTGTCTAGTAATATTTTCGATATATCGCATTAAGAATCTATACATATATCGCATTGAATATCATATTTAACTTAATTTTCACTAAGAACTAAGAAATTAGACTAGTAAAGAAGATATTTTCAAAATCTCAATTTTTGTCCAGCAATCATAGCATTTAAGTACAAATGGAATGTGACTTGTGAGGAGAATAATAAGAATATCAAAATTTATTATTCTTGATAGATAGTACAACCAAAAGTCATACAGCTCCATAGCAATACCAAAGCAGCAGGGCCAACTTAAGCCATTGAAATTGTCCAAAGAACTTGGGTAATTAGCAGGCGAGGCAATAACAGCTACTCATAACTGCGACGGGTGGCTTGACTTGGGCGACCCCAACGATTCAACGATCCACCGATTATGGTTATGGTTATGCATAAAATAAGGCAACCCCCACTGCAAACTACTCGACTCGAATGCAATTTGGCCGTGAAAACGAAATGCCAGCAACATAAATTAATTATTATTATTTGTATATTGTATTGTTTTTTTTTTTTTTTTTTTTTATTTTTTTTATTTATATCTTGGGCAAATTAATATTAACTATGCATTAATTAAAAGTTGTATTTTTTTTTTCCTTTGGTGTTGCCTTGCTTTTTGTTTCATTTGGCCAGTGTTGGGGTCTGGGTTGGGGCTTATTTTGTTTTTGGCTTGGATGGTTTTGTTTCACTTTGATTTCAATTTGGATACGCTAAAGGGCAGGGCTCGTTCACCAAAAAAAAAAGCGATGTGAATGTTAAGGTTGCATTTTAAAATTGTATAGTTAATAAATTATTTTTAAGTAACTACGAAATGTTTGTTGTAGTACCCAGTGAACTCTATTATGTTAAATGTTACCACTGGGCATTATAATTACTTTTTTTTATGTACTTGTATATATTTCTTATTGTATTTTTATTTATTGCATGCGAAATGCCTGCGGCCATTCGTTTTTTCCACAGTTTTTGCATTTATTTATATAAGTTAAGAATTGCCTTTTTATGTTTTTACAAGTTCAAGTTGCAATTTTAAGGTCACATTCAGCCATAAAGTTGAGCTTTGAGCTGTGAACTGACTGTAAGCACCAAAGATCGTCCGCAAAAAAAAAAGAAATAAATTATCAAGACAGATCGATAGAATGTTGTTATTAAGCTAATGTTAATGTTGATGGCATAAAATTCCATAAATTTATAATTAATAACCCTCAGAGTTGAAAAAACGATCTGAGAAAAATGGTGATCTGTGGTATGTGTACTACGATTAAGGAATTCGCATAATCTACTCAAATTACTTGGGGCAAGGTCAACAACAAGACGACTAAGAAGTAAAGGAGAAGAAAAGGTTATAGTATTTTTAAGATATTTAGCGCCTAGCATTCGATTAATGAGCAATCTTATTAATTTAATTCGTCCCCTAAGTAATTTATTAAATATTCTCATTCTTTTGTTAAAGTATGACTGGCAACACATGTGGCCTGTTGTTAATAACCTGGTTGCGAGTATAAAGTTGTAACCCTATTTCATATTGTCAATTATGCATTAATTGTGCTATTTTCCATTGATTTCCGCCTGTCTTTCTACTGCCAACCGACAGCTAAGTAACTGGCAGAGTTTGTAACAGTTTTTAGCTGTTGTTTCAGTGTTTACATTTGATAATTTATTTTAGTATTTAGTATTATTTAATTTCTTTAGCTCGTTACTTATATATTTCTTACATTTGTTAAAGCAATTTTACACTCACTTCGCACTCACTTTAAACTTTTCGTAAGCGCTTGTTGTTAAATTTTTCCGAAAACTTAACACAATTTCGGCACTTGATTTTTAATAATTTATTTTTTTTCTTTTTTTTTTTTGGAGCACAAACAAAAATAATAAAAAACACAATTATTCTGCCAGCATAATACTGGTGACAAAAGGGTTTGCCTTGGGGCTTTTGTATTTAGGGGGTTCTGTTTTATGTATTTAGTTTTTTTTTTTTGTTTTTGGTTTCGGTGTTTTTTTATGATCTTTTTTTCTCTCTCTCTCTGTCGACGTAGTCTGCACCGTACGCCGGGATATCGTACACTGAATGTCCAAAGACGGCAAACAGTTGTTATTATAACGCGTCAAAGCGTTTCATTTAGCGTCGCAGCGACGCCGACGTAGACGCCAACGGCGACAGCGATTTTAGCGACCGGTGAGCGGACGCGTTGAGTACCGTCGATCTGGTCGAATCAATAAGCCAAACGACAGACTAAACCTCCGACTGCCGCCGTCGTAGCTGGCTAAAACTTCGAGCCTCCCAGAGTCAGAGGCACTTGGACTTCGAGGCAGTGGCATTGGCTGTTGATAAGCTACCCAAAACTTGCTCTCAACATTGTCGAGAGCAGCGACGCGACGATAACGCAGTCGGTTTTGTTGCTGTTGGCATCACTGCTCACAACTTGTTATCAATAGAAATCAAGTTCAGTTGATGATAGCCGAAAGCCAAAGCTAAAACCAAAGAAATCAAAAACCAAACAATTGACAAGATCAATGAATGAAAATTCTGCCAGCGTCAGCGTCAGCGCCAGCGTCAACGCAACGCCGACATCATGAAGCTTCGTGTGCACCGTTAGAACGAACGTTGACGCTCTATCGATTCGGCTAACGTTCGGCTAACTTACTTTGACAATCATCAGTTTTGACAGTTAGTTGGCTCATTACTCATTATTAATTGTCAGCTTTAGTTTGGCAGCACATGCGGCGTATGAGTGATGCTACAAATTTACGACCACCGGACGCCGTTTAATAACTCGTACAAATCGACGATAAATAATAGTGGGATTCCTGTAACCGATTCAGAATCTGAATCAGTTTCAGAAACGACCCTTTTTGCACACTGATTTGATTTTGATTTCCAAAATTTAAAAAAATGGCGGGAAAACACAAATTGACAAATGAAAGTGTGAAAACGGGTTTTCTTAGACTTTTTATTAATAGTTTGGTTGCAGAATAGTATAATTAGAATATTAGTAAATTTGTTAATAATGCTTAAGTTGCAATTTTACACATTAACTGCTTCTTCATTATCTGCGTCTTTTTAAGCTATTTTAGTGCATTAGCTTCAATTCTAACAGCCCTTTCTAAGCTGTCATCCACCTGGGAAGTTTTTAGTAATTATTCTGACTTAAAAATATAGTTATTAAATTATCCATTCTTGAAATACAAGAAGCTTTTGACATTATCTAACTTAAAATCACCAAAAAATGTAAGCAAACACCAAGTGTGGCCAAATAATGTTATCGAAATGCACGGTCTCACATGTTATGGAAATTAAATTAAAACGAAGTCAAAACGAAATCAGCCTCAAACCTGATTTCGTGAAGTCACTTAGGGTTCCCACACTTGCCGTATATTTTTTTTAATTTGCCTGGCAACCCTACACATTTTGTATGGAGCAGCTGTGAACAGATGATCGGCGAAATCAAATTCGTAACGAAACCAAATCTGTATAGCTTTCAGGAATACCTACAATAACCGAATTTTGTCAATATATCTCTCTCTCTCTCCGTCGTAATTTACACTAATTATTGTAGTTAAATAATGAGGGAATTTCAAGAGCTTAACTCATAAGTATAATCCGGCACGATCCACACATTAGGGGCAAAAAGAAGCAACACAATTTAAGGTTATTTATTAGATTTCTAAGGCTATACGTAAATAGTAAGCTTAACTGTTGCTAATTTAAATCAAAAGATGCTTTATAATTGTTCTTTTTATTTCTGTGCATTGTGATGAAACCTCATTTGAAAGTTTGGGATGTGAGAAAACACGAAAAGCATTTTAGATTTTAGGTCACTAAATGACGTACTACAGCGACGCAGACTATGCCCTCAGCAATTGGATTTAGCATATTGTTATAAACAATCTATAGATACCCGAGAGTACATTCACAAAGCATACAATGATTACTACAACAATCGACAAAAATCGACATATTCGTTGGCAAAAAGACATAAAAAAAAATGGATTTTAGACAAAAACTGGTTTGCTCGCATCCGGATAATTGATACAAAACGCGTAGGTCCAAAAACACTAACGATTTGACCATTTCTCTAGCCATCTCGCTTGCGCCTTGTAAGCCCCGCGGCTTTAATTAATAAGTGAGTAAACTTTTTTTATTTAAATATATTTTAAGTTTTTTTTATGTTGTTTTGTTTTGTTGTTTGCGCCCGAAGACATCAAAAGAATGGATTGGGTGCAGGATGTAGCGTTAAGTAGTTATGAGTTTGTTGTATCATTCATATTTCATTTTATTTTATTCGCTGTCAATGCTAATTGCGAAACAAGAGTGGGTGCATGGAGCTGGTAGGATTTGGGGGGAAATGGGGATTGGAGGAGACACTCAGCGAAATTGTGAAGTACCGCAAAGACGACAAGAATAGCTATAAATAAATATTTTTAAATAAATGGAACAACAACAATAAAGTAATCAATAAGATCAACACAAACAAGTGACTAAACAATTTGTGTCTAATTATGAGAAACCTAAAATTAAGAATCAATTATGATTTGGTTTTCAAATTGATGTTCGTACTTTGGATTCATTAGGACCGTGTCGGTCCTCGTGGCACATTAGCCTTAATACAAAAAAGTAGGTTCGGTTCCAAAAATCTAATTTCAGGTCGAAACGCGCCGCGCGAACGAAATACATCTAAAATAAACGATTTACAATCAACAAAAAAATCAGAGTCTTTATGCTTTAAGAGATCACCCTATGTTGGTAACATAACTAATGTAATTTGCAAAAAGTTGCCTTTTTGTTATACTTAAAAAAAAAAACAATATTAGAATAAGAATAGTTTTCAGCAATTCTTGCTGACCGTGCCGGGCTCGGGCTTTAAATAAAAGAGAATTTCGGGCTCGTGAGGCCCGCGCCCACCTTTAGTGCGAAGTTAATTTCTATATTTTACTTGTGATCGATTTGCAATCAGTACCTGCTGCGAGACATGAACACTTTTAATTAAATCAGCTTATTGATACATTGTAATTGTATAATTATGAGATTGTTGAAAATCTGCAGAGCAGGTATCCCATTTACGCTGCTTTTATTAATAATGCTTTCAATCCCTACTAAAATTACAAAGGTGTCAATTTTATTAAAATCAAGCGGAAAAGGCTGAAGTCGAGTTCCCGACCATAGGATACCCGTTACTTATTTCAATATATATTAAAGTACAATATGGAAATTATTACCTAATAACAACTATTGCATACTCTAGGGAGCATGTTTTGCTTCAAAAACTTTGAAACGCTATTACTGATGTTCTACTAGTCCGATCTTGTTTCGATGGAGTGAGATAATAGATAATAGTAATACATTTCGGTTATTACCACAAAGAACGTATTATATGAAGAATTGTGGGTGTTTTGGTTTCGCGATTTGATGGGGCGGAGGGGATCGTGGCTTTAATTTGAAACAAACTTGATCTGCGTGGGGTATATAGAAATCTGTGTGCCAAATTTGGTTACTCTACCTCTTATAGTGTCTGAGATGTAGGCGCTCACACAGACGGACGGATGGACAGACACACAAGGCTATATCGACTCGACTGTTGATGCTGATCGAGAATATATATAATTTATGGGGTCTGAGATACCTCCTTCTCCCTGTTACATATATTCCACCGAACACAATATACCCTTTTACTTATTTTTGAAGTACCGGGTATCATCATTAATTCAATATAAATAGTTTCAAAAGGGTGAACCCAAGCTTGTGCTAATAATATAATAATGTATATAATTTGATCGCAATAAACCATTCATAATGTGATGAGTATTATTGTTTCACATATGAACCAAACAGTTTTGTTTTAGTCGCAAACTGTATTTATTACCCAAAGAAGGATCCATAAACTCAATATGGGAAGACAACGCAATAAGTTTGGTGTCTGAAACGTACCATAATATTTATTTGTAGGTGAGGTACACTCTGCTTATGATAATCAGAGACAGACGTATGTATGACTCAGATAATTATAGGAAGTACTATCTGAGCATAGACATTCGCTATAACGAAAATACCCTGACGTGGGGATTTTTCGTGCCATCGATAATTATGATACGAGATCTGTCAAGTACTCTTATACATATGTACTTTCTTAATAACCAGGGCCCAAACGAACAAAGGGAATAGGTGGGAAATGCACAAAGCAACTTGCGTATATTTATATTGAGGCTTATCAGATGAAACGACGACTTCTCAGTTGAGTCTCATAGTTGAGGATAGGGACAGAAGCCTTTGGGGCGGGGACTTACACGTTGTACGTTTTATTCAGTACGTGTTGGAGTGGGCGGTGATGGCGGTGGCAATATTTAAGTGAATTACTTGAACGAATTGTATTGCATTTACTCGTATTTGTTTATCGTCAGGCAATTGACAAACTGACGGGTTCGTCATACCGAAACAAGGGAGGAAATGAGGGAAGGCGTTCAATCAAATTGTTGGATAATGTTCAATCAACTGCCGCCGCTGCCGCCGATAATGCTTTGATCCAGCGTCTATCCAATGTGTCTATCAACGATCAATTGTAATGTTTTTATTGTTTGTTAGGGGTTCGCCATGCAAATGTCAATACTTAGACCCCCCCCCACACCCAAATAAGCCCTCCTTTCTCGTCCAAGTGAATATTGCATTGTACGACTTGAACTTGAACTTGAACTTGCAACCGCGCAATCGGTTCAATTTAAACCCAAGTGGTTCCGATCCGCCCCCTATACATTTATATACACTCGGACAATATAATCGGATCTCATGCACACGCTATACATCAAATTAGCAGGTAAAATTGCCATAAGAGTTATTACAGCGTTGTCGTTGATACCGCCACCTTCTCCACAACGCAATTAATCACATGTAATGCACTTAATTGTTGTTTGGTAAGCCACACTTACAATTAAAATATGCATGCTGGTGTGAAGTCCAATCAGACTTCTGGATCATCGACCAAAGCCACAACATTTAACGGGCCCTTTCCACTCAAGTTGAAGTACCAATCAACGTCGCGCCTGTCACTTTCCATTGACAATCTAATCGGTTAGACGGGCAGCTAATATTGATTGCACATGTTCGCAGTTATATTTAAAACGATTGATTTGTTCTTTCAAATCTCTATATATATGTATATACAGACCGAGTTATGAAAATTGTAGTCTAACTGAGCGAATCGACCGCGAAAAAATAAAAAACTCCAGATACATAATAATACCCAAAAAAAAGAAATTCTAACGCTTAGCTGGTTCAGAAACTTCGGTGAATAATTAATGATTATACTGCATTATCCTGCCAGGGATCACCCTTATCTCACTTTATTTTAAAATTAACTTTAACTTTGTTTTTTTCTTATGAACTGCTAATTTATTTTTTAAGGCGGCAATAAAAACGTAATGTGGCTTAAATAGGCATATCGATATCGATCGGCAAGATCCCAATATTCTGTTGATAACAGGGTCTTTTATGATTACAAGTAAACATCTGCGTAAGAAGTGGCTCCTTGACGTTTGAATTTTGCGTCAAGCGGGAAGTAAAATATCAAAAATAAATCAAATATTTTATTTCTAGGAGTATGATAGGTATAACACATATTCCCAGATAACCAGATTTTATTCGCCTGCAAAATCCAAACCAGTTCTTGCGGTTATATACTTTAGTAAATATATATATATAAACAGAAAAAAAAACTTTTCAGGAAATGTTTGACAACACTCATCTTAAAAACAAAGAAAAAAAAATAAAATTTAAAGTGTTGTTTTTAATTAGTAAACTACTATAATAGAGATTATTATAAGTGTATGATTATGATTTAAAATTTGTATCTTAAAAAATTCAAATTTTAACGAATTCACTTTACATCTAAATCTACAGAAAACCAACAATTATTATTGGATAAATTAAAAAAACCGTACCAATACAAGTGAATCAGATTTCGGATCTTGAAAAAAAAATTATTTCGGTTACGGTTTGGTTACTAAAAATGAAACGGTTAGTTTCGATTATAGGTGTTATTCCCTGGTTTTGCGGAAAACCTTAAAGAGAGTATTCAAATTTTAAATCTAAAAAAATTTAAATTTTGAATTAATTTAAATTATTAACTGTTTCGGTTAGGATCACTTTTTGGTTTTAATTAATAATTTAGTAACTGTTTCAGTTACTAAGCCCGATATTCGATTTGGTTTGATTTCCTGATGAAGGCACACGACCAATCACGCTGCAAAACTTTGTCATGCTTATAAAAAGAATAATTGTTGCAAAAAGCATAAAACATTGCTTAATGTCATTATCGTGGTTTTATCAGCCTGGTCAAGTGCTATAAATGTGATTATCACAGCATTTATGGGAGTGGTTGTTCCTAGAATAGTCTTAATGTGTCAACATGATTACTCAGGCCGAAAAAAAAAACATGCCAATACGATTTGATTAACACAAACAAAATAAAATGAGCAGAATTGTGTAGCCCGAAAATATATTAAAGATAATCATTATCAGATTGTTACTGGCCATAAGTATTATGATATTGAAAATACGATTTATTCACCAGACACAAACTGAATTAAACTTAAAACTTGAGTGCGATGCTGACGCAAAAAGAAACTAAATTCACAAGTCAGTTAACTTTGGTCAATTCCTCATACTTATTTTGGTTTTAGCGATCCAATCATACCATGTCACTTGAGATACAACAGATAAAGATATTACAAGTGTTACGTACGAGCTCTCAAGTCAGTTCTCAAGTGCTACTATATGGGTGAAAAAGCCCAATCCCCACTACTTATTTAATTTATGTACTTATCTCTCACGTAGCAACCTTAAAAAGTATCTTTTATCACAAGATCTTGAGGGTTGAATGGAAGCCTGCTTCTCATGATATAATAAATTTGATAAGGGATATTTTATAAAGCACAAATGTGCCTTAAATCTTACAAAATTTTCAATAATATATGTACATCGATTTAAAAAAAAAAAAAAAAAGCGAAGACTAGGAATTAATTCTAGAACTATAGTTTCTTGGTAATAACATCTTAGAATTGAATTGAACTGGCCTATACGAATCAATGCACTCTAATATACAGATATTTTTTTGTGGAAGCCTTAATTTATCCAAATTAAAGCTTTTTCGGATGTTGAAAAAATTCGCCTTTCGGGAATTTTCGTGCCCACTGTGCTTTTTGCAGAGGCCTAGGCTGGGACGAAAAAAGCCAGATTACGATCTTCATGCCCAATTCCCGCGAATTTTTTTTAAAAAGTCTCGCGGAATATAACTTTTCTTTATTACAGGGTATTCCAAATTCGAATTGATAGCTATTCATTCTTCTTGCCGACTTAACCGTGCGAAATGTTCGATCTTGATATCAAGTTGATGGCAGATAGGCACACTTGTTCATGGGTAACACCTTGACGGAGTTATTTACAGGAAAATCTTATCGCCAGTTCGCCTAAACCAGAATTAATCAAAATAATTCTTATGTATAGACCCCGTGTAGAGTACACCACTCTTTTCAGTCAATGATTCTGGAAATCCTAATGGGCGCTGCAAGCTATTCTTATCACGTCGATAGCATTTTGGATACTCATTGATGATTTGTTTGTGCGTGCAGGTGTGTTTGTTTGTATATTGCAATGATTTGTCAATAACCAGTTAATAAAATGATTGTACTCGTACTTTCGTGCTTGCATATAATTGAAGTGCCCAACGACAATCGACACGCGTCATTTGGCGTAATTAGTATGTGAAGCGACAGCTTAGATACACAGATACACCAGCGCACAGATACAGATACCAATACCAACAAATGATAGTAGATGCAGATATGTCACATTGGAGTACAAATAATGGGATAAGGTAACAAATGTGTAAGGAATCTTCGTTAGCGCCTTGGACCTTATGTCCGTTAATTGTATTTTTTTTTTCTAAAAATACATCGCATGGTTTTATTTACATCAAGGCTTCCAGCCATCAAAATGTTGGAAATTGATCGGTTCCGTGGTTTGAACCATAGGTTCGTTTTGAAGCCAAGGCTTTGGTTAAATTTATAACAAAATACATAGTTGTAGAATTGCTCAAACTTTTTCTTGATTATTTAAATCAACTATATTATTTAATGCAAAATATCAAATAAGTATTAATTTTATTTGAAGTCTAAGATATTTGCTAGAAAGTAGAAAAGTATGAACTATATGCATTAAATTTTCTTTAAATTAAAAATAGTAGTTTGATTCGATTCATCCAACGATGACCTTGTAGGTGGGCCTTCATTTTAGACAAGCAAATAGTTGTACTCCATACATAATTAGATGACAACAAAAATTACAATAGGCTCCCACATTTTAACGAGCCCAAATATCTGATTAACAAGCAACATCAAATTAATATAGAGCATGCTATACATACAAAGCAGACAGTTCTGTTAAATCTTATTTCCATATATGACTTCCCATCATTTCAATACCAATGTCTCGGTATTAGCGATCATTGCTTGATATCGGTGTAAAGATTTCTTTTCAAATTAGCTTAAATAATTCAAATGGAAAAACGCAATAAACTAAACAAACAATTTCCTGAAATTACAATTTGCAATTCACATTAAATTATGACAAATTTGGGATAAGAATAAAAACAATAAGAATTTACCAAATAAAGAAATTAACAAAAAAAATACAAATAAATAAATCGACTCGTATGTTCTGTAGGGTTCACGTAGATGAAACATCGTCCGAAATCTAGCCCAAAATTTAACCAGTTTTAAGAGTCCTGATGAATTATTGTTAAGTCAATAAAAAGAATATTGCTCACACAACTTTCAATTGATTACTTGGGTCTCGAATGGTATCGAACTAAATTG
Organism: Drosophila phalerata; assembly: GCA_951394115.2. Lineage (NCBI taxonomy): Eukaryota > Metazoa > Arthropoda > Insecta > Diptera > Drosophilidae > Drosophila > Drosophila phalerata. The sequence continues at coordinate 21,238,793 of OX596006.1, forward strand.
ATCTATAAAACTAAAGTTAGATTAAACCTAGGACAACTAAGCATTTGATGGTGGTCTAAAGCGAAATCTATAGTCATGAATTAATGGCGCCAATTTTGTACATTATCGTATGAACATATCAACAAAGATATTGAATCACTTTCGGTTTTACAACAAATAATAAAATTGGAGTTCATGTTAACTTGTGTTAACAAATTATTATATATTTTCATTATTCTCTAAGCTTGCAACTTTTTATGATAATTTCATTCCGTCGAAATTAGTTCTTCCTCAGAAGTTTACTGTGTCTTTGTATGAAAATTACAAGCGGGTTCTAAACCTGTTATCAGTTCGGGCCGTAATCAGAAATCATAAGAGCGCGGGCGGACAACCGGGCACAATGTCAATAAAAAGAAATTCAAGGAAAATGTTTTTCAACAACATCAACAACCCAGAACGGAGTGCTGTCGATGACTTGTCAGCCGACAACGGTCGTAGCGTCGGTTTCGTCACCTGATAATTCAGAATTCCGCGGCAATATTGACGGGCGGCTCATGGTCTGCTATATACGCAGTTAAGACATACAATTTAACCGATGTGTGTACAAAAAAAACAATGAAAATTAACCATAAATTAGATTAAAAAAAATAATAACTTAATGATGATATTAACGGCGATAAAAAGCAATAGAATGAAAAGATCAACAAATTTAAGCCGAATCCATTATGCTCTGACACAATCATTTATCAACAGGTAAAACCTCTGTAGTAGGGACTACGATATATCCTACTTCCAGGTGCTGATACCATGTATAACATGTAACATATTGCAGTCTTCAAAAATTAACCAATACAAGTCGAATGCTATATGCTCTGACACAATCATTTCCACAATTTTTATTATCTTCATTTTTTATTGACTTGTTGTTTTGTTGAAAACGTTTTTTTCAATGCTAATGTTACACGCATTTCTAACGGGGCTATCTTTTTCTTACATTTTTTGAATCAATCAGTTTCCAAGGGTTTTATTTGCGTAAATATCCCTACCATTTGAGATAGTATTCAATTCAAGTACTTGTAGTATTCGCATCGATCGTCAAAGAAAAATACATCAGTTTTTATTCTCACAAAATCTGGTCACACTCTGAGCAATTTCATACAAAAGTGCTTCAATATAGGAGGCATTTGACAGATTCCGAAAAACCGATGAAAATTCCGAAAACCGTTGAAAAAACGTTCGTGTGTAAGCGAAATGTTTTTGACGCCGTACTTTTATCAATGGTTTCTTAACGTACAGAATTCGCATTTCGCTTGTTCGCACTCTCTGCCGAATTATTGTAGTACTAATTTAAATATCGTTCGTCACAAAATGTAGATATCAGAAATTTTAGAGACTATCGTCACTACATTTTTTTATCCCGTAAAGAGGTAAGATATACTTTTTACATAAAAGTCGGAGATATTTACTTCTACCTGTTATGTAACACAAAAATTAACAAAACTTATATACCCTTAATTTATATATGATATATAAATATAGCTGCTTATAATTCATGTTTATGTTAAATAACGTTTATAGCTGAGCGATAAAGTATAGATTACAAACTATGTCCACATCGCGCTCGAAGAGCAAAACTTTCGTTTAATACAATGCACTATGGGGAATTTTTCCGATTTTTTGGAATAAATTCAATTTTTCAAAGTTATCAAAATACGTTCTTGATAACAGCAATCGACCAGGAAATGTCCAAACTGTAATGTTGCATACCAGAAATTTTAACAGAACTCGCCACTGTTAAGTTATAACAGTGCAAACAGAGGTTATGTAATTGAAAAACACGTGCTGTCAAAATTGTTGCATTTTTCGTCAAACTTTAAATACAGAAAACTAATAGATATTGTTTATAAATTGAAAACCTTTGACATACACTCTGTTTGGAGAGGTTTTTTCTTTGTGTTTAAAAGCTTGGATTGTAGAATTTGATCGTATTGACCTCGTAGTTATATTAAACAAAGAGCCACCTAACTGATTGAAAATTGAAAATAAATTTAAACTTTAAATGGAAATATAAAAAAAAGGTCCACCTCAGTCCACCATAATATTTATAACATATTGTAGATAAATTAGTTGTTGTTATGTCAATATACTTACTTTTTGCGATATTTTGCGATATTTTATGAAAATTAACTTTTTATCATGTAACCTCAAATTTTAAAATGCAGGGTTTGATTTTACATGAAACTTTACGAAGGTAAAAAGAGCAAATGAGGTTGCTTTTTTGATCTACTTTAACGCACTAGTTGTTAGTATTTACTTTAAGAATTTTACACGAATTTTAAGAGCTAAAAGTTAAAGGTTTTCTTTAGCTGTTACAAATAAGAATTTAATAGAAAATAATCATAATTGTTCATTACACTGAAAATTGGAGTTTTACAGCCGAGTTTTCTATATGATATGGTAGTCTAAGGTTGACTAAAATGCCAGAAACTTTCAAACTCTTAAAACTTTTAAGAGTCGCATTAAAATATGGAAAAATAATACGGTTTTCACAAAAAAGTAGTCTTCAACCGATAATTCATATTATTTCTATATAATATAGTTGTCCGATTTGGATCAAATTTTACCAGCTCGTTAGGGGCATAGTAACACGCCTTACCTGCAAATTTGGTGATCATAGCTTGAAAAACAAAAAATTTGCATATCGCAGAATCCAAAATAAAGGCGGCACCACGCCCACTTTTGTAGGACATTTGCGTATTGCTTTTATAAGCCCAATGCAAAAAACTAGACCAAAGAAACTTCATTCGTTCTCGAGTTATTAATTAATTCCAAAAAAATGGTCAAATTCCCCATAGTGCAATGTGGGAAATTGTAATAAAATTATGCCCAAAAGTATGCTCTGATAAATTTTTTAGATCCACAATTTATATGTAGTCTCATAAGTTTTATCTAAACTTGATAGCATAATTATAAATATTGTGGAGTTTAAAGCAATCAAGAAATAACAAATTAAGTATGATAACCATTTGAACGCCTCCTAGATAATCAATAATAATCGGCTTCTCGGATGAATTTATTTTCACGTGACATACCTTATATTATATTGATTAAAAGGGGTGATCATCTGATGCAAAGCAAGAGGTTTAATCGTAAAATGCTTTAAAAAATTCACGTTGCACATTAGAGAGCATCGATTTGTATGGGCCAAAAAAAATTGACAATTGATACCCCATGTTCGTAATCTACGCTCAAAAACCGGGGACTAGGAATTGATTTTAGAACTATAGTTTCCTGGTAAAAACATCTTAGAATTGACCGTAGATTACGAATATGGGGTACCATTTATTTTCAAACAAATCGATGCACCCTACTGCACATATTTTGATTTTTATTTTCGCAGTTGTTTTGCCTTCAGTCAATTTTAAGGGAAGAATAGGACTCGACTAGACGATGTCTTGTATTCAACTCTGGTTTCAACGACGAATTGGGAAAGGCTCAAAAGTTAACACAAATTATTATTGCAAAAAAAGGTAGTCGCTTAAAACGAGCATTTTGCATTTAAAGTTTTCGATTTAATAACATCTTGCAGCAAGAACAATAATTCTTTTCTGACGCTCACATGAAAGGTATTACGGGCTTAGTATAAAAATATTTCTATATATCCTTGACTTTTTGCATTTATAAAATTTTTAATTTAGAAATTGCAAACATTTTGAAGACTAGTTCACTATAGATTACTATTTTATTATAATGCATGTTCGTTTGTATGAGCGCCTAGATCTCAAAGACTATAAGAGCTAAAGCAATCAAATTTGACGCACAGACTTTAACGGCGTTGGAGAAGATCAAATTTATTGATTTAAAATTTTAAGCTATAAGCATATTAATTACAGTTTTATATTAATATTATATACCATCCTACTAAATCGCAACTGTACTAACAAGAGTAAGAATTTTTAGATAAATTCAAGCTCTTTAAAGAATGTGACGGATATTTCTATAGTCGAAGTCTCGACTATAGCCTTTCCGACAAATAATAAATTAACATTTCGTGTTTTTTGAGTTTTGAGTTTTGTTGTAAAAGAGAGCGACATGGAGTTGTCTTCCATATCCACATGCAGGTCAATCTATTCAATTTTTTATTCAGTACATAACCATTTTACCGCTTAGGTTTTGGTTGGCCCATTTCACTTTATGTAATCGAATGTTACAACTTATTTACATAAGTCTTTAAATAGTAAATTTATTTCAGAATGCATATCTCATGGATAATTTGACTTTCCAGACCAAAACACAGTAAGAACTCGATAAAGTTCAAATTTGTATGCAAAAAGGCTAGCTACATATATTTATGTGTATGTAATGACTATAAAAATCGATTGTTATCTTTAAAAGATAAGAAATAGACCAATGTGCGACATAACGAGATCATAATTTTTATAAAAATAAGTTCACTTCTCAATGTTGCCTCGAAGAGATTTTGATGTCAAAACAGGTAATACACATATGTGTGTCATTGTCTATTGCATTGTGTTCATTACAACCGGATAAGTTAGTGGTACGTCGTATGTATACGCCACAGACGGTTTATGTAAGTGGTACACATCATATACACATCAATATGTATGCATATGATATGATGGCATGTGGCATTATCACTTGGATTTTCCGAACGTACCTGCCTCGCTCTCCTCATCACTGGCATTATCGTCACTGTTCAGGAGTGGGGCATAACCGCATTTGTTGTTGTTACGCCTGCTACGGCCACGACCTCCCAATATCCGTACCTCGCATTGAAGTAGCTTTTCCATTGCAACCAAGGGATGGTGGGGTGCGATTTGATGGACGAGTCACTTATTTTGAATAGCTTGTCGTTAGTGTTACGACATTTTAACCATCACCAGAGAGAGCAGCAATCATAAAAAAACAGTTTCTTCATCCGTTAACGTTGTCTATGTGGCGCTATCTGCGCTAATTTAAGTTGCTGAAGGTGCTCAACAAAAAAAAAAAACTAAATTGTATTTTTAATGTTGTTGGGCAGCGACTATTTGATCTGCTATACCAACACATACACAAACACATACACATACACAACGCATACGCACACGCACACATGGATTTTACTCTTTCTCTCTCTCTCTCTCACGTCGTTCTCAATATTTTCTCAAATATATTTAACTTATTATCACTTATACACACATCTTGTGTCTTACTGGAGATGCAAAAATACACGTAAACGATAAGCAGGCCAACTGGCTAAATGTCAACAGCTGAGCGTCAAAAGGCAAACTTCCCAGTAGAACTGGTCCTCAAAGAAATATTGAGGAAAAGTTGAGGAACATTCCCTGGTCGTTGAGGAAACATCGAGGCGTTTGTATGAAAATGATTGAGGAATTCAACATTGAGAGTTCCTAAGAACGAGAAAGCTTCCCTGTACATTTCTCAACGTTTCCCTAACACGAAACGTTGGGGACTCCTCGGGGAACTCTGCCAAGAAATCCCCAGGCACAAAACTAAAAAATAATTATTTCCAATGTATTTTATTAATTTTGAGTTTGTTTTCTTTTTGGTTTTTGTTTTTTTTATTTGTTTTATTATTACTTTTTTACTTTGATTTTTTTTTTTTCCAATTAATATTTATATTGTATTAAATTTTGTTTTATTCATGGCTGTTCTAGTGGTGTTCGAACCGGGGACCCCGAACTGAAAAATTCCGTTTCTTGGCGACTCTAACCATTGAGCCACGGGAGGTGAAATTTTCTTTCTAACAATAATGTACCAATTGGTTCAAATTTTGTTTCGAAAAAGCAGCGGCCAGTTGACGCCGGCAGAATTATTACAACACTAACAATGAAACATCAAAAAAATGACAACAACATCAAGTAAACGTAAGGGAAAATCAAGAACCGCGAATTTCAGTTCCACTGGGTTTCGTTTGAAATATACTCAAATATTGTTATTACTTTCATCATTCTCCCAACGAATCCAATCTTATAGTTTGCTAATCTCATTTTGCTTCCATGGTTCAAATTGAATAAGCTCAACGAATCGATTTGGACACCTTTTTAATACCGGAACTTAAGTAAAAAACGTGAAACCCTTTGACATTTGAAATTATAGTAGAATTCAACCAAATTTAAGTATAGTGAAATCGATCAAAATTTTCACACAAACATCGATAAGTACTTTAATTCATTACATTAATATAAAATTCGCTCACACATAAAATGGAAAATTGGGGATAAAAAAAATAATAATTCATTTAAGACATGTTCATTACTGTTTAAAAACACTTAAATTTTCACATAAATCGATTATTATTAAGCTGTCATATAATTATATTTATTTACAACTTTGTTCAATTAACTTATCGTCTACAAGTTTCAGGGAGCTAAAACAAACACCGATATAAACGGCATGCCATTGACGTCACAAAATGTTAGTAAGCAAACAACTCAAATACTTCAGATATTTGTAAGTGAGCGGCGTACTATACGGTTATTAAGGTACTTTCCAAATGTATAAGACACTTTTAAATTGAAGCACTAGCCAAACTTAATAAATGAATTTGAAAGTTTTTTTTTATACACGTATATATGCCTACAAATTTTAAATTAGTTTTGAGTAAGTATAGATATAGGCTTTACTGTGGAAAATTTGAGCATTTGAGCACTAACACATACAAAACATTTGTGCATTGTGTCATTGTCTCTAAATTCGGGAACAAATTTATACTATTTTTATTTGAATACATCAATGTCAGAAATGTCCCATTGAAAATTTGTGGGCATTTTTGAAAAAGAGAAGTAGCCAAACGGAGCCCAAGTAAGAAAAGTGGTTTCAATAGAGTTATACATTAGTAATAGTCAAGTCTACCATGTTTATATGATCTTCAGGGACTTGTGCAGTTCATGATGTCGCGACGTCTTCAAGTTAAGATAGAGGCTAGAGGCAAGACCACTAAATATTTAAATATTATTTTTTTTAAGTAAAACGATCTGTAAAATAAAATATTGGCAAAAATGTACCTATACTAATATATTTTTCAGATAGAGTTGAATTTGTGTGCCTTCCTTTGACAAACAGTATGTCCCTCTAAAAATGCTTACTGGGATTATATCGCTCATTTACACGAAGAGTGACATAAGTAAGACAAAAAACACGAATATGTTGTGACAAAATTTCATTATCCTAGCTTTAATACACACAGCGTGAGAAGAGATTAAGTAAGTTTTAAGTTTATCTCTAAATGCAATTTTTTGAGATATGTCACTCTTTTTGTAAATGAACGATCTGTTCCAGAATAAAATGACGATTTCAGGATATATGTGTATACAAGACATTATATTTTGGAGCTATCATCCAGAATATGTAAACATTTTTTCAAAAAATATCACAATTATCAAAAAAAAAAATATAAAAAAAAAACTCCCAACCGATTAATTGAAATAAATTGAAATTTTAAAAGTGTCGCATGAGTTTGAAACGCACCTTAGTTTTATGTGCGTGCGACTAGATCGCGTGTAAGCCCTTGAGAGAGCGAGACCGCAAATGAATCGCAGCTCCCTTAGTGCACTTGATGCAATGATTCAAAATAGTAAAAACAATAGTGACGCACATAACAAAGACAAATGAAATCAATCCCCTCTCTCTCTCTCTCTCTCTCTCTTTCCTACAGACGCATGCGCCGGTAACTTGAACAGCTGTGCTAGGCACCGTTATGCGCCAACAGCGACAGCGACGGCGATGTCAATAGTCGTCAATGGCATTGACTGACAAACTGACTAACTGACTGACTAGAGGGCCGTCGGCTTCAATTATGGCGTGCTTAATGTTTGCAAACAACATTAACAAGAACAATAACAAATGTTATAAGCATTTTAATTAATAAAAATATAGAATCAAATCAAATATAATGTAAATGTTTACGAATGAATGTGTATGTGTGTGTGTGTGTGTGTGTTAATTGCATACAAAATATTTTAAATTAAATAAAATTTGTAATGACACTGACATAATGAATTAACCAAATCAAATATACATACATATGTATTTGTATGTTAATTCAAAACATTAAAATTATATTATTTGTAGATAATGTAATGCAACTACATACATACATAAATCTAAAACTAAAAGTAAATACGTGTCTAAAAATAAGAAGGATAGCAAATAAAGTGAGAGTGATATAAATAGCTTACGTATGGGCCTGCGACGCATTCTGGTCACACTATTTTCGCCGCCACTGTTAGTGCTGCTAATCGGCTGCATGATGCCCTCGGGAACGAAGTGGACGACGACGACTACGATGACAGACAACAACAAGTGGGCGTACATTTTGCAAAGAAAATATGTAAAAAGAAAAGAACCAAAAGAAAGATATGTATGCATGTATGAAGGTACGTTTTAATTGTAAAGCAATACAAAAAAAAAAAAAAATAAAGACACCCTTGCTCGTATTGTAATACCGAGTACAGTTGCGGGCAAAAATATTAAGCACACTAACATTTGACACAACTAACTAAGCCTTATAGTCTGGCAACGCACTGTTCACCAACACAGTGCCACAAAATATATTTAAACCGGTTGATGCTGCAAAGACACCGACTACGCTCACTGTTGATTTTCTAACAAACATTTACACTGGAAATTGAGCAAGGTTTATGTTATGTTACCTTTCCTAATGATGAAACGACAAGTTTCAATGTTCAACAACAACTGAAACCCAAATGCAAAATCTGCTGCTGTCGATCGACAAAGAGAAGCAGCACCCGAAAGACAATAGCAAATACAAAGTAAAAGAATGAAAATAAAAATAAAGAAAATTTATCTTAAGAGCAAAAGCACAAAAACAAAACAACAGCACAAAACCAGAACCGGCGAATGCAAAGAACACTAATACAAGTAAGTCGCGCCTGAATGACACATGTCAAAAAGAGAGAGAGACGAGAGAGGGTAACAGGGTTGTCTTGGTCGCGCCAACATTAACTTATCATAGTAATAACAGTTAGATAAGATACCCATGCAGGACGTGAGTTGCACAACAACAACAACAACAACGCCAAATGTTGATAATAGCCAATATGATTTTGTTTAATCAATTGACAAAGAAAAAAGGCAAATTTCAAAGTTGGAATGAGAAAAATAAATACTAAAAATCAAGTAATAATAGAGGGCAACAACAATAACATTGGGAAGGAGAGAGAGAGAAAGGTAGAGAGTAACAGCGCACTTATCTGTCGCATGTCGCTTGCAGTTTGTGTGCGCATGTATGTATGTTTGTAAGTACATATGTATGTGTCTTTATATGAATGGGTTTTTTTTTTGGTCGAAAGCTTGTGAAATTTCTGGCCGAGACTTTTGACATTGACACAGTACTTGACCCTACCAACTTTCGATGATGATTATATTACTGATAACACATATCGGTATATCGGTATGTAAACTGACATGCAAACACCCAAGCTTACAGAAAATAACTACATACATACATATGTTTGTCACCATGAACTTGACCTATTTACTGAGCAATATTTTTGTTTACCTTATATGATTGCCATTCGTATTTGCAAACATTTAAATACATTTGTATACATATTTAAAATAGTATCAGAGAAAGAACTAGAGAAGCAATCAAATTTCAATTTCATTCACTGTAAAAACACAACACAACACAGCAATTGTGTGAGCACATGGTAGCTCACACACACACACACGCACGGGCACACACACACACAGCCACATAAATTTAGGCTGCCGCCGCCATGTACATGTATGTAAACAAAGCGAAGCTCAGAAGCAGGATGGGAGGATGCGCCGTCTCCCTCTGTCTGCCTCATTTGACATTCGTTGAACAAACTTGATTAACTGTTTATTGATTTGTCTACACACACACACACACACACACACACACACGAAACACGTGTAACTGCAAAAAACTAAGCTGCTTATCTATTATTTTCTTTATTTTTATTTGATATTGATTTTTACCAGAAGACAGAAGATGAAAAGGAGCATACGGGAAATAACTGCACAAATGACGCTGGCAAAAAAAACTATTTTTGAATTTCATAATCAACTGAAATGCTTAAATCACCCAAACCACGAGATTTGCACTCATTTTAATCAATGCTTAAAAATTAGTTGTTGGCTTTTTATTTGGTAGTAGCACGTGTAATTTAATGGACGATGCATACATAATGCATAATAAAAATAACACAAAAACAATAACAAAAACTTGCATTTGAATGTTTGTTGTTGTTGTTTTGTTGGTTATGTTACGCGTTCCTTTCTAGACTAAAACCAAAAAAAAAAAAAGAAAAAAAATAGCAACAACAAACAAAAGTATTGCCGTTGAATGTGTGCATGGAGAGAAAGAGAAATGGCAACACAACGAGAGTCTTTGACAGATAGACACTTGGAACACCAAACAAAAATTGTACACTTACAAGATAATGAAATCAACGAAAATAACAATTAACAATTTGAAAAGCGAAAAGCGCACTCACATCTCTTCCAGACAACTTTAGTCGCGGTAACAGCGCGAACTTGAAGTTTGCTCGCTTCATTGACTTACTATTTCAAACTGAGCCAGAAGCAGTAACGCAACAGCAACAACGATGAAAAGCGTAGACAACAACAACGACAACGACAGCGGCACTTTCCACCCCATTCCGAGTACAACAAGGGACAACAACAAAAACAATATGCAAAATCGAAAAAAGGCGCTTTCGCCGGCGATATTAATCTGACACGAAAGCACGCTTGTCTATCGATGACTGCTCTATCGATATTTTCATTTTCGTTAAATTGTTAGCCAAATTTTTAAATCGAATTTTAAATATCCTCATAAACTAAAAATTCGGTTGGAATTTATTTGTTGCTTATTAACGCATATTCATATGTACATTTCGTTTTTTGTTTTGTTAAAGGAGTGCGTTAACAGTTCAGCTTTTGACATGCAGCATTTCCTTAAAGATTCTGGCATCCTTGTTTCCAATATATACGTATATCGATAATGTAAATTTGCATAAATCGATGTTCAATAGATCCTCATATAGCAGTCAGCCCTGTCTTCGTTGTGGTCTATTCAAATGAATTTAGATTAGGTTTGTGCAAGCTCGCGTTGAACACGTATACCGCAAAATTTCAAATTTGAAAATTTTATAAAGAAAAAAAGAAAGTGCCGGGCAAGGGATAACTGCTATAAACTCTCGTTTGTCTCGTTTTTAAATATCTTCTTCGTTTTTTAAATATCTGTGCACACATGTACATATAATTAGCTTCATTTCCTTACGTGTGTGTTGCCTCACACTCCCCCTCCACCGCTGCATTTCATTTAAGTTGGCAAGTGAAAAATTGATATTATTGTGTATTTTCAAGTGTCATTCTGGGTAAGTATGTCAATATATACATACATATGTATAATGTTATGTCAAAATCAAATTTCGTATTGTGAAATAATTTCATTGTACGTTTTTCACGAATTGCGCAAAAGGGATTAGTAAGAAATACATACACAAATTAAGATCTATACATGCATATTTACAAGTGTGTGTGTGTGTGTGTGCATGTCAGGTCTGTTTTAACATACATTAAAAATTCGCGCCACACAAGTACTCACACATACATATGTACTATACATACATACGAATGCGAGGTACGCAGTCGAGAAAAAGTAACGGTACAATTCTAGCGTTCGTTGCACTAGTAACATTTGCCCCTATGCGAATGAGTAGAAATAATGGAGGTAATAATTGCACAATGTGAACGACCAACAATTTAAAGATGGCGGCGTTCATCAACTTTAGAGGCAAAGAACGAGACACAGAAATATGATGAAAATTAGAGATGAGCGCGTGCTAGGTTTTTTTTTAATACGAACTCAATACGAATATAGAAGGTACAAAAAATGTAAGAGAATGTAATCAAAACAATATCTTTTACCAATGTGTGTTAATATAAGAAAATGTTAATTGAAAATAGTACATTTTATTTAAGTGTGATAGAATCTAATTACGTTTTATACCTTAAGTTTTTTTTTTTTTTTTTAATGTTTTAACTATAAATAATAATTATATAAGTTTATATTATTTGGATGTGTCTTCTCTTAGCATATTCATAACATAACTGAAGCGACATTAATATGATGCTGAGACGCCCAATAACTTCCGGTAGCCGACAGGCTCCAGATCCCTATGATCAATTCCTGGAGAGTCGCCGCATGTACCGCAAGCATACAGCCAGGGATGCATCATGCCTGTTTCGCGTTATAGCGGAGCAGATGTACGATACTCAGATGCTGCACTATGAGGTGCGTTTGGAGTGTGTACGTTTTATGACTCGGAAACGTCGTGTATTCGAGAAGGTGCGTATAACAGAATATGTCAAAATACTTAATGTATGTGTGTGTGTGTGTGTGTTAAGAATAAGAAGATATCCTTCATTTTATTTAGGGACCGCATTCATTTTAAGTCAAAAAAAAAGTTACACAGAGTCATACACGAAGGGGTATTACGAAGAGTCGTAGCTTGACTGCGCTTTGAGTTTTATTTTGAACGAAAAAAAAATCATTTTTGATTTTTGTTTTAATCAGAAATAATGATTATTTTTGATTTTTTTTTTTTTGTTTTGATCTAAAATAATAATTATGGTGTAAGTTCTATTAAATTACTCAAAACTAATAATTATCATTGAAAAAATCGTAATAAATCAAAATTTTTAAAATCATGGCGAAAATGCAGAGATTTCAAAATTATAAGGTGTTCGGTGTAAATAATTCTTTTCTAGGACAATTTTAAGATGGTGTTTTTTATTTAAAAAAAATTCATTATTTACGGTCCTTGATTTTATTCAATAAATGAATAACTCTTTAACTTAATGAACTATAATATAGATCTTAAACTCAGTTAAAAAATATTTGCAGCTTATATTAAAAAATTTAAGAAAACTGTATAGGAAATTCATATATTTTATTTTACAATTACAAATACTTTTTATTAAACTTTTTTCCTATTTTTATCGCAGTGCCCGCAAACTAATGTTTTTGTGTCTAATTCTATTTCTTCCGAATTGAACACCTAAATTGGCTAAAAGCTTATTCGAAATAATAGAAATAATTTTTATCGGTTTTACCTTATAATCTTAAAGATATATGAAAACGCTTTAAACGTCGTTTGTAAGCCTTTAACTTATCAAATACAATTTAATTTTTTTAAGCCAATTTAAAACATAATAAACTAAAAATACTGTCCCTGCTTATTTGAACAAATTGTTTGTAGCTGATCAAAGATCATTTAGTCTTTAGAATAATAGTTGTTTTCCTGTGTATGGTTTAGTCATTATATTCGCAGTACTTTTAAGTGCTTTAAGCTGATTGAAATGAGTAGATTCCTTCAGGAATATTAGTTTTCAAAAATGAAACCAAGCACAACAATTGTGCAGCGAGAACATGTTCTCAATCACTTTATTATTACTAAATTTGATCACAATGTTTCTATAATTTGCACGAACAACAAGTTTAATTTAGTAAATTGCAAATTAAAAATTAAATCCAGCATTGACATTTGAACATGAAATTTATGCTTTTCAGAGAACGATTGCTTCAAATTTCTTCTCAATTGGTTAATGAACTGAGAAGACAGCTGAGATGTAGTTATCTTTGTTTAAAGCAGACTCTCAAATTAGAATTTAACTAGTCGGAATGGCTATAGTCGAGATCCCTATTATTTCAATATATGTAAAAGTACTTTAAAGAAATTACTTATATTACTTTGAAAATATTAAATCACCGAATCTGCCGTTCTACTTGTTCTCAGACGGACAGACGTACAGACGAACATGGCTATATCGACTCTCCTGTTGATGCTGATCAAGAATATACACTAGGGTGCATGGTTCATGATAAAAACATAAAAAAAAAAAACACGTTTTTCAACTCAAAAAGCGGGGACTAGAAATTGATGTAAGAACTATGGGTTCTTGGTGAAAACATCTTAGAATTGATAGTAGATTTCGAATATGGGGTACCATAAGTCAACTTCTTTTGCCCATACAAATCGATGCACTCTAATATATACACTTTACAGGGTCGGAAATGCCTCCTCCTCCCTGTTACACTCATTCCAACGAACACAAATACCTTTTTACTCATTTTTTTTAAATTCTTTATTGACTGCTGATCACCGAGTGACCTACAAGGCTTAAATTTCACACAACAAAACTGAGACAAATATATCGTGCATTAAGACAGCGTTTAGCGAAATTTAAATTTTAGTTTCTTAAAATTTCTTAACCAAACTCACAGGTTGTGTTTTTTTTTGTACTTTAACTTATATCCTGACCAAATTTGTTGGAAGTCGAATTACTATATCATGTATCTGCCATCGAAACAATCGGATGCAAAGTATCCTTTAGTATGATAAAGTTTTTTGTTTATTAATATATCTTAACCAATTCTGTCCATTTTACGACATATCTGGCTTATTCCCAAAGACCAAATGTACGCAAAAGATTAAAAACAGCGCAAAGTGGGAATTTACTATTTCTTTTTTTTTCCAAAAATGTTAACTTGATAACCCGTTTAATTAAATAAAAATACTAATTACTACTTTTTGTATTAAAAAATTGATTTCTTTATTTATTGCCAGGCTATAAACTATACTATACATTAACATTTAAAATTAAAATTTAAAAATATAAATTAAATGTAATGTAAATGTAAATGTATATATTCGGGGGTATCTAAACAGAAACGTAAAATGATTGGACCAACATATGATATGTTACATTGATTGGCAAAAATCCTGAAAAACCCAATCAGATCAAGATAAAATTAGAGATTAGTTGGTTTTATTAGTTAGACATAATAATATAGAGTATATTATAAACAATTACAGTAGAAACATGTTTCACAATGCACTACTGTTTGCAGGGGGGAATGGAGTATCCTTTTCGGGACAGATTTCATGTTTTGCAGTTTCCAGAATTCCCGAAAGTTGCCGAGTCAAGGAGCGTATTTTTATAAACTTTCGATGTGATATCTACACTTTACAGTTTTGTTTTGAAATAGTTTTGGAATCGTTTATTTAATTATATTGGCTTAACTTCTGAAACAAAACACAGTCTTATAGTCAATTTACACTGAGGCCGGTAAGCAAAAAGCCTTAACTAAAGGCGAAAGTCGCTTACACTGATAAAAAGGCTGGTATTTTGAAGTCTAATAGTCACATTGAAAATTGCCCCTTGCGACATTTATATAAATTGTACATCAAATTTGTATGTTAATGTATATAACGGATCCATCATGTTTGTCCGACGTCTAGTTGGTTGCAAAGTTGAATCAAGGAGGTATTGACGGTTTACAAGATATATTTCAAATATTAAGTGACCTTTTTTTGTGGTGGTAAATCGATTTTTAATTAATTTGTAGTCAGGGCGCCTTTAATGACTAAAGACCTTTAAAGACTATTATCTTAATTTGGACAAATATATCTGTCTGTATTAATAACTAATTTACTTATCTGTATGTACATTTTACATAGCATGTGCGCGGTGATTTTGATTCTTATATGCTGGACATGGCAAAACCCAAAACCTATGGAACTGTTCTGGAGTTGCGCGCCCTTTGCCATATGTATCAGTGAGTTGAGAGCAATCCTGATTAGAGAAAGAAGCAAAATTTCATTTTGATTTTAATAATTGCAGCCGGAATGTTATATTGTTTGAGCCGTTCAATTTGGGCACAGCAGTCACTTATAACAAACGGTTCAAGGACGATTTTTGGGTATTTAATTCTAATGAGTATCATTTTGATTCCGTCTTTACTGTGGACTACATTGAAATGGCGGCCGTTTGTCAGTGTAAGTTTTTATGTTTTTTTTTTTTGGTGAGATTCTCAAGTCCATCTGACGACTGATTGAACTTATTTCATCATTGCAGCCATTTCTTTTAAGCTCCTCTACAAAATGCTCTTTAAATTACCTGACGTTACTTATGCTGTTGAGAGGATGTTGCATCCACAGACATTCAATTGCAACAACTTTGAGATGGAGATCGATGGAAATGGCTACATAACTCGCATGATCGGCGATGATGGTCGGACATTTCAGCTGGATTTGCCAGAGGGTACCAAGTGTATATTGGAGAACTACAAGCTGTGCCAGTTTCACAACAATCCCAGGCCGCCAAAGCATCACATGGCACTGCAATCTGCAGAAATTCAGAATTCAGTTACTTTATCATCAATGTCAGATGGAAGTAACAGGCGCTTGGATATGTCAATGATTGACAATTTTTTGCCCGGCATAAGCGCAGAAATGATGTATATGTGTCCCCATCGTTTAAACTCTTGTGTGCGCCAATTACTAGAAGAAGGTAAGCAGATATTTGTATTCAGATGTGTTATACAAATCTCTAGAGTTTGTGAAGAGAATTGCATTTGAAAACAACCATTCGAAATATAGGTGTTCCTCAAATGTCAGATTTAGTTTTTTCAAACATATTTTCGAAGTCAAAATAATCGGGTTTTTTTCAATTTCAATAACACTTTTTGGTGGGAAAATATTTTATATGATTTAAAATATTATAAAATGTTTATTTTATGCAATTTTATTTAATTTAAAAATTATTTTAGTTTAATTCAATAAATATTTCATTTAGTGAAATCTCTTAAAAATTTTTTTTAGACATTTGAAAGCAATGCTTGCCTGTTTTTAGGAACCCCAACAATTGCTTTTGGGTTGCTTTGACGCTGTTAGAGATTTGTAGAACACCCCTGATTATATTTTTATACCGTTACCAATGAGTATTATAATTTGGTTCCGAAATGTATTAGTATGCGTTAAAAGAGTCCTAGCAGAGCCCAGAAAGTAGTGTTAAACAATTCATCATAAAACTAGATGTTTTGCGAAAACTATTTTTTAGTACTTAAACTTCATAATTATTTTTAATTTACGGTATATAAAGTTGCTCAAATCGATTTACATAAAAAAAGAGAAGGAAAACTTACTGGACTGTGTTCATCGTAAAAGATTTGCTAAATTAAGCTCAGCCATAATAAATGACCTACAAAAATGCCAAATTTTAACGCTGACATTAAAACATTACAAGGAAAAAGAGTATTTGGGATGATAACAATACTTGGTTCTTATTGGAATATAAAGCTGTAATAGGAACAATAAGTCAAAAATTGAATGCATGGAGAGGGTATACAATTTTGGGCACAACGAAGAATACGTTTCATGTTGACTAATTTTTTTTTTTTATAATTTTGATTATTCCGTAGGCATCACTCCATTTCCGTATAAGGTGGCCAAGTCGCTGGATCCTCATATGTATCGTAATATTGAATTTGATAGCTGGAACGATATGCGCAAGGAGGCTAAGCGGTATAATGTCTATGCAAACGATTACAATTTCAAGGTAAGAATTTGGTTAATGCCAAAGTGTCAGCAAGTGTCTGATTTCATATCACCATTAGAATACATCCAAAATTCGTTCCAATTCCAAACTTAATTGTTAATCTATTTCTTTCTTTGTGTATGTATCAATTCAATCCTACTTTCTCCTGCCCCCTTCATTTTCCAGGTGGGTGCCAAGTGCTACGTGGAGCTACTGAGTGATACTGAGCCGCAAATGCATACGTGCCACATTCAAGAGATTGGTGCAGACAAATCTCAATGTGTTGTCTATGTCGAAAAATTTGCAAAGAATTATTTGGTAGGCTTTTGTTTATACCCATAAACTCACAGCGATATTTGCTTGTTATCCATTATCCATTTAAATTAACATTAAATATCCGTTTTGTTGCGTTCCAGGTGCCCTATGGCTCATTGCATCCGGTGCCACCCGACGAGTTTCGTCCTTGGGCTGTGCCGCATCGCTATCAGCGCCAGATGCAGCGTGTTCACTTGGCCAAGATTGTGCACAAACCCAAGTATCAAAAGTGGAAGAAATCCAAGGTCTTTGACATGGGTAATTATTTTGAGCCCAATAACTGTGACGTTATGCAGTATCTGCAGATGGATTCCTGCTACGGTTTCCAACAAATACACAATCAGCAAGCTGAGCAGCAGCAACAACAGCTTGGTCAGATTCATGATCCTGTCGAGGGCGGGGAACATCGTCATCAGCAGCAGCAGCACGAGCAACGTTTTCAGTCACGAGCCAATTCGTCACGACCTCAGCATTTACAGGAGCCACAGCTGTCCATGATATCAGGTGGAGGGGCACCAGAATCAGGATCGCCACATGCCGGACCATTTGTTAACTATTTGCCGATGGCAGGACGACCAACTCCTGGTCAAGTGCCACCACCGTGGCTTGGCTCACCGTTGAGCATGCCAGAGGAGTTTTCAGCTGGAGTTTATCCTGGGCCACCAATACCATCAAATGGTTGCATGTTGATGCACTTTGGGGGATTTGCGCCACCTCCGCCCGTAACGCAACAAGCGGCGCCACCGTTTGGGGCTACCCCAATTATGTTTGGACCGCAGCCTCCAATACCAGGACCGTTAATGATGCCCCCGATCGGTGGTCTTCCCAACAACAACAACAACAGTTGCTCTGACGATCAGTCAGAAGTGCGTCGATTGATGCATGTCAATGGTGAGGAGTTGCCTGCTGATTTGGACACTCTGCGTTATTTCTATAACATCGGTGTGGATACACACATGCGTTTGTTTAATGCTAACAACCAAAACCAACACAACACGGACCAACCACAACAACAACAACATCAGCAACAAAACCAACGTAATGATGAGACTGCCGCTCTGGTGGTAAATACCACACCACCGCCCTCTCCAAATGCTGTGACTGCAACTACAACTATATGCACATCGGGCACTGATGCACAGACAGCCGGCGACAAGGCACGCACTCCTCGCGGCAAGCGTGGCGCTTTCAACAAAGGTCGCACCAAGCGCCCACAACAATTGTACGACCTTAACAAAGACAACCAACAACAACAATTATCGCATATGATGATGCTGCCCACTCCAACGCCATCGCCGAATACAAACGCCAATCAATTCAACTTTTATCCACCGCCGCAGGCGCCACTTCCATCTCCACAACAAATGCCATTGCGCCCACCGATTTTTTTTGCTGCCCACAAAGCTGGACAGGTAAGATAATATCATTAATTTTGGTATTTTTAACATTATTGCCGCATTAATTGGAGGCAAGTTCAATAACTAAAGAAAGATATTCTGAATTCATGATGTTGAGCAGAGTCGATATACTACAATACTGTCTGCCTGCTTCTTTGTAAGCTAGTCTTTCTAATTTAATTGTTTAAGAGAGGCAAAGCGTATTAACGATTTTTTGGTTTAATCTATCTGGAAAAAGTTTTTGATAATTTAAATTGGCTGGTATTGATGAATAGGAATGAATCATATTCACATGTAAGAGATAAAAACTAGTCGGAAAGGCTGTAGTCGAGATCCCGACCATAGAATACATGGATACATGTTGCCTATTTCAATATATATAATAGTACTTTAAAGAAATTACTTGTATTACTTTGGAAACACTAATGCGTTATAACTGCCGGTTGTACTTGTCCGATCTTGATGCGATTCTTTGGGATAATAGATAATAATAATAGATAAAGTTAATTACCACAAAAATTCAAAACTTCTCGTGATTTAAGAGGGCGGAGGGGGGCGTGATTTACATTTGAAACACTCTTAATCGGCGTGGTGTATATAGGAATCTGTGTGCTCTGAGATTATTTTGATGACATATGGCTATATAGAATTGACTGTTGATGCTGATCAAGAGTAACTATACTTTATAGGGTCGGAGATGCCTCCTCCCAGTTACATACATTCCATCGAACACAATATACCCTTTTACTTCTTTTTTAAGGAACGGGTATTATTATTTAAAAAGTAATTGTCACGAAATTAACATTCGGCAAGATTTTCCGAATTGTAAATCTGCTCATTGGTTTTAATTTGAGTTGCTGAATTTATGTCCGATAAAGTGAAAATCGAAAATTTTTAAATACTTAGTTGAAATGTAACAACAAAAAATTACACTTTATTAAATGCTGTAAAATTAAAATTAAACTGGAACATGCCTGATATATCTATATGGATAGAAGTCAAATCTGTTTCTATCCAGAAATTAATAAGCTAAGTGCCAAAATCTTTCAGGTAAAGACTGCAAACCTAAATTTTATTATTATTTTTTTTTTATAACTATCTATATAGAATCCGTATGCCTGGGGCATGCCGCCAGTTCCGGGTGCAGCGAATATGATTGGGATGCCATTCGAGATGGTTAACAATCATAACTTGGACTCCAATGTAGTTGCCAGTGCCCAGCAGCAACCACAGCAATTACAGCAATTGCAGCAATCTCCACCAGCCGCCTATAATTCTCCTCATCACTAAACCGCCGACTCGAAATTAACTTAATATAAAATTAACATCAAACATACAGTATAACATGTTGCATACACAAGAACAATGTAAATTCACACACTAATGGACTTAACTTAACTTTATAATCTTAAAACGACTTTTTAAAATCGCTCACAAATTATTCACCGTTTTAAACTTGTAATATATATATAATGCATACAAATATTTATGATGTATACATTACATATTTTAACACTTTCTGAACGATCAAGCACACGATAACTACATAAAATCATAAACATTTTTGCACTATTTAACACAAAAAATTAAACTATTTTAAATGTGTAATTTATGCATTTTTTTTTTTTTTTTTGCAATTTTACTAGCCTCCAATACTTTAACAAGCAAAAAATAGAAAACATATACAACATATTTATACATTTTTAAATGTTTTTGCTAAACAATAATTTGAGAACAACGCTGCTGGCATTTATTTTATAAGCCAACAACAATTTTGATGTTAATTTCATATGTAAAACAACGTAAAAGAACAATAACATAATATTATACTAACAGCTAATTACAAGTAAAAAAAATTACAAATAAAGTCCGCGCAAAAACACAAAAAGCAACGGAAATGTTAATTATTGAAGAGATTTTGTTCGTACGTGGTATTTTAATAGCTATGCAGCTATCTTCTTAATACAAAATTTAAAAGTTTTAACTTAGTATTAGAGCTATGAGGTATTAACCAAAACAATTTACTTGCGCATTTAAATAACCTTGCCGCTGGTCTTGGAACTTAAATATGACTATCCCATAATCGTAAAATTTTGATAATAATGCATAAAGAACGAAAATGCACTATTTATCTATGCTGAAGCTAGAAACAGCTTTATCTTTCCTAACTCAGAGACGCAATGTTTCGAACTATTAATTTAACTCATTAATAGAAATCATTAGATAGGAATAAGTTTTTGACCAAAAATTTTCAATGTTATTAAAAAAAAAAAAACAAAAAAAATTAAAAATATTTTTTTTTCTTTAATTTTTGTTATAGTTTCTTGGAACATGCTTAAAGTATAATGATATCCCTTAGGTTTAGAAATTTTGTACAAGTAGAAAACAATTATTCTGTCTATTTATCAGAGGTGTTCTACAAATCTCTAACAGCACTAAAACACAAAAGCTATTGTTGGGGTTCCTGAAAACAAGCAAGCAATGCTTTCAAATGTCTTAATTGTTTTTTTTTTTATAATTTAGTAAATTATATAAAATATTTCTCAACCTATAAATGTTTTTAAAACTTTAAGAAACTCAATTTTATTGACTTCGAAAATATGTTCGAAAAAACTAAATCTCTGAACGGTTGTTTTCAAAAGCAATTGTCTTCAAAAACTTGAGAGATTTCTGGAACACATCTGTATAGATGCTTTGAGGATAACTTCGTCTTACTGCTTGTTAAAATCTTCCCGCAATGCTCATAAGAAGCTGTACAATAGAGGGCAGTGCATTGTCAGCTTGTCGCTGGTCGCGCCTTCGAACTGGCTAAAGTGGATTGGAATTTGTGGCATAATTGCAAATAATTTTGCTACACTCACCAGCGCAGAGAAGGAAAAACAGTGATCGAGGAACAGAAGAAGCCACAGAAAAGCCACCATTAGTCCATCCAGCGGAAAAAATCGCATCTTTAACGCGAGCGCGATTCTTTTTGTGATTCGGCGCGTTTTTTGCACGTGCTGAACTTGTAACAGTTTTTCGTTTGCCGATTTGTCGTTGGTCGTTTTTGTTATTGGATTTTGAGTACGCGGTGCTTTTTTCCACTCGATTTGCTTTCGCTTACAAACTGAAAACGTTTCACAAAAGTGTCGCATTTTTATGCTGAATTCTCAAATCGACAAATGGGCGGCATAAGGCGACCTACATCTTAAATTTGCTGTCGATGCCGGAGTTGCAGTCGGAATTCGATGCGATTGTTGTGTTAAAGAACACTCATACTCGATCCAATTGCAGTCATTAGCTTTTAAAAACGGTGTGGCCATTTAAAACATTAAAACCTCCCTATTTCCCACAGCCGAGGGAAATAATTGTTAAGATGTTTCATCAGTCTGCTACTAATTGTTGCATGCAACAAACAAACTAATCACTGAAAAGTATATATAAACATACTTGAATATGTGCTTGTTTTTACGATCCCATGTTGGTTGTGATTATACTTAACATAAGTTCATATTATGACAGGATACTAGAAACTTAAAACATTTTCTATACAGTAATTATCTGTATAAGAGTTATTATTATATTATTATTATACAATACCAGATTAAGTTGCAAAACTTCACACAGCTTTGAATTCTTAGTCATTCTTTCAGCAACCATTTATTTAAGTTAACTACTTGTTTCAACTTTAAAATAATACTAAGCATGCTGTATATTAATTGTCTTTCAAATTACAAAAAATATAATATATACAATAAACGAACTTTTTTTTATATATAATTTCATGTTGCAATTCCATTAAGTTGAACACGTTACGTACGTATTTTATTTGTCTCACATGCAAACATGAATCAACGAATTTTTGCTTTTATTTTTATCTAAAACAATGCTAATCGCTTAATTTAGCTCAGCTTTTTATTTTTTTTTTGCTAGATAATAACAATTATGACGATTATATTCTTACCAACATTTTAATTTTGAAGATCTTGATGATCCAAAATACTTAGATAATCATGTACCCTGTATTATTAAAGTTGCATTTGTGAGTTATGTATTAAACTCTATATCTACAATTTATAGACTATTTTATCCCACAAAAAAAATCCTCTACACTAGGTAAAACTCTAGTGACGAAAGCATATTCTAGCCCCAAATTTTCTTATATCCAATTTTGTGACGAACGAAATTAAAATAATACGCATGAAAATTTGAAATAAATATATTAATTATTAAAAAAAAAAAAATTTACATTCGGCACTGTGCGCATAATTTTTTTGTTTAATAATTATATTTATTTCAAATTTGTATGCGTATTATTTTAATTTCGTTATTTTTTCGAAAATTTGATACGACTGTCCCATCTGATCGAGCTATATACCGATCAAAAGGCTTAGACCAGGGATTTTTGAGTTTTATTTTTTTGATCAAAAATAATTATTATTGTTAAAGAAAATCGTAAAAAAATCATTATATAATCATTAAAAAGTGATATTTTAAATTAAACTTATAATGATTACGGTCCGTGGTATATAGCTTGATCTGATCGAACAGTCGTAGCAAATTTTCCAAATTAGCTGTATATATTGCTAGTCGCCTTTCGCACCTTTCGTGTTGCTTTCGTCACTAGCGCAGACTGCCGTCCGCAGTGATACTCAGATACTTCCGTTGGACATTAATTTTAAGATTTATATATGTACATTTAAGTAAGGATAACAAACAGGGCTTAGAACCGTAATGTAATGATATTTCGAAACCAATACATACGAAATACCGGTAAACGTAACGAAATCTATATACAAAGATTTTGCGTATCCGATTATTGAAAACCCAAAATACAAACATTTAACCCGAAACCTTAACAGAAAGCGATGTTTGTTTCAGTTGAATACTAACAAAATAAATAGTTGCGTTCTAATTCTTGATATTTATTCCTTTTAGTAGTAGAAAGCAAGGCTGCAAATCGGTTCTGAACCGAACCTCGTAGTACCGGTTCGGTTAGGGTTTTAAGGCACCCTGAACCGGAACATGAACCGAACCCTTGAAAATATTTACTTTGCGAACCCAAACCTAAACCGAACCGCTTTCTAAAATATATGGTTCGGTTCGAAAAAAAAAAATATTACATAAATCTTATGGTTTCCTTATATTACGCAATTTTTTAAGAATTTAGATTAAAATAAGTCAACTTTAATTCTTCAAATAAATTTAAATTATAATCAAAATTTGAGTTCTTTAAAAAAAATTTAATTAAATAAAAACGTAGAGAGAAATGTATAACAATAAAAATATTTTTTTGTATGAAATTGAACCAAGGTTCGATCCCAAACCTTGGATTCGGGGGTGCATAAATCAATTCGCGAACCGAACCGATGTCTTGCTCTATGGTTCGAGCCGCCGATCCGAACCTTTAACAAAATGTTGAAGGTTTGCAGCCTTGGTAAAAAGTGTATTTGTTTATATTAAGTTCTTTTGAATTTTTATTACCGGAATTATTATTAAACGTATTTTCAATACGCTTTCGAAGTTAAGAATTTAAATCAATAAGCTCGTAAATACGAACGTGAATAATGGGTTTTTTTTTCAGATAGTTACCTAAATTTAGTTTGGCATTAATTTCATATCAGTTAAAGTTTTATCTTGAGGGACGGCTTATTGGAGTTAAGTTAAAAATGTATCTTGTGATACCTTATTATTTATATCGATAACTCTTGTATTTTAGAGTAAGTAGTAGTTTTGTACCACTAAAATATTTAATGAATCCGTATCTTTTTTATGCTCTCTAACGAGTACCTATTTTTTTTTAAATTCAAAATACAGTGAAATTTTTTTTTTTTTTTTTTTTAAATTTTTTTTTATTTGTTTGCAAAGAAACCTGCGCGCCCTTCTTGTGGGCGTCCAAGCCGTGTAAAAAACATAGTAACTAAGACCAACCGGAGAAGGCCGGTAGTTGTCAGCTGGAAGCTGGTACGCTTAGTACGACGGAGCCGAGTAGGCACCGGGTCCGGACTGGGCTGGACCGCCATATTGCTGGCTTTGGCCACCATAGTTGCCCTCACGCTCACCGGCAATGTTGGCCAGAGCAGAGAGACCGTGGTTACCGCCCTGGAGCAGCTGGTAGCCAGCGCTGGCAGCGGCACTGTCGGCACCGGATGCATAGGCGGGTAGAGATTGGCCAGAGTGCTGGGGACCAGCGACAATTGGACCGGGACGGGCATGATGACCGTTACCATGTCCGTGACCGGAGTGACCGGCATGACCATGAGATGCCTGTCCGTAACCCTGCTTGTTCTCGTTGACGAAATATTTCTCTGCTGGGGGCTTCACCACATTGACAAAGACGGGCTCAACCTTGACGCGACGTGGATGGTGCTTGACGTAGACCTTGCGCAGGACGATTGCTGGAGGCTTGTGGAGCACAACTGGTGCGGGCTTGACAACCAATGGAGGATGATTCACCAGCACCTTGGTGGGTGGACGTCTGACAATGATGGGAGCTGGACGATGGATCAGAATCTCGCCCTTATTCTGTGGGTAGGTGATCGAGGAGGTAAGGGTGTTGCCCTTGGTGTTCACCGGTTTGTATGGAATGTTCTGGTCAGAGCCATAAGTGCTCTGTCCGGTCTGGGCCAGACCAGCGGCCTCACCGTTACCGGCCAAAGAACCAGCAGCGGCGCCATCACCGCTCAAACCACCATCGTTGGCGTATTCACCAGCACCACCAGCGGATGCACCGGCAGCAGCACCATCTCCGCTATGGCTGTAGCTCTGCTGTCCGCTCGAGCCGTAGCCCTGACCGCCAGAGCCGTAACTCTGTTGTCCGCCGTAGCCGTTTGCGCTGGCACATGCCTGAGAGAGGGGAAAAAGAACCACAGACAGAAAGAGAGGGAGAAAATAGAAAAAGAGAGAGAGATGCAAATTAGAGATGGTTTCGTGTTTAATTGAGAAGTTACTAGTGACGAGTGACTAGTTACTAGTGACGAGTGACGAGTGACTAGTTGCTAGTGTCGAGTGACTAGTTACTAGTGACGAGTGACTAGTTACTAGTGACGATTGACTAGTTACTAGTTACTAGTGACGAGTGACTAGTTACTAGTGACGAGTGACTAGTTAATAGTGACGAATGACTAGTTAATAGTGACGAGTGATTAGTTAATAGTAACTAGTAACTGGTGACTATTAACTGTGACTAGTCACTAGTGACTAGAAACTTTGGTGCTTGGATTCTTGCATGGATTCATCTTTTGGGTACGTACAATTAAGCAGGCGGCTAGCGCCCATACGAAGCTGTGTCTGTTCATCGTTTTCCAGTCCCAGTTGACGTTTCTCGAACTCGAGTGGCTCGCTGTGAGAACGTCTGCTGTCTTCTGCTGCCCTAACCCGGCCAGAGATTTCTTTAAATATGCTGCCACTGACCGCTTGCCACATGCTACGTGACATTTGGCCCGGTTCGCTTGGCTGGCAGTGTTTGCTGCCGGTTTTGCCGCTGTTCCGCTCCAGCCACATTGGTCACATTGTTCTTGTTGTTCTAGTTGTGGTTGTTATTGTTGTTGTTGTACTTGTTGCTCACATTGCTGTTGTTGTGTGGCCCACACCAGCTAACGAACATGGCCAAATGCTGATTGCTTGCACGCATCTCGTCGCGCATATCTCGACGAGTTACGTAGAAAGCAATAACAATTAATCCACAGCTGCCATCTGCCATCTTGTTGCATTGCGCCCTGACACATAACCCATCAGCCATATAAGCCATATCGAGGTTTTTCTGAATAATATTCGTACTCGTCTGCGCAGATTACGATTGCCAAATGGCTGACAACTAGTTCCGCATTGAGAGCTCTCTGTGATTTGATTCGATTCCATTCGATTCAATGTGAATCCATGTCGATACAATTCCCTTCCCTAAAATCCGCACTTTTCCAATATTTTTTGTTAAATTCCTGATCTTACTAATACTAATAACCTGTTATATTACATTTTAATAACCAAACATTCATACTATTACTAAAAACAACACTAATCTTTATTGATCTGATTGGGCTTTTCTGGGTTTTCTCCAATCCTTGCAATAAATGTTGGATCATTTTTAATTTTTGCTTACCACAGATCTAATTCTAAGTTTAATTTTTTCATTACAGTTCATTATTTATAATTAATATTAATTTTATTTTAATTCTTAACTTTATTTTTATACTTAATTTTTTCTTTGCCGACTGCTTTTAGTCGTGCATAAATAAATAAATAAACTGTATTTATCCTCTTCACTTTCTCTTACCAACCAAAATAAGAATGTTTAAGTCATCCTACATCATAACATTACTTTCGACATCTCAAACAAATTTGAAGATACGACTCTCATCAAGTTATCAAGTCTGCCAGACTTTCAATGGTTTGAGGAATTTTGATAAAATTCATATGCAAAATTTTGGTAAAATTCGCTGATCACTTTGAAAATAAAATTCTTTTATATAATTATTTTTTGTATTTAATATCAGACTAAAAGCAACCGAAAAAGCAATATAGATAACAATTTTAATTACAATGAAATTATTAAATAACAATTCAAATTTATACTTAAATCTAATAAAAACTGTTTTCCATTTATTTCGACATATTTTTAAGCTAGTTTATAAATTGGTAATTTTCCACTCGAGAGGTAGATAATCTTAAATATTAATTTTTAATCTAGTTCGCTTAACCCAAAATGCTTATAAAGTTTATTAAGAAATACAAAACATGTGAAGAAATTCTTTAAATTAAAAATATTTTTTTATTTGTATTTTCTTCTTTGTTATAACATGCTTAACTCTAGATTTTGTAGTATATTTGTATTACGTTTTTGTAACTAATAGTAAAGATTGTGCCATTTTCTTCTACCTTTACTGCCGGTAAACGTTTCTAAAATACTGAAGAATATAAAAACTTAGACTGTATTAAGAAAGGTAGTTTTCACTATTTTTTAGTAACTATAACTATAACTAATAATAATTTTACAAATTTTTGTATTTCTGAGAAAGCTATAAAAGTCTCAGTTAAGTTTTAAATTGGAGGTATTTTAGTGGTATTCAAATTGTAAATTATTGTAAATTTCTCTTTATTTATATTATTGACAAAGCCATTGCATATTTTATTTTAAATTAATGTTGTTCTTCCTTTTTCGGCATACTACAATGTTCATGCTGAAATCCAGAAAATGCAAACGGCAGCAGAATTCCTGAAACTCAGTTAAAACTGAACAAGCTTAATATGCCGTAAAGTCGAACCAAGTTAAACATTCAACGGTCTTTGACCTTGACCCGATTCGTTCTCTATGTTTTCGATATGTGCTTTACACTTTTGAAATTAAGAAATCAAAAGTTTTTAATAATAAATACGAAAGTGAATAGTAATGAATAAATGAGAGAGATTTCACAAAATGATATAGTTATTGATTTAAACTAAATTAATTTTTAAATTGAATAAAAATATATAAAATACATTTTTTATAATTTTGTTAATTATATAAAATATTGCTCAACATAAAAATGTTGTTGAAACTGGAAGAAAGCCAATTTTTTTGACTTCGAAAATATGTTTGAAAAAAGTAAATCTCTGACATTTGAGGAACACCGACATTTCGAACGGTTGTTTTCAAAAGCAATTCTCTTCCAAAACTCTAGAGATTTCTGGAACACATCTGAATAATTTTAAATCAAACAATTGTCGAATATATTTTAGGCATTTTTTTATTTGCATTTAAAAAAACAAATTTTGTAAATTAATCATCCGCCAGGTTGGCAGGATTGCTGCTCCGTCTGCAGTGCTTAATAGCTTGGGGAGCCATAGGGCGCTGGGCTGGCGTACAGAGGAGAATCAGCGCCGCCGGCATAGTTGTCGGAGCTGGAAGCGCCGTTGGCAGCTGACTGATGATGATGATGATGATGATGATGATCACCACCGGAGTTGCCGTAGGATTGGGGCTGATTGTAGACGGGGGCAACGACTGGGGCCAAAGGAGCCTCGATCTTCTTGCCTGGCTTGTAGACCTTGACATAGACAGGGTTGAGGCTCAATGGAGTGGGCACCTTGTTGATCACCTCCTGCTGGTAAATGACCGAGGGCTTGACCTGATAGATGACGGGATTGCCGCGCACCACAGTTGGTGGGCCGCTGTTCACATGGGCTGGTGGTGCGCCTGGCTGGTGCACAATGATTGGTGGCAGGGGCTGTGTCGCAATCACCTGATGGTTGTTGCGCCCAGATGGCACCAACAGGGAACGGAACAGATGCTGATCAACAAACTGGGGAGAGACAACACTGATTTTGCCCTGACGGATGTTGCTAGCCAGATTGTTCTCAGCCAGCGTATCGGCAATATCCTCGGAGTTCTTCAGCTTCTGGTATGTGGGATTGGAGTTGAGAGCCTGCAGTTGAGCTTGCACGCGTCCTAGACGACGGGCCTCCTCGGCGGATGGCTGAATCTCGGCCTGAGCCGTCAATTGGTTGGACGAGGGCTGATTGCCGCCAGTGGCTGCATTCACATACTCCTCCAGACCGGCCGATGGACCTCCGGGCAGATACTGAATCTGACCACCGGCACCACCTGATGAACCGTAATTAGCGCTCACCAGCTACAGATCACAGATCGAAAAGAGCAAGAGAAATATATCGAATAAGATATTGTTGGGGAATCATTTTTTTTTAGATAAGTAACGTACCGGTGCGGCGGCGACGGCGAAAAGCCCAAACCAAAGACCAAGTTGCATGTTGTGTGTTGTGTGTTGTGTGTCAGCTCTCAGATGTCTACTGCTCGTTGGATGGCCGATGTGCTAGCTCTTTATAGCGACGTATGGCATCTACAATGCGCATTTATATCGCACTCACGTTGCCCAGTCCGACACGGCCCCGGGCCCGGCCCCGGCCCCGGCCCCGGCTACGTGATCTTTGCGATGCCATTGCAACAACACCGATTTTCATTTCCGATTTCCAATTTTGTTGTCTCTGCGCATCGCATCGCATCGCATCAGTTGATGGTCTGTTTTGTCTTGACTCTTGTTCTTCTTGTGTACGAGTCGATTTTCATTATTCTTGTTCGCTTCATTTTTGAATCTTGAATCGAGATTCTGGTGAGCTGAGCTCTGGTGTTGGAGATGCCACAATCTCTGTGCTCGCTGCCTGTCTACTCGGTGGTGTATGTTGTACTTTATATATACAATTTTTACTCTATATAACTTTGATAAATTCTTCTAACTCCTCTATTTACTCTCCAAATCCATTTTATTGCATAATATTTGATTATACACCTATATTTGCCCTATGTACCTTCTATAAATGCTTCTTAGACCTTTGTTTACTCTCCAAATCAATTTTATTCTTCCATAGTCCATTTTAGACCTATATTTACCTAAAATAAATAGTTTTAATTCCTTTATTTACTCTCCAAATCCATTTTATTGTCCAATATTTGTCCTATATACCTTCTATAAATGCTTCTAAACTTATATTTAACACGATAGTTTCAAAACTTTGATATTCAAAAAAACGGCTTTTCGAGAAAATCGTTCGAAATGTTTTCATTTTAGTAACTTGTAGTAAAAGCAAGTATTATATTGACTCTCACATCATAAGGACACAAGATATGAATATAAACTTTACACACGTTAAAGAACAGGACATTAGATGCAGCATTAAATCAAAAACAGTGAATTTTGATTTATGACAGTCTTGAAGTAAATGAGCGACCCGTAGTGCAGTGTGTTTATAGTGTGCAGTGTGCTTAACCAACAAGTTTTAAGTAAACTTAAGTTATATCATTAACTTAGTCTGCAGTTCGACTATGAATCTCATTAC
This sequence comes from Drosophila phalerata, assembly GCA_951394115.2. NCBI lineage: Eukaryota > Metazoa > Arthropoda > Insecta > Diptera > Drosophilidae > Drosophila > Drosophila phalerata. The sequence continues at coordinate 21,269,689 of OX596006.1, forward strand.
GCATAGAAATCTATAATTCTTTAAAAGTGTTTTGCTATACATAAATACATAAACAGTTAGTCAAGAAAGTGTTTTGACACATTTCACATATTAGGCGCATTTTCTCTTTACTTTCACTTTTATTATTCTTGTCTATGGTTCTTAGAGCATGTTAAAAAATAAAATCATTTTCATCGAATTTAACTATTTTTAAAAACTAAAAAGACAAATACGTTAATTTTTATTTTGTCATAACACTTTTTTTACTAACTGTATAAGTCTAAAACGGAAGTTACATACAGTGCGTCAAATATGATTCGTTATTTTTCTTCATGCATCCATATGGCGTAAGAGCATGTTAAAGATAATAAATAATAAAATCCATTGGGCTTAACTATTTTAAATAATATAAAACAAGAATGTGCATATTTTCGTTGTCAAAAGAAATACTTGACTAACTGTTCGTATATATAGATATAGTATGTATGTACACTATATCACATTGTATCTCAGAAGTCGCTGATTTGCACATAGATTCATTTGTATGTTACGTATCAGCTTAAAATACTTTAGTATGCTTAAAAACATATCCATAATCAGATATGTATATATGTATATTTAATTGCTTACAAATTTTAAACAGGAAATCAATTTAACAAAAAATCAGGGCTGCAAAATCTTTTGATTAACTTACTAAAACCAAGTTTGCTACTTAAACAAAATATATTCGTACCACGATAAAACAAAAAAGTACCAGCTATGTCAACTTAGGCATTCAATGTTCCAACGAACTAAAATAATGTACCACTTTAGGTACAACTCTTCCACGTGAAATCTTAAAGTGTGGAGAATTTAGATATAACATTTCATGGTTTTATCTCGTTTTCTTTAATTTGAATAGGTTTTTCTTTAGGTCTAACACACAATACACAAAAATATTTAGGAATTCAATATTTTTTTATTATAGTGTAACATATGTATGTAATTCAATCTGAGGGAAATTTTAAGTAGTTTAGTAAATTGAAAGTGCTCCAGAATATGTTCAGCTGCGTTAATTGGATGCATTCATACAGTATTATGCTTATCGATAGACAATGATATTAATTTTCGTACATTTATTTCGCATACGTATGCAGACACAGCTCCAATCTTTTTTGGGGCACATCGTATTAATATATTTAATTATTAACTTGTGTACATACTCAAAATTCGCAAAGTTTGTAACTTTTTTAAAAAGAAACTCTAAGCTTTCATTGTCATGTGACGTGACAGAATAATGTATAAGAGACATACAATACCTGGATTTACATATGTTCAGAGACTCTCAGCTTATTTGACCCACCAATTTTACATATAAAAATAAAATTATTTTATCTATAAATGTTTGCACTGATATGATTAATAATGATTAAGATTAAGCAAAATCGTTTCATTTTTTTTGATAAAAACCAGCTTAAATCATAATTTTTTATTTTTCGTTCAAACATAACTTAAATGTCAATTAAGGCTTTTGTGAAATATTAGCAAATAATAATAATAGTTTAGTGGAAGATCTGATACAGATGCTGTAAATTATTTTTGAATCTTATTTTGAGCGAAAAAATACAAATCATTAATAACCATCTTTTTCCAGTTTTTTTTTTTTTAATTTATCTTTTCGCAAACATAATGATGATGGTCTTAGTTTTTTTTAATTACTGAAAGCTACTTATTATCATTGAGTAAAAACTTAAAAATCTTACATTAAAAAAATCATTTCTTTATTTAAAATATAATTATCATGATTTACAGTTCCTGCCCACTGTTAAATAAAATTTAGACTTAAATTAGTCAATTAAAGATTATAAATAAGCAAAATATTTGCATATGTATTGAGCAACATAGTCATAAACATAGTGTTTTCATGGAACTTTAAATAAGCGTGGAGTTTTCTTTCTTTCTTTTTTAATTTGTATTTATTACGAGTAAGATACGTTTTAAATATTAAGTACTATATTTAGAATCTAGATGGGAGACTTAGGCTTAATTAGGTTGGTCAGAGACCGCGCTTGTAGAGCAGATAGGTGAGATCGCGAGTAGGTCGACTGCCGTAGTCATTGAATGCGGACTTGAAGGGCAGCGGATTATCGATATCGCTATCGATGTCGCGACGAGATGAACTGGATCTGGAGGGCGATGCTGCCGATGTGGGCGTGGCCTGCGATTGGGCCGCATGCAATGTATCCTCGCTAGAGTTGATAATACTCGACGATTGTTCAGATCCTGCCGCCTGATTTGGATTTGAATTTCGATTTCGATTTCGATTTTGGAGATGTTTGTAACGATTATTGCGCATTGAATGACGATGTTTGCTGCTGTCTCGTGTGTGTTGTTGGTGTTGGTGTTGTTGTTGTCTGTTTAAATGTGTTGGATATGAGTGTGTGTGTGTCTGTGTGTGAGTGTGCGTGTGGGTGTGTCTGTGTGAGTTGTGCATGCCTCGATATCTGTTGTTGTTGTTGTTGTTTGTGTTTGTGTTGTAGCGTGTGTTTTGTTGTGGTGTGTAATCATTGTGTGATAAAAATCGCTGTTGTTGCTCCTGCTGCCTAAGATAATTATCTTTCAGATTCAGCGCATCACCATCAAAATTGTGATGACCATAACGACCAGATCCAACTGATTGTTGTTGCAACTGTTGTTGTTGTTGTTGTTGTTGCATCTCTGGTGGACGCTCGGCGCCCGGCAAATACTCATGATGCACTTCCTCATGCACACCATTGTCGCTGGTCTGATTGATGATGCGATTGTAATCATCATTGGTCTCTCCCACCTGCAGATGGATGGCATGCTTAAAATCATCCCCCAAATGCTTCAGCCAGAAATCATCGTTCACTTCGCCCGTGGTATAGATGCGTGTGGTCTGTCCAGTACTTTGGGATTTCCCCATTCCAGCGTTGTTGTTGGCGGCCATCACATCGATAACATCATACTGATCATCTGTACTTCTTGGCGTGCTCATTGTATCTGTATCCTTAACTGTAGAATCGACACCCGCCTCCGAATCATTCGAATCCATGCTCGGATCCAAATCCGAGCTCATCTGCTCCACGCGTGCCGCCTTGTTCAGGTCACCGCTAACGATCACATCCGAAACGGTGCTGGTACTGCTGGGCATGGTACTGCTGATTGGACTCGGACTTGGACTTGGACTTGGACTGTTGTTACCATCGTTGCTGCTCGCGGTGTCATTGCTCTAATTGGGGAATCGATCAAATGTCAATTTAGTCATCCGACTCTCGAGGGGAACGGAGGTGGGACTCACCTGCGCTACTGCCAGCGTTGCCATTGCCATTAGTATGGCCATTAGGAACAGCGGCAGCCAAACAAAGTTGGCAGGCGCCCCCATTTTATAGCTGCTTAATATGATCGGATCGGATCGGATCTGCTCTGCCTCTGACTTTGGCTCCGACTCCAACCAACTGAACCCAGCGCCCACCGAGAACTGGACTTAAATAGTCGAGTGTTGGTGCGTGAGGTTTTGGCTACGACCCATCACCCAGCGCGATCAAAGACGTGATCTACGGCCAGATAGATGAGATGCATCATCAACATCAACATCATCGTTGCAAACGCTTGACAACCTTGCTTGATCTTGATGCGTCAGTTGGCCCAGGGTCACTAAAATAGTTGTAGCTGTTCTGACTGCTCAATGGGTGCGTATGATCACAATAATGTCAAACTCTACAACAATGATCTCAATTATAACAATAATAACGAAAGATCGCAAGATCGCAAGTAAGCTACACACACACACTTGTCATTGATGTTTGTTTTTCACGCTCAAAATGGCGGCCATATTTCCGGTTACTATTCATAGTTCTTTGATGGCAACTGTACGCGAAATAAGCGATCCATTCCAATAAGAATTTGCTACTACTTATTTCAGTCTGAAATGATTTATATAAGGCAGCTAATAAAGTTTTAAAGGAAAAGTCAAACAATAAACAGTGAAGGAAATAAAATCAATCCTATACGATTATAATTGTACAATATGCTATTTATTTTTTAATATATGTACATATTTGTGACAACGATAATAATAACAATTATCGATTCACGAAAATTTACCATTATACACTGGCAAATCTTTTTGCATAGAGTGCTTGTTAATTACTATACGTGAAAGCAAAAGTATAACTTCTAGTTTACACTATGGGAATGTGTAGTATTTCGACTTCCGTTAAAGTAAACCGAGAAATGCAAAGAGCACGATTGTAAAGTCACAATTTTATAATATGGTATTTCATCAGCTCATAAAAATTGTTTTATTATCTTACTATGTATCACTTGAAAGCTTAGATTATAACAGAAAATCATATATAGTTTTCGTTGATTAAATTGAATAAAATTTTAAAGGATAGGATATTGAGTTTGTTTACTGAGTTTGTTTCTTTTATCGTATTTAATTTAAAATAGTGCCAATAGTTAATATTATATTAAAGTGTCTCACACTGAAAATTTCGCATATTTATGGTATACTAATGTATTTACATTTTATGGTTTTAGTAGTAACAGGATTTAACACTCTCGTAGAGCCTTGTATTTAATTTTCAACTATACAGCTATATAATGATGCAGTAGACCAAGTGCAGCCAAATTTGTTCATTAAGTATAAGCCAATACCAAAAACATAATTTACAAGATCTGTTGACATATCCCAAAAAAACGACAGTTGTTCGGTCATGATTGATTTTCGACATATTGTTCCTATGACAGCTATATGAGATAGTAATCCAGGTTAAAGCGAAAAGAGAAGATCAATTAAGAAATTACGTTGCTTAAAAATAGACGGAGAGACGGACAGGGTGTTATGGAGTCGGTTTGTAGTCCTTATCAAAATTATCGTAACTGAGAAACCACAATTTTTGTCCTAGGAGATGTGTCAGAATTAAAAAAAAAAAATTTATACAATCATTAAAATACCCTCTGCAGGAGTATATAACTCAGCAGCTTTAAGATCTAAGAGAACGACTCATTAACTATTAAAAAGCTGCATGAAATCATTCAATGAATGAGTTCTAGTGAGTTCAATTGAATGCTCTAGAATGAATGAATTCGTTAGAGAGAAGGAATTGCGATTATATGAATTTGAGTTAAGTTGTGCTGCCAGCCAGCTTGGGTTTTTGAAACTGAATTTGAATGAAAAATTATTTTTGATAATTTGATCAATTTTACTCCAGCAGGCCAGGAAATAAAAATACCTGTCAAACTTCATATAAAGAAAACGAAAGAAAATTTCTGGCAGTTTTTTTATATGAAGTTTGACAGGAATTTTTATTTCCTGGCCTGCTGGAGTAAGGCCTTAAACTCGAAGGTTCTAAAGGCAGCTGTTTCCTATGTTTTTGACAAGTAAAGAACTTTTAAATCAAGATATCGAGATGACTTAAATCAGTTTCAAGTTTAAAGCGAATCGGTCGACGAGAGTTCGAATCTCAAAATTGTATTTTACTTTTCTTTATAATATTATTATTTACATTAATTTTAATGATTTTATTAATTATTAAATTATATTCCTTATTTCTAGCAAACCTATAATACTCCATATAAAACGAGGAGGACAAATTAAATACAGTTTTTACTTTAATATCTTGTGTGTTCTTAATACATACTTTTAATTTGGCAACGAAAAGACGTAGAAAGCTGATTTTTGTTTGTCAAGTGGTTTTATTCTGGTTAATTCGAATGGCTTCGAATTCAAAATCATTCAAAATCATATATGGTCAAGTGAATGTTGTCCATGTTAACTTTATACGACAACTCAAATTTAATGTAATACAGTCGAGTTTGAGCTCAAATTCATTCATTCATTTGGAGCTGCTTAGCTTCATATGTCATTTTGAGTGCATCCATGCAGCTCTCTATTAACTAACCCGGTTAGGGTTTATAGTTAATACAAGACAAATGCGCAAATGTGAATATAATTAGACATAATAATAACAAGCATATTTGGAGCAAACAGTTTATTGAATCATTTGTTGAGCCGAGTTCTGAATTGAAACGTGAAACGTCAACAGAAAATGCATCGGAGACAGAAGACACAAGAGTTGACGGACGGACGAACGGACGGACAGTAAACTGAAAAGTGCAAAATATTACAAAAAATAAAATACAGTTAACAAACATACATACATACATACATACATACACACATAGACAAACGACAGACAGATGGAGAAATATACAGATACAGATAGAATATACAAGATACAAGTGGGACAGTGGCCTAATTAAATGCTCGCCATTATTTGTATGGCTCAGCAGAATTTGGAAGATTGTTTTGGCCCATTGCAGTAGCTTGTTGTTGTTGTTGTTATAGTTGTTGTTGCCGTTGCCGTTGCAGGTGCTGTTGGGTCATCTTCTTTAGTACCCGTAGCCGTAACCGTAACCGTCACTGTTGCCGTAGCTGCAATGAGAAGCGAATTTCAGAGAGTGAAAAAAAAGCCACAATGATTTTCCATTTATTTTTGTAATTTTTCTGATTTCTTTTTTTATATGTATCTTTCATTTTTTTTTGTTTTTTTGGTTTTTTTTGTATATTGTTTTCTTATTCTTATTAGTGTTTATTTAAAACTAGGCAACCGCACTATATTACAATGTTATGGTATACCCAGGAAGATACATTCCTGGGTAGATACATAAGTAAGTATATGGCCTAGAACCAGGCACGCAGATAATCGCTAATCGGCGGCACATTGTACGTATCGACGCTGTAGCCGTCGTGGGTGTGACTATTGTAGCCATATGTCTTGGATGGCTTCGTTGAGTAGTCGGCTCGGACCGCCGATTCGGGCTCGGTGGCTGTATCGAAGCCCCAACCGCCTAATCGACCATCGATGAGCTTCTTAAGAAAGTCTGTGGTTTGTTTCTTTTGCATCGGCTCTGGATCCACCAAGGATCCACCGCCATATTGTGAATAGTCCGAATTAAGATAATCGGGATGCTGATAGACAATGCCCGATATTATGCTGTCCAGCTGCGTGTCGGCCACATGCTCCACCGGATAGCCACCGCCAATGCCCAGTACGGGCGTTGAATACGAGCGCCGATTAACTGACTCCAAATCACCGGCAAACTGCAGTGGCGTTGAGTTTTGCTCTAGCGGATCCGGCACCGAGGTGGTCGACAACAAACTGCGTAGCTGCGAGTCATCGACAAACTTGTACTCATTGTAGGATCTGGATCCGCCGGATAATGGCGATGGTATCTGCTGTGGGTAATAGCTAAGTGCAGCACGCTTTGTCGGTATGGAGTTGACCAGTGAGGGTTGCTCCGTTTCCGGTTCCGGTAGCGGTACCGATTCCGATTCCGATTCCGCTTGCAGTTGCGGTTGCTCCGTTTCGGGCTGTTCGGTGCTATTGGTGTCCTCGGTTACCTCAGGTGGTGGTGCATTGGCTGTAATGGCTCCACATCCCATATGACATTGTCCACGCTTAAAGTTCGGATTCAGTGTCTCTGGCATAAATTGTATGATCTCCGGTGCCGTTAAATCTGTTTTGGCACGTTCCATCTCGAGAAGATCATATTCACCCTTAATGTCGCGCTTGTGACGACCGAAGCGAGACCAACGCTTGGCATGCTTCGAGTTGGAGCTCATCGCAGGCGCCTTCTTAACCTTGCGCTTGGACTTGGACTTGGCTGGCAAGGATGTGTCATGCGCTCTCTCAAGCGGCACCAGACCAAAGAGATGCATCTTGTGCTGCTGCTGCTGCTGTTGCTGTTGCTGTTGTGCTCCCAGATCCTTATGGTAATACTTAACATAACGAGCTGGACGCTCCTCCAGCTGCTGTTGGCGCATTAAACGCTTGCGCAGCAGTGAACCAGGTGAGCTCAGATCACGACGACGACGAATTGAGTTAAGATTTGGATTTGGACTTGGATTTGGGCTGGACTGCTGGGTTACGTACCTTGGCTTGGCAGCAGAGCAGCTACTGCAACTGCAACTGGTCTTGTGATCGGCACGACAATCTATCAAATCAAGAAGAGCATATATAAGTGGCAATGGGATATGGGAATGTTTGTCCAAGCTGAACCCACCTGCTTTGTTAACCGCAACGCGATCCACCTTGGCATACAGCTTGGTTGGCTTGATTTTGGGTGGTACTGGCGTGCGCGGTTGTTCCACGGTAAAATCAAAGCTATAGCTTATCTTGGCCTTGGTCTGGACGGGCTTCTCCACCCGATAGCCATACTCAACGCTCTCATACTTCTTCGGCTTGTCCGGTTTGGGCACATTCAGCTGATAGCCAAGCTGTTTGGGACAGGCACAACCTTCCTCGCCCGTGTACACAACCTCAACGGGTGTTGGCGCCGCCGATGCTAACACCAGCATCGTCACCGTCACTGTCACCAGGGTCGCCACTGTGATCGAGTGCATCATTTTGTATGGATACGAGTGTGTGTGTGTGTGTGTGTATACAATATTAATTGGTATCAAACTGGCGTCTGCTTTGGTATCTGACAATCTGGCTACTAGCCAAAACTTGAGCCGTCGCATTCTTTATATCGTCTTTTTGACTCCATCTCCAGTGCAATCTCTCACGCAGCACCAACGACCACGTCTGGAGCTTTCGTTCGTTCGTTCGTTCGTTCGTTCGATGTCTGCTGTGGCAAGCGGCAAGCTGAACTTGAACTTGAACAATGTTTTTTCTTGTGTAGCTCTAACTTATTGTTCTTGTTCTTTCGCTTTCAGAGCCAGTGTTTTTTGTTGTTGTTGCTGGTCACGCTGACCTTTTCAAACAATTTGCTCTTGCTATGTTTTCTGTCAAAAGTCATGTTCCCAGCGTTCGTTGATTTCAGTGCCGTAGCTGCAGTTGGACTTGGGACTAGTCTATAGAGCCAGCTAAATTAATAAAAAAAATATTTTTTACATTATATATTTGGTTAATAATTGATTGACAACTGCTTTCCACTGCTTGCATATGCGTACGCCATTGTGAAATTATAATAGGTGAAGTATTCGGTTCACCAATGATGAAATAAGATACCACAGGCATCATTTTCGGAGTTAATTTTATTCACCATGGGATAGTTGTCAACAAACGTCTCTCTCTCTCTCTGTGAAAATGCTCTCAAATAATTTCAAATAATATTATCCATGATGAAATTAGACAAGGTGGCATACTCACTCACCACAGGCCTCATTTTCGGAGTCAATTTTATTCACCATGAGATAGTTGTCAACAAACTTCTCTCTCTGCGAAAATGCTCTCAAATAATTTCATATAATTTCATCAAGATCTCAAAGTGGTGGAAAAAATTTTGGTTCCTGTGGTGAGAGTGAGTATGCCACCTTGTCTAATTTCATCATGGGTTCACCTCGTAGCCAATATTTATTCACCACACTGAATGAATTTTGACAGAGAGAGTGAGAGAGAGAGAGAGAGAGAGAGAGAGAGAGAGAGAGAGAGAGAGAGAGAAACAGAGAGAGACGAAAGTTAAAGGCAAATTTGATTTTTTATACTCTTCACGTCATTTCACCTTCTTTTGTGGTTATGGTATCACCATTCTTCGAAAAAGCTAGTCCAATTCGTCTTCTCATTGAAAACATTACCTTTCTCGACCTCATCTATGATTGTGACGAGCCTAATATACATTGACATACCCTCAGAGCCACTCCGTCATGGCGTCGATAACACCAATAACTTATTCATAATTGTTTATTATTGAGTTAATAATGTTGAATAAAATTGGCTCCGAAAATGAGTGTGTGGTGAGTAAATACTCCTTCTATAATATAATTTGAACATGGCGTACGACAGCTATCGCTGGTCGATTGATCAATAAAATTTATGAAATTACACCCCACATTCATTTCGAATTTTCACCGTTAACAACTTTTCGTTTACGAAATACAATAAAGGGATTCCTGAAACCGACTTAGGTTTGACTTAAATGGAAAACAATTGATTAATGTTGCACTTTAAATATTCGATGGGAACTTTATTTATTAATCTTATTCACTATTTTATCTACTTTTTGTTTTTACAAAGTCATAGGTATTTTCATTCATTTGATAACAATGATTATTACATTTTGAATTCATTTCGTTTTTTATGTGATTTCTCTGCACGTACAAATTTATTTCTTTTGCTGCCTCTTCAAGTTCAAAAACACAGTCTATGTACTATAAACATTCTATAGCTACAGTTAGTTGAATTTCTTAAAAATTTCCTACAATTTCACCCCCACAGTCCATGAGGTGAATAGTAGTAATTTGCCTAAAATGGAAATGCAGTAATAGTGTAGAATCAAACCTAAATCGATTTTAGGAATCCCTTTAATAAATTTGCTCATGTTGTTTAGTTTATTTATTTTTTAGAAATGCATTGTATACTTTTAGGGCAAAAAAATACAAATATTGCAGATTATAAAATTAGCCGTTAATCGCGTTCATTGCTTATCGCTGACCAAATTCAATTATTTTCTTTGTTTTTTTTTTTGTGTGTGTGCGATTCTCATCTGAATGTTATGCATGTTATCGGGCGTGCTTTTCTAGGTAATGAAATACAATCCAGCTATGACATAACAGCCCTAAAGCTGATCTATCAGTGAGACTCGAGCTTCCAACGGTATGTAAGTAATTGATAAACCATTCTATCTCTTAGCCATATGGTATTTTAACGGAATGTGCCGTGAACTTTAATTTTTCTATATGAAAAATATTTCAAAAAAATGTAAATATAATCTAAAACATACATAAATATAACTAATAACTCTTTTGGAAAAGGGTCTACAATATTAATTTGGAAAACAATTTGTTTATTTTAAACCTTAATTAATATACACACTCGTACACGCATACATCCCTCCATATTTACATTACACCATTAACAGTATCCTAACTAATAGGTGTCGCTCATGAGCTCCTGGCGACGTGCATTTCGGTACGAGGTGACACGTCCGGGTTTGAAGCCACAATCGACGGACACCTTGTCGCCGACCTTGGCGTAGCTGTCATTGCTGTAGTTCGAGCCATATGATGATTTTCTGGTGATCTTCTTGAACTTGGGATTCTTGTACTGCTCGGTAATGTAGCCCAACTGCTTGTATGTTAATTGCGGCACATCATCATCATCATTGCTGGTTTCCTGCTCCTCTTCCTCAACATATTCCTCTTCCTCCTCCTGTCTGGCTGCATAGTTGCGTTTCTTCAGTGTGATGACCTCGCTCTTAAGCTTGAAGAGATTCTCCTCGGGCACATTGGAAAAGAACACTTTTTGCTGTCCATCCACAGGCTTTTGGGCGAATCCATAAGATAACTTTGCCTCGGGCACATTAATAGCCTTGCCAGCCTGAGCCGCCAGACTGACGCTTATGGGATCGGCGGGTGAGCTGTCATCCTGTGACTTCTCGGCGGCATATGCTATGCTAAAGTTACATTTCAAATTAGTGATGTTAATCCAAACAGTGCATCAAGTCTTAGAAATTAACAAGAAATGAATCTATTTATCGATCTATAGTATTACCCAATAATACCAATTCTATTTCCCGTACAAAATTTTCAAAATTAAGTTGAACACATAATATTTTAAAGCTTCGATTTTTTCCCTAAGCTCACCGATGGAATTGGAGCACGTCCCATTCCACCGGTTTATTGCAACGGTGCTCAGATTCTATGAAATTTTAATGTGAAAACCGATAAGAATTATGTAAGTGAAAAAATTACTTGGATTTTTCTTAATAAAAATGTTTTATATGCAATTTTAAGGACTCATAAAAATCTTTGATTCTTTTTTTTGCTGCACCTAAATTATACAACAGACAAAATGAAAAAAGAGCAAAATAAGAATTGTAGTGACTTGCGAAAAGAGCGATTTATCAAAAAATCGATGTATTTACTCAATTCAGCGAAAATCGATCCATTGATGTTTCGATGTATTTTCACATCACTAATACAGATATTACAGGATCGCAGGATCATGGTAAAATTATATCAAGGGGGTGCATTCACTTATTTTTGGGTCAAATATTTTTTCGTCTCAATAGAAGAATTAGTGTACACCTCATTCTACGAAGTAGGGACTCAAAAAAATGACGTATCGAGGTGAGTACATCACTTTATAATATCTTAGGATCGCGAATAGTTACTCACTTATCATAGCTGGAGATGGAGCTAGTACTGGACCCGCTGCAGCTGCTATCGGCGTTGTGTTGTTGACAGTCGCAGGTGGGTTTGCATGGCGTCTTCTGTGGAAATGATGGTATCGAATCGAATTGAGTTCAGGTTCTATCATGGCATAAAGATTGTTGTTGATGCATTGCGCGCACGTACAACATGATAATGACGACAGAGCGAGACTGAGAGAAAGAGACAGCTCACTATGATGATGATTATGCTCATGATCATGATGTTGTTGAGGTTGATGTTGATGTTCATGATGTTTTGATGCAGTTCTTGATGATGACGCAAGCTCAACATTGTTGCTGTTACCCTATTACAGTGTTAACTCATGGCCTCTGATAACGCTCGCATGCGGAAACATTGTTCGATTGCTGTTTTTGTTTGTTGTTACCCTGTTGTTGGTGTTGTCTCCATGCATAACTATGCAGTGAATTCATCAATGATAGGTAATGAATTGGTGTAACGAAAATAATGCAGCATTGGTTACGGGTATCAAGGTGAAGTTACTATAGGTGGCGTTTTCACCACAGCTGCGCTCTTTCGAGGGGCCAAAACGTCGTTTGCTGTCTCTTTCTAGCGTGTGCTGAAAGAGCGAGTATATTGGACAACGCCACCTATATATAAATTCGCCTTGCACTGGTATGTTGTGGATCGTGGTGAATTCAATGGTGAACGGTTGCTGCCAATGATGAATGTGGTAGCTTAACTGGTAAGCAATGGTGGTGAGTGGCATCCAGTGAGCTCACCAGTGAACCGCACTCGAGGGTATTGCTGAGGATTTATGCATGTGTGTGTGTACGTATGTATGCATTTATGTGTGGTGCTTGTTTGATTGTATGGTGCTGAATTTAACTGGGATTACGATTAATTCTTGTTATTATTTTGGTAACTGGGTTTGATCAATGAGTCGAAAATGTAATGTTCCGGGTGTTGTTGTTAATCACAGGCCATAGCCGTAGCCGTAGCTGGGTGGCAACATGTGTACGCCACGCCTCTTGTGACAGTTCACATGCTCCAAACGCTGCAGCCGCTCGGCCAGACGTTGTGCCGCCAATGTCTTGGCCTCGATGGCGCCCTCGAGCATGCGGCGACTCAACAGATTGTTAAACGCGTGCACATATTGAAAGAGCTCACGTACTTTACCGCAGGTCTTTGGCAGCTGGGCGGGTTCGATGAGCTGCTTGCTGCACCAGCAATTGTCGCCAATTGGCGATAGATTCACCTCTGGACTGGGCTCGTAATAGCGCGGCTTTGGACGCACTATTGTCGGACCCTGGCAACTCTGGCAGTAATCGGTGCCCTTTTCCGAGCAGACGCAAGCCGCAAGCAGCTGCAATTGGATAACGGATAGCGGATAATGGATAAGGGTTGCAGCTTCGGCGATCAGTTTGTTTTACTTACGCCCTGGCTGCAGTGCAGCGCCAGCAACAAAGTCAACAGCAATTTACAGGCGTGCATCTTAGTTATTTATTATTATTATTATTATTATTATGATTGTTCTTTGGCTGATAATGGGTTAACTGGGTTTTTGGTTGTTGGTTTTCGGTTTTTGGGCTCTCTCTTATCAGTCGCGTGCTGCTCTGCGCTCGTTAAACGTTTGAACTGACACCGAAGCGACCCACACGTTTTATACCCAAGATGAAAAGCTCATCGTCTCTACTTTGCTTTTTTTTTGTTTTTGTTTCTTGTTGTGTTTTCTTATTATACTTATTCTTACTGTCTTATTGTTGTAATTTTTGTTGTTATTGTCATTGTCTATTCTCGCTGAGTGCAATTCAAGTTAAATGAAATTTGGCATCACACAGGGACACTTTCTCATTTCTCAATTCTCCTCAGGGTTAAAACTGCGGTTCAGGCTGCGGTTCAGTTTGACATTCAAATTTTAATTCAGGTTCAGGTTCAAATTAATGCTTTCGCTCGCTGGCTGCACGTGCTCAATGACCCAATGGTCAATACTCAGATACATTTGGATGTTGTGGGATGTGTGTTGATAAAGAAAAAACATCGCAAATGCAGCTAAATTCCATGAAATTCATATCGCTAACGCTTCTCTTGTCTCTCTGCCTTAGCCGCAGTCGCTGTCGCTGACGACGCTAGTGATGGCACGATTAATCATATGATACTCATTTATCGATTATTTGGTCTTTATTCACTATTTATTTTAATTGCAACATGGGTTTCAATTAATTGAATCCCCAATTGATTAAATACTCAAATATTCGAAACACTTTATGCGCGTCAATGCCAAATAAAAGGCGGCTGAGCAATTTTCAGTGATTGATTATGGCATGAAGTTATATCTTATTGCTCGTCGTTATTGTTTTCTTATAAGCACTTCGGTTCCAGCAGAGTGTCTTCTGTCAAAGGCGAGAGCTATTGGCATTGAAAAGAGGAACAGGTTGACCATCATAACTACTGTCCCTCTCTTTATTAAATTTATACAAATTTAACACTTACTTGCTCTTTTATGTAATTCCAAAGATTGCTAATGTAATATCAAATAATCAAAATAGGTGCAAATTGAAAAAAAATCATTTGATTAATCGATTATTGTAACTTTTTCTCGACTAATTGCAAATAATAATAGCTTAAATTAAATTAATCATATGATTCATTTATCGAATATTGAATTATTTTTGCCATCCCTAGTCGACGCTGCTGCTGCTGCTGTTGTCAAAAAATTAACAATGAAAGTTGTGCAAAAACAATTCGAGATTCGAAATTCGCGATTACTCGTAATTATTTGTGCTCCCGATTTGTCCGTCTCTGCCCGCGAATTGGGTTAACGTCAGCGTCTGAGATTTGTGATTGTCCCTAGGAATCAAATCAAGCTATTAACCTATTTTATGTTTATGCAGACGAGAACAATAATATGCGATGCGGATCTATATACTGACTGAAGATTCTATTTACTATGGCATAAATTACAATTAGCACTAGGTAACAGACAAATGGTATAATGGTGTTTCTAGGATCAAGAATGCGACATTTGTACGTCTTTAAAAATTGTCATTTTCAAAAATGTTTTCTTAAATAATTTATGCATTTTATCATCACTATTTTTACAATGCTAAAAACAAACTAAAAACAATGCATCGCGAACGCGACGAAAAATTTAAAGCTTCATCTTAAAAAATGCGAAAGTCTGCGAAATGTGGCGAGTAAATTGAATGAAAATATTTTTAAATCATAATAAAAAATTGTAATTTTCGATTTTAGGAATTATTTTAATATGTTACTAACATTATTTTTATTTTACAGGTTTTATTAGTAATCTGTAGCACAACATCGCGAACGTGACCAGATTTCCACGTAGCTTGTGAGAAATATTTTTCGTCAAATTTTATTTAGAAAAACAAAAAACGAACTTTAAAACTTTGAAATATATCCGATTTGAAATGATGGAAGAGATATTTGGCAAATAATCGTTATAATGGAGAGAATTGCTTTTGAAAACAATCATTCGAAATGTCGGGGTTCCTTAAATGTCAGGGATTTAGTTTTTTCGAACATATTCTCGAAGTCCCTAAAATGGGCATACTTCCAGCTTTAATAACATTTTTATATTCAGAAATATTTTTATATAATTAGCAAAATTATAAAAAATTTATTTAGTGCATTTTTATTCAATTTAACGAATAATTTAATTTAATTTTTAAATATTACATTTTGTCAAATCTCTCAACAATTATTTGACATTTGAAAGCAATGGTTGCTTTTGTTCAGGAACAGAGATTTGTAGAACACCTCTGAATAAAACTCTATGTTTTAGAAAAGCTCAATTTATTCAAATATGCAATCGGTATTCTTATTCTACTTGGCTAGTGTATGTGTTAATTGCTAAAATAAGTAACTTAAAATTGTTTCCGAATGAAATTTTTTGATCAATTTTAAATTGTTGAAAATAGCAATATGTCCAAACTTATTATACTTGTTCCAATACAAATGTATAATGTAAATTGTTCCTACCGCAGTCTCATTTAAAGAAAAAGCACTTGACAAAATTTTCAATTAAATGACTTTTTTATTTTTAAAATTCTTTAATCAAATTTTTCAGAGGTTAGACTTCTTTTCTTCTAATTACTAGAGAACGTTAAAAAGCATTAAAATTATAATTAGTTTTGTAACAAATCAATTTGCAAATTAAAAAAATATGGTAATGTTAAAATGTTTACGACAATACCAAATACACAGATCTTTACACCAAAAGTTGATTTTTTAATAAGATATTGTGGATCTACTTCAAACAAATTTGGGCAGAATGTATAGTATAAAACACTAAATACCAAAAGAGTTTTTAATATTACAGATTGTTTATTGACCGATCGTTTCGTGTGAAAATTGTTATACTCTTTACAGTAGTATAATATGACGTCAATATGCGATCTTTGAAAATCAATACGTATTCTATACAAAAACGCGAAATAAATAAATTAATCTGTATATGATGTAATTATCTGTTCTGATTAATCTTATCGATGTACCAAGTGTCGCTATTAGCATCAGCTTGAAAACTATATATGACATAGAAACCAGGGAGTACTTAGATCGGAATATACATATGTATGTATTTTGTAGTAGCTATAATATTTGAATGCAATTTCTTTACTCTTTTATTGGATACCACAAAAAGACAATAATAATCTTTGGACATTCGGTTTTGACCTATTATGTTTATACTCTTTTATCAGTGCCACTTTGTCTAGGCCGGAACACGGCAGTCAACTCTTTATAAATAATATAAAAAGACCAAAAACAATTGGTAATAACCAACTCAGATGTTGATCACCTGCCAAGCGCGTGTCCAGCACTCGTATATTGTATATTGTATGTGTCTCCGTTGGGTAATTACAAGTGACCACGGTCACCGCTCGCAATGGATGCGCACGGCAACAGATCTGTGGAAGTTTCATTCGTCATCAAAGTATTTTTTTTGTATTCAAGGGCGTAGGCAGATGGGGAAAGAAGGGAAAAAGCAAGATTCAACGAAGTGAAAGCGAAAATTAGCAAAGGTTTTACCTTTTATTCATAGATTGGAAGGTATTAAATGAACTCGAGTCATGGTATTACTCATGTTAGAATAAAATAATTCAGTTTGACCTGCTAAGGAACACATAATGTTAAAAAAAAAAAGGAAGCAGACGTTAAAAATATGAATTTCAACTCTATACACAACTGCCTCAGGAGCTAAGGGGTATAATAACTATTTGGGAGATATTTTGTCTTTAAATGCTTAGAAATTAATGTCCAATTTGTAAATATCTCTTTGAGAATATTTAAATTAAAAACTTAAAAACAAACAAAGATAGAAAAATAAAGACAATGCCAAGAACTGATAAACAAAATCAATTTTTAGGTATAATTGTTAGAATACATTTCTATTTGGAATAAGTATGTTAATTGTCCAAAAAAAGGCTGTCTCCGAGTTTTAAAAATCGAAGAATGAAAATTTAAAGAAAAAAACCAGAATAAATACTCCTTATAAAATATGTATACTATACAAATTTCTATATTAACGAGTCGAAGTTTGACGAAGGGGGAGCTGACTACGTGGAGCTGACTACGCCCTTGTTACTTGTCGCCATCCGGGAGTAATATTTGGACTATTAAATGGGCAATCATACGGCGTACTGTGAGACAAGCTCAGAGCGGGAAAATACATTAACACTCATCAGGGACCAGCAGATAGTGCACTGAAAAAAAAGACCAGCTTCTAAAATCAAGAACATACAACTTAAATGTTTGGTTTTTAAAATAAGATTATTTTAAGACCAAATTACTAAAAATAAGATTTTTAATCTAAAAAATATTAGAATAAAAATCTTAAATCGATAGGAAGGTATAAATATTAACAAATTATAAACAATTCAACAAATTTAGAATAAAATTTACAAAATTACCAAGACAAAATAAAGTAAATATAAATAAAAAAAAAATATAAATATAAAAAATAATTTTTTATTGTTTATATTTCTTGATTTAAATTTTAAGAACATTTATTCTTAAAATAGTTATTTCTGAGACCAAAATCTTGATTTTAGAACATTTTTTTTTATCAGTGTGGTCGCCATACGAGTACAGTCGAGTTTAAACAGAATCTGTCTGATTCGCAGTCTGATTCAAAGTTGAAATTTCAATTTGCAGTCGTATATAGTATACAGCACACGCTGAAAATTGCCGGGCTTATCAGTTAGAACCGAGCCAAGCTGTCAGTCTGGATTACAGTTGTGGGATTAGTACAATTGTACAGTCGGAAGTGATAGGAACATTAGCGGCAACAGCAGCGAACACTTTAGTCATTTTAAAGGCAACTCCTTTTGATCAATAGTTGATATCCTTGATATTTAAACTACAAATTTAGTATGGCAGCCAAGAGAATGGACTTAAGGGTGCGAACGTTTTTGGTATTAAGCGGCAGCTCGAATCCGCTGGGCCAGACGCTTGCCCAGGAGCTGTGTTGCCGCTTGGCAGCTGGATCTGTGGCGCTTATACTGGATGAAAATCAGGAGAAATTGAAATCGTTGGAGCAAATGTTGAATGAACAATTGAAACCAGGTGCGGTGCAAATATTTACTGGAGTTTTGGATGAACACCATAGCAATGGCAGTCAGCTAATGGATCAGATATTGGGCAAGAGCACTGACTATGGCTTCCAGCGTACCATTATCGTGCACAATGAAGGCGATGCTGCCACCCATGTGTTAATGGAACCACAGACGGCACATTCCTGGACCGAGTATGTCCAGCGTCAATTGTACGCGCCGGTGTCACTTAATCAGCTCTGGTTGAACTCCAAGGCGCTGGCTGGCATCGAGAAGCTGGTGATCAATGTGACCTCGTCGCTGCTGGTGCGTCCACTGGTGTACAACACATTGTTGTGCTCGTGCAAGCGGGCCCGGGATATGTACTTCCGTTCAATGGCCTCGGAGGAGAAACGCTCGGATGTCCATGTGCTCAGCTATGCGCCTGGACTTTTGAAGACGCACGAAACTCAGTGCGATATTAACGGCAATATTGTGGATCCCGTGGAACTGATCGGATTGTCCCAAGGTCAGAATTTGCCACGCGTTCAACCGCTACAGTCAACACTCAAGTTGATCAACATTCTGGAGGAGACGTCGTTTGTGTCCGGTCACGATGTGGACTACTATGACACATTCGTCTTATGAGTAGCATCGCAGTCGTGGCTTGTGCATCCTCCACCTGGCAACTGGATGTGGATCGCACTGACACGGACTGCTGCAGACGCGTACGTAAAAATGGCTGACGATTATGACTTACATTTTAAAATAATTATGGAAACGGAAATGGAAATAAATAAATTTTGGCTGCTGACTCTCGTGCTCGAAATGGTACAATGCACGTGTAACGGAAACGGAACACACGAAAACGAAACACAAACAAAAAAAAAAAACAAATTCTATTATCATTTACTTTTTGGTTGTTGGTTGGGTTACACTGAGGAGACAAATCAGCTTGGGGAATCTCGTAAATGATCTTTCTGTCACTCGCTCTCTCTTTCTGCCATTCTTGATTGCGCTCGCTCTCTCTATCTCGTTTATGTAAGCGATCGCTTCAGCCAATGAACCATTCATGAAAATGCTATTAATCTGTAGACAAAGCCAGCGAGATCATTGATAAGACAGAATCACGATCGCTCGCTCAGCAACAGAGTTGTAGTAAGTGAGAGCGAGGTGCATGACCCATGATTAAAACAACTAAAACGCTACAATTGTGTAAGAGATTCAGGAACTGTGACTATTAACATACATACACAACTGTATAAATGAATACATGTCGTTTTGACTGCATGATTTTGTAATCATTGATAATGCACAAGTTTAATAACCCTAACTCTGTTGTTAAATACCACAGAAATCATTTATAATTTTAAATTTAAATTCAAATCACTACAATTGTTAGCAGTATCGATGTGTGCCAGAGCATCGAAAACTATCGAAAACTGTCCTATCGATTGCCCCCGTAAGAGTACTCAGTGCCAGGGAGGTGGGCTCATTTCGGTATTTACTTACATTTGTACTTGTATGGAATGTTTTGAACGCCATAAATAATTTAAAATCAAGTTGAGCAAATCTGTGGCGAGTGCTGCGAGACCTTGAATGTTGCAAGAGCATTCCACACGATTTTGGAGCGTTGCTTTGCTGGTTGATAAGCGATTTGAAATGCGACAATTAATAACAATTATCATTAAAATATATGTATGGCGATAACCTTTTTTATGTCGGTGTCAATTCAATCGATGCTTGAAGCTAGCTGCATTTCGCCATTAAGCAACAATGTATTAAATCGCTTCATGTGTATATATGTACATTTATAATAGCGAAAGCTCATTGAGATTTCATGTTCTGTAAAATGTGTAACAAAAAGGCAATGTTTAAATTTTGTTGTAATGACACTTGATAGTTAACCGTAAACATTAAACTAACAAGTGTCATAACCCTATAAAATCATGAAAGTGACGGGTACACAAGCAAATATACATACATACATACATGCATATACATATACATTAGATTAAAAGCTTTTGGGCAAAGCTGTTTTGAAAGCTGACTTGAAAAGAGTCAGTGAGAAATATTCAACCAACTGTTGCAGCCGTGTTTACATTGAATTTGAATATAAATTATTAATTGCCTTTCGCTATGGATCTGAATCAACGCACTTATTTACTGGTGACGGGTGCTTCTCGTGGCATTGGTCAGGAGATGGCCAAACAGCTTGCGGGCCAAGTTAGTGATATGGGCTCGGTGCTGGTGCTGCTGGGACGCAGTGAGTCGCAGCTGGAGCAGACCAAAGCTGTCATTTTGACAGATCGTCCAAAGCTGACAGTGCACACATACTCACTGGAATTGGCCACATCCAAGTCGGAAGACTTTGCCCGCATTCTGGATGAAACTCTAGCCGGCAGGGATTGTAATCAGTTTGAGCGGGCAATTGTTATCCACAATGCTGGCACTTTGGGTGACACCTCTAAGCATGCCCAGGAATTGGGCGATATCCAGATACTGGAACAATATTATCATGTTAATCTGTTCTCGGCGCTGGCATTAAATCGGGAATTCATGCGTGTGTTTGCCAAACAGCACAAGTTGGTGGTTAATCTCAGCACATTGGCCGCTCTGGAGCCATTCTCATCGATGGCCTACTATTGCACCGTTAAGGCGGCCAGGGAGATGTACTTCCGTGTCCTGGCACTGGAGGAGCAGTCGGAGAAAACACTTGTGATTAATTATGCGCCTGGTGTCATTGACACACAGATGACGCTTCAGGTGCAGAGTGAATCCCATGATCCCGCATTGGCGGCTGCATTCCGGGAACAACGCGAATCGAAGACAATGTTAACACCACAACAGACGGTGCTAAAGTTTGTACAGGTTCTGCAGGCTAAAAAATTCAATTCGGGAGATCATGTAGACTACAGGGATTAGATTAATATTGGGCATTTTAACAGAAAGGTGTACAATTTGAACAATTACCACATATATTGGCCAATTAAAATGAGAATACCGAATACGTATTTCAATAAACTGAGTTGTTCTATCAAATTGCCCGAATTCTTAAAAATTACTTTCGAAATGGAGAAAAATATTATATCGATTGTTTAACAACATCAATCTTCCAGTAACAAATCTTGCTAATCAAAATGCAAAGCAAACACTTCAATTCAGTTATACAAGTTTGTTAATTACTTAAAAAGTTGATATATATTAACATTTGCATGCATTAATTCTCTAAAAATTAATAGAGAAATTTATGTAACGTCACGTCTTGTAACTTAACGTGTCATAATAGGGCTAATTAATATAAAATGAGCAGAGTTTTTGAAATTCAAAAACCAGGAAAATGCATTAATTATGATATTAAAAAGAGATTTATGCAAAAGTTTCAACTCAAAAGCAACTTCTATTTTTGTAACGTAACGACATCACAAATTTTTGCTTATATTTTTAATCGGAACGATCGATTGCCTTCGCCTTTTTTACTATATAAGAAAATGTTGTAAAAATTTGAATTTTTCAGGTTTTTTTTTTTTTACATTTTATCGTACGAACGAAACGTTTTATTAATATGTTTCAATTTATGGTATCTAGTTTTTCTACTTCTCTTAAATCCAAATAAAATTAAAAAAAAAAAATGTTAAAAGAAGTCTGCTGCACTTCGTCGTTTCGTGGGTATTTTCAGGAGATCATCCGTCAGAGTGGATCCCGTATCAATGGGCGTTGCGTTGCAGCTGCTGGCTTGGATTGGAGTCTGTTTGCCAATGATAAGAGGATTCGGGCGCACCATTTTAGGCGTGATCTTGACTTTGCCCAACGCTGGCGATGGCGTTAGTAATGGTGTGTGGTGACGCAATCCCAGTTTGCCGGATGCCAGACGGCGAGCAGCTGGTGACATGCTGGCCAGACGTTCCATATTGGAGCGCACAAAGGGTGAGCCAATGTTGCGACGTGCTGTATTGAGTGCTTGTTGTTTCTGGTTGCGCATCTTCTCGCTAACCTTTTCGGCCAGGGCAATGGCAATGTTCTCCCGGCGTGAGTTCTCATTGATGCGGAATGAGGGACCGGATGTGTTGCGCAGCGGAGTATCACCACCATCCAGGCGAAAGGGTGTACCATCAATTTCGCCCCAAGTCATGATGGGCGAGAAAGCTTCGCCCGGCCGTGGAGATGGTGATCGCAGCAGATCAAAGCCGCGTATACGTGGCGTTACGGCCGTAATCTCAGCACCATCGCCCGTCACATTGCCATTGGCAGCTGCTGAGTTGGCTTGACCTGAATCGGCTTGGGGAATTGTGGACAATCTGGTGGCATTATGTTGAATACTCTGCTTCCGTTCAGCCATTTGTACACGTTCCTGCTCGGTCAATTCCACACCATCTGGCACATACATAATGGAGTTCATATTGGTGTATTTCCATGTCTCAATCTTGCGCAACGGATCGTTCTCCTCAAACTGTTGCTCAATACTCGGTAGTATTAATGCCCGCTGCAGCTGCTCGGCGGACAGCTGTTCGTGATTGTACAATACGGCGTATTTCTGTCGCAGCTTCGCCTCGGCCGTCTCAATAATCTCCTGAAAACTCTGGTTATCCTCGCTCGTGTAGTGCTGCAAAAACGAATCCAAGGACATTTTGCGCGCAATGTCATCCACCTGGCAACCACCTTCAGCGACGCTGCTGCGGCTGCGGCTGCTGTTCTTGCTAATCCCGGAGAGCGGCGTGTCCGTGTCCGTGTGTATGTGTGGAGTAGCACCTGCATTTGCTGTGCTCAGTGGTGTTTCAAATGTGGCTGGTGACATGGCTAAAAAGTGCACACACAACATTGTTGTTAGCAAATATGCTTAACTTGGGATTGGGAAAGGGGAGTCAATAGTTATTGACTTACCATTGTTGCGAGCGTTGTTGCCATTCCTGCTCCCAGTACCTGAATAACGTCCAAGACTGTAGCGTGCACGTATTTCGGCCATTTGCAAAAAATCTCTGCGCGTCTCTGCGTCCAGGTAATCATTTTGGGCGCGAAGTCGCTCCAGATCCGGAAAGAAGTCGCGTTGTATTATTTTCGACATCTCCTCAATGTAACGCTCTTCGGTTAAGATTTTGGGCTTCGTTTTGCGACGTTCGCTGGCGTTGGCCAGTGGTCGCTTGAATTCAGCTAGTGCCGTGTTTTGAGCCTTGACCATTTCGACGGCTCGGCTGCCAGGTGTATTCGGTGTACTTGGCGTACTTGGTGTTTCAGCCATTGTTGCAGCAGTTGTAATTTGGCAATTTTTTTTTGTCCAATCCAACAACAGCACTCCGAAAGCAAAACAAACGTTTGATGTCAGCTGTGGCGTTGCCACACTATTGGACAACTATCGCATAAGTAATCGCACTGTCGATTGCGCAAACAGAACTTCATCGGCTGCGTTCACCAGAACACATCGATAATAGTAAATCGATGCAATTTGGGTGATTTTTCTTTCACCTCAACGGCAGTGTTGTTTAAAATATCAAGATGCCAAAATTATGTGATTCTGAGGAATGAAAATACATTACAATAAAGTATGATAGAATTCTCAGATTGTTAAGCTTTGTTATCGATAAAACAAAAAGAAATCAAAATATTAAAAGAGGGGTATTCCTAAAACAGATTTTACAAATGAAACATTTTTTTATAAAGAATTTATTAAATAAATTAATTTTATAAAAAAATGGAATTGGTTCGTGTCTGAAGAAAAAAGTTTAATTTTGCTGTCTCGTAATATTACTATGGATTTTTTTTCTTTAAAAACAATGACGATTAAAATTGACTCTTATAAAACCAGTCGTTTAATAAAAATCAAAATGAAGAAATTTTTGATATAAGGCGTTAAATACTATTTGTACAAATTCACTGTATTAGACAGGAACCGGCATTTAAAAGTCTCAAGTTTTTAAAGGACTTTCGAGCATGGCTATTTGGACACGACTCGACTCGACTCTCAAAAAGAGGTCTGTCACGCTTCCTTTTGCCAACTTTACGCACACTAGATAAAGAGTTCATATCTGTATAATAAACTAAAACAAAACAGCATAAATTTTACCTATCTAAACTGCCTAGCGAGGTATTTATTTTAATGCTTGCTTCAATGATTAGCAATAAAATATTTAGTAAAATGCAGAAGAGTTAGAGTTTTTTGTAGTGACCTCAACTACACATGGAATTAAAAATATTGAATAATTAACTTTTTTATGGCAAGATTGGTTAGGTTTTTATTATAATCTAGTACCTAGTGACAACAGATTATTTTTGAATAACTACTCGAACATATGTATGCAATATATCTTTAAGATTACTTATCAGCCAGTAGTTTTTAGACTTGAGTACGGGATATCTCTAAATCGATCTTATCTAACTAGAGTTTTCTATTGTGATTTTAATTTAGATCGGTCTAAGCTTAAATTTATCATTGTTATAATATGTTAATTATTAAAAAGAAAATTAAATACTAAGGTTTGAACTTTCACAATTTATTCTCATAGTGATATCACGAATTCTCCATGCTTTGATGAATAAATTTAACTGATTTTACTTGTTTAATTTAAATAATCATAGCAACCAGGTTCAAGTTGGGCTTTGCAAAAATAAAAAGTTGCTTCATTATAAATTTGTTTCGTCACTAGAAACAACTTGATTTAGATTTAAAAAACATGAGATAAGAAGTGAAAGTAGGTAAAAAGAAATCACAGCAAACAAAAGGATATAAAAAAAGGAATATTCACAGGGCTTTAGCAATCAAGATAATAACAATGGATACATTGGAAATTTTTGGAATTTCTTGCTTGATGACTATCGTTTTAATCCCGGGAATGCTTATCGCCTTTTTATACGGACTTAGAATAAGGAGATCACTGTGCAACTATATTTTAATAATGGCTTATGACCGAATGGAACCGGGATACTTATGTTCAATTTGTTTAGAATGTGTCAACGAAGGTTGCTGTGATCTATTTATCGTCCATCGTTTAGATTGCGGACATTGGTTCCATAAGAAATGCATTTATGTCTGGCTAATGACAAATAGCATATGCCCGAATTGCCGTCGACAGGTAACTTTACCTCATAGATCATATTCATTACCACAAAACCTAGTATATGGAGCACAGCATCAGCAATACAACCTCAGCATGTACCTAAACTACTTGTTTGAGCCTCACAACCGAAACCGCTAAAGACGTACTTGTACTTGTGTATGAGAGTGTGTATAAGAGTAGTTGTGAAGTAGTTGCGGAAAAAAAGAATTGTTGAAATTATCCACATATTTACCATCTAATCTTATAATTATAAGAAGTGCCCTTCTAGTCTTAATAATCTTATAATAAACAGGATAATTGTAATTAAAAACTGCAGCTCTCTCTCTTTTTTTTAATTTGTCGGTGCTTTTTTTTTAAATTGTTTTATATTGATTGCCCAAGTAATCAGGGATAATGTGATAATTCTATCGAGGTCAGTCACATCTCATAATAGAGAAAAAGGTGTGCCCGTGACAATTAATATTTAAGTAAGTAAATGTCTCTTAAACCTTTTTATATTTTTTATTCTATTTTATTTTTAATCAGCTATAACCTGTTCGTGTTTAATAAGTTTGTGCAAAGTATGTATGTGGCATAAGGTGCTGTTGCAGATCCTAGCCGAGTAGATATACCCATCGAAAAGTTCTTAGTGATAGTAAGAGCTAAGCGCATCAAATTTGAAATAATTTCTGGCGAATCGAGTTTATATTACTGTGGAACATAGAGCGAAAATA
This sequence comes from Drosophila phalerata, assembly GCA_951394115.2. NCBI lineage: Eukaryota > Metazoa > Arthropoda > Insecta > Diptera > Drosophilidae > Drosophila > Drosophila phalerata. The sequence goes on from OX596006.1 coordinate 21,296,108, forward strand.
ACCGGGGCTATTACTGCAACTTGATGAGTTTTTAATACAGGCTTAAATCGGTTCAGTCGGTCATTATAAAGCTGCCGTAGGAACCCTCGGTCGTAAATTAGCTTTAGCACGAGAAACTTTTTTGTGTCTTGAAATATCTTAACCAAAATGAAAAATATGCATTCAAGTTGGTTGTAAACATCCTGTCCAAATTTATATCAAATCGGTGCACTGTATCAAATATTTAGTTTCTATATTTTATTTTTGATCTCACTATTACTTACTACTATATATGGTTTTTGGGTCGCTGAATCTGAATTCGAAGTCTATTAACCCCCAGCACGTCAGGGTTTTGAAATAATAAAAAAAATAAATAAAATTGTGGACACTTTTTTGAAAAATTCTTCGTATTCGTTTGAAACTTGTTATTCGTTAGTCGCTGATTTCGAATATGAAGTCAATTTTTTAAAATTCAAATTGACGGATCAATCAAATATGTTTTTTTCTTTAAATTCAGCACATTGGCTTTGTAATTAATGATTGGTTAAAAAAAGTTGTTGTTCATTCTGTTGATAACTTAATCAAACTAGCAGATTATAAATTTTTTCTAATACGTCCAGACTGAATTGGGCTTTTATCAGTTTATTTTATCATATAGCTTTCATTGGATCAATCAGTTTTAAATTTAATACAGCGTTTTGAAAGAGACATTTAAAACCTAGACACAGGGTATCCTACAGTCGACTGATCCGTTTGCTTTTTTTTTTAATTTCTTGATAAAAATAATATAACTTTTTATCCCTTCCATCTGTCATAAGTATGTATATGTAAAATTGCATAACTCCTTTAATGATTCACTTCTGTTATCCATTTTCAATGCATTGAGCTTTTCTACGGTGCAATTGACAATAATTTCAATGAAAATGACTCAATTTCAGTGGGGACGCCATCGACATCGACATCAACATCAACATCAACATGCCATTATCATTATCATACAAATGTTGCCTGGCTGCTGATGTTGCAGTGCTGTTGCCGTTGCTGTTGCTGCTGTTGCTGCTGTTGCTGATGCTGATGCTATACTGCCAACAAATCTGTTAACAGTTGGCAATAATTGTGCTGCAGCAGAAACGTCGTCATAATTTCAGTGTCTGCTTTGTCCCTTTTCTGTTGCTTTGGTTGCAGGCAGCAGCATAATGTTATTTTCCTTCTATTTTTGGGACTGGCCTTTTATTGTTGCAGGCAGCGTTGTCATCGATGGCATTAATTTTGGTAAGTGCGGAGCATTGGGCACGAGGGGAAATCCTAAGATGTTGAAGAGATGCTTTTCAACACACAGTGGCAAACGATTTTTATGGCACGACATTTCCGAGCAACATTTTCTTGAATTACTCGCTCAATTTCCGTTGAATCAACAAGAGACCGACTCCAACAGCCAACGGTCGATTGTCGACTCCTTATTCTCGATTCCCGACAACCGACAACCGACTCCCAACTCTCGATTCTCGATTCTCCACTATCCTCTTTAGCAACTTCAAGTATAATTGCAACGGCAAGAGCGAACGTTAATTGATGGCCTGTTGCAATATTGTGTAATATTAATTAGTCCGTCGCGACAACCATCAAAATATAATTTTTAAATATGTACATTGGGGTGCATCGATTTTTTCGAAAAAAAAAAATAGTACCCCATATTCCTAATCTACGGATATATTCCTAATCTAAGATGTTTTCATCAACAAACCATTGTTCGAAAATCAATTCCTGCTTTTTGAGTTGAGAATTGTTGTGTTTTTAGTCCTTGCAAGGACGAAATTTATGTTTTAAGGACATTTTGTCTTTGTATTTAAAAGTCCTGGTCATAACACGAGTTTTGATACCAATCTTGTCAGGATCGGACTTTAATTACTAAAAATATGGTAATAATTCATGCTTACAAAAAAAAAAAAAAAAACACGTTATTTAACTCAAAAATCGGGGATTAGGAATTGAATTTAGAACTATGGTTTCTTGGTGAAAGCATCTTAGAATTGACCGTAAATTACGAATAGGTACCATTTGTCAGTTTGTTTTTTGCCTATACAAAACGAAGCACCCTAATGTACATATTTGCACCCTGTTTCTTTTACATTGGCTTCATGATTTTGTCAACTTTTTATTTCATAATTTTCACGGCTCATAAAGGCAACTACTTTGTTGCCTGTCAGCTTTGTTCTTTATTCCTTTCTCTCTCTATCTTTCTCTGCATTTTTTTTTTACAGCCGATCGTCGCCAGTTGGAGGCACGTGCGTCTTTCATGTATGTGTGTATGTGGATGAGCATTTCAAAAAAAAAAAAAAGAAAAAAAAAAAACGGGGATAAGGGTAAAGTATCCTCGTCTTGGGCATGCAGCACAGATTTGTTTGTGGGCGTGTCAGCAATATGTCAATATCCACTCGAGAGTCGCGCATGCGTGCTCCCCAAATGTCCGGAAAAGGTCGTTTCAGAGCCAAAGGCGTAACCACAAAGGGTTGCAGTCCTCATCTCTGAATGTGGCATGGCAGCTAAACAAGTTAACTTAAGTTCGACTAAGACATACTGCTCATTATTTTAAATTCTTAACAAATCTTTTTCGAACTACTTGATTATTAAAGAGAGCATTTTTATTTTAATTTCCTATAAATAAAAGTTCGAAATATCGCAAAAAATACAATTCAACGTATGTCATTAAGATTATTGACTTAAATTTAAAACTGTGTATGAATGATTATAAGATATTTTGATTAGCTTTGAGAATATTTAAAGATTTTTTGTTGCGACACTCTCGAGCATTAAAATTCGAAATGCTAGCTTTTTAAATTAGAAAAAACAATTGTAGGTAAGTAAATCGTAAAAAGTAAAGAAAAATTGGTAATATTGATCTCAAAATTTTCTGAAAGTAGTCTGCGAACCGATCTATTTATATTTTAGTTCGAAGGAACTTCTTCAAAAGCCCAGTTGAATTCGATTGACTCAAACTAGATCAGTTCTGTTTTATAATAATATCACGCAAATATTTGAGACTTTGAATAAAACTCATAAAATAGATGGTCATGTTGAAATCATGAAATTAAGTTAGGTAATTTACAAAATATTATTTTTTTTAATTAAAAAATATAATTGATATAAAATTGGGTAAAATGTAAAAAATAAAATATTTTTGTGTATTGAAATAAACCAAGGTTAAGGAACCGAACCCCATACCGATAACCCGATACTGTCCCAAAATGTTGGTGGTTTGCAGCCTTGGTATGTTTGAATTTATTATAAAATATCAAATATAAAATAATACTAAACATTCAAAGTGAATTCCTAGAAATAAACACTTGATTAGCATGGTAACCAATGTTTACAAAGCCGCAAAGGCAGTTTAACTGCCACATATGTATGTAATATATGCTACAGGGTATTTAGAAAATCAAACGGAAAAGTTAAAATACCAAACACACGACGCTCACGTAAACAAAGGTTCAAGTGTCAATGAAAAGCGGAAAAAATATGTCAAAATATAAACACGGTTTCACTTTCAAAGCGATTAGCTATGGACGCGCCTTGAACTTGTGCGGAAAATGCAGGCAATAACAAAAACAACAATGGCACAACAACAACACAGCACTGTGCAAGTTGATAAGAATAACAGTCGCAGTCGTTGTCGTTGTTGTTGTCGTTTCTGGTGCCACTTGAAAACCTTCCAGGCATTTGACACCAATAAGCAAGGCAAGGAGACTGAACAACCGACCGACCGATCGCACTATGGGGCATTTGACCTGTTTGTTTGGCATTAACTCAATTTTCACATGTATTCAAATCTATGAATTTTTTATGCAAATACATCAAAATGTTATGTTACATACCAAAAATTATAACATAACAGTCCAATGTTAAAATAACAGCTGTTAAAGTGAGCTGTTGCAAGCAAATACCTCATGCTTTGGTAAAGTGTAAGCTTGCAGTGCTTTTTTAAATTTAATAATATCCCTAAAAACCATTTTAAAAAGTAAAAATTTGCAATGGATTTTAATAATTGGGGTATTTACTTTGTGCTGCTACTCATATATCGTTGACATTCTACGTTTCTTATTAAATATTTGTGCAATTAGCAAGTGGTTTCAATAAAATCTTTTTGAAAGAAAAATTTGAGCAGTTTTAATGAAAGTATTTACGAGTTTACGCAAGATTTTGATGCGGTTTTTATTTTTTTAGTGTCATGGAAAACCATAGAAGTATTTTAGAAAAGTGGGCGTGATACTAGCCCCCATTTTTGTTTTTTCTTTAGTCATGCTAACAGCCATCTGAGACCTCTCAGTATCGAAAAATCATGATTATTTTGAATGCAAATAATGTAAAAAATTATATATTGTTATTTACAATAGTAAAAGTTTAATATTCCCACTTATTTTTACCAAAAACAAATATAAATCAAAAAGATAAGAATTAGGGCGAGGCTGGTGCCACGCCCACTCGTCCGAAATATTTCTGGTGCTTTCCATAACACTAGAAAAAAAACCGCATCAAAATATATTGTGTAGTTTACGAGTTATTAATTAATGCCACTAAAACTGGTCAAACGCTCCATAGTGCGATCGAACGATCGAATGATCGTATAGGCGACACACCGCACACCTACAACAGTGACATACAAACACACACACACACACACATTGACATGGACCTACCGCAGTGATGCCTGGCAATAAGTATTTAAATTTTCAATGCTGATATTCATTTTACAGTGGCATCCAGAAATCATTTTTCAAAGGGTCTTCGGTCACGCTTTGGTCTTTTGAAGTGTCTGGCGTCTGTCCAGCCCATAATCATCATTATCCTTGTATCGACTGGCGCGACTAAGCATAATTGTAATCCAAGGCCACAATTGTCATGGTGCTGTATATAACTTGGACTATGTTGGGTTTGGCATATTAGAAATATGGCCCAGACTACGTCATTTTACGATAAGTCTTATCTTATAACTAACAATGATAAAAACGTTGCCTCTGATTAACAAATGCCAAATACAAGCTTATGAACTTGAATAATTCGACTGTTCTTTATACATATTTATATATGTACATACATACTAATGTATAGAAAGGCATTACGTTCGACAGCAAATAGGTGATACATAAGCTGAAGTCATATTGAGTGATATTCAAGCCGTTATCGTTTAGTAATCGATTTTTATATTACAAATTATTTCAATTCTTATTACTAATGTATTTAAAAATTAATAAATATTCCAGAACTACATAAATTGTAAAACATTGTTCTTGTTTTAAAAACCATAAGTAACTAAAATTAAATTTTAATAACTTGAGTTGTCGCAAGAGTCACTTGACTAACTGTATCTGTAATTATAATCAGTGTGAACTGCAACTTCCGGTTGTGTATGAAAGTGAATCACAGTTTTTACAATAGCATATTTTTGGATGATGAGTAACATCATTTTGAAAGTTCGTTGCAAAAGTACAAAGTATCAGGTGCATAAAATATATAATTCTTTTAATGCCGATTTCCACTCTATCGATTTCATATAATACAAGTATTGAAATTGCACATTCTGAAGTCAAACCTGTAAATGTAACTTATGTGAGTTATTTGATTATCTGGAATCTTACTGTATTGCGTTGAATTTAAATATTTTCAAGTTTAGTTAAATTCAGTGCTTGCTCGAATTTGTTTACGTTCCTGCACAAAACCAAAATAGTTAGATTATGCTCAGAAAATTTGCTTTCTTTCATCGCAAATAATACAAAATATTAAAATTATACTTTTTCAATTACAATCACAATAAGAATATATTTTATTTTATCTATAGTGAGATTAATTTAAAACTATCTTGATCTTTATAGAATAATTTTTCAATGAAGTCGGTTCTTATGACGTAGCTATGTTCCTAATGAAAATTCATAACTATAGAACTATAACATAACTATTCTGTATACTCCCTGTTAACTCTCTACCGCATATAGTGCCATATAGGGCTTTTTATTTTAGCTAAACTGATAGCTTAGCGAAGTGGATTATTATCGGCAATTATATTTGCATTATTTTCTTTCGGAAAAAAAATTTAAAAATAATTCGAATTTTGATTTATTTCGTGTTTTTATGTATTTTGTTAAGGAGTCTCTCGTGAACGAAAGTGAGTTTTGATGAATTTAATAAACAATGAATTTTCGAATGAAGTTTTCACAAAAAAATTAAAGTTTTTTTTTAAAAGAAAATAAAGTTATATTTTATAAAAACTTGTAATTTGACTGTAATTAAGCCTTATATGTATTATTTTAGGCAAAACTGAAGAAGCCAAAATCGTTTTTTCTTCTAAGCTATTTCCAAAAAAAAAAATAAAAAAAATTTGCTCAAATATTCCTTAATTTATTATAGAATAGAAAAAATGATTTTTTTAATGGTTCTATGGGCATGCAGTAGAGGGTTAATTTAACTTCGATATTTCTGTTTTTAAGCCTCTTTCAGGTATTGTTTTAGATTTCCTTGAAATTTCTGTCCCAGTAAAGTGCTCATAAATTTAAATAATAATGTTATGATTGCTCGAATTTATGTGTACATTTATTTTAAATCTCTCCAATATGTATGTAAGTATGTAACACTCCCGGTTCTCTTCCATCTGGGCCATTCAACACTTTTGGGATGCCTTTTGCCCTCCATACCGTCGATCGACGACACATCTGTTGTTCAGTCTTTTTGTGTTATTGTTTTTATGAATTTTATGCAAGTGTTGAGAAATTTATGTTCTCCCTGGCCGCGTCTCAACTGGAAGCCACAATGCATGCCAATTTTCTGTTATTTATGGAACTAAGACAACAGCAACAGCAACAGCAACAACAACAACGGCTACACCAACAATTATATTAATACCAACAACAATAGCGACTGTAAATGGCGTTATTAAATTTTAGACGCTGCGAAAAACTTGGATAAACGGTGCCCCGTAATATCCTCACTATGATGTATGTATGTATTAATGCTGTGTGACAGCTCTTTGATGGTTGGACATTTGGAAATGCTCCGGATTCCGGAACATGTATAATGTGACACGGGCAAAGTTCAATAGCGAAATAATCAATCTCCGATCTCAGGTTGCCCCCACGTAAATTTATCTTTTTTACTTTTAGCTATTTTTGAATTTGATTTTTGTATTTCCATTTATTTTTTAGATTTCGATGCTTATTGTGACTAATGAATGTCGCGTTTTGACGGCTTGTCAGTTGCTTTTTTTTTTTTTTTTTCCTAGACGCAGTCATGACAATGTGTGAAATCGCATAGTGCCCAAAGTACTCCCATACTCTGGGGCTCAGGCATATGTACAATGTACATAGTACTCGTATATACGATTATACCTATTTACTACACGTCATAAACGTGCCGTTACTAATGATAACGGCACCATATGTCACACGCTTCAATGCTCAGGTCTCTGTCCTCTAAAAGTATCAAGTATATACGTATGTAGTACATATATTGAGTATGTATATCAAATATATTTAACTGAATGCATTTCGCTTTGGACTTGGACCCGGGAAAGCTTGTAAGCGAGTGCACCTATTATCGATAAGCAAGAACTCTTTATTACTAGAATGCCCGATTTCCACATGAAACTCTAGAATGTGGGGAACAAGTTATGATCATATTAATCAAAAGTTTCATAAGAAACTTGTTGTTAATTTGGTCATATTTAATGATTAGATTAGCCAGTATCAGTATGTTTAGATACGGGCTCACAAAGGTGTGGTCAATATTGTGATTCATTTCATAATTTGTCAGCTTCTGCAATGTACAATATGAACGAGCTCAGATTTAAATTGAACGGTTCTCATTTTGAAGAAAATAACAGCATTTATTAAAAAAAAAACGATCTGATAAATATATTAAATTGTACGAAAGGAAAAATTAAGTAGATTTCTCATAGTAACAACTTTACTTCCAAAAAAAGGATTTGAAATACTACATACGACGAGGCGACGTTATTTATCACGACAAATTGATGATATACTCAGATTCGTAAACAAGCTCGATATTTTGATACCAAAGATTTGAAGGAAATTCACCTTACAAAACAAAAAAACGACTGAACACACATTTTGACCACTCATCAAAATGCTTCGGTGCTGATATTGAAAGTGATTGCACATCTTACGCATAGTTCCCAAATTTTTCAATCGGATTATCTAATGTCTTGATTTAAAAAAAAAAAACTGTAATGATTTCTATTGTGACTGTCAAAACCTTTTGATTTAATTTTGTTTTTCCGATAGTGATGAGTAGTTCGCTTCAAAATTATCCAACATATTTGATCAAATATTTATTTAAAATCACTAAAAAATTTAATAAAAGAATGCTAAATCAATACAATACCAATCAAATCATTGTACTTAATTTGTTAACATGAAATTTATTTATTAATATTTATTATGAATATAACAGGAAAAAGGAGCCGCGACAGATCCTATAAAGTATATTATTATTAATCAGCATTTGTTTGTCCGTTCGGCTCCGAGACTTTAAGAGCTGTTGGACCAAATGTGGTTCCGAAATTCAATTAATTAGCTATCCTTATCACACTCACATAATGTGTTTCTCGTGTGGTCTTTTACAAAATGACAAAATACGTTTAGAAGTGGACCGCTATATCATATAACTGCCATGGGGTCGCTCGGTCAAAAATCCTTCAGTTGAAATTTGGCTCGTATGCTAATAATTCAGCTGTCTCTCCATATATATAAACAATTAAGAAAATGAAAAAAAAAATAAAATTTAAAAATATATTGCTAGCTTTCCAAGAATTTCAAAGACAAAAAAAAACGAAAGAATTCCGAAAAAAACCAATTTTTTTTATTTAAAAATTAATAGCTGTAAATTCGTTGGCTTAAGCTTAAAACTGCGTATAAAAAATCTGTGTATAATTACAGATATATTCATTAGCTTTTAGAAAAAGTAAAGTTTCTTAAATTTGGGTTTGTTATAAAAATTAATGCCGCATTTTCTAACCGAAGACTATAGTAGAGGCTTATTGGACCTATTAAAGCGGAATAACCTTGGTTTTATTTATCGCTACGTTATCATGGATCAAATATCTGTAGTTTCATAGTTTTACACCAAGTAAACTTTTAGCTATTTTGTGTTAAACTATGGAACTACTGATGTTTTATCCGTGCTATTTTTCTCTTCATTGACCATATTGATAAATGTAAAGCAATCAATAGCAGATACTACATGACGTTTGTTGAATCTTGATTAAAATACTTCAGAGAACGGTCAATGAAAAATTCTTCTGGAATAGAAATTTTGCTCAAATACCGAAGTAATTACCGAAAATAAGTCCCGTTTTTGGACAATTTTTTGTTTTAAATGGCAATTGAAAAGTTAGAGATTCGAGACATTAAAACTGAAGAACTGTTATTTTACAGCAAAGTAAAACAGATAAATCATTCATTACTTCTAATAAATAGTTAAGGCAGGAATCGTCAAGACTTAGATACTTTCAGTTGGAACACTTTTGCGCTATGAGTACGATATGTACTGTTCCTCAATTTTATTTCAAATTACTACTGAGATTTCAGTTTTTTATATCATAGACACAAGCTGAATGCGTTAACGTTACGTAGAAAAATGATTATAGTGATGGAGTGTAATCGGAATATATTTTCTAAATATTTTGATCTTTTAGTTTTTTAGAGACTCGAGACATTGAAATGAAGAACTGTTATTTTACAGCAAAGTAAAACAGATAAATCACTCATTACTTCTGATAAATAGTTAACGCAGGAATCGTCAAGACTTAGATACTTTCAGTTGGAACACTTTTGCGCTATAAGTACGATATGTATACAGAAAAAAAAATCCATTCTAAAAATTAAGTTTAAAAATCTTGATTTTAGCTTAAATTTTTTAAGTATGTATTCAGGATATAATTTCTAAATTAAGACAATACGTAGATAAAATGGCCACGATATTAAAAAATCGGCATTAAAAAAGTAAAAGAAGCCCATATTATTTAATCTAACTGAAAATAAATATTACAGAGCCATTAAAATGAAAATATTGTTGAGAAAAATCGGGCTTGATTTAAGAATTTCATACTTGTTTTATGAGAATCCGGGATTACCGTACTTCTGACACCGCTCGGATTAATTTTAGCCCGGAATCCCAGATTTTTTTTTTCTGTGTACTGTTCCCCAATTTTATTTCAAATTAATACTGAGATTCCAGTTTTTACATATCATAGACTCAAGCTGAATGCGTTAACGTTACGTAGAAAAATTATTATAGTGATGGAGTGTAATCGGAATATATTTTCTAAATACTTTGATCTTTTAGTATTTCCAGATATGTCGAGTTATCTGCTTTTATCTGTCAGCGGGCGCAGCTTGTAATGCGCTTATCATAATGTGGGACTGTATTAAGGAATGGGCAACTGGGGAGGACGAAGATAAGCGTGAAAACAACAAACGAAACGAATTGATTCCAATACGCACACTGTTTCAAAGGTGTATGTGTGCGTGTGTGTGTGTGTGTGTGTCTGTTTCGTCGATGTGCAAGTGTGAACACACTCTTTCGTTGGATTTTCTCAATTAAATCAATGGCACTTTTTGTTTATGCGAGAGCAGGAGATAAAGCGAGGGAGAGAGAGAGAGAGAGAGAGAGAGTGGTAGTGGGGGCTGACGAGCATAAACATAAACAAAGAAAGAGCCAATTGCAGGCTGCTGGCAGCCATTTTATTTGCCTGTGCGTATTTAACCGTAAACTAAGTAAATCGCTTTTAGTTTTGTTAATTTAAGTTTTGTTGCTTTTATTGTTGAGTTCTTAAGTATGTATGCATTTATTTACATATGTGTGTAAGTAAAACAATTATCGATTCACTTGACCATTGCAGCGTTGCAGTTCTACACCTTGCAATACCAAGAGAGTGAACAACCCTTTCCATTGCAACTCTGTCCAATAAGATGTTATATGTTTTCCCTTCATTTTGATTTCTTTTATCAAACAACTACGGCGCGGAGTGCCTTTTTAAAAGCTTTAAGGATATCCTTTTTGATTTAAAATGATTTTGATGACATTACATTCAGCAAAATTAATACCTAAAACGACCGAAAATCGTAGGACTTTTTACCTAAAGTAACAGTCCGGGAAAAATGAACTTTATTTTGGATGCCAGAATACCGAAAAGCTTTTAGTTAATAATATACCTTTTGAGGTTGCCCACTCAGTGAAAGAAAGGTAATTGTTTAGTTTATATAATGCCTAACCATTCAGGCAATGAATTGCCTAATAATCAAATTATTGGTAAGACTTTAGAAGTTTTGACAAAAAAAATGTATTTAAAATAAGATATATTAGGCGAAATTACCTAGCTTTCAGGCATTCATTACCGTATATTTGACATTTGGATAATAAATCCAACTTTGTAAAAATTTTAGGAATTTACTATTTCAAAGTGTAGCTGCAAAATTTCATGTAGATATTGTAAATGGTTTCTGACGCCATTAATTTAGCAGTAAAATATGCGAAATATTTATAGAATCGATTATTATCATCTTTTTATCGTGCAAATATTGCAACTTTATCTTTGCAGATGTGCAATACTCTGTGTTCAGGGATTGGGGTCTAGCAGTGTTGCAATGCTGCAACGGTCAGGTTGACAGAGTAAATAAGAGATACAAGATAGAATAATTTTACTAAATCTATATTTTTAATAACGATTAAAAGACAATGCAAGTACATACGACGTTAAAAAAAAATTGGTTACAAAAAAATTAATTAAATACTAATACAATTAAGACACATTTTGGCACACTTTAGAACTAGACACACAACTGTCCCTTAAGACTAGAAAAAAAAAATACATATAATATTTGTGTTGAGTTGAGTTGAAAAATACTTGTAATACTTGAGTTCAGGCCCCAGGCAGACTTTAATACTTTAGATAGTGAGGGACTAATTCTCAGCGCGGTCCCAAATCAATGTAGCTATTGGGACGCATCATTTGATGCGCTGCCGCCGCGGAACCATAGAAGCTCTGATAGCTACTCATGCCATAAGCAGCCGCAGCCGCCGCCTGTCGCATGTGACCCGTGGTGACCTTGAGCTTGTCATAGGGACTGCTGCCATAGGGGCTGCCATGGCTGTGATAATGCGCCGCCGCCGCATTGTGATGATAGATGGCGCCAAAGTTACTCTGCTCTGCCGCATATGGCTGGGCGATGCTGGAGTAGATGTTGGCCGCCGCCATCACCTGAGTGGCAGCAGTGGCAGCTGTGGCAGCAGCGGCAGCAGCAGCAGCAACACCCGCACCCGCTGCTGGCGGTGAGGCGGAGCTGGCAGAGAGCGGTGTCAGTGGCGTTGCCGTGTGCTGATGCTGATGCTGATAGGGATGATGATAACTGCCTGATAACTGATAACTGCTGGACATTTGATGTAGTTGTTGTTGTTGTTGCTGCTGTTGCTGCTGATGTTGCTGTTGCTGCGGATGCGGATGTTGTTGCTGTTGATGTTGTTGCTGATGCTGATGCAGTTGCTGTGGCACCAATTGTTGCTGTTGCAAGTGGTGTTGGTGTTGGTGAAGCTGTTGCTGTTGCTGTTGCAGCGACGATGCCTCCAACTGATAGCCCAATAGATCCGGCGAGTTGCCGGACGTTGAGCTGCTTGACGGCGTTGCTGGCAGCTGCATGGGCAATTGTGTTGTTGCTGTTGCTGTTGCTGGTAGTGTTGTTGTTGCTGCTGCTGTTGCTGTCGCTTGCTCAACAAGCTCTGTGCAGCTCAAACTGAAGCTGTTCGGCGGCGTTCTGTCCTTTGCTTTAAGCTGTTGCTGTTGCATTTGTTGCTGCTGTTGTTGCTGTTGTTGATGTTGTTGTTGCTGCTGTTGCTGCTGCTGCTGCTGTTGCTTCATGCGTGCTTGACTCTCATGGCTCATGCTAGACATGCCCAGGCTGCTGCTGGTGCTGCAATTAAATTTAAAAAAAAAAATTGAAATTGTAAAATTGAAATCGTTTCCGATAAATATTTAAGTTTGCAGTCGCTGCTCTGCTGATTTGTTTACAATCGACCCTCCGAAATATGAAATACAAAAGCCAAAGACGAAAACCCAAATTGTTTATGGCATCGTGGCAAGCAGGCACATCTGTCAGCTACCCCATCACAGCCAGCTAGAGATGCTTATGCTCCAGCTCCACTCACTCGTTTTGAGTTATTGTTTCATGTGTTTTATTTTTGTACACTGATAAAAAAAATGCTCTAAAATCAAGAAATTGGTCTCAGAACTAAGATTTTTGGTCGAAAAAATGCGTCGAGAACATAAAATTCTTAATTTAAGAGAGCACATCTTGGTTTTAAGAACATTTTAAATAAGACCGAGTTCTTATTTTAAGAACAAAATGTTCTTAAAATTAAAATAAAAGAATATATAAATTATTTTTATGTAATTTTTTTTATATTTTTATAAATTTTATTTTGTCTTGGTAATTTTATAAATGTTATTTTAAATTTGTTAATAGTGGGGTTCGAACCGCAGCCTACCGCTTTACAATTAAAGCAGTGTCTTTAACCAGAGCGCCACCATTTATTTCATATGAAATTAGACATATTTATATCTTCCTAACAATTTAAGATTTTTATTCTTATATTAAGATTTTATAATTTTTTAAATAAAAATCTTAGTTTTAGTAATTTGGTCTTAAAATAATCTTATTTAAGAAACAAATATTTTGGATGTATGTTCTTGATTTTAGAAGCTGGTCTTTTTTTTTCAGTGTAGACGCGACGCGTCGACAATTCCCGGAATGCCCTTAACAGAGGCAGCGGCAGCGGTCGACGGGCTGTCTAGTGAGTCTCTCGGCTGCTTCTGGATTCTGATAACATTTCAAATGCGCGCTACTCAACTGGGTCAATTTCATAACAAATTATCTAATGAGAAAAAAAAAACAAATCAAAAACAATCACGATTGTGATGTTTTATTTCCAAATGATTAAGCGACCATTGGGCATATAATATCAATCGACTTTTAAAACCATACCTTGATATTCTTTTTCTTTAATAAATAGTGCATCTCATGCCATATCCAAGTTGTCATAATGCGTCTCATCGTTTTAACAAATTATTGGTTGGACCTATTTTTGTTTGTTTTCAAACTGCATTTCATAATTTTCGAGGCTTACTAAAGATTTGTTGGTTAATTTATTTGTTGTTTAAGACTACACGTAAATATGCAATCGTTGGATACATATTGAATGCTCCTCTACACAAGTAAGAAAATGGAGTAAGTGCTCGACTAGTAGATTCCACTTACTTTACAGTTATATTTTCAAATTCAAACTGAAACCTTTCGGTTGAAAACTTATTGTTGTTATATTTTACAAAAGTTTGGATGGGAATTAAAAATATACTTATTTGGGCTACTTACACATCGTTGGTGCCATCGTCTCGAAATCCTTTCGCAAAAGGATTGCTAGATATTTTCAATTGTGTTACCTGTAATACAAATAACATTTATATATATAATATTTTAAAAATGATTTGGCCTCAATTATAATTTTTTATTAATATTCATTGGTCGTGGCTTTAACGAGATTTTCTATTCAAATTAGAAAATGTTTACAAAGCATTAAAAAACAACAGAAAACTATGTAGATCTAGACACACACACGCTCAAAACACTCACACATACACATACAGAATAAAATTATTTGCAATAAATTGTTGAACGAAAAGTGTTAACACCCACGTTGAGCGCATAAATTATTTAAATACTTTCGAAAAAATGCCGCTAAAAATAAAATGCCAAAGAATTTTCATTTTGTTAAACATCGTGTTGTTGTTGTTGTTGTTCCTGCTGCTTTTGCTGTCTACCACTCGGAAAATTATGAATTCTACTCTAGCAATGCACGGGTATTACAGCTTTTCAATTTAGCTCATAGGTTGGAAATGTAAAGTAAAGTTCGAAAAAATCTATTTTCTTATAAAGTGTTTAAATTTCTGAGTAGCAATTCAGTTGTACTATATTAAGTAAAAAATATAAATCAATCGACATTTACAAAATTGGAAATTGGATTTGAGTTGGAATTGAAAAACTCTCTGAAATGGACAAGCCTTTTTGTATAAAATTTTTTTTTTTATATCACTTGAAATATTGTCAGCTAACTTTTCAGGTTTTTAAATTAAAACATCTCTTCTCACTTTGTTTTAATTAGCCTCAGTATGACACGTTACGTTACATGACTTGACGTTACATAAATTTTTCTAGCATTTAATAAAGAATTGATGCATGCATTACTTAATAAACTTATATTAACTATGCATTCGGTATGATCATTCTAATTAACTAATATATGTGTTAATTGCTTAAATAAAGAATTTAAACTTTTTCCAGATGAAAAATTTATGAGATGTGAGTTTTTGACCAATTTTAAGATTTTGGCCGCGTTAACAGCTTTTGAACTATTTTATTGAAATTAAATGAGATCATATTTAAGTACCTTTTTATACCCGTTACTTATAAAAAATAAGTATAAGGGTATATTGTGTTCGTTGGAATGTATGTAACAGGGAGAAGGAGGCATCTCCGACCCTATAAAGTATATATATTCTTGATCAGCATCAATAGCCGAGTCGATATAGCCATGTCCGTCTGTCCGTCTGTATGAACAAAAGGATCTCAGAGACCATAAGAGATAGAGATACCAAACTTTCACTAAAAGACTTCTATATACCCCACGCAGATCAAGTTTGTTTCAAATTTAAGCCACGCCCCCCTCCGCCCCCGCAAATAGCGAAAAACAGTCTGAACAAAAAAATCTCAGAAACTAAAAGAGATAGAGTAACCAAATTTGGCACACAGATTTATATATACCTCACGCAGATCAAGTATGTTTCAAATTTAATCCACGCCCCCATCCGCCCCCGCAAATCGCGAAAAACCACCACACCCACAGCTATTAGCATTATCTATTATCCCACTGAATCGCATCAAGATCGGACATGTAGAACGACAGTTATGGCGAATTAAAGTTTTCAGAGCAAAACAAGTATTTTCTTTAAAGTACTTTTCAATATATTTAAGTAAGTAACGGGTATCATATAGTCGGGATCTCGACTATAGCCTTTCCCGCTTGTTTTTCTTTTATAAAATTAAAAAGTTAAAATAAAATATCGAAATATAACATACTGCTAGGAGTAAACGTTACTAGTCTATTAAAATAAGAAATGGATTTCACAATAATATTAAAAACAAAAAAAAAACAATTAATAAATTAATCAATTAATTAAGCTTAAATTTGATGCTAAGACTACAAATATTATATAATTTAGTAAATATTTCTTTTGATTAATAAGAGTGTTTATGTATCAAGTAATGGATTAACACTAAAGCTTTCAGGTTCCTTTGTTCTCAAGAGAGAATCCCATTGCTCAAGTCAATTATCAGATTTTGCATTGTAATTTATTAATTATAAAAGAGTAATAGAAATAGAAAACAAACAATGGGGCCATATTGGCGCAAAATGGCAGGCAAAGTTTTGTTAAAAAAACTGAATTTTAACATATACATATATAAACATATGTATATGCAATGTATGCATGCATATGGACACTGTGGGGGGAGGGGGGTACGATAGGCAAAGTCTTGCGGACCAAATGTTTCGGAATGTAAATTTGAAATTTGAAATTTGAAAAGCGTTGGCGCTTGTCGTTTACAAGTGGTTCCGATGACAAGTGGGTCAAGTGTCTCGTGTTCCTCTCCCTCTCCCTCTTCCACTCCCTCTCATGGCATGTCTACTTACGCGCTGGTTCTGGTACGCTGTTACGGCCGTAAAACTGGTCTCCGGGAATATAAACGTGCGAAAGTGACTCGAATGCTCGTTCTCATCCAGAGAGGCGTTCTTTGGCGGCAAGTAGACCAAGTGGAAGCGCGGCTGGTAGCGATGCATGGAGTTCAAAATGATCTGTGAATCACAAAAATTGAAGTGGGGAAAATAGTACACATATGCCCAAAAGTATGTATAGTAGGGTGCATCGATTTTTTCGAAAATAAATGGTACCCCATATTCGTAATCAATGGTCAATTCTAAGATTTTTACTAAAATCAATTCCTAGTCGCCGCTTTTTGAGTTGAAAATTTTTGCATTTTTAGTCCTTGCAAGGACGAAAATTATGTTTTAAGGAAAATTTGTCTTTGTATATAAAAGTCCTGGTCTTAACACAAGTTTTGATACAAATCTTGTCAGGATCGGACTAAAAATACTCAAGATATGATAATAATTCATGATAGAAATATCAAAAAAACACGTTTTTCAACTCAAAAAGCGGAATTGATTTTAGAACTATGGTTTCTTGGTAAAAATATTTTAGAATTGACCGTAGATTACAAATATGGGGTACCATTTTTTTAGTTTTAAAAATTCGATGCACCCTAATGTTGAATGCTATTCGAATAATGCCTGTCGACTTTTGTTTAGCGCTTTCCAAATTCCAAATACAATAAATAAAATGCTATTGACGCGGGCGGTGACCAAATGTTTTGATTTGATACCCGGCATAAACAAAAAGCAAAAGCATCGAATTTATGGCCCACTCGTATGGATTGCTCCTACTCACATGGCCGTTCTCATCCAGCTGATTGTTGGTCAGCTTCAGCTTATCGAATGACACAATTTGTTTCATCCAATTGGCGCCGGCTGCTGGCGAATCGGGATGCACATGAATCCGTGGTGGCGATATGGCATCCGCCTTACCCGCCACAACCCAACAGGAGCTGCAGGAAGAAACAAACAACAAAATTGATCGATTTTCTAAATGACTATCCAGTCACTAATCCAGTCAATGTATATACGCACTTGTGAAACGCATAGCGATATCGTTTATCATCCATTGGCACAAAGTCCATCATGCATATGTAGGTGGCATGGGGATCGAGACCTCCGATCCGCACCTGAAACGTGGGAAACATCCGACGACCCGTCTTTGTAATTATCATCTCGGTGCCCTGCGCATGAAACTGATCCCAAAGCGCTTTTGTCTCCAATACCACAATGGCCTGTGCTAACGATGGATGCACTGACTCCGGTTCCTGTCGATTACAAACAATTATATACGAGTGTTAATACAAAATTTCGCTGAGTTTTTCAATTGAAATTACTATGGTACCGCTAAAAATAAAATTACTATTTTTTTTTTTTTGTAATTACTTATTTATCTTTTGTTTAACTGTGTCTGATTTGTCTGAGCAATCAGACAAAAACTGATTGTCATATTTTCTAAACTATGTCTTGCTCAAATTAAACAAGATTTTAGTTGAATAATCCAAAAAAAAATATACTTAAACATGCGGAAATTCATTTAAATTTTGAAATGCTAGAATTTTGACAAAGATGCCTAATTTATTTGAAAGCTCGTTTAAAAATAAACTTAACAAAAATTTATCGATTTAAGTTTTTATTTAATTTTGTAATTGGGTAATGACGTAAATCTATTAAAGCTGTCGTCGGATACTTGGAAAGCAGTTAAAGACGTAAACTTTAACTATCGGACCTGTTTCGGTTTTTACTTCCAAAAACATTTAGCGGAAGTGAAAATTTGTATCCTGTTTTAAATATACAATTAAATTTGGATATATTGTGCGTATTAAATTTCCTAAGAGCTGTTATTAAATTTAATCTGGTAAATTGAAAAAGATAATTTTGCAACGTAAGAAATATAGATAAAAATAAAATTTAAGTTTCATTGCATTTCATATTAATAAATTGATCATACAATAAAATATAAATTTAAAAATTAAAGTTTCATTTCGACGTTATTTGCAACATTAATAAACATCAATGTTCTCATGTGCAATTAAAAAAAAAAAAAGAGTACAACTCATCACCACATCTCTCTTTAATAGAGCATTTGATTTCAAATTTTTTTGCAAAGTTCTTTAAATTACGCGTAATTAAAAACTCATTTAAGAATAAACTCAACGAAATTGAATTGATATTCATTTTTGTTTCAATTTTATTTTGACACTTACACCTTTGTTGTTATTGTTATTGTTATTGTTGCTCTTGTTGCTGTTGCTGCTGCTGTTTGACGTGTTGTTTGTTGAACTGTTGTTGTTGTCTTTTTTGTGGCTGTTTTTATATTTCTTGGCTGCTGTTGTTGTTGTTGTTGCTGCCGCTGCTGCTGATTCATTGCTGTTATTGTTACTGTTGTTATTGCTACTGGTATTGCTGCTGTTGTTGTTGCTGTTGTTGCTGTTGCTGCCAGAGTAATCGGGAACAGCGGAAGTCTGCTCCTGGCAGTTTCCGGTGCTACTCCCCTGGCTGCTCCTGCTGCTGCCCGTACTCTGGGCATCGATGTCCGCCAGCTTGGCATCGATCTGTTCCAGTGGCTTATAGGAGCTGCGATCCTTGCCCGCCGTTTGAATGCAAGCTGTGAATGAGGCACGATCGGATTTGGATTCACAGATTTCATTATGATTTGGTACATGCAGACAGATTAATTCGAAAATTTTTAAATCTTAAAATCCATGGTATTTACGATAAAATAATATTTTATGTCTTTACAATCAGAATATGATATTCTTAATTGCTGTTTAAATATGATCATAATGTAACAAATGAGCTATATCTTCTATTGAATTGTAATTGTAAACGCAATATTATTATTTTTAAGTCAATTTAATTATTTATGTTAAAAATAACTCGTTTTTCCTAGAAATAAATTCGAGCAAACACAAAAAGTCTTAAAGCATCTAAAATCGAAATTTTTTGCATCCATCTTAATTTAAACCAAGGCTATTAACCGGCTCTGAACCGATCCTCGCAGAACTTCAACCGAACCACATTCTTAATTAAAATGTTCGGTTCGAAAATAAAATAATTACAATAATCTTATGTTGTTCAATATTACTTTGGTGTTTGAGACTTTCGATTAAAATAAGTCATATTTATATCAATTTAGATTAATATCAAAATTCATATTTTTTTTGTCAATTAAAAATTTAATTGGATTAAAAAGACAAATAATAATAAAAACAATAAAAGTTTTTTTTTTGTATTACACTGAACAAAGGTTCGAAACCTTGGGTTCAGGAGTTTAATAAACCTGATTGCAAACTGAATCTCAGTCTTGAGTTGATTAAATCGATTTCCATGAAAAATCGACAACTCACTGGGGCTTGTTCATCGTAGTTAATTTTCAGAATTAAGTTTTGTCGATCAATTTTTAATAAGTATCCGTAATATATAAGCTACAAAATTGTCAAAGTTTGAATTCGGAAATAGGATTTCTAATAAAAGTAAGCGTGTATTTTGAAATTATAATTGCTTTTTCAAATAAAAAAAAAATATTTGTTTAATAAACTCGATATTTGCAACTCGATCTACTTTTTTTTGCGATATATCGACAACTCGATACTTATTTTTGACGATTTTCTATTTTGATATAAAACTCGATCTAAAATTTGGATTTACATCACTAGCAATTTGTGACATCAGCTCATGGTCTAATTTAGTACAAATAAATTATGATATATGAATGCGTTTCAGAATATTTCAGGTACGACATGAAGCTAAAATTTGCAAATAGCAAATGAGCAGAAAAGCGAAGCACATAAATCAAATGAGGTCTGTCGAGTGTTAGGCAACACTTTTCATGTTTTCATGTTCTGAATGGTATTTTATGGCATATAAGCATATGCGAATATTTTGATTTATTTGATTTAAAGTGTGACCGAGAGAGACATCAAACACTTGGATGAGTGGATGGATGCGCAGGCGTAAGCCAGAGGATGGATAAACGGCTGAGGACAAAGACTGAGATGGAGACGGAGGTGGATAAGAAGAAGGAGCCGGAGACGGAGACGGAGACGAAAACGCATAACAAATTGGATCAGGCAACTATAATGAGAGGCATATAAAAGTAGCGACAACAACGCCAATCCAATTATAAAAATCGTCAGTGCAACTGCTGCTGATTGAGTTGCCGGCTAAATTTAGTGTTACAGGGCAGCCCTTGAGTTGCAATGGAAAGGAAAGAGACAGTGTGACAGAGAGAGAGAGAAAGAGGCAGCAGGCGCCTCGCGTTAAGTACAAATTTTGCAATTAATTGCCGCATGCAGCAAGTGCCATCAGTTGTTGTTGTTGCTGCGGTTGCAGTTGTTGCTGCTGCAAGTTGCTGCTGAAGTTGCATTCCAATTGCCTGTAGCTCTGTCGGAGTCATCGCCAATGACCCATGACAGGTCGCCGACTGTTGCATGCCGCTGTTGCAGTTGCCGGTTGCCGATTGCCGATTGCTGTTGCCGATTGCTGTTGCTGTTGCTGCTGCTGCTGCCGTTGCCACTGGCGTTGCACGCTCCGCCATCAATTGTCGTTTAATGAGACAATTTCTGTTCTGGCCCCGGCAGTGATTTTCTCGGCAATCGCTTCACGAATGAATTCTAAAATCAATTAGCGTTTGGCACAAATAATCGTTTTTCTGTCACGCCAACCCAACCATCAAAAAACCAAAAAAAACTAACATACAACATATAAAAATAAAAATAAAAACAAAAATGTCAAACCAAATTTTATCGCATGGGACTCGAGAATCTTCAGAAGTTTGCGCTAATTGCCCTCTTTGTTAATATTCTTGTTTTACGCTACGGTCAAAGGCTTCTCCGTAATTATTGTTTCTCTTTTTTTGTTCAAATCTGTGCCAGGTCATAGAATCAAGAGATGGGACTCTAAGCAGCAAGTTTAACTGAAATAATGATGAATCGATGATCTATAAAAACGTTCAATGAGCATCAGTCACTGTCAGCTGATTTCTTAGTCTTAAAACAACAAGTCGTAGCTGATTTAATTTGAGTACTTGCATGATACTTTCCCCTGAAGAACTGAAATTCTCTATTCTTGATTTTCTTTTACGTTTTCTTGATGTTGTTTTAATTTTTTGACGTTTTATTGTTAGTGTTGTAATAATTCTGCAGGCCGCTGCTTTTCCTAAACATAAAACTTGAACCAATTGGTTTATGTTGTTAGGCAAAAAATTTCAACGCACATGGCTCAATGGTTAGAGTCGCCAAGAAAGAGAACTTTTCAGTTCGGGGAACCCGGTTCGAGCACCAATAACTAGAACGGCCATGAAAAAAACAAAAATTGAATACAATATAAATCAATAAGAAAAATAAAATAATAATGAAAATTCATTCGAAATCTTTCTTAGTTAATGGTTTGGCTCGAAAAAAAATTAATACAAATTTTTTTGAAACAATTTAAAACTTTAAGCTTATTATATTGATTGATTTTGTTAAATACAAAAATCACTTCGAATACGTATAGAAATTTGTGTATTAAATTGAACTAAGTAGGTTTATGAACCGGCTCGCAAACCAAACCTTAATATTGCTCTATATTTCAAACCATCGAACCGAACCCTTACCAAAATTTTGATGATTTGCAGCCTTGGTTTATATTGTAATAAAATATTTTATAATTGACAAAAAAGATGTTCTGCTTATTTTTTGATCTTATTCAAACAAAAAATAAAAATTAATTTAACAGAAATAAAATCCGTCAGTAAAATATCTAAATGTCTAACATGTTTAGCTAAATTTAAATCTCTTCGCTATTTAAAGTTACTCCATTAACATTGTGGTATCAATGGAAGACCTTCCAAATGCCGTTTGAATGATATAGAAAAAATCAAAAATCTCTTCGCTTATATTTTTTATTATTTTTTGTATGGGATGAATTAAAAAATTTCAATGGGTACTTTATGGGTTAAGGAAAGTTTTGTATCATTCAAACAGCATTAGGAAGACCTTTCCATTAATACGAAATGTAAATGGAGTAACTTTAAATAGCGAAGAGATTTAACTTTAGTTTTGTGTAAATACTTGTGACCACCACTGTAAATTCAAGTCACATTTTACATTTTTTGTTTTTATAATATTTATTAGTTACATATTAAGATGGAGCATAGGAAAAAGAAATAATCATATTTTAGAAACATATAATGTATTTTGCGGAAGCAAAACGGTCTGATTATGGAAATAATAATAGTTTTTGCATATTTAAAGTGCAATCCCTAACGAAAATATTGTTAAGCCCTTTTTCGAGGGACTAATAGTCCCAGCTCATAAAATCCTGGGTAGCTAATTCCTGTTGGGGTCATTAAATGCAGACACAGGGTCACTCGGATACATTTGTTTTTACCTTGCTCATCTTGCGAAAGTTTAGTTTCACTAGTCATTTTATTCCAAAAGAATATTATCACCTAAAACAAGGGACCATAATCATTATAAGTTATATTATAAAAATTACAGAGTGGTACACGAGGGGGTATTTCGAAGATTCGTAGTTTGATACATAACAGTATCACAGAATCCGTAAATTACTGTTGAGATATACTTTGAGCGAAAAAAAAAATAATTTTTGACTTTTATTTTTTTGATCAGTAATAATCATTATTTTTGATTTTTTTTTTTGTTTTTTTTTTTGATCAGAAATAATGATTATTTTTGTTTTTTGTAAGTTTTATTAAATTGCTCAAAACTAATAGTTATCATTGAAAACAATCGTAAAATATCAAAAATTTTAAAATCATGGCGAAAAAGCAGAGATTTCAAAATTATAAGGTGTTTGGTGTAAATACGTTTTTTCTAGGACAATAATAAGTTGATGTTTTTTTATATTAAAAAAAAAAATATATCATTATTTACGGTCCCTGCCTAAAACTATTTTATTTGAATTGAATGCTTGATTGAACTTACATTAATTATTTTACATGAATCAGTTTTTATATAGTCATATGTGATATGAGAGTTCAACTACACACCACAGCTTACTAATATGAAATATGTTTGTGAAAGATTGAAGAGAAAACGTATTTAAAAAAATTCTAAATAAGTTTCTTTTTTATTTTTATTTTATATATAATTGGCACTTGGCTTATGAATTTGTATACCTTTTTGAATAATTCGTGGAAACTTTTACAAGTACGGCGTTTATGAATTGAATTATATTTTTCACTCTGTGTGTGTTTTATCTGAGATCAAAAAAAAAATGTGAATTGATATATAAATCTTTATGAAAAACTGATGGCTGTTTCAGTTCAAGCTAACAGTATCAACTGTATATACATATATATATAATTAATACGACTTTATGCTTATACTCGAACTATATTAATCCATATAAATATTTAAAATATCAGTGTAAAAATATCTTTTTTTGGCACTTGACTCACCTTCAATCTGTTTCATTGGACTAAGTCCGCCAGTTGTATAGGGCGATGTCCAGTAATCATTTGCGTAGCATCCATAATCCGCCAAATTGCTGTTGAGCCCATTGTCCAGGAATGGCATTGTGGACACCATGGCACTGGCACATTCCGTGGGTCCCATCATGTGTGTCATTTGTCCGGCCTATAAGGTATTGCCCTTTGACGGTTGTTGATCAGAGCGAAATATAGGCGAGTATTTCCAAAATCAGAAACAGAACACCACAATATACAGGTATTTATATCCAAAAACAAAAACACAAAAAAAATTAACAACAACAATGTCGAAAAATTACTGAATCATTTACATGCTTTTGATTTTGTATTCAGTACTTGATTTGTTTTGATTTGAAAAGTTTCTCGCGCAGTTGTCAAATTTGATTATTGCACGCACACACACACACACACACACACACACAAACTGCAAAAAATTGGGCGATACGGATATATGCATAAACAAAATTCAAATGAGGCCCGCGAAAGTGTTGAAAAATCGAAGCTGCCGATCAAGTTGTCAGAGTGTCGATCAGAACAACTAAGTAACTAACTAAAAAAAAAAGCATCTCAAAATTGCAATCGCTTCAACACCTCGACGCAATTTTCAAATATTTTTTACCGATCTTCCGATATTTAGATTTTCTATTTGATATTTGCTTTCGGTTTTACGTATAATTTTGAAAAGTTTGGCGTTTTATGGTTCGATCGCGTTGACTGCCAGTTTCTTATTGAGACACACTTTGCACTAATCCAAATTGATTGAGCGAACGATTGATTGAATGATACACTCGGCTGTTGCACGCTTAATTGTTATTGTTGTTGCTGCTGCTGATGTTGTTGTTGTTGTTGTTGTTGTTGCACTTGCGAATTTGAAGCGTTGAGGTGTCTCACTTGCCACTTTTCGACAAAGTGCGAACTGATTTGATGCCGATGTGTGATCTGTGATCTGCGATCCGTAATATCGCGATATCGCGACAATACACGACTGGCGACAATTGACTTGGAATCGAATTCGAATTGAAAATCCACTAGTTGCCGTTGTTGTTGTTGCCGTTGTTGTTGTTGCCGTTGTTGTTGCTGCCGTTGTTGTTGCTACTCCTGCTGTACGTTTACACGCGCACGCATCCGTATCGTCAAGAGCTTGACTGCGGAATGAGTACGGCGCATCGGTCGCACATCCAATGGATGCTCACTAGGCTGAGATGCTGCTGGTGCTGCTGCTATTGTTGCAGCCACCAATCGCCGTGCCACTTGAGTAGATCACGCAGAGTAGATCACGACCAGCAGCATCAGCATCAGTATCCAAATTTAGCCTTTATATGTGTGTGTATGTGTGCTCGTTCATATGCATGCGTCAATGTGTAGGTGCACATTGTATTGACCAATGGCAGCACAGCTTGCCTCTGCTCAATGTCGAGTATACGGTATCGGCAGAGTCGAAAACTGGATGCCCTGCTCTACAGTCAGATTGTCAGTCAGTCAGTTCAATTACCGGAATATCACTTTTGTTTATTTTTATTTTGTTTATTGATTTATGTCTTAACTACACTGACAACAAAAAAATGTTCTAAAATCAAGACTTTGGTCTCAGAACTAAACCTTTTGGTCCAAAAATGCGTCGAGAACATAAAATTCTTAATTTAAGAGAACACATTTTGGTTTTAAGAACATTTAAAATAAGAGCAAGTTCTTATTTTAAGAATAAATGTTCTTAAAATTAAAATAAAAACTTAAAATATATAAAAAATTAAAAAATATAAAAAAATAAAAATTATTTTATTTTTAATTTTTTTTATATTTGTATATATAATATTTTATTTTGTCTTGATAATTTTGTAAATGTTATTCAAAATTTGTTAATAGTGGGGTTCGAAATATAGCAGTGTCTCTAACCAGAGCGCCACGTAGGTGCTATTTATTTCAAATGAAATTGTACATATTTATACCTTTCTACAATTTAAGATTTTTCTTCTTATATTAAGATTTTATGATTTTTTAGATTAAAAATAAATATTAATTCGTTTCATTACTAAATATTTGTCTGTCATCTGATTCTTTGTACTCATTGGAAAAATATAAAAAAAATTACAATGATTTAAAAGTTTCATAATGATAACTTGTATCAGGATATAGGAAATGCATGAATAGCATGCCAAATCTTTTCAATATACTTGTACACAGTAAAAAAGTTCGGAACTCCGGGATACAATTAATCCAATGCGGTGTCAGAATAACGGTAATCCCGAATTCTCTTAAAGCAAGAACAATATACTTAAATCAAGCACGATTTTGTTCAACAATATTTTTATTTTTGAGGTTCTGAAAGATTTTATCTGTTATATCAAATAATTGACTTTTTTAATGTTGATTTTTTATTATCGTTGCCGTTTTATCTACGTATTATCTTAATTTAACAATAATCAAGAATTTAAAACTTGAATTTTAATTTAACTTTTTTTCTGTATATCTGCAAATTTAAAGAGTCAATGTCCGTTTCAACCGATTGCTCCTATGGCATCTAATTGATGGAGACATGTTACGTATATTAGCTAATTTCAATAAGTAATCTATCAATTACTTTTGATGGATGAGCTGAATGCCATGATACCTTTTTTTTAAGTACAAGTCTGCCTACTACATAATACCGATAACGAGTTGCAACGTCCTTTAGAAAACCTGTATTAACTGTTCGTAAAACCAATCAGTATCAGATGTCACATAGGAGACTTTTTGTGATACTGGTACCAAAATTTAATTTTTTGGGTTGTTGAAATTTTTCTACAGTATGCAAAAATGTTCCAATTTTTTTAGCTTTAAAACGTAGGGATAAGCTAGTAAAAACTCATAGTAATGACAAAACATGACGTTGATAAATACACTTATCTTATGTAGTTAAAATGATTCAACTAACACAACAAATTTCAAATTGTATCAATTCCGAATTTAAAGAAACAAACTTAAGAACATTTAATGTTCGCTTCATGTTTCGCGTAGGGTATGTAAGCCAAAAATCTTTGAGCAACAAATTACAGTAAGTACTCATTAATGGCGTAAGTTTAAAAAAACTTATTAACAAATATGAATTTCACATATGTATGTATATTAATTAATATTATTGATTTATAAGTCATGTGTTAGTTTTATTAACATAGTTAGTAATAAACTTCATAATTATTAATGGCAGTGGATGGGGTCGTTGGAGTCTTTCAGTTAATTTTAATACCCGTTACTTAAAAAATAAGTAAAAGGATATATTGTGTTAGTTGGAATGTATGTAACAGGGAGAAGGAGGCATCTCCGACACCATATAATATAGTCTGTCTGTCCGTCTGTGTGAGCGCCTAGATCTCAGAGACTATAGGAGATAGAGATACCAAACTTTCACCCACAGACTCCAAATGCGTTGGAGCAGGTCAAGTTTGTTTGTACAAACAAAAAGCTCTTAGAGACTATAAGAGATAGAGTAACCAAATTTGGCACACATATTTCTATATTCCCCACGCAGATCAAGTTTGTTTCAAATTTAGGCCCCTTTGCGCCTCCACAAATCGCGAAATCCCATCACACCGAAATTTTAAAAAAGATATTCCAGTTTTTATGGTAATTTATTAATATTATCTATAATCTCACTTACCCGCAGCAAGATCGGACAAGTAGAACGGAAAATAGCTAACCTAAGTTATTAATAAAGGTATTATTTCAAGTATGCAGTAGTTTTTATTACGTAGTAATTTCTTTCAAGTACTTTTATATATATTCAAATAAGTAACGAGTATCCTATGGTCGGGATCTCGACTATAGCCTTTCTCACTTGTTTTACTTTAATATTCTAGAAAAAGCTGAATAAAATTATTATATTTTCTGTTTTATTTAATTACTTAGTTGCATTATTTACGCGTCGTTTAAGATATGATTTATTAGAATGTATCTATAAAACTTTTGAAAATCGGTTTTGACATTTTCGAGTTATGATGATAAATGTGGGTGCACCTTCAGAAAAACCGTCCGAAAAAAGCCGGATTTTTCAAAAATTCTCGAAAAAAAAAAAATAGAGTTCGTTGAACTGATATTTTAGTAGTGGCCGTCATTAATTGGGCTCACTGTATGCTCCAAATGCGATAAGTGTTCTCTCTCTCTCTCTCTCTCTCAATAATTTCTCCAAAGCAATGAGTGCGAGAATGTATATATGATCATTGATATTCAAGTGAGATATAAGGCCACGCCCCGGGATCTCATCACTGGTCGAAGCAGTTTGCCTTAATTGATCTCCCTCTCACTCTCACACTTTTTCTCTCGCTCGCACTCTCTCACTTGAGGGGGCGTGCTGACTCATTGGATGCTTTAGCTGTGTAGAAGCGAAAAACGGTTCTGATCGTACTGATCACATGGCCCTCATTTGGAAAATGCTTTTAATTGGACTGCTACCACATGGCGGTAGTGGTCGGCTATGGCCGGGCCATAAATACAAATTGCTCCATAACCTCGACACTAAATAAACCGTAAAAAGCGGCCCTAGATGATAAGTTCCTCTGAGCATCGATAAACTGCAGCGGGGCATTGGCATTTTGTTGTTGTTGTTGTTGTTGTTGCTGGTTTATACACAACAACAGAAATGGCGTCTGTTAGCCATTAGCATTAGCCTGTACTCGTAACTGGCAGTGGAACTGGTACTGGGACTACTACTGGGGCTGGGACTATACCGATAAAAAAAATGTTCTAAAATCAAGATTTTCGTCTCAGAACTAAGAGTTTTGGTCTAAAAAATGCGTCGAGAACATAAAATACTTAATTTAAGAAAACAGATCTTGTTTTCAAGAACATTTAAAATAAGACCAAGTTCTTATTTTAAGAATAAATGTTCTTAAAATTAAAATCAAATAATAAAGAAGAAGAAAATTCTTTTTTTTATATTTATGTATACATATTTTTTTTTCTTATGAAATTGTACACATTTATACCTTCATAATAACTAAAGATTTTTATTCTTATATTAAGATGTTATGATTTTTTAGATTCAAATTCTTAGTTTTAGTAATTTGGTCTTAAAATAATCTTATTTTAAGAACCAAATATTTAAGATGTACTCGTATGTTCTTGATTTTAGCAGCTGGTCTTTTTTATCAGTGTATGGCTGAGTATGAGACTGGGCCTAGGCCGATCAAAGTGATTGCTATACACTGAGATACTTGTATTCCGAGTACATTCGTAGATCGTCAATTGGGATACGTTGAGGCTGCGGCTAAATTGTGGCAAGTGGGATCTTTGATGCTGCTCGTAGTATTTGTCGGCTTTGCTTGTTGTTGGTGTCTGTTTTTCATCACCAGCACTCATTCAATTAACGGTAAATGCAGCCGCCGCCATTGCTGCTGCGATTTCTACCCCACCTGGGCATTACCTGTACCCCCGACCAACCGACATACTATTTGTTTACCTCTGCATTTTTGTTATGTACATACATATATAAACGAGTGTATTCTGGCCAATCCATTATAAATCTTAACATCCAGTTATGCCCAGGATTCACATACACGGATGTATATATATAGTACATACATACATATATCCCACTTGGGTGCTCTGTTGTTTCTCTGTGAGCTGTTTACAATTATTTTGAGTTAAGTAGTTTGTGGTTTGCAGTTTGTTTGGTTTTTCTCCTCTAGTAGGTCCCGCCATGGCCCTGTCCTACAATCACCTTCATAATCCGAACCGAAACCCAAAACTAAATCCGAACCTATTTGATTGCTTATTGAATAGATCTCAGCAGCAAAGTACTTGTAAATAATGAATATTTAAAATTTATGAAGGCTTTTAAATAGACATTATTTATTCGAAATTGTTTTTCGAAAATGCATGATTTAATGAAATTTCAATTATAAATCAGATATACCCAAATGAGGTTCGTATTTAAAGGGATTCAGATCAGCCTGCTCCATACGTAATGCGCCAGAGAGACGCACATGCGCAAAAGTGAATAGTTGTCAAATAAAAAAATGTATGCCAAATTCTTGAATGTCTAAAAAATCAAACATATTGCTAATCATTTGGTGGATTTTTGACGCTGATACAAGATTCTCAAAAAAAAAAATATGTTTACATCAGAATATGGCCAAGTTTCTTGAGTTCTGTCAACAGTCTTAAAACGCGATAAGTATTTTTCTCTTTAAAGTTCGGTTAAGGCTCGACTTTATCAAAGCGGATATGTATCTAAGTACTTCTGTATTTAATTTAATGATAAAGTCCTAAAAAGTTATCGACTAAAGAATGATATTGGTATTTCCTTAGCCATCAATTCAAATATGTAGAAGATCTCCACTTATGTATACATATAACGTACAAATCCAGCTTGGATAATTATGATGAGTATAATTAGAATTTGGAATAAACTGCAATATGATTGACATTGCATTTCTTTTCTTGTTTGTTTTGTTTTTTTTTTTTTGAATTGCTGCATTTTGCAAGGCGTACATGTTGAAATTTTGTTAATCGAATGGAAACCAAAACCAAAATGGAAACTAATAAAGAAATCAATAAATTTTCCAATTCCTGATCCAAAATCTGTAGGCCAGTGTTGCTTGCAGCCAGTGTCAAATATTTTTACTTCTTGCAATTCTTGATGTTCTTCCTGATATTCGAGATGATGCTATGAGACATACGGCCAGCTGTCAGGCGTATTCCGGTGCGGAATGGTTGATGCTTGCAGCCCAAACAGCGCTGCTCCAGAAGCTCGCCCAACAGATCGTCATGGTCATGGTCATCTTTGAGCATATCGCAAGAGTGCTCGGCGCAAGAAACCGAACTCTGAAGCTCACAAATAACGTCCAGCTTCTTAGCATCCGCTCTGAGATTGGCATTGCTGTCCTGCTTTCCTTCTATATTGGTCTTATAATCCAAGGCTTTGCATCTCTTCTTGCTATCACTCTTGGGGCAGCACCAATATGCGGCCAAAAAGTCCAATTCATCCGAGGATGCCGAGCTTTGGTCCGGCTCCGGCTCATGGTCCTCCCTGGGCTGCTGATGCTGAGGCTCCTTGATGATGTCATCGGAGCTGGGCGAACGTTTGTCCTTCAATTGATCGCCTGTCCGGCGAGCTGCACTGGGAGTGCGTTCTGGGATTCCAATGCCCTTCTTGACTGTCTGATCGTAGCTGTCGACAATGCGTGACACATGGACATGACGCTGCTTCAGATCCTGCTTGTCCAGCTCCAGTTCCTTCTCGCGATACTGCTTGGGTGTCAGCACCAGCGGCTGCCAGTGTAGCTCAAGTGTGGACATCCGCTTGACTCCCTCGTCCTCCAGGATGCTACCGTTAGTCAGCAAGCGGCCCTTATATGTCAGCCTGCTGAATGCCATCGGCACGTTCATAGTGCGACCAATGCGTTTCTTCAAATCAGCCACATTCCGAAAGCGATCCGTCTCATAGATGCTCTTGCGACCATCCCGTGTCAGCACTTGAATCTGGAGTTTGCGCATCTTGCTAATGGCTAATCTCTAATGGCTAATGGCAACTGCAATTGCTGTTGTTCATCTATTGTTCGATGAAGCTTGTTGGACAATCTTCACCTTTTCAATGATGTGTGCAATTTCGTTTAGTTCAATTGCTATTCTATATAATTTATAACACAAATTTCTGTGTATGCCACTAATCTGTTTTCTGACAAACGAATTTTAACTCATGGCAACGCCTGTCAATCGAGAATTAGTTCTAGAGTTGCAACTGCAAATGAGAATGTTTGATTAACTAACCAGATACCCTTTACCAAGGCGAATTTATATAAGGTGGCGTTGTCACCACAGCTGGTCTCTATCGAGGTCCTCTAAATTTGACAGTTTGCAGGCAAAGAAAGAACGAGATGGCAATAGTTAGCGGACCTCAGGCACTTCGACGACGTCACCTTAATATAAGTACATCTTGCCCTTTACCAAGTTGCATTTACAATAAGGTGACTTGTTCGTTGACAGCTAGTAATCTTAAATATGTTGATGTGCTCTTTTAACTCTCAGAGAGATAGGAGCGAGAACGAGACAATAAACATAAAGTTTGCTTCCCAACTGTCAAAAAAGCTTACTCAAAAGAGAGCAACAGTGTTAAACAAGTCACCTAGTTGTTAATATATTGTTGGCCCTTTACCAATGCGTATTTATTTAAGGTTACGTCTTCGATAGAGTTGCCCTCTTTGAGGTACCTAATTTGACAGTTCTAAAGCAAATTTCGTTCCAGCTCCTCTCTCTCCCTGAGAGCCGGCACTTCTGGCACTTATATAAATACGGCTTGACCTTTAGCTATATATTACAATATATACATTCCATGTCGCGACGTTGGATTTTACATAACATTTTAATTTACCTGAAATCATGGAGAATTACCAACTTCTTAAATCAAGAATATTCATCTTAAACATTTTGTTCTTGAAACGATTTTGAGACCATTACTAATTACTAATACTAAGAATATTAATCTTAAAATTAAAAAAAATTTTAAAAAGCTATATAGTATATGGGCATTTCCAAACTCGCGCACGAGACATTCGTACACATTCAAAGTAAAGAAACGGAAAAAAAGGGAACGGTTTTTTTCTGATGAAGGGCTTAACATATAACATTTGATTAGCTCTTTCATTAATGCAAAGATGGATTTTGGGTAATTTTTCATTTTTAAGATAATAGAAAAAATTTAAGTGATTTTAATGCAACTAATTTTAAACTCTTGTGCATTGATGCCTCTTAAAAATGGTTGTTTTTTTTTTCAAAGATGACTTGCACTTTTTTTTTATTTCAATTTAATGCAAATTCGCAGGGGACATCGTGCACGGGACATTTATTACCGATGTTTTTTGTTTACATCGTATGAATAAAATTTAAATTTTTTAAGTCACTAAGAATCTTTATTACTATAATTTAAGTGTTTTCTTTGCATTTTCATTAATTTTTTGTTCCTAAAAGAAAGATATCGTCAAAAAATTAGTATAATACAATCACTCCATTTTGGAAGTCAACTTTTGACAAATCAGGCAAAAATACGAAAAAAAAAAAAAAAAAACGTAATTTTTTCAAAAATACGGTCGATATGCTCAAACTAGTGATCTAATTAATGTGTAAAATGATTAAGCAAGTAACTTGAATATGTTTCTGCAAGAAAATTTGACAAGATGTGAGTTTTTTATAAATTTTACGTTTTTGGCTGCGGTGTGGAAATGCCCATATATAAATATAAAAATTTAAGGATCAAAGACAAAGTGTATAAATCTTATTGATAATTTAAATACAGGTTTTCTAACCGATTCGAGTATCGGTTCTGTGAGGATTGGTTTTAATTCCTGGGTTCATATATAGGTTACGCAATATCTTTGTGTATAAGTTTCGTAACGGTTTTATTCAAATTTATAATCAAAACTAGTTTGAAAAACAATGATAGCACTTTAAATATAGAATTGCATATTAAGCGTGATTAAGCCGAAACTAACTGATTTACATGAATCGGTTACTAGTCGGTTATTTCAAGTTGAATATTTTCGGTTTTTCGGTTTCGGTTGGGGTTTCAGTTAAGGTTACCAATTTCAATCGGACAATAGTGGTTAAGGGATATGGTATCGATTATGGTTTTAATCCCTGTAATAATAGCTACCATGGGAACGATAGATTCATCGATAAGTTGACAGTAACTCATCAATGAGTTGGCAGCTCTTGTCAAAACAACCATTAATATACCCTTTGAAAATATGAAAGATGAGATGATATGTATGTACAATATAATTATGATTTTAAGGTTTAATTATCGCTTTTCGTTATTTAAACTAAATATGATTTTTATATTAAATTGAAATAAAAATATCTTGAAATAACGAATTATTCGCTTAAATCATACTATATTTTAAACATTCCTAATAACTATAAAAACCGCTAAGCGACAAAAAACCAATATTCAAAGATTTGCGTAACCGATAACAGACAATTTTAATGTGAACAAAACGGAAAAATATTAAAAAAAAAAAAAAAAAAAATTGAAGATAATCCTAATTGCAATAGCTCTGAATTGTGGCACAAATCGTAATTCTGATATTCTTAGACAATTTCAATTCAATTGTATAATAAGCGTGGATCACATATTAAACGTCCAGGGTCTTTAAAGTATGGTTTATTCAACAGCAGCCTTGCAAAAGTTTTTATACCCGTTACTTAAAAAATAAGCAATTTTAAATTGAATACGTACATAACGTATAGCCAGATCTTAAAACATGTTCATATTCAGTTGAGATAGATTGTCTCCAAACATAAGTTGAACAAATAACTGAAATGATGGGAAAGATATATGCGTTAGACATACGATTAACACAGTATCAATGAAAAGAAACCAATTTTAACTTGTTCCATTAGAAATCTGTATAGCATAGTCGTACACTGAAAATAAAGACCCGCTTCTAAAATCAAGAACATGCATTTTAAATATTTGGTTCTTAAAATAGGATTATTTTAATACCAATTTACTAAAACTAAGGTTTTTGATCTAAAAAATCATAAAATCTTTATATAAGAACAAAAATCTTAAATTGTTAAAAAGGTATAAATATGTACAATCTCTGATGCAGAATGCGGCGGTTCGAATAACATTTATAAAATTACCAAGACAAAATAAAATATATACAATTATAAAAAAAAAAAAAAAAAAAAAATATATTTTATTTGTTCTTATTTTGTGATTTTAATTTTAAGAACATTTATTCTTAAAATAAGAACTTGGTCTTTAGTTCAATGTTCTTAAGACCAAAATGTGTTCTCTTAAATTAAGAATTGTATGTTCTCGACGCATTTCTTAGACCAAAAATCATAGTTCAGAGACCAAAATCTTGATTATAGAACATTATTTTTATCAGTGTACATACATGCCTATTTGCATATGTATGTATGTATACTATGTACACAAATATGTGCCCGTACTTTTACCTAAGAATATTGACTAAACACATTAATCTCCTTTTCTCACATGTGTGTACTGTGAGCATGTGTATGTGTATGTGTAAAAATACATATGTATGTATATGTGCATGTATGTTGTGGATACTTGGCAAACTGTTTCCGCATTTGTCCCATTCAGAATCAATTGGGAGACTAGCGTTTGTTTGGAGGCGTTGATAAATTTATGCACCCCATTGGCGCAGCTTCCGGTTCCATTTGGCTCTATACTTCAATACTAAATTTACAGTTTGTATGCGTATGCGTATCCGTCTATGTGTGTGTGTGTGTGTGTGTATGTTGCATCAAATGTCAACCGTTAGACGGGCTGGATGGCTAGTTGATGTGGTTAGCTCAATGACACCTCATAAACTCGGCAACAAAATGTTGTGACTCAGAAAGGAAATCTTTGTTGTTGCACATCAAAGGCGCGATAATTTCATCAGTTTGGCTTGTTTTTTTTCTTAACTTTTTTCATTTTATTTTCTTTTTATTACAAAATAAGCTGGATACTATGCAAATTGTAAATAAGAAATACAAATGTCGTTCGATTTTTGTTAATTTGTATTTTATCGTATTTTTTTTTTTTTTGCTAAACTATTGGATTGTTGGAAATTTTTAATAAGAAATACAAATTAAAAATTCCTTGCTTTTCTAGATTTTTAATTTTATTTCCTTCTTACTGAAAAAAAAAACCGTGATCACTTCCAAATTGTAAATAACTAAATATTTGATTAAAAATGTCATTGTTTTCTTAATTTTATTTAAATTTTATTTTGACAAAAAAAAAAGGATCATATACAAATTGTAAATAAGAAATTCAAATTCACAATGTTGTGTATCTTAATTAATTTTTTTTTAACTTTCTTTCAAATTGTAATTAATTAAATATTTAATTAAAAATGTCATTGTTTTCTTAATTTTAATTTAATTTTATTTTTACAAAAAAAAAGATCATATGCAAATTGTAAGTAAGAAATTCAAATTCATAATAAATTTTTTTCACTTTCTTTTTGCTAAAAAATGGATCATATACAAGTTGTAATTAACTAAATATTTAATAAAAAATTACATTCTATTCTTAATTTTTATTTAATTTTACCGAAAGAAAGGATCATATGCAAAATGTTAATAAGAAATGCAAATAAAAAAAGTAACTGTTTTTGTCAAATCTTTTTTGTATTTTCATTTTATTAAGCAAAAAATCAATTTTAATTTAACCAAATATCCAAATCAAAAATATCGATGTTATTTTTTTCTAAATTTTTATTTTCTTTTCTTTTTGCTAAAAAATACAGGATCATCTGCAAATTGTAAATAGCAATACAAATTAAAAATGTCGTTGTTTTTTTTTCTTAATTTTGTTGTTTATTTTCTTTTTTACTAAAAAAAAAAAAGAGCAATATGCAAATTGTAAATAAAAATACAAATACAAATTAAAAATGTCGTTCGATGCTCAGCAGTCGCCGCTTGAAGCTGGAATTTAAGCGCTTCCGACTCCGACTTCGTTCTCGTTCGTTTAGAGAGTCAAGCTGGAGATGGCACATCCCATGAGCAATGCCATCGAGAGAATGACTGAGACGGCGCCATCGCGAGCTAGAGGGATGAGCTCGTTGTCCGGCTTCAGGGCGTTGCAGCCACGTCCGTCACAGGTGAAACAGTTGCCGTCCTTGATGCACACCTTGTTGGCCTGAGCGGAGCTGAGGCAACCGCGTTGGAATGAACCATCGGCCAGACGCTGGCTGTTGCGAATGTAGCACTTGTCACCCAGACGGTAAATGGGACAGACCTTAATTGCGGCATTGTATTCGGTGGCGCAGGTGGAATTTGTGGAGTTGCCGGAGCACTGCAGGCAATGGGCGCGATGCTGTGGGAAGAGCACACGATTGCATCCCTCGGAGAACTTACACACCTGACATTCCAACTCATTGTTGCATGCTCTCAGTGTGCTGTTGTCCAGCTCGTTGGCGCATCCACGAATCGTGTATCCATCTGAAAAGGATCAGAGAATTTATGCTTACCCTTTACATGTTAATCACTTCAATGGTACATACCCTGCACTCGTGCATAGCACAGTCCGTCGTTCGTCTTGCAATCCTTGGCCAGAATGGATGTTGGATCGACGGCGCAGCGCACATCAGTCTTCGAGTGACACTGCACGCATCCCTCTATGAGAATGACAAAAGCAAATGGAAGATTAGATATAAGATATAAGTACGGTCACCTTAAGAAATATAAATCTACTATAAATATTGCTTGTTTTGTCCTTGCTTTTTATTTCAACAGGGTATCTCAAAAAAATTTACTTGAAATTCTTAATTAACAAATATACACATGACAGCACATTCGACGCCATTTTCATCATCCGGCCCGAATGTGAACTTAATTTTAGTACAAAATCCGAATGATCATTTTGGCTCATCCAAAATGAATGTGCCGATTTTTTGCCATTCGCGCCGGCGAATTTCAGTATTTTATTATATTTGCACAGAAACCGAACAGCTGATTTATTTTGGGTGAATGGCAAATGCTTTGAATGTGTCACATTTGGTCGTGAATAGCCAAAAATGAGCCACATCCGAATGTGCGCAAATGAGTCAAATGTAAGTGGTCGTGGAAATAGCCTATTAGTCATAAAAATCTTTTGACAAAACAAAACTAAATTAAGAACTAAAAATTAGAAAATAAAAATCCATAAAAATATAATTTGGGATTCTGTCAAAACACTTTACTAACTAACTGTATGTACATAAACTACAAAGTTCATTAAACATGCAACTACTCATTTACAAATACTTATGCAAACTAATATGTTCGTACAATGTACATATTTGCACATGCACATGTAAATACTCGTATTTATTTGCCATAGAAAGATAACACTTCGAAGTTCGAACTAAAGATACAAACAGTATTCAAATTGAACATGACTTTTCCAGCAGTATACAATTTTCTTTTTTTATTTAACTTTAGTTTTATGAATCTATTCATAGCTTTCAAAAAATGTAATGCTTTTAAAGATCGACTTTAATGCTTAAAAGTGTGAGCTATGTTATGTTTAAAAATTCTTTAAAAATAATTTAGAAATAAATTTTATATTGACATAATATAAATCTCGATATCATTACCAATATTAATATCAATTTAATTTTATTGTGTAAAAATATTATTATTAAATGCAGAATATTCATATTCTTTTCTGATGGAACCTATTTATTTCAACGCACTCTTGTTTCGTGGAACAGATTCTAGTAAAAGTACGCCTGATTACCGAAAATGCTAATGTGTATATAATTGTTCGAAATAAAATATTTTTGTGCATATTTGCGCTATTTCAAAATATTGTAAAGTATTGTTCATGTGCATAGTTAGCATTATACTGTATTTTCCTGTTCATGTGGTGTATTATTCTTTTGATCTTGAAAAATTATTAACTAAACCATATTTAATCATATATACAATTTTGACCATTTTCTTTAAAATATACATATTACAGTCATGCATTTAGGTCAAAAAAAAGGAGCTGATATTTTACAGAGTCTAACATAATGGCAGGTAAACGCATGATCCAATTAAAAAAAATTTTAAATTATTTATTAATTCAATTAACTGACAAGTAATGAGTCTAACCGAACATTCACATTTTTAGGCCATAAGTGCCGAAAGGCTTTTTGGAAGCTCTGTCAAATTTTGGAGGGAGTTTTAGCATGATCACTTTTGTATTGTCATTAGATATCAGTTTCTTGACCGTTGCACCAAGTGCATACATACTTCTTACAGGAGATTATGTTGTACTTAAAAAAAGAGAAATACAAATTAAAAATAAAATATGTTTTTTAATAAGCCGACTATGTATCATCCCACCCTCGTATGCAATTTAAGCTGGGAAAAGACGTTGCTCATTATCCGCTCGTTGTGAAATTATTAAAACCACTTCTTGTTCTTAAATAAAACATGAACTGAGTGTGTTTGTATGTGTTCTTAAACGTATATATATATATATTGGGGTATATCGGAACTGACCGGAAGATGGAACAGTTGCATTATTATTTTAATATATTCTGTTCATCTGTTATATACTGTATATATATATATATATATATATAGATACAATAGATACCCATTCAAGCACTTGCCTTTTGCAATCTTTGAGTTGCTAATGGAATTTTAACGCTAATTACTCTCAATTCGTAACAACATCCTCAATTTTAATAAATTCAAGCTCACGAATAACTGTACGCTACCTCGTTTCCAAATACTTCTATAATATGAATCACGAAAGTTATTTCACATGTACATATGGTATGTCTGTGCATCGGAATCTTTAGTATATATCATCTTCTTTGACTCATGGCTTGACTGATGACTCATTCTTCCCATTAGTGGAAGAATAGGTTTGATTTAAATTAAAAGTCCACTTATTCACTGTATTAAAAATAAATTTGGATACAAAATATAAAAAAACAAAAAAAATTTGAAAAATAACACGAAACAGATGTAAAGTAAATGTTTGCCGGTTTTATGTACAGCAACAACAACAACAAAACACTTGAGCACAATAAAATCCCTCAGTTATCGAATGATAACGCAATACTACGTATGCGTCTATGTGTGTTTAAACAATGATAAGGAACCGAGTCAGATTATAAAAAAAGTTATCAAATAGCTTTGGCAATTCAATATTATATAAGGAATTTTCACTAGTAATTTCCTCAGATATATAAATTAAATATTTAAAAAAAAAAAGCAATAAAAAACTTTACCGGAACTAACGTATGCCAAAAAGGCAACAGCAACAATCACCAACAAGTAGAATTTCATATTGAGTATTTCAAAAGTTGACACAAGGTATTTATTGTATTCTTAATTATGTTCGATTCCCGAGTCTAGAGTTCTTTGTAGCGCACTACGACCGTACAGACTGAAGCTCAGATAGTAACTGAAATACAGTTGTAATGGACGCGAACGGCATTGAAGCGCTTTTCGGAGCATTTAATGTTGGCGTTATCGCGATCGCTATATTACTGTTGCCGAGTGTGGCGAAGATAACCCAAATAGGGGATGACTAGTTCGAGGGAGTAGCACACAGCTATCTACAGATTATGTACATAAGCAACTTTCAAGTAAAGTAAGGTGATCTTTTATTCACACACTCATACTCACACGTAATAGTGTAAACATTATTAAATAATAGGGGTATATTGTCTTTAAGCCTGTCCCATTTCCTAATAAAAATTAAGCAGGTGAATCAAGGAAATACTTTTAAAATGACAAGGCTTTTAAATCAACGTGTTTGTTTAAAATTCCAAAAATAATTTGATTAGCTAAGTTAAGACGGACATGTCATCGTTCAGATCTAGAATACATAAAATTGGGTGGGATGCCACGCCTTCTTTAATATATATCTGATAAATTTGATATACGAAAAATATTGAAGTAGGATACGAGCTGAGGATACAAATATCAAGCGTATGACTCTTGTACACTGTCATTCGTCTGTTTACAGTTTTTCATTCTTTCAGATTCTGTTTGTTTTGATATCCTTTTGTTTCGGCCCTCCCTTTATTATAAGAAAATTGTCACGCTCAATATTTTCAGTCTTCGATATTCGATTAGCACACATCGCAAAAAAAGATAGCATGCTGTGCTGCGAATCTTAAATCTGTATCCTTTAATTAACTTAAAGATATTAAAATTAAAAAAAAAAAAAAAAAAAAAATGAGAGAAAATTTTTTTAAGTCTTTTTTCTTATCTGATTCGACAGAAAACAGATTTTGCCAAAAACTAAAAAAAAGATAGATTTTGTGAAAGTAACAAAAAACAAACAAAGGGCTCCGCCCCCTACTCGCTTCGCTCGCCTACCCCCGGCTCTCTTCGCTCGCGGTGAGGTGCGGCTACAGTCGAGCACGCTCGACAGTAGGATACCCTGAGCCCAGGTACTCTTTTATAAATGTTGATTTTCGACCAATTAATCCTATGGCAGCTATATGATATATGGAACCGATTTGAACCAAATCTGGTCAGAGTGTACAAAACCAACATAAATGCATATTCTATCAGTTTGGTTAAGATATCTCAAAAAACAAAAATTTTTTCATATTAAAACTTGATTTTCGGCTGAGCGTCTGTATGACAGCTATATGATATAGTGGGCCGATTTGGACCAAATTTGGTCAGGATGTATAATACCACCCCAACTATATATCGTGTGAGATTGGTTGAGATATCTCAAAAATAAAAGAAGCTTTTCATACAAAAACTTCATTTTCGATGTATCGTTCCTATGGCAGCTATATGATATAGTTGTCCGATCCAAAAATAAAAACAAACTTGATCTGCGTACGGTACCAGAAACCTACATACCAAGTTTGAAGTGTCTAGCTCTTATGGTTTCTGAGATCGACGCGTTCAAACAGACGGACAGACAGACGGACATGGCTCAATCGACTCGACTGTTGATCCTGATCAAGAATATATATACTTTTGGGGGTCTGTCACGCCCCCTTCTGCCTGTTACATACATTCTGCCAAATGCATTATAACCTTTTTTGCCCATTTTTAATGGGCTCAGGGTATAATAATTTAAATTTGTTTTAAAGTGCTTTTACCTAATTTGATTACTCTACCTCTTATACAATATTCTCTAAAACCATGAATTCATACAGTGAAAAAAAGCATTATAAGCTTATATTAATTTGTATCTCTGAAAATAGTAAATAGTATCTTGGATATGATATACGTTTTTTTAGAAATTAACTGAAATATTGAAATCTTTTTCGGAATACCATTGTTATTATTTTGTTGCCAATCTTCACCGCAGGCTCTTGCGGAGCAATCGAAGTAGGAAAGCTATCGATATATATTGAGTCAAATCATCGCAGGCGTTGCCAGATTGTATAGAGTACTTATAGAATCAGGTGGCACAACAAAGATGCATATATATGTAAAGTAGCGTAAAACTTGTAACACGATTATTTGTGCTGTGCCTTATGCGCTCAGCTGCCATATTAATTCAAACTGCATTCGACGCGGCAATCATAACATGACACTATTGGTGTGTGTCTGTGACTATTGGCAACACCGCCACTACTACAATCGTAAGTCAATTCCGTCAATTGAGCAACCGGCTGGTGACACCGGCAAGCGAAGGGATAACTTCGTACGTCGACTGCCATTGCAGCTGGATGCCATCACTGCCAACTACTGGCTGCGTGAGCTGCTCCAACAGAAGGTGCTGAGCGATAGGCTGGAGCGTGAGCATGGCGTTCAGCTGTTATGGTTAGCATTGTGTCCGCCAGAGCGCGACACTATCGATTACAAGTGGTCGGATATGTTGGCCCATACAATATGGGAACACATTGAGGTTGAGCACTTGATGTCCTGGCTCTCCACACTAGGTGGCGGCTTCTCCGCACTAGGCGAACAGTTTGAGCGATGTGTAAGTGTGCAACAGAACAATAACATAGAGTCAATCAATTAATCATAATATTTTATTTCCAAATTTACAGGCTGAGACTGCTGGCAAAATCTCGCTGCAACAGCTGACGATTGGCCTGCGTCTGGGTGATCCGTTCCTGCAAGCACGTTGCAAGCTATACTACAGCATATCG
This sequence comes from Drosophila phalerata, assembly GCA_951394115.2. Classification (NCBI taxonomy): domain Eukaryota; kingdom Metazoa; phylum Arthropoda; class Insecta; order Diptera; family Drosophilidae; genus Drosophila; species Drosophila phalerata. The sequence continues at coordinate 21,338,903 of OX596006.1, forward strand.
TTAATCCAGCGGGGCCAACTGCGTCAGGCCAAGCATCTAATTCGCACCCAATACCGATTTGCGCTCCAGCACAAGGAGTTCGATCAGCGGCTAATGCGCATGTGCCTCGGGATTTGGCTGCGTTTGAGATTCGAGTATGAAGAGCGCAGGAGTCGTCGAGAATCGGGACACTGTCACTGATATTATATATATATATATATGTAGATGTATGTACATTCATTCAATATGTTTGCTGTTGGAGATTAAGTTAATGCATAAAATGGAATTGTTCTTGTTCGTAACCGCTAGTATTTAAGCTGCAAAATATACAATTTATAGATATTCAAAATATGCATTCAATATACATACATAATTTTTATTTAATATTTCATGTGTATATATAATGTACGTATCAAATGCATTTTAACATTTCAACTTTCTCATCGTCATTTCATTTCATTTCAGAACATTCCAATTTTGTACTTAAACTACGCAGTTTTCTTTCTATGCAAATAGTATAATTGTATATGTATGTAGATTAATTAATGTGCTAACAAAAAAAGAATTGACGTCACAAGTATGTATATATAAATATGGCTATAGGCACATCCATGTACTAACATAACATATCTATTAAGTTGTTCAGTTCTTTTTAAATATATGTATGTTACATTATTATGTTCTCCGCTGCCTTTAATTCCAAGCGTAATGAAGCGAAGAGATCCAGCTAAAATGCTTTCAAATAAAATCATACTAGATAATGCAATTTTTAACAATAATGTAAAGTTGGTCGTATTAGTCGTAGGCTAATTAAAGAAGTTCATCATATAATTGCAAGACAATCAAGAGGCGTATTAATCAGATTAGTAAAACTGCAATTAGGGCCGATTTTTCAATGTCTCCAATGTCTAAATTTTATCAAAGAGATATTTTCAAATTTGACATTACGTCAAAATATAAACCGGTAGATGTTAGTTTTGAGCATCTGATCTTATACATCTGTATTAAATTTAGGATTGCTTCTTTTTAAATACAAATTTATTTTAATCTTAAAGTCGATTATGTCCGTACAGCAAAACAAGTTGGATTTTATGTATTTGGGAGCCTACTTTACTTTAGATTGAAAATTCGAATCTTGACTAATGCGCTATTATCGGAACAAAAGAGGCATTTTTTCTTCGCTTCATTAATTAGAATCTATCTCTATATTATAGATAAAAGTTCAGAGACTGATTTTTGTAGCAAATAGAACATATATGGATGGATGTGTGTGTTTGTTTACTTTGTTTCATTTGAGAGCCATTATAATGCATATTATCAGCAGACCAAAGATATTTATATATTTATATGTATATGCATATATATACACAATTATACATATATATATATATATAATATACATATAACATATACACATATATTTAAAACAAAAAAAAAAATAGTAGAATACAATAGAAAACTGGCTAAAAATTTGACATAATATTATGGCCAAAATTGAACATATAACTTGAATTTTTTTGCGGATTATTGCTTGTAGTGCTAACTTGTTGTTATTGTTATTGTTGTTATTGTAAAGCTTTTCCATTTGGCTGAATGCCATTTACTGTGCCAGCGTGCCCATGGGATCCCAGGCAGGCAGTACAATAGGATCCATGTCAAAGACACGCATCACATCCTCGGGCACATACTTCTTATCGACAACCACCTCGAAACCGAACTCCCTAAACCAATCGGCGCACATGACCAGATAGCCCTTTTCACCACGATCTTCACCCCAGGAGTTCTCCACACGCAGCTTATGTGCAACGCCATTTTTCTGTCCATCGGAAAAGGAAAGGAAATGAAAGAAAATAATCCAATTACATAATGTAATGTTAATGGCAATAACACACAAGTTGCACTTACATCCACTGAGACGGCTGTAAAGACCATGGCATGCGTCATTGCTGATTCACCATAGATAAGACGATCCGCTTTGGAGAATGTTGTTTGTATATCGATGTCGAAGACCAGCTTGAAATCGTGGCTGTACATGGAAAAAAAAGAGACAGAGCACCGCCAAGAGGCGAAAGTGAGACAAAGAACAAGATTATGAATATGCATTAGAGTGCATCGATTTGTATGGGCCAAAAAAAATTGAAAAATGGTACCCCATATTCGTAATCTACGATCCATTCTAAGATGTTTTCAACAAGAAACCGTAGTTCTAAAATCAATTCCTAGTCCCCGATGTTTGAGTTGAAAAACGTTTTTTTTTTATATTTCTATCATGAATTATTACCATATCTTGAGTGTTAGGACCAGGACTTTAATATACAAAGACAAATTGTCCTTAAAACATAATTTTTGCATTTTTGCAAGGACAAAAAACGCAAAAATTGGAACTCAACAAGCGGGGACAAGGAATTGAATTTAAAACTATAGTTTCTTAGTAAAAACATTTTAGAAATGTCCGTAGATTTCGAATGTGGGGAACCTTTTTTTTTCAAAAAAATAAGTGCACCCTAATATGCATGTCAAAGTTAAAATTAGATTTAATATTTATAAATAAACGTAACGTAAATGTTCGACTGCAAAATTAAAGAAAAGTTTCTAAAAAAAAATTACAATATAGAGTATATATAGTTTATTTCAAGAGGGAAAGAGGACAGTAGGACAAGACTAAATCAACTGAGCTGTTGATACTGATCAAGAAAATATCACTTATTTACTTTAAGACTGTCATTACTCAGTAAAAAAACGGCGTATCGAGAAAAACGAATTTAATATGTTGGATTTATAGTAAAAACAAGACGAGGCTTTCCTTAGACTTACACATGAAAGGTATACACAAGACTTGAATATGAAACTTTTACACAATATAGACCAGAATGCTAAGAATATATTTCTGCATTATTAAATTAAGAATCGTAATTTACTGTTATGACATAGCTATAATAAACAATTTTGGCTATCTTCAGTGGGCACAGGTAATAATAAAAACTGATAAGGTCAAATATATAATGAACTAGCTTGCGTGATAAGATTTTCAATAAATATTATAACTAATTTGATCTTACAATCTGTGGTCAAGCTACGATATATGTATAAATAAAAGCCTGCTGCTTCGCAGTTTTCAATTCTCGATTTTGACTGTTGCTTCGACTGCCGCATTCGGTATTTTCAGAAGCAAAAGCAATGGAAATGAAACTCCTTGCAGTTTTTCAAAATACTGAAATTAGGAGACCTGCAAATGCAACTTACACATCAACATCCTCAATGCCTTGCTTGGAGGCGAATCGCTTGCTAACCTCACAGCCAAACCAGACAGCTTCGCCCGCCTTCAACGATTTTGTGACCATGGCCAGCAATAGTTCGACGGACTGATTGTTGTATAGGACAGGTCGACCGCCGACTACATTACCTAAACAGTCGACCGTATAGGCTTGATCGTAGCTGCTAGTTGGACGCGGATCGGTAACGAGGCACACCTTATCCTCGACATTGAAATGCGGCTTAACATAACGCTCGTAGAACTCTAGCGAACTAATTGGCCCAATTGACTGATAGTTCTTTGATTTATCATAGTATTCCCAGGTGAAAGTCTCGGCTGGAATGCCCAAGCATATGCCAACCACTTTGTAAATCTCGGCCATTTGTTCCTGTATCTTGTTGGCAATCTCCTGCTCACTCGGCTGTCGTTCCAACAGCACTCGCAAGTGACGCGCATATTCGCGCAGCTGCAAACAACAAGATGAACAAGATGGAGCATTAGTTTGTCAATTAATTACATTATTATTAATAATAATATTAATTTATTATTGTTATGGTTGTATTGTGTTTTACCTTGCTCTTCAGTATGGCATTTAGACGTATGCTGGACTCGCAGCTAAAGCTCTCGGGAAAACATTTCTTTGGCATTAGACCGTGTTTGATTATCAGATTGACCAGCATATCCCACTGTCCGCCATCAGAGGTGGGATCGAGCAGCAAAAACGATACCAATCGACCATCAACTTTCTCGCCACGTTGTGCCGTCTTCACAATATTATTGAGAAAATAGTTGCATCGCTCGATTTTGTCCCAGTAGAAGAGGAACGCTTGCGAGAACTCAAATTCATCCAGATTGTAGTTTTTCATAAAGGGCAGGCGTATGCAATTGAGTGCTGCAAATAGCCAGCAGCGTCCCGAGCTGCGTTGATTGGTAATCGGTTTACCCTCCGTTTCCACCTTGTAGTTGAACACATGATTGGTCGTCTCCAGTGCCTTGCGGGACAGGCAGACATCGAAGGGATCTACCCTGGAGCAGACATTCTGCGCCAGCAGATTCTTCGGTTCGCTATAAAAATTCTCACGCCATTTCTTAAGTAGCTCCTCCGTTATGGCGCTACTGCTGGCTACACCTCGATTTGCATCTTTAATACCGATATGGCTGGCGCCGGTGTTGTTATTGCTGCTGCTGCTGTTGCCGCCTCTTGGGATGATATTGTTGTCAGCTGTAAGTACATCGGTAAGGGTATTGCAATTGTCATATACTCCATTCGGAACTGCATGTTTACTTGCAGTTGCAGCTGCAGCTGCTTTCGCCACCTGTTGAAGCTTCATTGAGCGGGTTAACCGATACACCGTAAGGTTTTTAAAAGCTAATACAATTACTATTTAGATTTATTGGACAAATCACACTAGATAGATAGTAACGAGTACATACGCATAAACATATTTTTTGTTTCTTCCAAATATGATCTCGATTTCAAAGGACTCCAATGATAGAATTCGTTGATTTAGAAAATTTATTAACGAACGCAAAATGTGCCTATAATTTGATACATATTTATTATTATGATTTCATCTAAACAGGCAATATTAAGATACTGTAATTTGAATATTTTACAAGTTCACACATACAAATTTCAGACATTACAAGAAATTTTGTTAGTAAATACGAAGCGGATCCGAACTCAACAAATCCTAATACATAAATCAATTCAAAATCATTACATGCGCCATTTTTTTATTTTCTAATATAAAAATTTCATCAATTGGTTGTTGTCCTGTTGTTGGCTTAAAGATCCTCATCTCTGTATAATAATTCCATCATTCCATTCAGTTTTCGGTATTCCTATTTATATTTCTAAATCTTATAAAAGAAAGTCGAAATTCTGTTAATATTCGCAAATCATTTCGATCTTTCATGAAATATTGTTTAAACAAATTTAAAAATTAATTAAATTTGTAATTGTCTAACTTGATTCTACATTCCGTTTATTAAAAATGATATCCCGGAAAGCAAACCAGTTTTTCTTGTATTTTTATTATTATTGTGGCTGTTATTCTTAGAAAAAGCTAAAAACCCAATCTATCTATGAGTTCGAAAATTTTGACAAATAAAAAATACAATCATTTTTTTATTTTGTCAGAGCAATTACATAACAAACGTATAAAATATCTTATTCTCTTAATGGAAAGGAGATACAAATAAAATTTAAACGAAAACTTGGTTATTAATTTTTAAACTCAGGCAAAATATTTTCATCTAACCAAAAGAGATTCAAATCAGCTCAAGGTCACTTTATGTTAATGTTATATTAACATAAATAGTTAATATAACTACTTTTATAATATAAAATCTATTAAAATGTAAAAAACTATTTTTTGGGTTGATTAAATTGTTTATTTTAATCTGTTAATCTCAAAATGATAACTTTGCATATATGTACATAAACTGCAGTATCATTAATAAATGATACGATATAAAAACAGTATCTTTGCAAGAATTAAATTTTATGGGGGTCATCATGAGGTGGCACAATAAAAAATATCAAAATTCGACATAAAAAAATCTATAGAAATAATTATCTTTCATATTTTTAGGTAGTCCTTACTATTTGCATTTTAAAACTATTTCCACTGTTAAGATCGGTTGAAAAACATAAGTAAAGTAGCCGTCAAATATTTCGTGGAAGCGTTTTTTTTTATAGCTTTTGAAAAGGTTGTGAATTGGCACTATACTAAGTACAAGTGCCTGTTATTAAATTGTGTATTACAAGTAAGTTTATAACATGTGGGTACCGAGCATATAACTGTCGAGTTTGCTTAACAGTAGCCCCCATCCCCCCACACAATTCACCGCAAGCGAAGCGAGCAGGGGGCGTATACCCCTTGTTTAATATACGATAATGTTCGAGCTGAGCAATTAAAACAAAACAGAGTAATAAATGTAGTGGGTCAAATAAGCTGTGAGCCACACTATAGAAAGTGTAGATACATATGAACACATTGCTCATTTACAAGAAGAAAGACATAAGTGACAAAAAAAAAACACGAATTTTGAGTTAATGGTGCAGAAATGTTACATATGTATGTAATAATCCATGTTGTGTCCAAATTTCATTATCCTAGCTTTAATACACTGCAAAAATTGCAAATGCGTTTATCCCGATATGTCATTCTTCATGTAAATGAGCGATATGTTTTTATCTATATAAAGATGCTTATCGGCCATACTTTCTTTTGTAAGATATCATGGGAACTGAAGGCGTGGTCAAAAAAAAAAAAACAACAGAAAAAGAAAAGGGAAACCGCTGCGCATAAATGAAAATTGAATTATGCGCAGCGTTAACAGCTGCAGTCTATTAACTTTGCTGTGTGTGTGCGTCTTGCACTTTGGAGCAATGAGTGTACACTTTTTGCCATTTGCTTTGTTATTCAAAGTTATTACAACAACAACAGCAGCGCAGCAGAAATTATTGTCTCCCTCCACCCCACCACACCCCCTGTCAACAACGACTTTTGTTTTGTTAGATTTAAGTGTGTCCAAAATAACTCTTTTATTTATATGAAAAATCGCTTGGCAACACTGCACAACAAAGAAGAGTGAAAAGAAGTGCAAGTACTGATAAGAATAAATACTTCTAGGGGTACATATGGTTGTCTGCCTGTATTTATGTACATTGTACATACATGTGTATGTACGTATGGGAATTGTAAGATAAACTAAATTGAAAAATATTTGCCAGATTGCTTTTTATCTCGATTGTAAAAGAGCTAAGCAATAGCGCAAACCGCAGAGACGAATGTGAAGCGAATGTTGCAAAGTGCAATTAAACCAGTTTAACGGCAAATATGCACACAAACACAGGCACGCACATAGAGACACGTACAAGCACACACACACATACATAAGCAACGCCATAAGGTTGAAAAGGAACGGGGAGAAATGGAGAGCAATATGCCGTTTTAAAACTTTCGCGAAAGCCGGCGTACTGAGTGCTGACGCCACAAATCTAAACAAACTAACACAAAGGGTTACAAAGCAAAAATCAAAAAGAAAAAAATACAAATACAAATAAATAAGAAGCAGCAACAACAAAAACTTGTTTATCCAGCTTTTGTACGAGGTAGCACCTCAAATGGTGGGCAAAGGCAATGGCAAAGGCAAAAGCAAACCAGCAAAAACAAACAAATTTGGGTGAAATTTTACTTTCGTTGTCGTAGTTGTTGTTATATTGGGGAGTCAGCATGTTGCTTCTCGCTCGCTCCCGCACAAAACGAGACGAAACTGTTGAGCGATGCGGATGCTTCCAACACAACCAGAAGCAACTAAATCGACGGCTAAATTTTTCTTTGATTGCTGCGCCTGCTGCTGCTGCTGCTGTAGGCAATTATTTGATAATTCTTGCGAAGCGTTGCAGTTTCTGTTTGTGCACTATTCCACTTACACATTCTAGAATCTGGAACGTTGATGTTGATTATTAGTTGGCGATTGGAGATGCTTGCAACTTTGAGATGCCCTTTTTTTTAATACACTTTTGTAACAATGTTATTACTTTACTGTTTACTGTTTTTTTTGTTTTGATTTTTTTTTTTTTTATGTTATTTTACGTTTGCACAGCAAACAAATTGTTGCGACTGGTAAATTCGCTCTATTTGTTTGCAATTTCTATTTATTAATGAGGAAAAATGAAAATGAAAATGTGGTTTAGACCGAAACACGAAACAGAGTCCAAGACAAATGCCAAAGAATATCGATACAGCGATAATTTGTAGGGCTGCCAGACTACAATTTCCATATATCGATATACATCGCTATACATCGATATATCGTAAGCAATTAATTGGTATATTTTGCAGCTTCCTTCCTGCTGCCTGTTGTTGCCTTGTCGCGTTGTTGTTGCTGCCTGCGCTGACTGGACTGCGAGCAGGTCGCGAATTTTGAAATCGTTCATTACGCTCATTTCACGCTGCCATTAAACTAGAACTAGACAAAACAAAAAAGGAAGAAGAATTAATAAAACGTTGCATTGAATGCATGCCATATAACGACGAATCTCGATCACGTTCGTTTTCTTTTTGTATGTGCGCCAGTCAAGATGAGTGGCAGCACCACTACCAACACCAACAACAACACCAACAACAGCATCAGCAACACCAACAACAACACCAACAACAACGGCAGCAGCAGCAGCAACAACAATAACGAAGTTCCAGAGGACTGCTCATTGTTCAAGTTCTACATGGAAAAGTGTTATGTGCTGCCGTCGGAGCTGAAGAATGACATTATCTATTGCCAGCGTGCATTGCGCGATTTCCTCAAAGTGCATGGGGTAAGTTCAACTTACAGTAAAGTAAAAGTATAAAACAACAAATACAAAAGTATAAAATCAACCTGTGACCTGTTCTTGACTAATTTGGATTCCCGTTCCCATCTCCAGCTGGTGTCCGATGTCTTTAAGGAGCAGGCCGATGCGGTAAGTTGCTAAAATTCTGCATTCTGCATTCTGCATATTATGTATTATACACATTTTCTTTGTTTGGAGTACAATACAAAAAACAAATAACAAAAAAAATGTGCCCAGCACAACATCAGGGGTAAGGCGGCAGGGTTGTCAACTCCACTCCAACGAGCATAATCCGTACTTCAATTCACTTGGTATCTTCACTCAGTATCCATAATGGCAACCACACGTCAATAATCGTGCAGTTTGTGCTTGTGATTAGCGATGAGCCCGTGTCAGGAGCATACATATATGTTTGTACACATATGCATATGTACTTAAAACCCAATACCGATAAACCTTTAAAGCACATGCACAATCACACTGGAGAAAACCTTTCATTCAGGGGTACCACAGAAATCGAAACCAATCGAAAATCTCCCAAAAATGTAAGGAGATTTAGGAGATTTTCGGTTGGTTTTGTTTTCTGTGGCACCTCTGATTATTATTATTATTTTTTTGTTTGTTTGATAATTCAGTTTCTTTTGCATGCATGTGTACATATTCATATGTATGTACATATGTACAGGCGTGTGCATAATAATAAGAACCAATAACGTTGTTAAAATAGCTATTTAATAATATAGTAAATTTGGTATTAAAAAAAAAGAACAAAGAATAAGTGAAAAAAGGATAAATCATTTTATATTTACTATAGAGAACTGGGGGAACCCCAGTTTTCTCATTTTATTAAGCAATTTGTTTGTAACATTTTTCCATAAAAGTCAATCTCTTAATAATATCAATATTATAGGAAAATCTTTTTGTTAGTTTGTAACTGTGTCATACGTCATTTACGTATATATGTACATAATAAAAGAGTTATTAGTAAGTGTACATTATTTAATATACGTATGTATTTTTAAAGCTAAAGTTTTTGTTCTATTAATAGGTAAATAGTAATTTTCCCTGTCATTTTGATATGGTTATAAAAATGAAAAGTTTGCTTTTAATTTTGAAGAATTGGATTAGTCGTGACGAAACGAAACTAAAATTTTACTCACCTGCTTTTTAAAGCGAGAGAAAAAGATACAAGCTCAATTTTGTTGATTTTTGTTGCTATATTGCTTTTTTAAATGTGTATAGTAGGGTACATTGATTTTTTTCACAAAAAATGTGTAACCCACTTTTTGAGTTGAACATTTTGTGTTTTTAGTCTTTTGCATAGATGAAAATTATGTTTTAAGGGTACTATGAAATTTAAAAAGTCCTAGCAAGAGTTTAAATTTCCATCTCGTCAGGATCTTACAAGATGTTAATAACTAATTTTTTAACTGCAGGACCAGGAGTTGATATTCGAATTTTTCAACTTTGTTGGGCCCCCATACAAATCGATTTACCCTAATATATCTAATTATCTAAATCAAACAATTTAAAAAAACGTTTAAATTACCTGACGTGTGCAGGATCCAGTACAGATGCAGCGCATACTGGATGAACTGGAGGCGGAGGTGTACGAGATCAATGCCGAGCAGCAGTATTTGATGTTACGCCTGGACGAAGACTTGGACCGTTTTTACAAGAAGCTGGAGGAGAACAACATCCAGACCGTACCTGAGTTGGGCAATGAGTACATCTCTAGCCTCATAGTGCCTTTAATTGGCGATGCCAGCTACAAAATCTTTCCGCAATCGGTGCTGATGCGCGACAATGAGGAGATGCTCATCCGTAAGCATTTTCTCATATCTCAGGATGAAGATGCTGGCATTGAGCCGCTCAAGCTTAGCGAGCTCGACGACAATGTCCCTCTATTGCTTGTCAATCCACAAACTGAGACTGGTGACATTGATGCTGGTGATCTAAAGACATTGATTAGTGATGGAATCGGTGAACTTAAGACTTTGCAACCGTTGGACATGCAGCCTGAAGCCGTTCTTAAATCTGACGGCAGCTTACCGACACTTTTGGCAATGTCAACAGCAGCATCAGAGAGGCAACAAATGGAAATCATGGTCAAAAAGGAGCAGCAGCGCTCGTTGCTAATACCGCGCGGATCGCTGCCAACAACCGAGGGTCAGTGTGCATCTGCATCGATGACATCACAGCCACCGCCTTTGGCTGTGTCCAAGCAGCGTGCGTCACGTGCCGAAGTCAAGCAGCCAATGAAACGCATATCGACATCACCGCCGCCGTTGGCGCCAATAACAAAGACCATGCCGACTGTGACTGTGAATGCATCTGCGACTGCCACTGTGACGGACTTTGAGGTGGTCGCTCAGAGTCGCATGAATCTGCGACAGGCGCTGCGGCGTGCTCGCAAAACAAAACAGCAACCGCGTAAATGTGATGAGGAGGATGCTCTAGAGTTGCCCAGTGATAAGGTAACTGAGCAGCCGGCGCCGCCACAGCTCGGCAGTATGGCCAACAAAAGCAAAGCTGGTAAAGTGATGGAAGCAACTGGTGCTGGAGCAGGAGCTGGAGCAGCTCCAACTGCCGCACCAACAGCAATGATAGCCAAGAAGTCAGCGCAACAAGCGCCAAGTAAACAGTACAAGACGCGTAATGCGTATGGAGCAGGAAGAAAGACCATTTCACCGCCACCGCCACCACCATCAGTGGCAACACAGCCGGCATCGACAGCAGCAGTAGGAGCAACAGCAGCAGGAGCAACAGCTGCAGGCGGCACCAGAGGCTCTTCGGGTTCGTCTGGATCCTCAGATGATTTGCACCAGGAGCTAGAGCTGGAGCAGCAACGTCTGTGTGCTTCGGCAGCGCAGTGGCGTGATGAGCCGCGTGAAACGCGAGTACTGGCTACCGAATATGGACAGGAGCAATTTCTAGGCATCTTTGGACTTTACACACATGACATGGTCAAGAAATTGTGCCAGCGCCATTCGAAACGCAAACGTCGTACCGTACAGAATGCAAGTGGCGTCGACTTTCACTATGGTCAACAGTTGTCCGCCATCGATGCAGTGCGTCAAAAGAAGCTAAAGGACAAGCCAGAATTTCTCCTATCGCCCAAGGAGAAGCGTCTGCAGGCCAAGAAAGCGCACAAAGCTAACACCGTTGCCGTTGCTGCCGCTGCAGCTGCCAACCGCAAGAGCAAAAGTAAAACACCTGAAAAACTGGAAGACCATCTGGTCAACAGTCAGACGGAAGTCGGCAAACAAAAGTGCAAGGAGTGTCGAAAGCGTTCGGGTAAGTCGACATACTGTTTCCCGGACTTATATCTTAGATCTTGTCGTGACTAAATGAATAATAATTGTATGCAAATTTCTAAATTTCCATTTATTCCATTGATACAACTTCACTTTTTCCTTATCATTCAATTTTTCTTGTTTATTTAGTCCAAATTAAATGAGAACACTTCAACCTATACAAAATTACATTTCCTTGTTTCTTTTTTCAAAAGTTGAAATACATTAAAAAAATATGTCGCTCTGTAAATAAGCTTTAAAAAATAACGACACGCAATTATTTCGTCATGACAGTTATAAATAGTTAACTAAAAAACATTAGTCTATTTTAGTCTAAAATTAATCACTTAAATTTTATGTTGCATTTCGCAGTTATTGCATTTTTACAAATATAGAACATATAATATAAAAAATCTAAATTTAATGATACATTTTTATTTCAGTAACAAGTATATTACTAAAGCTCTTGATCCCACAGACTACGGGTGCTAAAGATACAAAAATTTCAATACATTCTTGATGATCCATTTAGAAATCTTAAATTGTCTCATATTTTGACTGTTTTCAGATTTGAGAATTGTACATTTTATTTATTATGAACTCCTATCATGTTTAAATGTTTATATACGCGAACTAAAGCAATTTTAATTACAGACAATTTACTGATGTGCCAGAGCTGTCACGGTTACTATCATATGGACTGCCACGAGGATGTCAAGGGAAAGACTCTGTCTCCGGTGCAGACGCAGATTCAGACACAGATGACCAGCCGCTGTCCACAGTGCATGCGCGACTGGACGTCGACGGCCAGGACTAAATGTTTTTCTTAATAGTTGCTAAGAATTGTTTTACATATGTATATCAAAATTGGCGATAGTTCTTTTTTTTCGTGCGCTGTCACGCCGTTTGTTGTACAGTCTATTCTGATCGTTGTATGCTCCATATGCTTGTACATATATTTTTAATTTTTTTTCTTTTGCTGTTACCTTTGAAATTATCTGGTCGAAATTTCTAATGAAACATTTTTATTTTTCCAATAATGCATCATAAATTACATACAAATTCTATGTATTTTATAACAGTGCCCGTATTTTTCTTTTTTCTTTTTTTTTTTTTTTTAGTTTTGAAGTCTGTATTTTTAAATCCTTCTCCACACAGAATAAGCAAGCGGAACAATCGTTACTTTATACCCTTGCAGAAATAATTCTTTTTGTTTTAATTGAATAATATATACATTAGAGTGGGTCAATTTGTATGGAGTAAAAAAAATGCACAAAGCGGTTATAAGCTTCGTAATCTGCGATGAATTCTAAGAATTGCCCAAGTAACCATGGGTCTAAAATCAATATCGAGCTCCCACTTTATACGATAAAGCTATACCTATTTCATATATTGGTAATTGTCTGCTAGGTGAAACAAAAACAAAACAAAAAAAAAATTTAAAACCCAAATAGGGGAAGATTTGTAAGGAATTCAGAAATAAGAATAAGATTAATGCAAAATGAACATTTCTCTTGAAACTTGACAAAAGTGATTATACTTAAAATGAAATTTTAAACAATAGCTAAAACCGGGAGTTCATTCTTATCTCTTTGATCATAATTTACCTATTATCTGGGTTTTTTTTGTTTTCGAGGTAAATTCTACACAACTTCTCTGTAAAAAGTGGAAGCTCGATATTAATTGAAGACCTATGGTTTCTTGTGCATTTCTTCTTGGAATTTATCGTAAATACCGATTTTCATAACCGCTTTGTCACGAAAAAAAATTGACCCACTCTAATATACATATAATTATTGAAAATTTTATGTCTGTTTGTTGTTTTTTCTACAAGCGATCAAATTTATTCAATCCTGAGTTCAATGAGAAAGTGGTATTCAATAATAATTCAAAAACCCTTTTACAGTTAAATCTGCTAGCTTTACCATAAAGTAGCTGCCATATACAATCTGCAGGGGTATTCAATTTTCGGTATACCGAAAATAGATGTTCTTAAATGTTTAATTGAATAAATTGTCATATTTCACATGTGTACAAATTGTAAGAACTTTACTTAATTCAGATTTTTAGTGCTTTAACTTAAAAAGTACGAGGTATAAGCAGGTAGATCAAGTTTATTTTGTATTTTTGAAAAATAATTACAAAAGTAAATTTTCAGATTACAATAGAATGCATGTGAGTGCAAATACGTGCAAGGATATCTAAAAGGCTGGGCGAAAGTATCTGGGATTCGATTTCTTCTAACTAAAGCTTTCGTTCTTGGTTTTATTTTGCCTAATATTTTTGTCATAAGACTACTTTATAAGTGATATAATGCCGGCAAGTCCTTATACCGTAATCACTTAATAATATTATGATCACAAATTGAAATAAAAAGGATCCAAATTGTTAAAGATGAGCTGACAATGGAAAATCGATATGGCTGCGGTCCACAGGATCTGTATTTATTTTTAATACCGATTGGCAATCTTTAAATTGAAGCAGTTAACGTAAAAATCAAATAAAGTTTTATTTTTATTAATTGGTAGTAACCAGGGACGCATCTTGATATTTCGGGGACCGGGCAGAAAAAATGTAGAGCTGTATTTTCTTAATTATTATATTTATGCTCTTAATTTTATTACAAAAACTATAAATGATTTTACTGATTCCTTTTCACGAAATATAAGTATTGATAAATGTATGTACATTGTACATACATTTTTCTTAAAATATTTTGAATACATCTTAAGCATGCATATTAAGATTTATCGATATAGTCTCGATACAAAATTGTGGTGAAAGTTTTGAATTTCAGTTCCATATGGGCATTTCCAGAAAAAAGTCAACTACGACCAAAATCTTAAAATTGATAAAAAAAAAAGCTCACATCTTGTCAAATTTTCTTCTGGAAACGAATACCCACCCGATATACCACATACCCGATACAAATTCAATTATATCAAGTTTTTTCTATATTTTTCGCTGTTTTCTGAAAAACTGACTTCCAGAAAGGTGTGCATGTATTATATCTATTATTTGACAAATCTCTCTTCCAGCATCAAAAAATTAATCATCATGCAAAAAAAAAAAAATTCAATTTAGATAATTTTGTAGTTTTTAAAGTTACTTTCTTTGTTTTTTTTTTCAAATAAAATTGGATAAAAATTCTTGTCAAAAACTATGTAACACGATCGTCGCGTTACAAATCACTAATACAACTTGTAAAATATCAAAATAACTCCTAAAATGGAAAACTACATTGTTTTACTATGAATTAAGAATATTTTCATCTAAATTACTCCCTATATTTCACAGACTTTCTCATTTTTCAAGATGAAGTCAAAAGTGACTTATATGAAAGCTCGTCTTTTATAATAAATAATAGTGTTGATGAAATGCATTAAACACGTAGGAAATTTTGACATTTTTTTTTCGTTTAAAGACGCACAAATGTCGCATTTTCGATCCTGGAAATGCCTATATCCATTCATTTTGTGTGTATTGGATGCATTTTCGTTTAGCTATAAAAAGCTAATTCTTAAAATTTTTCTCCCCTGTTTTAAGTATGAGAAAAGTGAAGAATGAGTAAATGCGCGCAGCCCTTGTAGCAATATAATATTAATATTTGGTAGGCTGGCAACCCGGACAATTTAAAGGGCGCTTGTTTAAAAGTTTTGGTTAATGTGATTGATTGTAAATTAAAGAATATTATTAAGTTCCATTGAGTTCTTGGACCCTTGGAATTTATGATTAGTCCCGGAATATGCTTCGGACTTAGTTTGTTAAGCATTTTGAAGTCGAAGCAGCATTTAGAGGTCAACGGATTTGATTTAAGCTTGAAATTCCTATGGAGTGCTACATAGCGTAAGTGTATTTATCAGTTTGGTTTAAAAAAACAATAGATCTATTCTATTAAGGTTACTGGGCACCTACATAGACAACATCTCGGTCTCGGTCTCGGCCCTGGAATGTATTCGTAGTTACATACATAAAAGTCACGCTATGATTACCAAAAAAAAAAGTACAACTTTACAAGTTTTATTGCCACGTTCCAACAATCAATGCTAAGGCAGTAAGGATTATCATTAGAAATATAAAAATTTAAAAATACAATTTCTTGAGGACTGTAGTCGCCAGAGCAGCCACAGTTAGCAACAGGAGCGGCTGACGGTCAGTAGCGCCATTGCATAGGTCACCTTGACAGAAGCACATGAAGACCTTCTTATGATTGTATATCGTATCGGCACATCGGTCCATGTTGTCATCGGGTCCTCGCTGCACGCACATTCGCTGAATGGCAAGATCGTAGTCTACAATAACAATTACAAGTTGTATGCATAAATGTAAGGTATTTCATCAAATATTTCAATAATTTAGCTAATTAGTAATTACCGTCGAGGGCGTAAGTGCCACCGCCTTCGATCACTTTGCCACACCAACCGCTGGCACAGGGAATTGCGGCAATACCGGGTTCCCTCTCAACATCAGTTGCGTTAAAACCAAATGGATCCTTGCAGCTACCAAGTTCGCCACGTGAACGGCACTGATAACATCGACGTAATAGCGCTTTAAGCAAAAGGTAAAAAGTGAAATTTAAATTGAAAAGTGCATTACGCATTCCCACACACACCACACATACATATATGCGCACTTACAGTAACATGTGCGTGTGTGTGTTGAACAAAAGATTTCAATTAACAGCGAACCTGAAAGGCAGACATACCGTCTATTTGTATTGCATTGCTGGCGATTATAACGAATATCACAGTAATAATGAACACAGACGCTTGCATTTTATTATTATTTGTTCAATAATTTTGGTTCTATTTTTTAACTAAATGAGTATTCTGGTATTATTTATATTTATCAAATACGCTACATGCAGTGAGAGTAATACAGTGCTGCCAACTTGTTTCAATATCCGTATTCGCAACAAAAACGGGTTGGCAGCCTCGGTTAGCGGACTTAAGCCCATTTTCAAATTGTAATCAATTTCCAAAAAGTTACAAAATATGCAATTTCTATAAATTTATAGCTTGAATTTTGAAAATGTATGCAGAGTTTTTGTTAGTGTTTTGTCGAGCTTTTGGAAAGTATATTAAATTATACTATTTCTCCCGCTGTGAAAAAATGCATCTTCTTTATTTAAATTAAGTGTTCCTTAGATTGTTAATTTATTTAGTTAATATTAGTAGATAAATTAACATTTCTTGATTTATTTGCACCTTGAATGCCAGGAAAAATTACAGATAGCTTTTACGTCTGGAAATGTTTGTGAAATTTTTTATAGAGTTTTGGTTTTTTATAATAACAATATTTATTATTCAATTTTTTTTGTTACAAATTTTTTCGTATTAAATGCAAAAACGATAGGTCGAGTATTGCCAGACTTTCTAATATGTTTTTCGTTGGCAGCACCGTCATCATAATTTTTTCTATTGTAATTCAGTGTGTACACACTGTGTTTAGTTTCGTTGTGCTATTTCAGCGAAAAATTCATCATCTCAATATCGGGCGTATATTTTTTGTTGTTATTTTTATTCAACAATAACTCAAAGCAAAGTAACGAACGTCAGATGCAGCAATTTACACGCTAAACTTCAGATTTTGTTTAAAAGGATCGAATTAGCAAGCGGTGTGCACAAAAATAATTCGAGTAAAAGCTGCAGTACGTATTATAAGAAAAGAAAAAAAAACAAAAGCAAACGCCAAGAGATTTTGCAAATTGTTCATAGACAGACAGACATACAGACGGAGAATCAGCAGCAGCATTAGAAGCAGAAGCAGAAGCAGCTGTGCTGCGTAACATGCGCAAAACAACAAAGCTGCAATAATAAAATATTTAAATAGACATAATCTGCGCGTTTGTCATACCTTCAAATTCGCGACGTCGACGTCGCTGCCGCCCTGCAACGTAACAAAACGGAGTAGCGGAAGCGTTGCGTCGCGTCGCTGTTGGCGTAGGCGTTTTTTTTTTTTAATATAGTGGACACCTTGCAACTCTGCTTGCTCTGCAACTCTTGATTGTTATTGTGATTGTTATTATTGTTCTGTCTCTCAGTGTGTGTGTGTGTGTGTGTGTATGTGTGTGTCTGTTGATTTTGTTTGTGTTGCTCTAACATTTTTGATGCATACCGCAGAAGCTGCTCAACACCCAAGCCACGACGGAAGAGGTTAATCGGAGCAGTTAGTGACCACAACATTAATGGCAATGGCAATGGACAGCATCAGCACGCAAACAATGACGGGCAGTAATGCGCTGACATCATCCTTTACCACCAAGAAGAAGGATGCCGCCGCCGCCGACAAGGAGAACCTCTGGTGAGTTTGCTTCAATTTCCGACTCTCTTCATTTCATTTCTTACTTTGATAAGCACTCTATTTTTTGTTGTTTTTTTTTTTTTTTGGCATGTCACTAAAACAGCTGCTCTTCATCTACATTCTTCGATATTTGCCATCTATCGACTTTCTTTAGCTGACGTTTGCAAAAATGTTCGGTTACTGTCATCACTCTCTTTTTCTTCCTTTACTTCGGTGTGTGTGTGTGTGTGTGCCGGTTGCAGGTGCTAATCACCATACCCCTCCCCAACCACCCACCCAAAAAGCAGCTGATTTCACGGCGCTATTAAATTTAGTGCATGTTGTCATTTGGACAACGTTCGCCTAACCTCAAACCACGTTTGGCTCACACACACACACACACATACATATTGATATGCGCATTTTATATATTTTTGTAAGTTTTCTTTTGCGATGATTTAATGTGTTTGTGGCCTAAACAAGAGCTAAACTCTAAGACAACAATTATTAAAGGGATTCTAGAGAGAGAGAGAGAGAGAGAGAGAGAAACAAAACTTGACGATGATTCATTAAGCAGCAAAATCGAGGGCAATGTCGTTGGCAGCGCAGTCGACAGCGCAGTTAACAGCGCAGTTGGCAGCGCACACCTTTTGCTTTATCAATTTGTTGTTGTGTCTAATGGGCAAGACATAGAAATTTGTACACATACTACGTACACTTATATACATATGTACATACATATTTATAAATACACATGCACACTTGTTAAATTCATAAGCCGAGCTATCGATAATTCCAATTCATATAGACAGTCGTTGACACTCCAATTGGAATTTACATTGTCCAATCAGCGAAGAGTTGATTTTAACCGAGTCTATGCGTGTGTGTGTTTTCTATTGTGTGCGTGTAGACGATGTTGTCATCGCTTAAATATCTGTGTACAAATCGATCGTCAGGTGGCGCGCATGTGCAGAACAGCAGTTAAAACGCCGATCTATTTCAAATTAAAATGAATTCGATATTTCAGACTCTGTTTACATTTGTGGGAAATGATCTAAACACAGTTACTATTTGTACAGGTTTCTTGGAAATTCCCGATAATTATGATTTAGAAACATGGCAAAGCTATGTAATTTGTCGAAAGCCGTTAGACTTACGTTAAGAAATTCAATATAGATTTAAACATTTATGTTTACTTATTATTAATGATGTTAATCTAAGAAAAACAAAGATTGTAAACATCTGTTAAAAATTGTAAGTAGGTGAAATAGATTATTGAGCTGCAAATTTTAAACTTCGATTTTACAAGTTATATGTAATCTTTTTATTCGATTTATCGATATCGATCGTAACCAAATTCGATACCCCCCAATCAATTGGAATATTTCAATATATATATATATATGTATATTAATTGTGTATATTTGTATATATTCGTTAGGCTTCAAATTTTGAAGTTGAAAATGATCTACATTTCTTCGATAAATACATCGTCATTGTCGTTGTCGTCATTATCGTTATCGATATGCACTGCTTGGCGTTGTTGGTGCTGTCGTTGCCTATCGAAGTTGTTTTGAATGCGCTCCAATAAATCGGTGGCTACCAGAGCAAAATCCTCCCATAATGCATCAGGTGTCGACTCTGAATCCAGCTGGGAATCCGGCTCTAGATCTTTTCCAGACTCTAACTCCGGCTCCGGTTGCGGATCCTGTTCCGTTTCCACTTCGTCATCTCGGCAATCGTCGGCGACAATTAATCGATCTTCATCCAAATAATCGGCCAAGAGTTCGCTTACCTCGTCGAGAATGCTACCATTGAGACACAGAGCTGTCGCACACTGGCCATCAATGAGCAGATTCCACAGTGCCTGGCATACGATATTGGCCAGAAACCAATCCTCCTGCTCGAGAGCACCGCGTAATAGAAGCGTCAATAGCTCCGCTCCACGTAGTTGTAGAAATGGAGCTCGTTGCTCGCCATCCCCAAGTAGATTGACCAGCACTCCAATGGCGCAGGTGCGCAACTCATAATCCTGTCCACTCGCCTGTCGTGTCAGCTGCTGGACCATCAGTGTCAGTCCATTGGCCTTACAGAAACATTGACGCGCCAACTCATTGCGTGTGAGGTTGCCCAGCACACGGACAATTTCCACCTTGGTGGACACCGATCTCGACTGACAGCGACCCAAGGCAGTGGCCAATTCCGTTGACAGCTCGTCAATGTGACTTTGGAGTGAACCTGGCGCTGCTGGCGTTGTTACTGAGGTTGTCACTGTCGTTTGCTTGTCCTGGTAAAAGCATAGATTGTGAAGGGCGCCCAGCGTGGCATGCAGTAGCTCCAACATCTCCACAGCCGGGTGTCCACCTTCAGTTGATCCATCCAACGCAACGGCTGCGTTCTTCAACAGACGCAACAGCACTGTGCCCAGAGCGTGGACATTGCCGAGGCCGGCACCAACCTCCGCATTGACACTCATGTTAGCCACGACCCGGATCAGCTTGATCTGGGCATCCAGTAGAGTCTCGTTAGCCGGCGTGCGTTCGCTTAGCTGCTGCAGCACATTCAATAGATACTCCATGGCCACATCGTTGTGATAGTACTGCATGGGAAAAAAAGATTGATTAATTTTGCTTCTTTTTAATTCAGAATGAATACTTGAGGCGCTCACCTGAACGCGTGCGGACTCGTGCTTGGCCAGAATATTGCCAAGCATGTAGCCAAGTCGACTGAGCACCGCCAGCATACGCTCACTATCCTTAGATCCCTTGGACAAGGGACCCAGCAGCAGACCGATGCGTGCGGCATAGTTAAGCAACGTCTCGCAGCAGTCGACATCCTCGGACAATACACTATATATAAATACACAATCATTAAGGGCCGTTTCCTCATCTTAATTTCAAAGCCTTCTTTACCCATAGGGAACTTAGGCTTTAACTTTTTTCTATCTCTCATCTTGATTTTAACATAACATTAAGAATTGTGACTAAGTTGGCAGCTCGGTTCCACAAAAAGCGTCACATTTTTTAAAAATTAGCAACACCTGTCAAAAAATTTGGCGCAAAATTGAAAATCCTGAAATTTTTGTGTGAATTGTGCCTATATCTCAACCGCTTTGAGAGCTAGAGCAACCAAATTTGGCAGACAGACGGTTGTCCAATGCAAATCGCAAAAACAACATATTACACCCACATTTTGGAATATAGAACTCTTTTGTTTTTAAATAACGTTTCGTGTTATTTTTAGCTATTATTCTGCTTATTCTCATTAATATCAGATAAACATCGCGGTTATAAATTAGGATAAAAATTGATAAACAATTCAGGACCGTAAAGGTATGCAATAATTGATACACTGTATGGCGTTGCCCTTAGCAACACTGAAATAATTGTAGCTGGCTAATGTTAAGCCCTTAAAGTTTGGATGACCTGCCCTGTAACTTATAGCCTGCCTGCAACTAGATTTTTGACAAGAATATCAAAGTTCCCTTCACAGCCAATTTGTCTAGACTGTAAGGTTAAAAGCATGATGTGAAACGGCCCTAAGGGTAACAGCTGGAAAGGAAGGGACTTGAACTTGTCTTACCTTAGTGTGCGCACCACATTGGCCTGCACCACCAGCTCACCCATGGACACCTCGGCGGCACGTATTAGATGTGGACACGCCAATTGCAGCTGAAGTTGCAATCGCTGCTGCTGCTTGGCCACATCCGCTAGAGCTCGCAATGCTGCCGACAGCTGGTAGAGCGTGTGGAGTGGCGGTCCACTCAGTCGTCGTGTAGCGCCCGCCTCGTTGAGCATTTGCAAATGTAGAATCATTAGATCCACAGCACCATGGCGTGCCAGGCGGGATACCAGTGTTTGTTGGCCATTCAATTTTCGTAAATCGAACGGTGATGACAAAGCAGTAACTGCCGCAATCGTCGCCGGCGGTGGCAGTGGCAGTGGCTCCTCTAGACCGGCAGCCCAGTTGCGATTGAGTGCATCATCCCGATCCTGGGCGCTGCTAGCGGTTAGAAAGCGTATACAACCATAGGCATAAATGCAGGCCTCCGGCTCGTCCAATGGCGAAGCGTGACCAAGACCATCGATCAGTAGCTCCAGCACATCATTCTCATGGAATAGACTATCGTGCTGCTCGTGGCGGGCTACCTTAAAGATTAGCTTGCAGGCACCGGTCAAATTGCTGCCCGTTACTCGTAGCTGCAAAGATGAAATAGTATTGCAAATTGAATGAGAATCAATGAAGAAGAAGAATTATTAATGACTTCATCACTTACCGCAAGGACGACACGTGCCACAGCCAGAAGGACACGGGGTGACGTGCACTCGACGAGGCCGTAGAGACCGCCCAATATGAAAGCACGCTTAAAGTTGCGCTCCTGCTTGCGCACCCGAGTGTACAGCTCCAAAAGGATCTGCAAGAGCGACAGACAGACATACAGTCGAAAGGATTGAGTATACAGACGTATAAAAAATCACATAATATTAAAAGAGACAGAGAGAAAGACAGATGATAGGACCAGAAAATGGTTTAAAAATATGGCAAGATAAGGAGAAACCTGGAAAAATGGGTCAAAAGGATCGGATATAATGAGGGAGATTCATTATTTTTAATATATAAGTATGGATGAGCCAAAATGATCATTCGGATTTTGTACTGAAATGAAGTGCATCATACGAATGATGAAAATGGCGTCGAATTAGCCAAATGTGCTGTCGTGGAAATAGGCTATTAATCTTTTTCATTGTGAATCGATTCTCACCGCATTGATGTGCTGCACTGTCTCAGCACTGCAATCCTTGAGGCCGGCATGCTGCTTGAGCAGCTCGATGAGCGTCTCCGTGCTGCACTGACCCAGAAGAGCTCCATTGCGTGCAGGTGGAGTTGTTGTTGTTGTTGCCACCACCTGAGCAGCTGCACCTGGCAATGCCGGCAACTGACGTGGCGGCGCCAGCTTTGCATCCAGGCTGCGACGATTTAGCTTCAATTCCAGCTCCAGCTCTAGATCGGATTTGGCTTTTGCTGGCGTTGTTGTTGGTGTCACAGATTTGTGCATTTCGTTCTGCAGATATCGCATACTGTGGAGACACGGAGAGGAGCAGCCCAGTTGTGATTACATGATGGCTTATGAGGCGTCTATTAACTTACGAGAAGGCACTCGGCGGACGACCTGCTAACGCCACCTTTCCGTAAAGCACACGTCCAGGCTCACGTGGCGTTATGGGTCGCCTTGTGCTGACCAAGCGTGCGCCTCCGGCGGCTGTCATTGCCGCCGTTACTGTTGCCCTTGTCGTTGTCGTGGACAGGTCACCCAAAAATATTTTTGCCTCGCTGATGAGCTCCGCGGATGTCTTGCGTCTACCCATTCCCGTGCCCATTCCCGTTCCCATGCCCCCTCCCAGACCCAGACGCTGTAGGGATTGCTTCTGTTGTTGCTGCGGTCGCTGTAGTGGTTGCTGTGATTCCTGTGATTGCATCTCTGATGGAATCTCCTGCTTTGGTTGTGACGCTGCACGCGTCTCGCTGCGCGAACGTCGCTTTAGCAGCAGACTCATCCTGCCAATGGATAAGTCTATTAACGACTAAATCCAAGTTTCGATTCTAGCCTGGACTCTGTCCTGCACAAAATGTGATCCACTTTTCACGAGTGTCGCTGTCGAAATGCGCACTGGGAATGCCAGACGTCGCGTCTCGTCTCCTGTCTGCCTTCCTGCCAGGAAAATATTTTTCGTTTGGGCCTTTCGTGCACCATGCCAACCAGCCTGGAACCCAAATGGGAGGGATAACATCGTGGGTCGGGAGGGGAGACAGTAGTGCCGGGTTGTTTGCATGTCTCTCAAGTGTAAAGCGACCCACCACCACCAAGTTACAGTGGCTCGAGTGTTGTTCAAAATCATTTCAAACATCTGAATATGCTTCATATTGGTGTTATCTTTATGTTCACCTTTTTATTAAAACATTTCAAATATCTTATCTTATAAATCTTAAATTGCAACAAGAATTAAAATAACAACGGTTGTAATTTTCAGAGTCCGACATTTCATGAAAAACCATTTTTATCAACCTTAATTTATCGTCAAGAAATTATAAGCGAATTAAAGTAGCTAAAATTCGCTTCCATCGATCTATATCTACATCACTAATTCAGTTCATATATCCTAAAAACCATATTCTAATTTTAATTTTATATTTAATATTAATTTTAATTTGATTCTTAACTTAATTTTTATGCTTAATAAATATCAAGGGTGCAAAAGAAATTAAAACCAACAATAAATATTAGCGTTCAATTTTACCTCTTGATTATCCCCTATGGGTAGAACCAAATAAATTAGTTTTACCTTATGCCTATATTTATATAAATATCAGGGACCGTAATCATTATAAGTTATGTTATAAAAATTACTTGGTAATGATTTTATTTAAATTTTTTATCAATAATAATCATTAGTTTTGAGTAATTTTTATTTGTTTTTTTAATCAGAAATAATGTTTATTTTTGATTTTTATTTTTTTATTTTTTATCAAATATAATGATTATGGCTTAAGTTCTAATTCCTAATAATTATCATTGAAAAAATTCGTAAAAAATTAAAAAATTTTTTCTAGTACAATTAAAATTTTTTTTTTTTTATAACAAAAAATGTATCATTATTTACGGTATGAAAAATATGTAAGCCATTTAAATAGCCTTTCAACCACTGTGTGGTGCCCGACACCTTTGAATAAACAATATAAGAGAACAGTTAAAAACTAAAAGTCGGAAAGCGGGCAATCGATATTCGCAGCTCGCAGTTTTTGGCACGAATGCGCCATCATATTGAGAAGGAGCTAGCGTCCAGTTCCCCAATTGAGTAACCGCCATTTGCATGTCATTCAGTCAGTTAGTCAGCTATACAGTTAGTCAGTTGATTTGTTAGTCAGCGTCTAAGTGGGTGAATGAGTTAGTGAGGGAGTGAATGAGTCAGTCAGTCAGTCAGTCAGTTGGTCAGCAAAAGTGGACATTTTTCAATCGAAATATTTAATTGGATTTAATTGAATTGCACAAATGCTTTGCTGAAATTGCATGCTTCGTAAAATATTGACTCAGTTGAATGTGTTTCCGAAATAAACATATGTATACAAATAACTATGTATATTGTCAGTATATATATAGAAATAAAAAATTATGTGTAAAGAAGAAAATAAAAAAAGAAGCGGTCTGTGGTTTCATAAATAGCACAGGGATGCAATTAGTTTGATTGCGTGGCATGACACAGGGTTAAGGATTGGTGATTGTGGATTGAGGATTGTGGTTCGTGGTGACATAAAATTGGGGCAACGTTAATGTAGATTGCAAAAATGTGATAGCCAACGGAACTAACTCGATTGTATTTTTATGATTGTGGTTTTGGTGTTTTATTTGTTTTTTAATACTTCCATTTTTCAAATTTGTTTTTCTTTGCCGCAGGTCAGCGATATTGAATGAAGTACAAACACAAGGCAGCACAAAATTACCATCTAACAAATCAGTACTAGTATTAGGTGACAATGCCACTGGTAAGACGACACTCATCGCAAAGCTGCAGGGTGTGGAAGACCCGAAGAAAGGCTCTGGCCTGGAGTATGCCTACATTGATGTCAAGGATGAGTACAGAGACGGTAAGTGTATTGCATTTTCATTATACATATGACTAGATTTAACCAAATTTATTTATTTATTTACAGATATGACGCGCTTAAGCGTTTGGGTTCTGGATGGCGATCCAGGGCACACAAATCTGCTGCACTATGCGCTAAACGAAACGAACTATGCACACACCCTCGTCATACTAACAGTCTCGATGACACAGCCATGGGGCTGGCTCGAACAGCTGAATCAATGGATTAAGGTGCTGGCCCAGCACATTGAAAGCCTGCAGCTGGATCCCAAAGAGAAGGAGGCGGCACGTCAGCGACTGGCAACGACGTGGCAGAGCTACTGTGAGGTGGGTGATGATCTGGATCCAGGCTCGCCAGTTAAACGCACTATGCACAACAATTCAATCGATGAGGATGATCTGTTGCCGCTGACAGAGGACGCACTTATTACAAATCTGGGCCTGGACATTGTTGTTGTCGTCACAAAGGTACACAGTACTCTCAAAATTCGACGCTTACTTATTAGTGATAATAATTATTGATGTACTTTAAATTTGATTTGTAGACGGACTACATGACAACGCTGGAGAAAGAATACGAGTACCGCGATGAGCATTTCGATTTCATACAGCAATGGATACGAAACTTTTGCCTGCGGCACGGCACTTCGCTCTTTTACACGAGTGTGAAAGAGGATAAAAACTGTGATCTCCTTTACAAATATCTAACGCATCGAATTTATGGTCTACCATTCCGTACGCCAGCGCTAGTCGTTGAAAAGGATGCGGTGCTCATGTACGCATAATATCTATTCATTATTCCTGTTTGTTATTATTATTGTTATTGTTATTGCCATTGCAGTCCGGCGGGTTGGGATAGCCTGAAGAAAATAAGTATTTTGTATGAGAACATGCATGCGGTCAAGGCAGAGAATCATTACACAGACATAATCAAGGCGCCGCCGACACGAAAGGTGCGTATGCGAATAAATATGCTTATAATTATAGAGTAGCAATTTTACAAATTATTCTTTTGTTTTGTGTTGTAGGCGGTATCCAATCGCGAAACGGAGGTGCAAACCGAGGACGAACAGGCCTTTTTGGCACGTCAGCAGGAGATACTCAAGCAAGGCGGCCAGGTGCGTGGTGAATCGCCGCTGCGCTCACAGGGCGCTAGCGCTGGTGGCAATAAGACCGGACCACGGACACCCGGTAGCACCGGTCAGAGTTCGCCGAAAAAGGTTCGCACAGTTGTACTTATATGTGGTAAAATATGTGCATGCTTTTCAATATGAATTTGTTGTTGTTCAATGCAGATTGATCCCAAGCTGACGCCCGCCACACCCGGCGGTGAAGGTGTGCTCGCCAACTTCTTTAATTCACTGCTACACAAAAAGTCAGGAGGACCTGCCGGTGGACCGGCTAGCGCTACCAGCACGCCCCGCGCTTCAAATGGCACCGATGCCCTCATGACGGCCGAGAAGCTAGCGGTTCGCTCAGATGCTGCTGCCGAGTTGGATCGATTGGCGCGCAGCGTAAATAAGGATATCGATTTGTCCCAAAGTGAGTGTTGAATGAGTGTTCAGCTGACTCTACAACAACAACAACAACAGCAACAACATCAATATCAACATCAACATCAACATAAATATTATCAGCAGTAACAAAGCCAGCACACACAAGATTTAGAGCAACAACTAGATCAACAGTGACAACAGAACACATTTAATCATAGTGTGAAAAGAATAACTCAAAGGCGCAGACTTGAAATTTAATACAGATCTAAACATCTGGCCAGCTAATGCACATACAATGAGCAGTAAGCAGTAATAACCACATGTTTAGGGCAAGTCGGCCTTAAATGAGAAACAATGTTTATTGTATATCGGTGTTCTATAAAACAGCCATGCAATGTTGAAATTATCGCAGTTTATAGTTAAAGTAACATTTGCATTTTGCACTGACTGTGTAGCGTTCGTTGAGTTCATAATTTGCTTAAAGATTACAAAAATATATTGATGAAAAAATAAATACAAGAATGGAAGACAAAAAAAAAAAAAAACACCACAAACATAAATCAAGCGCAAGTGTTAAAGAACATTTATAAATCGGCTTTGCTTTAGTTGATACATTAATCAAAGCCTTTGGAGATTCAGCACAACCTCATCGTGCTCCTCTTCTTCAACTTGTCTGTCATGCAAGTGCTTATTCTATTATAAAAATATATATATTTTTTTTTCATTTGGTATTAGCATAGTTTGGGGCCACAGATGTGTATAATAATAAATTATTTATATTATGTAATTTTTAAAGTGTAATTTAGAATGCGTGCAATGCTGTTGTGCACTGAGAGATTCAAGAAGCCCATGCCCAAAGCGCCCACAGGGCGTGGCATAAGCTTTCACACACCCACACATTTACACTTAAATGTAGCTTGTATGTACTTTTTAATTATATTAATTAATTACACACACACACACACACTGGCTTTATGTAATATTTGTTAGAAACATTTTTTTTGGAGCCCCTAAGAAAGCAAAGAGATGAAGAACAACAAATAAAGAGCGCATCGCGAAAATCATATGCGAAATTTATAGAAATATTATTATGAACTGCAAGCGAAAATCAAATTGCAACAGTTGCGTATTTTGTTTTTCTTTGTGATTATCTCATAAATTTGATTTTAATATAGTCTGATTATTATTTTTTTCTCGCTCAAAGCCACACGCGTTTAATAAAAGTATAATATAAAGAGAGAATACAAAAATAAAAAACACTATTATGAACTAATTTTACTAAGCAATTTTATATGATAAACTACAAAATTAACTTGATTGAAATTCTTTTTATGTTGAAAGTCAAGCGCAAGCAAATTGAAGTACTCACGACCAATCGCTATAATACGACTCAAAACCCATACAATTTATGAGAGGCATACTATAAGCATACATATTATAGAAAAACAGGCGATTAATTCACCCATTCACTGATAAATACTTACTCCGCAAGATATATTTTGTTTTGATTCAGTTTTTTGTTTTTCCCATTATCGATTAAAAATAGAAAAATAAATAAAAATATTGCTTTAAATTGATTTATTCATTTGAAAACAGATGAGACCGAGCGAGAAAGTGGATGATATTTGTACTTTTGTATATCGGGTCAGAATAAAAGCTTAAACCTCGCTAACAATTTAACACAATTGTTTATATATGTATTTATAGTTCAAGAAGTTTTTGCCATATCATTGGCCCATTTTGCAGGCGAAGCTGCTTCCAAGTTTCGTATTGCCTCTCGCTCTACACTGTGTCCCTTAATCAATAACAAAAACAACAACAAGAACAATTTGTAAAATGTGTCCTACAGGATCTATTTTTATGTATAAACAAAATTATTAATGCATATAATAAATATTGTATTACTTATTAACAATTAACTGTGGAAATTATTTAAATGAACATTTATGGTATTTATTCTAAAAGAAGTACATAAGTACAATTACAACAGTAACATTATACAAAATATGTGAAAAAAAACCGACACAAGTGTGAACAAAGAACAAATTTGATGTAAATGCATACAAAAAAATAAATACTATATTTAAATTAAATGCAACAACTATAAAATAGCAAAATAAACTGAAACAAAAGGATAATAATAAAAAATTTCCAAATAAAAACTGGGTCCCATTCTACTTTTTATATTCATGATCGACAGCAATAGCAGAGTCGATATGAGAATGTCCGTCCGTCTTTATAAACACCAAACTGACAAAAATTGGTTTAAGAGATTCCAATCAAATTTGGTTTAAATCGGCTCGCTATATCATTTAGCTGTCATTTGAATAATTAGTCGAAAAATTAATACAACACTCTGCAAGGGCATTAAATCTTCTGCGTGCCAAGTGCCTAGGCTCTGGGTATTCTACAGTCAAGTAATCTACATATATTTTAATTTTTTCCAGTCTAAGCTTTTTCCACAGCAATTACGGGGTCTTCGAAAGTCAGGTATGCTTGACTGTAGCACCGCGAGTGAAGCGATCAGAGGACGGATCCCTCTAGTTTAATATGACATTGTGTTTACATGATCATCATAATTAAGGTGATGTTTGTACTCGTAAAAAATGCACGGAAAATTTAATTCAACGTTGATCCCAAAGTTTGAAGCATCATGTGGGCATAACACGCTTTATAAGAATTAATTTCAAAGTTTAAGATAGTTTCTTTCAAATATTATAAAAGGGATTTTGAATTTCTATTAAATCTCAATAATCTCGAAAATTGTCTTGGCGTTGTTAATTTATGAATATATGACTGAGAGAGAATTGTGAAATAAAAACATGCATCTATCTTATTTTAAAAATATTCAATCGTTCCATTGTAACAATCTGCGTTGCTTTTTGACTGTGGACTGCCTAGTTAGTCACATTTTTGGAAGACTTTAATTGAATTGACAAATGAGACTAAAATTTGATTTGCTCCCGCGAGAGATTCAAGTGAAATTGGCAAAACGGAACTGGAAATGCAAAAATCTGAACCATTGTAATAATGTTAACATGAACGTTCAAAAGGAATGTCTTTTAATGTGGAACATTTTATTAATGATGCAGCAGTCTCTTGAGATGATTATCAGGTTTCAATAAAAGAATTCGTTGCTGCGCCAGCTCATAACATTTTCACATCATTGATGTTTTCATTTCGATAATGATTTTCACAAAACGCCAATTCCTGCTTGAGTGAGAGAGTGTATGTATGTAAACAGCCTGATGATGTGTATGCCCAAGGACTGTGCCTGCCTGGTTCCATTCTAGAAATTGTGAAAAGTTGGCGCCTGGCGTCAAAGGAACAGCTGGCAGCTTCTACGCTGCCCCATGCTTGCCTTGGATAGTTGCAAGGATAACACTTTACTTGACCTTTGTGTGTAAGCGTTTGATAAATGATGACGCCGCCTCCGCTGCGTCCCCTTCCCCTCTACTGCTACCACCACTGCCTTTTCTGCTACTTCTACTGCTGTTGGCACTCCCATTTTCCGCTGCCTTTTGCTACTTTGTTGATACATATTGGTGTATTGTTTTAGCTCGCATCCTTGCGTTCTGACTATGCTGCCAAGTTGCTCGTCTGTCGTCTGTAGCTTAGCTCCTCTGTTCCCTTCGGTGTCATTCTTTTATCGTGCAATTCGCCAGGCGGTTGATACGTGCTCATTTTGCTTATTGCTAGCGGTGCCTCCTTTCTGACTTTGGGTCTTGCCAGCTCCGATTTAGCTCAATATTGACATTGGATCTGATTTGATGTTCAGCTGCACACATACACAGAGGGAAAAAATCGAGTATTTCGTAATTAAAACGCCACTTTTCAAACTTGATATCTCACTAAGAATGAATATACTGAAATCGAGGATGTCGATCTCAATTCAAGTAAGATACTTTAAGAACGAAATTTAAGTATTTTAGTGTTTTCAAACTTAAATTAACTTTAAAAATTACTTGATTTAAGTACATTTCAAACTTAATTCAAGTTGAAAAATATGTTAAAATATGAACATGATACTTGATTTCAATATATTCAGACTTAAATCAAAATCGAGTATACTTGATTGATAAGCATGTATACAATTTTTAAAAAATAAGTTTTACCTCACGGTAGTTGTTTATATATATAAATCATAAGCGTGGGTGTTAAAAGCTTTAAGTTAGTATGAATGCAAGTGATGACTTGTTACAGAAATTATTCCGTTATAGTCTTAAGTTCTGACTCAATACTTCTGAGCGTCAGTGTTGCCATATTCGCTTTTTTCCCGTCAAATCTGGCTTTTTTTAAAGGCCATTTGCTAAAAAAATTGCAAACAGCGTGCAGCGGGAATTCTGGATTTTTTTTAAACGCTTTTTTTTTTCAGACTTTTTTGTAATTGCCCATGCTTTCCTACACCTTTAGTAAGTAACATATTGATGGTGTAGTGCTGAGAAACAACCTCAAAGAATATTGGTAAGCGAATTTTATTAATTGCGTCACTGTCGCTTATGTGAAGTGATTAATTTGAAACAAATCGAGTGATCATAAATAAATAATGCCTAAGCACTTTATAAATAAAGCACTCCCAATAAATTCCTACGGATGATAGGAACGGGATTATCATATTCTGCTGATGAAAATCTGGATAATAAGGAAAATATTGATGAAATTATTCTAATCTTATGAATAAAAGAGCATCAGCTCAAAGTCTTCAACCTATTTCTGAGCAACTAATTTTGTGCGCTCACATTTCCCCTCGTAAGAAAATACAGAAAAAAAATAAATTTTAAATCTAGCTTTTTTTAAGGCTTTTTTTTTTTTTTTTTAATTTTTCAGCTTTTTTGGATCGTTTGTCCCGTCAAAAACAGCTTTTTTTCAGACAAAAAGTTGGCAACACTGCTGAGCGTCCGTCAAAGTGCTCCTCATTGCAGGAAAGCAAGAACCAGTTGAGAATTCTAAGCAAGCGAACTCAAAAATAATGCAAGTGTACTTAATTCAAAATTTGACGAACTTGATCTGAGAGTCGAGCCAGGGCCCGATCTTACATTAAGCATTTTTGTACTCATATCTAATACATTAGGAGTTTTACTTAATTCAATTTTCTTTGTTTTTATATCAAGACTGTTGGTACTTAGTTAAAAAATTTGTATACTTATTTTCAGTTATTCGTACTTATATCAAGTATTAATTTTAAGTACCGAAAATACTTAATTCGAGTTTATTCGAACTTAATTTTAGCACGAATTTTTTTTTCTCTGTGTACTATATGTATGTATGAACATTTGTACCAACTATACTCAGGCATGCCTAACCATGTACATATGTATGTCCAATGGACATCATCCATACCCACTCTGTGTACAAACAAGTATGTTTGCCAAACACGTACCAATAGCACTATTTAATCATTTACACACACTATCGAGCAACTTTACTGGAAATAATGCTTAAACACAACTTTAAGCAAATTCAGTGAAACTCTTATAGCAATTGTACCATAATCAGTTTGGAAGGCAGTTCACGCTAGTGACGAACCTTAAGAATGGTTGCACTAGTGACTAGCAATATATATATACAGCACGTATGGAAAATTTACATTGACTGTGCGATCAGATCGAGTTATATACCGATCGAAACGTTTAGTCCTAATTTAGAAAATGGGTGGTGTAGGTGGATGGGGCAAAATTTAAATGATTGCAGATATTGGGGCCGCTGGGTTCTTACTAAATTTTAAAATATTAATTTTGATTTTTCGAGATACCTCGATCACCAAAATCCGACAACTAGTTCAAAAGATAATCAAATTTGAAATTTTTAGTGAGTTGCCAATATTTTTGTTCGAGCTATGGAGAAATTCGACTTATGGAAGTTCGAGTTACGGAACCCAATTTGTTTGTAATTTATTCAGTAAATGCTATTACCACTCAATTTGGCTTTGGCGAGGGCAGAAAATCTTTTTCGTATGAATTTTTTAGCCCTGTGTGAAAAGGAGGGTCAGATCCAAAGTATATATTTTCTTGATCAGCATTAACAGGCAAGCGAATATACTTATGTCCGTCTGTTGATGTGAACTAAAAGATCTCAGAGATGGTAAGAGCTGGGCGGACATTTGAATTGCAGAATCCCTATAATTCTGCCTATGTCTTAAATATCCTAAAAAAAAGACTTCTTTGTTCAGCTGGGCTCAGCTGCATCACAGCGTTTGAAACGAGCCGGGGCGGTGTTCCCTAGTGGATAAAAAAAACTCCATATGGGCTAGTCCTGCGTTACAGACGTTACATTCGTACGCAAAACTTGCACTTTTAAATTGACACAGCTGGTGTGCACATTGGTATATTTTCATGAAATTTTATTGCAAAATGCAGCTCATTGGGAGTACTTTTAAACTTATTAAAAAATATCAGTTTAACTGTTATTGAAAAAAAGTTGTGCTTTCTTAAAGTTCCGTTACGCCCGTTACAGAAAATGGAAGTCGACTTGAGGTTTCGGTGCATTTCCTCATTTTTTTGGTAGCGAATTTTGCGTAATAAACCAAAAAAGTCCAAAAATATAAAATTGTGTGGACTGAACAACCATATCAACCCAGCTAAGAAAATACAAGTAAGTAGTCCCGCAAAATAAGAATCGAAATTTTTGTCTGTTACGGACGTTACGTTACGGACGTTACACTTTTTCCATCAAGACAAATTGTTTTAAAGAAAAATATTTATGTATTGAAAAGTCTTTATAAATCTGTTATTTATGTTTTAAACAATATTTCATTATTATTATATAAGTTTTTATCTTATGCTATATTGAACCAGCTGTCCGAGCTACTTTTATAGAATTATTATTGACATGGCCAAAAATATTTATAAGATGCGTGGAATATTTTTTACATTTATCCATTTATTTATTTATTGAAATTTTCCCATTTATTTAATCCCAGATTCTGATATTGCAGGTATTTATTCATTATAAACACCAAATTTTTTTTTTACACTTTACGCATTTTGCCATTAATATTTAAAAAAAAAAACTTATAATTAACGTATTTTTTTCTTCATCAGATTAAAGTGTATAAAAAACTCTGTTTATAATGCTTGTTTAAAAAACTAAATTATTTAAATTCATTCTGTAAAATTGAAAATACCATATTTCCCGTTACGGACGTTACACCCAATGGACACATTTTTAGTTCAAATTTTGTATGTGTATTAGATAACTTATAAACATGATTTTTTTATTAAAAAGAAGGGAATGAAACAAATTTTAAGATCTGCTAAGCGCATTGCCTATTTTTTTCACCATTGAAAATACCCTTTGTTTCCTAAAATAATTGAGATTAAAAGTAAGTGTAGGTTTGCCTCTGCCCCTTCTAAAGGGATCTTTGATATAATATTTTTATTTTGATCAGCGTTAATTTCCATGTCGAGCATTGTAAGTAACTTTGTCAAACGATGTGACTTCGTCTTTGCTAAAGGGTATCTGCTTAATAGATACAGAAATAACTATCTTTTTATAGAGTTAAACTCGATTTCTAATTTTTTTTTTTATTTAATTGACTTTAATTCACAGCAATGCAAACTCATTTACTCAAATGAAAACACACACACTAACTGTAATGAATTTAATTTACATTTACAAATTATTTATGCAAAAAATCTGAGTAAATGCCAATAATAAATACATATATTGTATTTATTTTCTGTCCACGAGCCATCGGTGGACAAATAACATTGATTACACCATCGTCAATAATGCTATGCATGCAAATTAATTTATACAATTAAATTTGTATACCTTTTTTCCGAATCAAAATCACATTTTCTCTGTTGTACGTAATCATTTAGACAGTCGATGTTTTCTATTGTTACAAGCGTGAAAATCAGAAAGGTTTTTGTTTTTAAACTTTAAGGTATTAAACTATTGAGCTGAGTATTTATATGATCTTGATTTGTTTAGGCGTGTTTTTTAGGAGCGTGGTTTCCAAAACTTGAAGTAAACTTGAAGTAATGTTAATAAGTCTTCAAACCAAGTTGTGTTCGTAACTTTTACCATCTCTGAGATGGTTTTGTTTTTTTGACGGACAGAGTGACGGACCATAACGAATCGACTGTTGATGCCGATCAAGAACATAAACAGTTTATTGGAGCTGCCACGCCCCCCTTAACCCATGAACTGCGTATTAAATAACAGTGAGAATACATAAATAATAATTGCTTTGTGAGTTCTTTCAAGGAGTGTGTTGACTATTCTGTAATTTACATGACGAGCAGTCTAGGATTGATATACATACATACAAACTGTTGATGCTTTGCCGTCACATTTGTGCAACTCAACAAATTGAGTTTCCGGTACAAAAAGCACACACGTAACATATACATATACTAATATAAATATATAGTCTTTGTATTTAAGTAATGTGACACTTATGTTAGCTCAAATGCACTTGCTTTTGGCCACAAACCGACATTCTCGACAACACTAGTGCATAAAGTTATTGCCATCTGTGTCTTAACGTCTTAATGTCTCCATTGTCGAGGTTACACTTTTCTTTTCGACCGCTGCAAATTCATTTTCAGCTGCCTTTTCTGTGTTAAATTTCAATTGTTTCGTTCTCTTTTATTGTTGGCCATCCGTCCGGTCATTTGCAGTTTTGCCTTTAGCATTGCCATTGGCAAAAAAGTCAATTAAAGCCATTAGGGCCATGACAATTATTTAAGCCATTTGTAGAATTCCATGCACAGGCACACACACACACACACACACACACAAGTACGATAATAGGTTAAACTGACTTTAATTGAGATGTTATAAGATCCATTTGAAATGTTAGGGACATTTTTAGGTACATTTTTAAATAATTTTCTATCAGGCCTGTTCCGCTTTTCACTTAACATTTTACGAATTTCAATCCGTAAATTTTGCCCGAATTTTTCTTATAATTTCTCTGAAATTTTCTACGCGCTACCCGTCGGTTTTCCCCTTAGAGATAAAGTGCTTCATACTTCACTGTAGAACAGTTATGAAAAATTTTCAGAGCAAATTTACTTATTGTAGATATGGAATTTACAACGGTTACAATTTAAAAACCATTCCCTCCATTACATGAAACATAAAAAAATGTTGTTGAAGCATTAGCACTGATTTTTAAGCTTCGTATGGAAAACGGTAATGTTGCCTAATTTTAGGGTTGAGACATTGTTATAGAGTTGTCAGCTCCAATACAATGTTTGATTACAAAACTAATATGTTTTGTTTCCATTTAATTAATCCCAATTTTGTCCAAATTAGCCATTTAAAAAGTGTAGAATTGGTTCATTTTTTTTTTTTATTACGCTACACTTAAATTGTTGTTCAAAATATTTTCCGAAAAATTTACTAGTTTCTGCATATATACAAGGGCAGCCATACTAAATTACCCATTTTTTTCACGTATACTTTCAGAAATTAGAATAGGTTGAACATGACTTTCATGATGACTTTCAATTAATTTAAACGCCTAAAAGACTTTTAAAATACCTTTCCAACGATATATAGTACGTATCTGTAGCTTTTACGGTTTGGAAACTGAGGAGTTTCAATTTTAGCGGGAAATAGCGATTTCCTGCTAAACTAGCGGGAAATTAAAAAAGTCGTAAAACAAACATTTCCAGATTTTTGAATAGAAATAAAGCCCCATCATTACATTTAAGCTTCTTTCGCGCTTTGATGCAAACAGACAAACCAACTGACTTTTCATCTCATTTTGAAAAGTCCACTTAAAATTTCAAATTTTATTATCTTTTGAACTAGTTGTCGGATTTGGGTGATCGAGGTATCATCGCCTTTTTTTGATAAGAATTTTTAAAAATAAAAAATTTTACCAAAAGGCTCCAACGGCGCCATTAGCTGCAATCATGTACATTTTTTGCCTCCCACTTTCACACCATTAGGACTAAGCCTTTCGATCGGTATATACCTCTATCTGATCGGACAGTCATAGCAAATTTTCCATATTAGCTGTATATATTGCTAGTCGCCTTTCGAACCCTTCGTGCTGCTTTCGTCACTAGAGCGAACTGCCGTCCGCAGTGATTGTTTTTAGACCCCGTACTTAAAAAAAGTACAGGGGTCTATTGGGTTTGTTTTAACGAAAATGTGCGTAACAGGCAGAAGGAGGCGGGGCAGATCTATAAGCTATATATATTCTTGATCAGCATCAATAGCTAAGTCGATATAGCAATGTCCGTCTGTCCGTCTGTCTGTCTGTCTGTCTGTATGAACACCTAGATCTCAGATACTATAAGAGCTAGAGACACCAAACTTGGTATGTAGGTTCCTCTATATTGCAAGCAGATCAAATTTGTTTCAAAATTTGGCCACGCCCCCTTTACCGCCTAAAAATTGACATAGAAAATTTCATATCCAAATTATAAGAGCAATTTAAAAGCTAGAGATTCAAGAGAAAAGTGTACTAGATTTTTGCTGAAAATTTCATTCCAATCGGACAGTAAATAGCCAAGATATTCAAGTTATAAATTGTGCTGTTTCGATGATGGAGTGTTGGCAGTTATTCAAATTTGAGTAACTTGATAACATGAAAATTGAGTTAACATATTATATAACAAATTGGCGTCTGATCAGTCATGGGCTTTTGTGGCGTAGTGTGATGAGTTGCAGCGCTAAGGATATGGTTGGTCCGCCGGTCGTGGGTTCGAACCCTGCAAGGGACGTGTTTTTTTTAATTCAATAATTTTGCTTTGACATTCAATTTGTATTTATTAATGTTATGATAACATATAATATTAACATTTAGTGTTATTAAACATTTTTAAAATTATGAAATAGAGTACTGTAAAACCAATATGGCATCCTGTACCCAACACCGTGTATGGCTCAATTGGTTGAGCCACTAAAGTCTTAAGCTTTCTTTAAAATCAGGTCGTGGGTTCGATTCCCGGCTCCATCAACAATTTTTTTTTATTTTATAGTTTTTGTTAAAATTTTTAATTTTTTTGATAATTTTGTTTTGTCATGTACATTAACATTTTATACATATACATGTGTGTTTTCTTAACAAAAACTCGGAAATGAACATTTCGCTTGGAAAAAATCAAGTCTATAAGAAATGTATCTTAACCAAACTAACAGCATTTGCACGTGGGTTATTTTATTAATTCATGACCGAAGTTGGTGCAAATCGGACAACTATATCATAGAGCTCCCATAGGAGGAATCGGACGAAAATCAAGTTTAAGTATGAAAAACTTTCTTGTTGTAGAAGATATCGTTACCAAACTTTTAAATTAGTTACCATATGCTTTTAAATTAGTCTTGTATACCCTTAGCGAAGTTGGTTTAAATCGGACCACTATATCATATAGCTGTAATAGGACCGATCGGTCGAAAATGAGGTTTTAGTATGAAAATCTTTTTTGTTCAATGAGATATCGTAGCCAAACTGATATAATATGCATTTGAGTTAGTGTTATACATCCTTACCGAAGCTGGACCAAATCGTTACACTATATAATATAGCGGTCATAGGACAGATCGTGCGAAAATCAAGTCTTAGTATTGTAAGTGAATCTTTTTTAACCATAGTAAGTACGGGGTCTCCGACAGTCGAGTATGCTTGACTGTAGCACCGCGAGCGAAGCGAGCCGGGGGTTGGCGAGCGAAGCGAGCAGGGGGCGGAGCCCCCTAGTTTTATATTGGGCGATACTAAAATCTTGGTTTGCAATATGTACCAAAATATTTAGTTTCCGCATTTACAAGTGTAGCCCTACAAAATAACCCATTTACAAATACTTTCGGAAACAAGATCAGTTCGAGCAAATAATGACTTAAAACTAATTAATTTTTGTTGTTAATTTTTCCGATAAATTGTTATTAAACCATTAAAGTATTTTATAAGTATTTGGCGTTAGCTTTGATAGCTTCTATCGGACATAAACTTTATCTGTATGGTTACACTTACACAGATACATTTTTTGCCATAAACCACAACATTTTTTCTGCTTCTCATCTGTCCTATACACTTACTCATTCTCCTTTTTATCTATCTATGTGTTTGGTCTGCCTGCTTATTTATTTATTTGTTTGTGTTCAAATTAATTCAGTAAGCTGTCAAAGTTGTTTTGCAGGCACAGCTTTGCCCAAGGTCAAGTTTTTTCTACATTGCGTTCAAATTCTCTATCTCAATCAAAATTCATATTCCCAGCTGTCATGAAAAGCAATTAATCTGTCATTATACATAGGAGTATAATTTGATGGCATATTACAAGAATCAGAAATACATATATTTATAGTATATGCAATTTGCTAACTATGAGTTATTATTAAGTTACCAAATGCTTACAGAATAAATTAAAAGTTGTATAGTTTTATAAATATCAAGTTTGATAAAAGTATGCACACTTAATAGTCAGGGGCGTGGCAGACCCCATAAAATGTAAATATTCGTTATTACTATAAACAGCCCAGTCGATTTAGCCATGTCTGTCTGTCCGAATGAACACTAAGATCTCAGATATGGTAAGTATAAAAGTAAATGGTAAAGTTTATTCATTATTATAAAGCAGGTCGATTTTATTTTAAAAATTTGCCAAGCCCACGGTGAGGGTCGCAAAAAACCGAGGCTTATATTGAATATCTCCAGTTATGTGATTTGTAAATCACACAAAAAAACCTCTACACGAGGTAAAAGTCTAGTGACGAAAGCATATTCTAGCCCCAAAATTTCTGATATCCCATTTGTGACAAACGAAATAAAGTTTAATATAAAAATATTAAATAAATATAAAAACCACAATACGTGATAATTGGCATTGTGCACTGTGCGCAAAAAGGGTGAGCTTTTTTGTACATAAAAATTACTTTGGGGTTGGCATGTTAGACATTTTGAAATCGAAGATTATGGAACACCCTTACATATACTTACACAGTCGGCATCACGACATTATGATATGTTCTACAATAAAATATTTTGTTTATAACAAATAGTTAATTATTTGTATTGTATTATATACATATAATCATACATACATACATACATACATACAAAAAATATAAGTTGTTGTTGTATTGTACAAAGTGCAATATAACAAAGCAAATAAAAGAAAAAGTATCAGTTGTCAAACAATTTGCACAAAACTTTACTAATTTAGTAACCCTTTTTTAACGGTGACACAGTGAAATTCAGCTAAAAATATGCTGATTGAAACTCACTCAAGTAATTAAAATTCTAGACAGGTGATCGGTTGTCGGCCCATGTGCGAATATAATAAATTAATTAAATCTTACAGAAGCTATAAACTAAACCAAACTGATAAGCGTTTGATTTGATTGATTGACACAATCAAGTTTCAATAGATGCCCATAATCGTTACATTTATATTATTTTGGTAATTATATTTATACGTTTATTTGACATAAATTTTGCCTGTCATAGCTAATTATTTTTTTTTTTTAGATTGGTGTTACTAAAGTTGACTTGAGCCTGAGACATAAGTAATTATTTGAATAAATGTTAAATAATTAAAATTTCTAATGCTTTTTGACTTGAAACATTTCATGTGAATCAATCAAACTGGAATTGTTCGCTGTCACTTATTTCTTATTATATAAAGACAACTGATTGATTGATGTGTTTTGCATAATAATTCTACGTAACGTGTACGGTACAATGTACATATTTATATTATAAAGCGCAACACACCAAGTAGTTAATTAAATAGATAGTAAGTAAAATAAAAAACGGTTCAGAGAAGTTCACCCATTGGCTTGACTGTAATTTCATGCACCTGCATATTAGGAGGCGTGGAAAGAGTAAACAATACCGCCCGCGAAATGTCCTCCGCCTTCAGCATTGTTTTTTCACGGAAATCGTCAGGCACAATCTCCGTATCCACAACACCGGGACTTACACTCTGAAAGTAGAAAAAAAATAGAATTCGAAGTAATTTTAAGTGATTCAGGTTTGTTTTTATTTAAGAGTCATACCGTGATCTTGATGCGAGTACCAAGACCCAGGAACTCTTGGCGATACATTTCCGTTAACGCAGTGACCGCATGCTTGGTAGGCGGATAGACGTTAAAATCCGGGACTTTACCCGGAATAGGTGCGAACAGCTTGTGGCCAAGTATGCTATTGATCAGGACAACGTGGCCATCGAAATTCCGCTTCTTCATCGAAGCAAAAGCGCGCTGTGTGCACATAACAATGCCCATAATATTGGTCTGAACTGTTTGCTGCACGAGCGAGAGAGGCATGTCCACCAATCTGCCACTGTGCAGGGTACCTGCATTGTTAATCAGAATATCTATGCCACCCAGCTGCTTCTCAATTACATCGAAAGCCTCTTTAACCGAACTCTCATTGCCAACATCGCAATACAGCGGAATAAGTTTACTTTTTCGATCAGTCGGCAAAGACTTCTGAAGTTCCTTCACACGTTCCACGCGACGCGCCAGTCCTACGACAACCAAACCAGCATTAACCAGGTCCAGTACTATAGCTGATCCAATGCCCGAACTAGCGCCGGTTACGACGGCAACGCGATTCTGCCAACGATCCATGCTGCTTGATAACCAATAAGATGGAATGTTTAAGTTGATCTGAGCTTCTACGGCGGTCAGCAAACGGCTTTTATAGAACCAGGCAGTAGCTGTAGCTGTAACACTAGGCAACAAAATTTAACTTTTATCTTCAATATGACCAAAAGCCACTTTTTAATACATATGGCGCCAAATATGACAAAAATCAACTATCCAATTTTATTTATGATAGTGTTAACAGCCAAACAACAAGTTGGAAAGGCTATAGTCAAGATCCCGACCAAAGGATACCCGTTACTTATTTCAATACTTTAAAAAAATTACATATATTACTTTGAAAACATTAATTCGCCATAACTGTTGTTCTACTTGTCCGATCTTGATGTAATTCAGTGGAATAATAGATAATAATCATTTATAACTATAATTTCCCTAAAACGGTATAATCTTAAAAACTTTGGGTGTGGGAATGTTTCGATTTATGCGGGCGGAAAGGGGAATGACTTAAAGCCTCTATATTATTATATTTACTTATCGAACTAACTAACTAATCTCATATTTTATCTTGGTCTGATTGTGTTTTTCTGGGGTTTTCCAATCCTTGATAGATAACTCCAGAATATTTATTTATATTTTATATTTTATATTTTATATTTTATATTTTATATTTTATATTTTATATTTTATATTTTATATTTTATATTTTATATTTTATATTTTATATTTTATATTTTATATTTTATATTTTATATTTTATATTTTATATTTTATATTTTATATTTTATATTTTATATTTTATATTTTATATTTTATATTTTATATTTTATATTTTATATTTTATATTTTATATTTTATATTTTATATTTTATATTTTATATTTTATATTTTATATTTTATATTTTATATTTTATATTTTATATTTTATATTTTATATTTTATATTTTATATTTTATATTTTATATTTTATATTTTATATTTTATATTTTATATTTTATATTTTATATTTTATATTTTATATTTTATATTTTATATTTTATATTTTATATTTTATATTTTATATTTTATATTTTATATTTTATATTTTATATTTTATATTTTAAATTTTATATTTACATTACACAGTAATAATTAAATTTATTTTGTAAATTAAATGTATATTTAAGTGTCGGCTGCTTATAGCTTGACAATAAATAAATAAATAAATGGCAGATATGTGATATAGTGGTCCGATTTGAACCAACTTTGGACAGGATATATAAAACCAAGTTACATGCATATTCTATTAGTTTGGTTGATATATCTCATAAAACAACAAAGTTTTTCAGTTTTATGGGCGCTATATGATATAGTGATCCGATCCAAAAAAGAATCAAACTTGATATGCCTGCAATATAGAGGAATCTACATACTAAGTTTGGTGTCATTAGCTTTGAAATTGTTCTTATAATTTGGATATGAAATTTTGTTTTTCGATTTGTGGGCGATAAAGGGGGCGTGGCCGAATTTGGAAACAAACTTGATCTGCTTGCAATATAGAGGAACCTACATACCAAGTTTGGTGTCTCTAGCTCTTATAGTCTCTGAGATCTAGGTGTTCATACAGACGTCAGAACAGACGGACAGACGGACGGACGAACAGATGGACATTGCTATATCGACTTAGATATTGATGCTGATCGAGAATATATATACTTTATGGGGTCTGCCACGCCTTCTTCTGCCTGTTACGCACATTTTCGTTAAAACAAACCCAATAGACCCCTGTACTTTTCTTAAGTACGGGGTCTAAAATAGCCAGATATCTGAAAAAAATCTAATAAAAACTCAGCCATACAAAAATAAAAATTTTTTTTCGTCATTTGTAGCCCCACATCTATCCAAAAATGTTTGGACTGTTGCCTAGTGTTAACGGTGCTCACAATTTTTGCGTATAAACAAAATCAAGAGGTTTTTTTGAAGTGTGTAATATTCCATGCCATAAAT
Organism: Drosophila phalerata; assembly: GCA_951394115.2. NCBI lineage: Eukaryota > Metazoa > Arthropoda > Insecta > Diptera > Drosophilidae > Drosophila > Drosophila phalerata. The sequence continues at coordinate 21,382,690 of OX596006.1, forward strand.
TGCGTTCAAACGACGCTTTCAACGCGTTATAACATTTGTCGATTGGTCAGCGCAGTCAAAAGCTGTAGCGCTTTCACATGGGTCCACTTTAAATGGCCTACCCTGTGTTTAACATGTAATAAACTGATAAGCGATTGATATGACTGACACAATTAAGTTTCGAGATGCCTATACTATATAATGTTATAGTAAATATATTATTCGAGTACACAGAGGGCAAAAATCAAGTATTTCGTACTTAAAACGCCACTTTTCGAACTTGATATCTCACTAAGAATGAAAATGCTAAAATCGAGGATTTCGATCTCAATTCAAGTACGATATATTAAGAACGAAATTTAAGTATTTTAGTATTTTCAAACTTAAATTAACTTTAAAACGTGCTTGATTTAAGTACATTTCAAACTTGATCCAAGTTCTTAACATTCTAAAAATGAGTACAAAAATATTTGCTAAACTAGGGGGCTCCGCCCCCTGCTCGGTTCGCTCGCGGATTGCTACAGTCGAGCATACTTGACTGTCGGAGACCCCGTACTTACTATGGAAATAGCAAAGACTACAAAAATTTAAAAATATTTTGCTCGCTTGATGCTGTTGCAGAATGTTGTAAATACATTTTCGACTACATTTTTCAACGACAGCTATATGATTTATTGGACTGATGTGAACCAACTTCGGTCAGAATATATAAGACCAACTTAAATACATATTGTATTACTTTGGTTTAGATATCTCATAAAACAAAAAAGATTTTCATACTAAGACTTGACTTTCGCCCGATCGGTCCCATGGCAGCTATATGATATAGTGGTCCGATTTAAATCAACTATGGACAAGATATATAAAACCAAGTTATGTGCATAATGTATCAGTTTGGTTGAGATATCTCATAAAACAAGTTGTTTTTCTAGCTCTTATATTCTCTGAGATTTAGGTGTTCATACAGACGTCAGAACAGACGGACAGACGGACGGACGAACAGATGGACATTGCTATATCGACTTAGATATTGATGCTGATCGAGAATATATATACTTTATAGGGTCTGCCACGCCTCATTCTGCCTGTTTCGCACATTTTCGTTAAAACAAACCGAATAGACCCCTGTACTTTTTTTAAGTGCGGGGTCTAATAAGTCTTTTAAAATAACTTGATTTCGAAATAATTAGTTAAATTATTATAAATAAATAAATATTAAGGGATTTTCGCGAATAATTGAATTTTGTAATTCTTTTTGACTTTAAACGTATCATGTATAGCAGTCAAGCTGGAGTTTTGCATTGTCATTGGGTTCTGATTATATAAAGACAACCGGTTGATTGATGTGTATTACATGATAATTCTACGTATGGTGTACACAGTACAATGTGCTTATAATTTATAATTTTACTTATAATTTTAAAGCGAGACACGTGCAATTTATTCATTTATTCAGAAAGTTAATAAAATAAAAAGCAGTTCAGAGAAGTTCACCCATAGGCTTGACTGTAATTTCATGCACCTGCATATTAGGAGGCGTGGAAAGAGTAAACAACACCGCCCGTGAAATGTCCTCCGCCTTCAGCATTGTTTGCTCACGCAAGGCGTCCGTCAAGATCTCCGTATCCACAACACCGGGACTTACACTCTAAAAGTAGAAAAAAAAAGAATACGAAATAGTATTAATTGATTCAGGTTTGTTTTTATTAAGATCTTAAGATCATACCGTGATCTTGATGCGAGTACCAAGAGCCAAGAACTCTTGGCGATACATTTCCGTTATCGCAGTGACCGCATGCTTGGTAGGCGGATAGACGTTCAATTCCGGGACTTTACCCGGAATAGGTGCGAACAGCTTGTGGCCAAGTATGCTATTGATCAGGACAACGTGGCCATCGAAATTCCGCTTCTTCATCGAAGCAAAAGCGCGCTGTGTGCACATAACAATGCCCATAATATTGGTCTGAACTGTTTGCTGCACGAGCGAGAGAGGCATGTCCACCAATCTGCCACTGTGCAGGGTACCTGCATTGTTAATCAGAATATCTATGCCACCCAGCTGCTTCTCAATTACATCGAAAGCCTCTTTAACCGAACTCTCATTGCCAACATCGCAATACAGCGGAATAAGTTTACTTTTTCGATCAGTCGGCAAAGACTTCTGAAGTTCCTTCACACGTTCCACGCGACGCGCCAGTCCTACGACAACCAAACCAGCATTAACCAGGTCCAGTACTATAGCTGATCCAATGCCCGAACTAGCGCCGGTTACGACGGCAACGCGATTCTGCCAACGATCCATGCTGCTTGATAACCAATAAGATGGAATGTTTAAGTTGATCTGAGCTTCTACGGCGGTCAGCAAACGGCTTTTATAGTAACACTAGGCAACGAAATTAACCTTTCTCCTCTCTTCACGCTCGGTGCTAGAATCAAGCATAATCGACTGTCGGAGACCGCGTTCTTACTATGGCAAACGCTTACCCGGGTATACATTAAAAAATATTTAGTTCACTCGACTCGAGAATACCTAGAGCCTGGCCACTTAGATACTTTGTACGCAGAAGATTTAATGGAGTTGCAGAACGCTGTTGCGATTTGAATGGACTTTGATTGAATCAACTTCGGTCAGGATGTATAAGACTTCGGTTACAAAATCATATAACACACAAAAAGTTTTTAATACTAACACTTAATTTTCAGCTAATCGTTCTTTTGGCAGCTATATGATATAGTGGACCGATTTTAACCAACTTTGTTAAGCATGTTTGTCCGATCTAATCAACAAAAATTTACTTGATCTGCCTGCAATACAGAGGCACCTACTTATCAAGTTTGGTGTCTCTAGCTCTTATAGTCCCTAAGATCCAGGTGTTCATACAGCAGGACATCAGGCCAGACGAACATGGCTATATCGACTCGGCTATTGATAAAAAAGTAAATATAAAAAATAAAACCACTTTGCGTGGTAGAAGTTTTGTGACAAAATTTTAGGTGCCTCAAAGTTTCGATATTTTATTTTATAAATAAATTATACAAAATTATAATTATAATATTAATTTAAAAAAAAATAGTTCAGCAATTGCTAACTTTTTTGAGCCGCACTATTTTTATTTTATTTTGTTATTGTTTTTTTTTATATAAATTATGTTTGTAACTGACGACTATACCATTCGATCGGTATATGACTCGATGTGATCGGCCAGTCGCACACTGGGGCTGCAGGCAGAAAAGCGTGGCAAAAATAATTTTTTTGACGAAAGCGTTCGTAAAATGTAATATATGCATTCGATAGAGAATTCTTCAAAGATTTCGAATCCAACAGGTTATTGAAATCGGGTAAAAATTGTACGCCTCTCAAACTTGACCCATTTTTTAGTGCGCGCACAAATGAGCAAATTTTACAAGAAATACAAATTTTAAAACTGAATTGTAGACAAGTTGTGCGTCCGATCTTTATTCTCTAAAATACTCAACAAAACTTGTGTCTTAACTCATTTATATGTTTTACCAGCAATGTATAAAAAAAGCACTAAAATAAGGCTATTTTTCAACTTTAATGGAAAATAACTATATCCCACCTCCGACCACCACTATCTTACTACTACAGGAGGCTTTGGTATTTAATTTTCAAACTAAATTACCCCGGTTTTGCCTGCTTCTATTTTTGAAAAATTTTAAACAAAGTTGCTTAAAAGATGAAAAGAGATAAAAATTTAAATTTTGGCCAAAATAAATGGAATTGTTTTTTAATTTTACGTGTAAAATATGCACAGAAAATATTTTCAACGTTGACCGACAATCCTAAGTCATCCGGTGTAAGCTGTCATTTTAAAGCTTAAGAAGTTTTCTATCAAATGCTTTTAAATGTTTGAGAATATCTTCACTGGTTTAAAAGATATGATTTTTGCAACGCAAAATGAGAAATGGCCCCACTGTGAGTCATTGCAAATTTTCCATTCTTCCTGTATATGTTGCTCGTCGTTTTTCGCACCCTTCGTGCTGCTTTCGTCACTAGCGTGATGAATTCTATATTATAGAAGTTATAAACTGATAAGCGTATGATTTTGACTGACACAATCAAGGTTCAATAGTACGAGGGCGGGCTGATAAGTAATCGGCCTTACCAAAAAAAAACATCTTAAACAACCCATAAATATTTTATTTGATTAGTGTTTTCTATCGGCTGATTGCTGAAAAAGTTTTAGGCGTTTTTCTCAACACTGGTAATTTTGGCGGGAGTTTTAGCATGGTCACTTTTGCATTGTCCCCAAAATGAGTAAAATAGAATATCGAGCTGTCATTAGATTTCTGTTTTTAAAAAAGAAATCCAACGATGAAATAAAAAATGAGTTAATCGAAGTTTATGGGGAATCAGCTCCATCGATTTCGACCATTAAATATTGGACTGCTGAGTATAGGCGCGGGCGGACAAGCATTTTTGACGAGGACCGTCCGGGACGTCCCAGAGAGGTGACAACCCCAGAAATAGTAGATAAAGTCCACGGAATGATATTGGATGATCGCCGAATAAAGCTGAGAGAGATTGCTAAGGCCCTAAACATTTCTCGTGAACGTGTTGGAAACGTCTTACACGAATATTTAAATATGAGTAAGCTTTCGTCAAGGTGGGTGCCGCGATTGCTCTCAGCGGAACACAAACGCAACCGCTTGGTCATTGCGAAGGAGAGTTTGGCATTGTTAAACGCAAATGAGAATGAATTTTTGCGTCGTTTTGTGACTGTCGACGAAACTTGGATACATCACCATACACCAGAAAGCAAGGAACAGTCAAAGCAGTGGATTTCAACCGGAGAAACGGCGCCGAAAAAGGCAAAGATTGGTTTGTCGGCCAACAAGGTAATGGCAACGGTTTTCTGGGATGCCCGAGGTGTAATTCATGTGGATTATCTAGAAAAAGGCAGAACAATTAATGGAGAATACTATTCTAACCTTTTGGGACAGTTCGATTCAGAACTAAAGAAGCCGCACATGGCGAAGAAAAAAGTTCTGTTTCACCAGGAAAACGCTCCGGCTCACAAGAGCGTTGTTGCCATGATGAAATTGTGTGAATTACACTATGAAATTCTTCCACATCCCCCCTATTCTCCAGATTTAGCACCATGTGACTATTATCTATTTCCAAACTTAAAGAAATGGCTTGGTGGAAAAAAATTTCAGTCGAATGAACAGGTGATCTGTGAAACAAACGCCTATTTTGAGGACCTGGACCAGTCATATTTTATGGAAGGTATAAAAAAATTGGAGGACCGTTGGACTAAGTGCATACGTCTAAAAGGAGATTATGTTGAAAAAAAAAAGAAAAATAAAAAAAAAACCGTGTTTTCTTTGGTAGGCCGACTGTTTATCAGCCCACCCTCGTATAGTATGTATATGTGAATTCACATATGTATATAAACGACAATCATTTCGATGTTAATTTTGCTTGTGAAAGCTAATCAATTTCTCTAGATTGGTATTATTAAAATTGACTTGATCACAAGACATAACTAACTAAATTAATATATATTAAAGGGGTCTCGCAAATAATTGAATTCTGTAATGCTTTTTGACTTGAAACGTTTGATGTATGTCAATCAAGATGGAATTGTTTATTGTTACTTGTTACTGATTATATAAAGACAACCGGTTGATTGATATGTTTTGAATCATATTTCTACACTTCTATGTACATCATCACTATATCATATAGCTGTCATAGGACTGATCGGGCGAAAATCAAGTCTTAGTATGAAAAGCTGACAGCTATTAAGTTGGTCTTATATTATAAAATTTTACCAGTTCAAATCGGTTTACTATATCATATAGCTGCCATTGGCACAATAATTCAAAAATTTAATATAGCGCTCTGCAAGGGCGTCGAGTGATCTAAATATTTTTGAATTTTTAGCAGTCTTTGCTTTTTCCATAGTAAGTACGGGGTCTCCGGAAGTCGAGTATGCTCGACTGTCGCACCGCGAGCGAAGCAAACAGCGTTTTAATATAAAATGGTGTCAATTATTTGTTGTTGGACATGTTAAAAATTTTTTGATTTTCTAAACCTGAGTATTCAGGAAAGAATAGAAATATTTTTTTAGTTCTTTTGGGACTGTTGCAGATGTACATTTATGATCAAAAATCGGATTTTGCCCAAATCAGTATGGAAGGGGTGTGAAGACAAGGTCAAATAAAAAAACAAAAAATAGTATAAATTGTACTTTAATTTAACAAACAAATATCCAAAATATTAAGTGTTAAGCTTTACATTTAGATTTTTTTTCATTGAAATTTTTTTATTGGTTGAAAAGGAAGGGGGTGAAGATAAGATCCAGCTAAAAAACAAAAAAATAATCTTATTATCCACTTTAGTTAAACTAATGTTCATGCTACATTTACAGCTTCTACCTTTATATTTAGATTTTATGTAAACATATTACACTATTCTTTATAGTCGAATTAGGAGGGGGTGGGATGAAGACGAGGTCCAATTAAAAATAAAATAATTAAATCCAACGTAAGTCTAATAGCTTATTTCCACGACAGCACATTTTCATCATCCGGCCCGAATGTGGACTTCATTTCAGTACAAAATCCTAATGATCTTTTTGGCTCATCCAATATGATTGTGTCGATTTTTTGACATTATTTTCAGTATTTTTTTTATCGAACATCCGATGTTTATCGATATACTCGTGAAAAAAAGCAATTATCATCTAACCCAGCTGTTTTGTTTAATAAAAACAGAAGGCATTTAATTTTCGCCAATTATAATTTCAAAATAAATATTAAATTGTTGTTATTGTCAGCTTTTTATTATATGTGCACATAAATCGAACAGCTGATTTATTCTGGTTACATGGCAAGTGCATTGAATGTGTCGCATTGGGTCGTGGAAAGCCAAAATTGATCCACATCCGAATGTGCGCGAATGAGCCAAATGTGAGTGGTCGTGGAAATAGGCTATTACTAAGCTCCATGTCAAATATCAAGAGTCTAGCTATATATTTAGAGTTTATGCCAAAATATCGGACTTTTTACCATAGTGCATACTCGTTAGTACAGGGTATCTTACAGTCGAAATGCCTTGCCTTCAGCGTTTCGTACTAGTTGAACTTATGTAAGTCTTTGGGTAAATGAGTAATATGTGCAAATCCACTTTAATGTGAACTTTTTGGATAGGCATCATTTATAAAAGCTAAAGCGTTTAATCATTGACAAATGGCAAATTGTTGCCTGTCTTATTATTATTATTAATATTATTTAAATCTTTTTGTTGTTTCTTGAATTGGTTTCTATATTTGCATGAATATATATACATTTTTTGTATTGTTGTTTATGATCTGATTTACTAGCAAAGACAACGCCGACTCTGACGAGGACACGCAATTTAACTTAAGCAGCCGCTGATGCATCGCCAAGGACATAAACATGAACGTGGACATGGACATGGACGTGGACATGGACGTGGATGTGGATATAGACAGGGACATAGTCTGACAGCCATCCATCTCTTGACTCAGACTGTGTGCCCTATTAGGGGTATGCAAAGCTTTTGTCTTTGCTGTCATTATCAACACCGCCGTTTTGGGTTTATCATCTTCTTCGCGTTTATATTCTTGTTCTACTTTTGTACAGTGTACACTGTACACATGTATGTATGCGAGGGTGTAAATTTGTGTGAGTGTGTGTGTGTATGTGTATGTGTGTGTGTGTGTGTGTGTATGAGTGTATATATTCTCTTCTGACTTGCTTTGTCTCGCGTTTTGTTGCTTATTTTACCTTCGCCTTCGTTTCCACTCAGTTAAAGTGTTTTGCATTTCATGCTTTGCACAAGATAAAAATCAACATTCATTATTGTTGTCGTTGTTGTTGTTGCCACGTCTTCTTCATTATCATCTATACTGCATCATGACAGTTGGCGTCCTTTTAAAAAATTATCACTGTAGCCTGTCAACAATTCTAGAGCCAAGGATACGGACAGTCCAAGACACGACAACATAAAGAAACACGAACAATGCAGAAATCAAGTTGTCAACAGAAATTGACTGGGAGATTCTATGTACCCAAATCTTAAGTACTCTAAGTCTGTGAAAACAAGTAAGAAATTAAACAATTAGAACTTAACTTAAGCTTTGTTTACACTATAGAGTTTTATCGGTACAGTACAGAGAACGGAAATCGATATATTTACGCCGGAATCTCATCGTTTGTGGCATTACTTATTTAATTAATGTACAGAAAAATAGTTTTGAATACCAAATGTACATTTTATTTATATAGTCTTTTTATTTCTAACAACGTTATCAAATAACTTAATAAAATTATGCAGTTATTTAAATTTTATAATTTCATTCCAATTTAGTCGCACCAGAAAGGTTGAAGTAAACTTTTAGCAAATACGAATTTATTTGCAATTGCAATAAAAAAGTTGTATTTCAACTACGAAATAAAAGAATTAAATAATTTTTAAATTTGAAACTATATTTTCCCCAAATATCATACGAATGTTGGCATTAAGTCGAGTGTCAGATTAAAGCTGTTTTTCTTTTCGGATTGCATTTAGAGGTTATTTTTGACTTCTTGATTTTTAAATGCTTAAGATGTTTTGCATTTCTGAATTCGTTAGCTGATTTAGTCAATGTTCTGTTTGGAAATTTAGTGCATTATTTTCGTCCATTTTCCATATGACTGCGGAACTTTTAAATATCTGTCAACAGTTCTGGAACTGTTTGGCAATATTTCGATTCGATAGTCCTTGTGAATAAAGGAAGTCTAGTTTTTGATGTTACGATAAGCTCCATGTAGTAGATTTTTCCATTTTACTTCAAGTATGGTTCGAAAACAATTGATTATTAATTTTTTATTTATTAAAAAATTTGCACCTGTTAACACAAGACTTTGAAACGTGAAGTGATTCGAACCTTTGCGCAACAGTGTACTATACTATATAGATGGCCGCCATGTGAATTTATCAGCTTATTATACTCCGAACCAATTTGTCCGAAAACTTAGTTACATTCGAAGCGGACTGGGGAACTGAATAAGCTAGTTAGATGCTTTTCTAAAGCTATAAATATGAAAAACCTCACTTTGACACGCAATAAAAAAAAAGAAATCAAGTACTAGGAGCCTAAGCCCAGTTAAGCAACGGACTGGATGGAAAGAGTGACAGTGAAAGAGAATAGTACTACGAGTATTAGCAGAGGCATATGTACGAGTGTACGAGTATGCCGCGTTGCCACAGCAGCTGCTGCAGCGACGCCACTTGAATGCGCAAACACAAAGAATCGCATATGAGGACCGAGTCTGGGTCTGGGTTCGGGTCCGGGTATGGGTCTGGGTCCGGGCCTAGCAAGATGATGTGGACGGCAACATACACAGTCGCACATACACACACACACATACACACACACATAAACTTGAACATAATTTGTCTGCGTTGTCCTTGATGGAATCCTCTTTAACTCTAAGCTGCCGACTAGCTAGTCTGTCAGCCAGACTGGCAGTGAGTGTGTGAGCCAACTATTCAGTCAGATGGCCAGCTGTTTATGCTACATAAAGCATATTCACATACTTGTATGTAAATAGGCATAACCATAGTTGTATATATAGTACATACATAAGTGTGCACAATGTACATCCCTCTAGTACTGCTCATTGGTGAAAGATTGATGAGCTCACCAATTACCATTCACCACTACAAATCGATAGTGAATTTAACATGGGGATGTCATTGGCGGTAGCCAATCGACACCTATTGCATTACCGATCACCAGTTAATTCACCAGCATCCTCAACATACCAGTAACCAGTGAATTCAACACTATCCACAACATACCAATCACCAAGAATTTCACCAAAAAAAAAAAAAAAAAAAAAAACCATTAAAAACGCATTTTTAATTTTAATTTTTTTTTTAATTTTAATTAACATACTAATAGTTATTTTTGTTGGTGAATAACATTTCTAAGATTGTTGTAATTACTTCTGAAATGTTAAAAAATTATAAATTTCGAATTAGTGATGTGTTTTTTTATGTTACAAATTTACTTACCTATTTGTATCAATGCCATACAAGTTGTCGCTTGTCTCTTTCCATCACGTTCTTGCACAACTACAATCGGACTTCCCGCACGCAAGAATTTTCCATATAACTATTTTACGTATTCTTTATATTGCAAGCGTTTTTATAACGCTTACTTATTTATTTATCAAATTGCTATGCTTCTAACACAAATTTTTAGAAACAATTATCACTCGATTACCACGTGTCTGTCAGATGCTTCACTTTGTGGACCGAAATGAAAAGACAAAGTACAAAAAGAAGAGGAGAAGAGAACATAGAAAACAATTTTGCATGAATGCTTTGTTTCTTGTTCTACCGAACGAATCGACGCTGCATTACTTTCGTTATAAATTTGCATTACCTAGCGTTGGTGAATTCACTGCTTAGTTTTCAATAGTGAACTCACCAACAAAATTTAGCGACCGCTACCACCAGTACTAGAGGGATAGTATGAAATACTGTATGTATAAACGTTTATCCACATAACTTGTCATGCACCTACATATACAGAGAGAAAGCTGCAGTCAAAGCGAATATTAAAAAGGTACATTACGACTTAACGTTTTGTTTTTTTTTTGTCTCGAACCCGAATTCAAGTTGGTGTCTGGGTCAGTTTCTTATTACATATGCTGGGCAAAATAAAATATAAAAATATGAGTATAAATATAAGGAATCCAATCGCCATTAAAGAAGTATAGCTTGCTGCTTAAATGCAGTCATGTGAGAAATTTGAAAACGTCCAGTGAAATGAAACGAAATATGAAAAAAAGTAAAATGAAAACGATAGCAAACAGTCGACGAAAATAACATACCCTACATATTTATAAATAAATAGTATACCCAATAAAAATTATATATATAAAACCAATCCGATTTAGTTAATAAAAAAAAAATATTTTTATTTATTATACGGCAAACACGAAGATTCGATTTAGAGACTAAATCACGAATAATCATAAAGTTCATTTGTGACGCTTAGCAAACCTCTTGGAGATGACAAACGTATTCAAAAATATATAAGCGTAGATATTTTTGTAAATTTTTTTCTGGTTTGGAGAAACTTTTCGCATCATAACATTTAATTTTTTAAGGAAAAATTTCACATAAATTCCAAATTTTCATCATTCAAACGGCATTTTTTAAACCTTTCCATTGATGCCAAAATGTAAATGAAGTAACTTTAAATAGCGAGTAGATTTAACTTTAGATTTGTATAAATACTTTTGACCATCCCTGTATTATGAATATTCATGTATACATGTAAATGGCCTTCTATTTCCATTGCTTTAAACTAATGATGAAAATCCAAAATTTAAAAGTAAAATAGTTGTATATTTTTCGAATTTCAAATCCGATAATTTGACCGGAATTTCCTAACAATTTAACTGAAATTTTCTACGAATTTCCCATCGCATTTCTCTTTTCCGATTTAGTGCTGCATATTTTTCGGCTGTACAGAGATAGAGAATTTTTAAAACAAATTAACTTATTGTAGAGATAGAATTTACAATGGCTTTAATTTATAAACCATTCTCTTCAGTATTAGAAAAATTAAAAACTGATTTTGAAGCATTATAATGCATTAGCACTGATTTTTAAGCTTCGTATGGCAAATAATAATGTTCCCTAATTTTAGGGTTGCGCAGAGCTATCAGCTCCGATACATTGTTTGATTACAAAACTAATATGTTTGGTTTCCATATAATTAATCACAATTTGGTCGAAATTAGCCATTGAAAAAGTTTAGAATTGTATTAAGCTATGGTGAAAGCACTCCAAATGTTGTTCAAAATATGTACCGACAAATTTACTCGTTTCTGCACATGACAGGGCAATTTTATAATTTACTCTGAAGATGCACAATTGCTCCTAATATATTCAAGTATTTAACAAATATTTTATTTTCTCTTTGATTTTATCCTAACCATGTCAAAATCATGGAATTATCTCAGCCGAATTTGAACTTACCAGCTCAATGTCAAGTAAATTCAATTCGTAAAGTCTGATTGAAAGTGAAAACCCGAACAGCTAAGGGAAATTCATTTTCGCAAAATCTAGCCGAAAGTGAAAACAGGAACAGGCCTGATTGTTAAAATATTCAATGAAAAACTGTAATTGTAAATTTAATGACAAAATAAACAAATTCAATTATAAATTAATATTTATTTATTTCACTGACTTATCGTCAAAACAGAAATTGAATTTAAGAAACGGAAAATCGCTATCGCGAAAATCGATTAATTACTATATAAATAAAATTACATCAGCCAGTTTTTGAACCTATCTGATACAGGCCTTTGATGTTGGATATCCACCTATTTAATATGTAGGACTCAAAAAGTGCTTGGGACCATAATTTTTTACTCTTTTCAGAAAAGACCAATCAAGACCCCAATTCTGTCTCATTTTTATATTCTCATATATGCAGATAATGTTAAGCTTATTTTCTCATACACAGATTCCCTATTTCCCTATTTGAACGCTATTAACCTAATGTGTTCGGTCAGAAAAAAAAACCGAAAAATATCAACATCTACAATTGATTTCGAACTATTACCATGTGCTCGATACATGAATTTCGATTCTCAAAATATAATAGGCGTTTGAAATTTAACAACATTACATTGACATGTGAGTTTTAGAACATTTTGTGAACAAACTTTCATGAACTATGAAACAACGTTGTGACGCTGTTTTTGACTACGTTTGGAAACCATTTTCGACCGTTTCGAACGGAGTTTTTCTGAGTGTACTTATTGATCTGGTTAAGTTTTCAGGGGTTTTTCCAATCCTTGCAGCAAATGCTCGATCATTTAAATTTTAATTAAACTCTAGTTTTTAATCTAAATATGTAAAATGTTTATTTAGCTATTTTTGAACTTTATCAAGTTGATGTCAAAACAAAAAATGTAAAAATTTCAAAAACGGTATAACAACTTACAAAACAAATATTGCTCATACACGTTTGTAAAGGTATTCTGAGACTGCAATACCATTACAAATACTTGGAAGATCTCTTCCTGCTCTGTTGCCATGCGAACGAAATTATGTCAGACGGGATGGGATTGCAAAGGGATGAGGTAATACGCATCATAGGCCAGCTGAATCTGAATGAGAATCAGAAGCAAAAACAAATCTTCAGGCGGAAAGCTCACGTACGGCATATTAAATGAATTGACATGACATTTTCACATGCCCAACACCCGCGGTTAATGGCTGAGTCAAACTTGGCTAAGAGATAAGAGAGATGGTGTGGTCAGCAAGGTCAACGGCAGCTACTTCTTGTAATTCAAAAAGTGGATCCGCTACGCTACAGTTAATAACAACTTGCAGTTTATTATAAACTGAACGAAAAATTCCCAATGTAATTTGATAAAAGTTGTTGTAATAAATAGCAACTATTTAATTGTAATTGAACTGTGAATATTAACCTGGCCAACTTGCAAAGAGCACAGCTTTAAGGCCTCTCGAGTGTCTGGCATAAGTGTTAACAATTGACACAATTGCCAAAAGTCAAAGGCCAACTAAAACGACAATGGCCGTACATACAAATACATATTTAGAAGTGCACACATACAGTCAAGTGCATAGACAGGAGACTGTCGGACAGGAGAGCATTGTGGCTAAATCGGTTTAGACCAACTGCAATAACAGGCCAAAATGGCAAGTCACGAAAAAAAGTAAAACGACTCCAATTTTCTTGCCAATCCAATCCAATCCAATCCAATCTAACACCGACACCACGCATTGTAGACAATTACCAGATGATGTACTTCGAGATACTTAACTCTTTTCCTATACTATACTATACACTGATAGAAAAATGTTATGATAAAACTTTAAATACGGATTTAATAGATTTAAAGAGTAAGCACCTAAAATCTAAAGCAAATTTGGATATATTAAATTTAAATATATTTATTGTTATACCCGTTATTTAAAAAATATGTAAAAGGGTATATTGTGTTCGTAAGAATGTATGTAACCGGGAGAAGGAGGATATCTCCGACCCTATAAAGTATATATTATATATTCTTGATCAGCATCAACAGTCGAGTCGATTTAGCCGTGTGTGTCTGTCTGTCAGTCCGTCTGTATGAACAAAAGGATCTCAGAGGCTATTAGAGATAGAGATACCAAACTTTCACTCACAGATTTCTATATACCCGCAATTCGCGTTAAATCACCAGTTTTTAAGATAATACGTTTTTTGTTGTAACTAACGTTATATATTATCTCATTGAATCGCAACAAGATCGGATAAGTAGAACGGTAGATATGTGTAATTAAAATTTTCGGAGCAAAACAAGTATTTTCTTGAAGTACTTTCATATATATTGAAGTTAGTCACGGGTATCCTATGATCTCGGCTATAGGCTTTCCCGCTTGTTTTTAACTATACTTTTATGTACTATAACCCCTCCCCATTACGTAAAATAACTCTAGGGTATAAAAGTAGTAAATGTGAACTATGGGAGTTGTGCTGCAAGCAAAGTTTGTCGGCGCTAGAAACTGGAGTCCGACTTGGTGTTTTCGGTAATTATTTTGCCACTTCTTCAAGTGCTCTCGGCACATCTGGCCAAGTATCGTCGTCCATGCTGTCTCAACGGGACTCGAGACTAGGCAACGTTGCTGGCCAAGTTTATTTGGCCATTGCTACTAATGGCGGGTGCAAGCAACTGAACAAAGACAGCTGAAACAGCCAGGCCAACGTAATGCGATAACTCTCATTGTCCATGTTGACCCTGTCCTTCATCAACAAATGCAACTGCTAACATATTTCAGACCCCCCAAAATTCCCCCATAAACATTCTCCTCGCCATCACCCTATCGGTCTATTGCCAAGCTACGCCTTGAGTATGGTATGCGTTTGTTTGCCAACTTGATGAACTATGTGCAGGATGCTCCTGCTGATTTCGCTTTTCTGCTGGCTTTGGCATAGTTCAACTGGCAACCACTCGGCGATGGGTACAAACATTTTATGCACTCACACATACATATAAATATTCGCACATGTTAGTATGTATATTGTAAGTGCAGTGCACAAGTGGCTCAGGGTCAGATCATAAAAAATGAACACATTTGATCACAGAGCTCTTACTTGTAATAACTCTTAACCCGCTCCTTTAGGACTCATTCCAAAACGATACAACTTTCGTTATAAAATATTCACAACAAAGATAAGAATAGAAGCAATAGAATCGAACTTATGCAGTCACTTACTAGTTATATTAATCTAAGGTATATTCAAATCGATAACATGTAACCTTTTTTTTAAGGATTGCCAATGTTCGAAGCCTCAATACTAGTGCAACAACGATTCGCCTGAATCGGATCCTTATATCTTATGGTAGCCATAGAAAGTCGGTCAAAAACAACCTTTAGTCTGAGCTAGTGAAGTGAAAACATCGATGTTACTCTATGTATTGACATTTGAACGGTTTTGAACGGTGTGTGCAAAACACTTTCTTGACTAACTTAATAACATATATATTTATAAGACACAGTGATATTAAGACATCAATGAATCGCATTCAGATTTTAGACAAGTCCACACATGTATGTTTTTTAAATCACTGGTCTGAACATTAAAATAGGGTATCAAAGAAGGCAACGATATGATTGCTTTGAACAACTGAGAACTATACAGAATTGTGTAATTTCAGTCAGTGTGAGAAATACATCGAAGTGATAACATCGCTCCACAATAAAATTAAAAAATCCAATTTTCAAAAGATTTAAAATTAATTCTACCTAAAGATGACAGGACGCGGAAAGGGAGGAAAAGGATTAGGAAAAGTAGGTGCCAAGCGTCATCGCAAGGTGTTGCGAGATAACATCCAGGGTATTACAAAGCCGGCCATTCGCCGTCTGGCCCGTCGTGGTGGCGTCAAACGTATCTCTGGTTTGATTTATGAAGAAATCCGTGGCGTACTAAAGGTATTCTTGGAAAACGTCATCCGTGATGCTGTGACTTACACTGAGCATGCCAAGCGTAAGACCGTCACTGCAATGGACGTGGTATACGCCTTGAAGCGCCAAGGACGCACCCTGTACGGTTTTGGCGGTTAAAATCGTAAATAATCAGAGTGTGACTGTCGTACGATTGGACCTAATCGAAAAACGCAAAGCATTTAATACACCACCTACTTAATCTTGAATACTTGAGCAAATCTATGCAGTACCAAACACGATATATATTGACAACAAAAAATTCCAATATTACAAACATAAATGCATTACATATGACACAAGCAACTTTCTTGTATTTGCAATTTGTATACAAGATCTACAAACACTAAACATCAAAATGCTAATAAATCATGTGTAAAAGGCGCAAAAACAACAAATAAATTAATAATATGCAGTTCACTAAAATTAAATCAAAATTCAATATTTAAAGCAAGGACTGTAAACAATGAATTTTTTTTTTAAATTAGTTTTTACTAGCTTTAAAAGAGCGTGAAATATACCAATATTTTTCTTTAAGGGTAATCGATGCAACTTAACCATGGTCTTCAATTTTATGATTTATTATTATTATTGATTATTTTAAGCATAAAATAAATATATTTGGGCAAGAAAAATTAAGCTAAAAAAATATTCATTTGTTTTTTTTTTGTTATTTTGACCTACCAACTTGAGTTGTATTTTTGATTAAAAAAAATGAAACTCAAGAAATAATCATTATGCTATAAGTTTTATTTCTTTTGCGCAAAAATAATGATAAGACCTGAACTTTATTTTTTTCTCAATAGTAATCAAAAGTAAAATAATAAAACTCATTAAATTATTATTTCTTGAATTTTATAATAAAACCTATAATAATTATAGTTCCTGATTTAAACTAGCATAAAACTTTGTGTTGATTTTGCAATCAAGCTCGCAGGACCACATTGTACGTATGGAAAAAGACAGTCCTGCCGGTAAGGTCTAAAACTCGGTAGGGAGAAAGACCTGTTTACGTTGGAAGGACCAAGTGACTGAAGCCCTGTCGACCCTTGGTGTTTCTGACTGGCAGAGTCAGTCTTGTGCATCAGGCCATGCCCCAATAAGACATGCAGGCTATATAATAAATAACCCCATCGCGTTGAGCTTAGTTTATTAGAAAGTTTCCAAAAATTTTCGAAATAACATCTGCCGAAGAAGAACAAGAAAAAGCAACGATATGATGAAGTGATTAAGTTTTTTTTTAGCTCGAATGCTTTTTTTTCTGTGTGCACTGACCTTCAAAGTTTACTGACTTTTATAAATTTTTATAAGTTTGAAAGGTTCAATAACGCAGCATGACAAAATTTATTGTCACTACGTGTTCAAAACGCACATTACTGGACATCGACCTATACAAACCCACTGACACAGACACACTCATTCAGAGCGGAATATTGATGATAGAGCTTCATGAAGCATAAACATTTTTTTGCAATGCTTAAATGTCAGATAAACCACAGAGGGAGCGATACATACACATATGGAGGGGAATTTTTTGAAGTTCAAAATAAGTTTCTTCATTCATGTGTGTTGTTGTTGTTGTTGTTGTTCATATTATTATTATTATTGTTGCGTGCAATTTGGAGCTTTTCGAGCTATCTGCTGACTAACTTAACTGAAATAAACGAACCAAAAAAATGTTGGGCAAAAGTCTAAAAGGCTGAACGATGCACTATGGGGAATTTTACTTTTTTTTTGGAATTAATTAATAACTTGAGCACGAATGAATAATATCAATACGCAAATGTCCTTGAAAAGTGGGCGGGGTGTTGCCTTTATTTTGGATTCTGCGATAGGCAAATTTTTTGTTTATCAAGCTATCAGCATTAAATTAACAGGTTTGGTGTGTTATTAAACTTCTAACTCTTTGGTCAAGTTTGATCCAAATCGGACAACTGTTTCATATAGAAATAATATACATTATCGGTTGAAGACAACTTTTTTGTGAAAACCTTATCATAATTCAATATTTCAATGCGAAATTTACCAGTTTTAAGAGTTTGTAAGTTTCTGGCATTTTAGTCAACCTTAGACTACCATATCATATAGAAAAAATCGGCTGTAAAACAACAATTTTCAGTGTAATGATTATTTTCTATTTAATTCTAATGTGTAACTGCTAAAAAAATTCAACTTTTAGCTCATAATATTCGTGTATAATTCTTAAAATAAATGCTAACAATTATTGCGTAAAAGTAGCTCAAAAAAGCAACATCATTTGCTCTTTTTTTTACCTTTGTTAAGTTTCATGTAAAATCTAACCCTGCATTTTGAAATTTGGGGTCCAATGATTAACAGCTAATTTTCATAAAATATCGCAAAATGTAATTACATTGACATAACAAGAAGTAAATTATCTACAATACGTCATACATATTATGGTGGACACACATAGGTGGACATACATAGGTGGACATTTTCTAATATTTCCATTTAAAGTTGGGATTTCCTTTTTTTAATTTTCAATGAGTTTATGACCAAATTCTACAATCAAAGCTTTTAAACACAAAGTAAAAACCTCTCCGAACAGATTGCATATCAAAGCTTTTCAATTTATTAACAATATCTACTAGTTTTCTGTATTTAAATTTTGATGAAAAATGGTATGCAACATTACAGTTTGGACATTTCCTGGTCGATTGCTGTTATTAAGAATGTATTTTAATAACTTTCAAAAATTGAATTTATTCCAAAAAGTCGGGAAAATTCCCCATAGTGCAATGATGCTAGGAATGAACCGCTTGACTATGCATGAGCCTGAGAACCGCAACCACGCGGCGGTTGCCATTCTGTGGGTCAGACCATTGCCATTGCCATCGTCGTCCACGTCGACAGCGACATCGACATCGACATCGACAGCGACATCGTCGTTGTTTTCGTCGTCGTCGAATGCCAAATGAATTTTGCCAGCCAGTGGAGGCTGAAATTGGCTTCTGCCTTTCGGCGAACGTATTTTGAATTTTAATGTGGCATAGCCTTCGACGTAAAGCAACAGTGGTAACCCTTTTTTCTCTCAATCTCTTCATGTGCTTTGTTTGTCATTTCTAAAAGATACACTCACACACACACACACACACACTCACACACACACACAAACACCATCAAAAACACACGCACGCATCGAATGCGCATAAAATTTTAGTCGACTATTTCATTAGCAAAGCAGCAAAGCAAAGAGCATAAGAATCTGCGAAAAGCCTTTCATTGGTTAGACTATACGAGCAGGGGACTGTCGGACTCCCTCCGGCTCATATTCGACTATATTTGAAGACAAAAACAAAATCGAAAAATCAACACATGCTTTCAACTGACGGCATTGCCATATACGCACTATAAAAAGACCGCAATGCGATTGGATTAACATTTGTTGAATATCTATAGCATACTTATACGGGCTTGTTGGATCCCAGTTTGTCAGTCAGACTGTCCCCAGGCTGTCATTTAGTCATTCAGTCAGTCAGTCAGTCAGTCAGTAAGTCAGTCAGTCAGTCAGTCAGTCAGTCAGTCACTCAGTCAGTCAGTCAGTCAGTCGGTGGGAGCTTCAGCGTGAGTGCGTCTTAGTTTGCGGTTGAACACTTGGGTGAATGATTGCCAAGCAGCATATTTGAATATTTGATTGTTCTTGACTTTCTCTCTCTCTCTCTCTCTCACACTCACACACACTCACAATTTTCCCTTCTCGGCTTTTACACATTTCACAGTTCTTATGTGTGTCCTGTGTATCCGTTTGTGAGTATTCGCATGTGTGTATTTTATTTAGTTTTTGCTCATACTTATGTATTTAACTAAACCAAGAAAGTACTAAACATAAAACATGGTGGGTTAACAGCACGTTACTGCTAACATTTTAATGTTATTTTGGCATGTTATATCAATGTCATGTTATTGTTATATTTAAAAAAATATATATTTTTAAAGTTAGGCATGTTATATCAATACTATTTAAATGATATATAATTATTATATTAATTAATGTTGGCATACATAACATTATTCTTTTAAAAGCTAAATGTGCATATTAAAGTGCATTGGTTTTTTGGAAAAAAATGGTACCCCATATTCGTAATCAACGGTCAATTCTAAGATGTTTTTACCAAGAAACCATATTTCTAAAATCAATTCATAGTACCCGCGCTTTGGGTTGAAAAATTTTGCGTTTTTAGTCCTTGCAAGGTCAAAAATTATGTTTTATGGACAATTAGTTTTTGTATTGGAAAGTTCTGGTCCTAACACGAGTTTTGATACCAATCTTGTCAGCATCGGACTAAAAATAGATATGTCAGTTGGCTAGTGCCTATTAATATTTCTTTTATATCAACACTATAAAGGTCAACAGTGTCAATTTAAATTAGCGACTTAACTAATTGTTAATTTTAGCTAATTTATGGCCATTATATCCAGAGGCTGCGAAGTTGAGTGTACATTTACATAATTATTATTTTTGTACATATATAAAAGCAATATTTTTCGACTCCGTAGTTAAAATAAAAATTCAGGGGACTATTAACGCAAAGATCGGTCGAGCATCAAGTTTTATTATAAAAAACTTTATTATTATTATTTATTTTTTTTAGAAATATTTTATGCATTTGGTTAAAATAATTTAGAAACGAGCGACCGAAACCAGACAACTATTCTCTTTATGAAACAGATTGCTTGGAACGTTTTCCAGACGCCTCCTTTTGCCGCCATTTTAAAATTATTGAAACCGCTCAACTGATTTAAAAAGAGCGCTCAATAACGGACGTTTTTAGATCAAGATCATTAAAAAACATTCACGTTCCGTTTGACACAGAACATTTTATATTCATTATGGGACTTACCATGCCTCCTTTGCCTTGCTAAACAATTTGTAACAATTTTATAATACCCTCTACTTGGGCATAAAATGCAATTTTGTTGCGTTGTGTTATTTATGTACTTGATTTAAGTGCACATTTAGGATTACTACCAAACCTTTCGTGTCAAACAGGGTGAGGGAGCTAAACACATTATTTTGTATTAATATAAAAAAGCTGCCTGTTGTCACTAATATTACGACTTTCTCTTTTGGATTTATTTTAAGCATTGCGGGGCTTTGTATTCGATTAGTCCCGCTAGTTTATTTAAATTCAGTACGGTTAGCACTTTTCCTCCCAGCTTTATAAGTTCTACTTGAATATATGAATATATTTTAACTTTAGTTGCCGTAAAAATTCTTTTTTTGCGTCATTAGAGAGCAACTTTGCTGTGAGTAGCCTCCGCTTCCGTAGTGCTTGGTCATGATTTTACTTTTGGTCATGTGTGCGTAAGGTCATGACACACATTTGACAAAAAAAAAAAAAATTTAAGTCCCGCACATGACCGTAATTCCTGGGTGTTTCTTGCTGTGACTGTCATTGCCCTTTGTGGCTTGACTTGCGCCTAGTTGCTTTAGTGGACCTTTCTCTTGATTAGACTTTGGTTAGAACAACGTGGGTAATGGGACGATATAATGTCTAGTGAGGGTTAGGTTGATTTGACCTTACTTGCGCCATCCACCCATTAGTCAGGAATAAAGAGGCGAATGCAAGGCAATAAAAGTGGATTCCCAAATGAAACAATTACACTTAAATGTGGAATACAAGATTTGAAGTAAGTTGGACAAAAAGTGTTCAGAAAGGACTAGATATTGAGATTTAACCAAGCATGAAATATTCGAAGAGGCTGTCAATATTTCTAGTATGAGGTAAGTTAAATTGTTATGTTCATCCAGATAGTATAGCAAGTATAGCAAAAGTATTACTTCCTGGTGAAAGTTATGGTAAATTTATAAATGGGGAATAGACTTGACAATGGCAGCATGGCAGTGGGCACAAGTGTCAAAAACAACCGGTTCTGAACCGAGCCTCGTAGAACCGGTTCGGTTCGGGTTTTTAAGCAGCCTGAACCGGATCATGAACCTTACCCTTGAAATTATTTACTGTGCGAGCCCGAACCTAAACCGAACCGCTTTCTAAAATAAAAGTTTCGGTTCGAATAAAAAATGATTTCATAAATTTTATGGTTTTCTAATATTACGCAATTATTTAATACTTTTGAGTAAAATAATTCATATTTAAATCTTCAAAAAAATATAAATTATCATTAAAATTTGATTTCCTTATAAGAAAAAAATAAATTATATCAAAATGTAGAGAAAAATGTATAACAATAAAAATATATTGTTTGTATGAAATTGATCCAAGGTTTAAACCCAAACCTGTATATATTTGATAAATTTGAGGTCGCTGAATCCGAAAAACACATTTATTATGTTCTTCCTTGTCAGGATAATAGACAGGACCATTTTTTCTATAGCTTTAAATTTAGGTAAGGATTATCTCGATAAAATACAAACATATAGTACGTATATATATACAAATCTGTTAATATATTTTTGTTTTATAACATTTTTTGTTTTTTGTTTTAATTTAATTGCTGTACCGGTACGTTTCGGTACTGATACCGGAACCGAAAGAAAAAAACCGAAATATAACCGTTTACCGAAATAGTTGTTTCGGGACGTACCGGAACCGAAACCGGAACCGATATTTGTTTCGGTTTGATTCCCTGAAAATAAGTTAAACGGCTTAAATTTACTTGCGACGAGTTGCCAAATGCCATTTTTTTGCACTGCAGAAAATAATGAGCAACTTAATGTTAATTTTTCATTCAGCTAGCTTCGAGAGATTGTTTCAATCAACTTATTATCAGTTGGAGACAACAATTTACTATTTGAATATCAAATAAAAGTAAATCTAATGTTAATATGTTGTCTAAAAATGCAGTTTTAGTAAATGTCTATTGCGTGTTACCATATGGTAACGCTGGGTAGATTCGGGTTAAGCTTGAAATTGTTGGATGACGCGACGTCGGCGTAAGCCAAATATTGAAATGAATACTACTTACGAGAAGGCAGAAGCAGCATAAGAATAGGCTGTTAGACAGCAAGGATCTTTGCACCTCGTTGACTAAAAAACAGAGTAAAATGTATGCCAGTTTCCACAATAATAACAACAAGGAGAGCAATTAAAACAGCGGCGGCAACAAATAAGAATGTGATAAAAATAAAACAAAAACAAAAATGAAGAAGCAGTCATCGCCAACGAGGTGACCGCCACCCCATTCCCCCCTCCCCCCCAGCTTCTCCCCTTGCCACCCACGTAACTGGAACAGAAGCCACCCTTGGCCCCAGCTGCGTTCTGGTTCCCATTCCGCATGCGAAAATGAAAATAAATGGCGACGGGCAGTTTTAATGACGCAGCTGTAAACACTTTGAAGGTGTTGGCCCACTTGGTAACGGGTGAGGAGCATTGCGAGACAAGGCTGGCAAGGATGGTAAGGATGGTAAGGATGGCTAGGATGGCAAAGGAGTGGGCCATCTGAGCAATGCTTGCCTGTGTCCTGTGCCTGTTTTACTTGGAATGTATTAATAATTGCTTAATGTCTAATTAGCCATGCAATCTACATACATACATACTTCCACTCACACATACGCACATACATACATGTGTGCTTGTATTTATGTAGCTTTAAAGGCGAAAATCCAAACCCAGTTTTATTCGTTTTCCTTTGTGCTGTCAAACAATTTTCGAAACTAATATTTTACCGGCGCCAAAAAATGCGTAAAAGCATCGGAAAAACGAGGCAGTCGCTGTTTTGAGTTAGAAAGACTTTTCCATAAACTCTCTCACTCATTCTCTCTGCATGCTTCCCATATTTACTTTTCTCTCTCTCTCTCTCTCTCTTTATCGCTATCTCTCTCTTGCTCAAAGTGCTCAATAAGACAAACAAATTGCGCCGGGTACTTTTTACTTCGAGTGGGAGAGCAAATTTCCCATGTTGTGATTTTTTTATCGCATGCGATAAAAGTTGTTGGCTTCGCTTCATTCAGTTATATTTTCAAGCCTTAATATTTTTTAATGTAAATTATAAATTTACATTTGCTTAAAGCTAGCTTTACATGTTAGTATCAGAGATTAGATATAATATCTAATCAGCTGAGAATTATTATTCTTATTGCTATTTAAATTTACATAGGAAAATATATTATTTTATGTTTAAGGAAAATTGACATCTAAAAACCTTCAGAAATTTTGTGATTTGAAATTTTTATGATATGACATAATTAAAGGTATATTTTCAAGCCTTAATATTTTTTAATGTAAATTATAAATTTACATTTACTTAAAGCTAGCTTTATATGTTAGTATCAGAGATTAGATATAATATCTAATCAGCTGAGAATTATTATTCTTATTGCTATTTAAATTTACATAGGAAAATATATTATTTTATGTTTAAGGAAAATTGACATCTAAAAATCTTTAGAAATTTTGTGATTTGAAATTTTTATGATATGACATAATTAAAGGTATATTGTGTATTTTGTAATAAAATAATATAAATTTATTTTAATGCTCAATTTTAATCTTAAATGCCAAAAAAGGTAAATAAGTGACACAACAAACTTATTTTATGTTTTCTCCATTTCACTCTGTTTTTTGTGACACTCCCGATATTCTTACTCAGGGAACTAAGACGAATAACTATAATCTACTTTGTACTATTGTTTTCAATTAAAAAATGTATGAAAAATATATTTTTTGATACAATGCTTTTACAAACGATGTTTTTATTTTTAAGAACACACTACATGATAATAATAGAATTTTCAGCCATTAATAAGTAGAAAACATCGGATCAAAGATGTTTTAGTTGTTGGTTTTCTGCGTACAACTGCGTAATTTCGAGCTGTATGCTAAATTTCATGGCATTTAAAAAGCATTAAAATGAAATAAAATATTCATGCCAAATTTAACTGGAAAACAAGAAGAGCAACAATAACAACGGCAAACTGACGCATTCCTGTTAAATGACAAATAAAAAGTGACAGGGAAAACAACATGGCGAGTCGCCCATTTTTCATATTCGGAGTGGGTGCCCCTAGAGAAGAGAAAGTTGTGCAATGCAAAGATAAATAATCCAATTAAAATATAAACATGAGAACCTAAGGATGAGAAAAGCGCGTTAACTTTAAAATGAAATGACGAAGCCATCAAATGTTCATTCAATCAAATTATTGTTGTTGTTAACGTTTCTATCCTGCTTTCCTAGATTGTAGTTTGACCATCGCAGTTTGTACCACGCACAGGTTTATAAGCGGACACTTCAATGCGTATAAGGACGCAATACGAGGAAGACATAAGGAAGAACATCTTCTTTAGGACATTCTCTTGTTCAATGGGTGGATTCTTTTTGAAAGATCGATGTTTTCCTTCATGAGAAAATGTTACAATTTATCTTTAAAGCAGATTAGTATTAGTAGCCAACTTGACAATATTCTGCGAGAGTAAAGTGCACATTATAACACAAGCAATTATGGAGGGAATTATGGAAAACAGCAGATATCATAAAAAATTTAAGAACTTCACAGTTTTGCTACCCATTTTGTGCAAATACAGATACAGGGTATAACTCAAATTGTGAAATCTATTGGCTACGACTGTTACAGCCAAGTTTTTACGACTATTGTTATTTATTTGGGCGTTTTTCAATACGTTGTCCCTGGGATGTAATCTGATTTTAATTTTGAATGTCGAAGCGCGCCGGGCTGTAAAGTGCATAATAAAAATGTAGAAATTTAATTATGCGCAATTAATGCGCATTAAATGCAGCAACAGGATGTTCGGCACGGCAATCGAGACTGATTAAGAGGCTGAGGCTGAAAAACTGGGGGGTCTTGCCCATAAATAGCACTGATAAAAGCTATTGATGTCAGCTAATTGGCAGTAAGTAAAGTTACAAAAAAAAGATAGATAATTAATGTTACTATCGGTCATTTTGTTCATTTATTATATTTTTGATATTACTCTTCAAGTGGTTGTTATAACTTTGTTACGATATGTGTAACGCATGAAAGGAGGCTTCAGTTGTGAAGCAGTATGCGGCGGTTCGAATCCCACTTGTAACAAATTAAAATAACATTTATAAAATTACTAAGACAGAATTAAAAATACAATAATATTAATTCTTTTTATTTTTTGTTTTTGAATTTAAGAACATTTAATCTTAATAAAAGAAATTAGTCTTAGTTGTTTTTAATGTTCTTCAGTCAAAGACTTGTTCTCTTAATTAAAGAACTTTATGTTCCCGACGCATTTTTTAGACCAAAAATCTTTGTTTTGAGACCAAAATCCATTTTTTTTATCAGTGTATTGAATCTTCGCGATGCAGAAGATAACTTTTCGTCTAGTTTAAGTTTTCATTAATATCATTCGAAATCTATATTCATTATAATTGTGTATTATAATCATGATTAATGATATCACAAGGGAACCAAAATCTCTCTTTTTTCACTAATTTGTATCAAACCCAATATTTCAGAAACATATATGACACCAAACTTGCTTAACAGATCAAGTTTGATTTTGGGTTTTTTATGCCCACTTCCGAAGTCACAAACCAAAATTTTAAAGTACAACTTTAAATTACAAAGTAAATCGCATATTACTTACATTATTTTAAACATGTTAATAACAAATATTTGTAGTGATCTATATTATTTCATTTTCACTAGTGTTGGTTTGTAAGTAAGTACCCAGTAGAACTAAAATTTCCTGTTCTTTCCCTTACGTTTCCTTGATGTTGATGTCATTTTTTAAACGTTTCATTAATATTGTTGTAATAATTCTGCTAGCGTCAACTGTCCGCTGCTTTTTCGTAATATCAAATTGGAACCAATTGGTACATTATTGTTAAACAAAAAATATCAGCTCCCGTGGCTCAGTGTGTGTGGCAGGCAAACAGAAATTTTTTGGTAGAGTTTCACGAGGAGTCCCCAAAATTTCTTGTTAGGAAAACGTTAAAAAATTTATAGGGAAGCCTCCTATTTCCTCGTTCCTGGGAACTCCCAATGTTTCCGCAATGACCAGGGAATGTTCCTTAACTATTCTTCAATATTTCTTTGACGCTTAGTTCTGCTGTATAAGTACAGGATATCTCACAGTCGAGTACGCTCCAGTAGTTATAAAAGTGTGTGTGTTGGTGTGTGTGAATTCTGAATTTCCTTAGCTTTGCACTTCACTCTCAGAAGCTTTTGTTGTTGCTTTTCGGTCCATTGCTCAAGCAGCTTAGCTTAAGAGTCTCTCGCTCTATTTACGCGCACCCTTTCTGTTAATTGCTTACGTTTGACCCCTGTTGGAAAGCTTTCACTTTCAAGCGAGCTGATGCTTCTGTGCAAGTATAGTTTTTTTTTAGCTGTAGCTTGTGTGCATCATGGATCATGTCTTGACCTGAAAGCTCCAGACTGCGATAAAAACTATGCCATCACCAAAAAATAAAACTGTGGCGGCTTTTAATGATCTATGTATATTTCGAGTATGATGTTGTTATTTTAAGTTCTTTTAATGTGCTCAGGAGTTTATAGGTTGTAGTAAATATATTTTCTTAATTTAATTTATAGTTTATTAAAGTTCTAAAGTGCTATAATTTTGAACTCAAATTATAATTAAAATTATGTCTGAAATGTGCTTACCACTGTGGACGGCAGTCTGCGCTAGTGACGAAAGCAGCACAAAGAGTGCGAAAGGCGACAAGCAATATATGCAGGAAGAACAGAAAATTGGCTACAACTATTCGATCAGATCATGTTATACATCGATCGAAAGTCATGCTCTTAAGGAAGACATCTAATTTTTATACAAATAAACGAATAAAATTTAATAATAGTGAATAAAATGCAATTTTTATAATAAAATTCATTATGTTTACAGTCCCTTAAGTAAAGGTATCAGTTTTATTTACTTGCATTCATTATTGTTTATCCTTTACACATTTTTTGAGTAAAAGTAGTAAAAAAGAACGATGGTTGCCAATAAACAGAATAAATATAGAATCCAGTCGCCGGGTGACTGATGTTTATTATCAGAAATCTCCATAAGACTATGAAATATATTTCGGCATTGTAAGTCCAAGTTGTTAGTTGTAGCGATATTACATTCGTTAAGGCATTTCTGCTTTGGTTTTTCCGAAGCACAGTCACATTTCTTACTTTTTTTCCTTAGATTATTGGAGTATCCATCCATAACTATATCTTCTTCAGTTTTATTCACTAGTTGAAAAAATATATTATTTTAGAAATATAGATTTTAATACTAGTAACCAGATTTATAATATTGTGACATTGTAGTATTTACAATTCGTATGACAGTAATCTCTCAGACAAGACGTCCCGTTGTTGTAAATAGAAAATCTTCAAAAAAAAAAACCTCTTCACGAGGTAAAAGTCTAGTGACCAAAGTCTAGATGCCCCAAAAATTTTTGATATCCGACTTTGTGACCAACAATATACAATTTAATACATACATTTTATAAAATATACAATGATAATTATAAATAAAAATAGTTCGGCAATCGGCACTACGAAGAAAGCTATTTGTAAGAAAAACGAATTTGGACGTTTTTGCGCAATGTACCGAATGCGTAACAGGAAGAAGGATGCGTGGTCGATCCTATATTCTTGCGAGACAAATTCATCATGGTTTTTTCTGATGATCGTTTTCCCATTTTTTTTGTCGTCGGATGACTATTGACAAAATTCACTTGAATTTTAATGGAAATGATTGCTTAAAGTTGCGTCAGACGAGCGATTTTTCACCGACACTTATTTCTAAAAAACCGTCCGTGTCGTGTGAACATAGTACTTATGTTTTCATTTTTGTTTGACAATCGATGCGAATAATGTGAATAACAAAATTTAATAAATGGTACTAAACAACTAGAGGATTTAGAGGATACATTTTTTAATTATTGAAGAAGGAAAAGATTATTTTTTGAGTCTTGACAAAAAAAGCCAAATCGAACTTCTCCGAGGTTTTAAATTTGGTGCAGCGTTTTTTCTGTAAATTGCAGAAATTACTTGGTTTATTTAATTAAGTTAATGTTTGGCCAATATTCACTATAATTTTTCTTATTTTTTTTTATATTTTATACCAATTTTTAGTTACATCAGAGCAATGTTCACCATACCCATACTCAACCTTATATCCCCATGAAAAATGGGAACTATATATTGTTGGTACTAGTTTTACAAAATAATTTCTGAAATTAAAAAAACGTCGTCAATTTAGCGAATACAGCTACTAGTTCTTCTCTTATAAACAGAAAAGCTAGTCCAAAGTAAATTCGTGATAACCTAAAACCCGCTTTTGGTTGCGGGTGTTGGATTTTGGCCTTGCGGTTCTTGAAGCCTACAACTTGAGGAGCTCGCAGCTCGACACTCGATGGTTCATCTGTTTATACCCGTTACTGGTAGAGACCAAGGATATATTAAATTTTTTTTAAATATGTGTAATTAAGGCACATATATTAGTCTACATGCCTAGTAGGCATTGCCTACTACATATAAATCAAATTTCATTTTGACAAAAAAAAGTCACATACGAAAATTTTTTGTTGTCCATTAATTAAAAAAAAAAAAATGGCGAAATTAAAAATTCACAGTCAATATTCCTATTATTATACATTATGTTTAAATTGAGTGTCAGGTATATTATAGTCGGAGACTTAACTATAGTGATCTTGTTTTATTTATGTATTTAACTTATTTATTTGAAACGTCTGCTTCTCCGTTCAGTTGACGTCGCATTTGAATATTCCATGTCTGCGTCTCTATCCGTGGTCCCTGTTTTCCGGGTTTGTTTGCTTTCGTTGCGACGTTTTTCTTCATTAAAAGCGTTGAATTAATTTATAATTTGCTGACGCTTATGTATTTATGCCGCCTTTTCTTGAGCTTTGTCGCCATTGTTGTTGTTTTAGTTCGGCTTGTTGCTGTTGTTGTTGTTGTTTTGCTAGCCATTTTCACGCCTCGCGCCTAACCGTAATTAATTGTCATCGAATTTTCATCGAGTCAGCCAGTTTTGGTTTCTTGCCATCGTCTTCATCTTACCGTCCACGCACTCTTACGTAATTGTAATGGCCTCTACTTTATCTTCTTGTTCTACTTGCTACTGGTAAACGCTTCTTAGTCATGATATATGAGTTGAAAAATCGGTTTTCTAGCGGAACCGTAACTGTTCTGAGATTTACAAATTCTCATACTTATACTTAAATCACACTCTTTACAAAAAAAAAAGTGATATAAAACAAAATGTTAAATTTTACTAATAAAAATGTGGAATTTATGACATTTCATGCTTAATACGACACACAAATTTTTGGAACTTATTAAGTTGCAATTAACGATGATTAATTGGACTGTGTAGTTAAGTTTATGCTTATGTGTGTATTTGTCAATATCCAATACTTGACGAAGATATGTATAGGTACTCGATATAGCATGACTGACCAATGTGAAACTGAGGCACTTAATGCACTAAACAATTTCACGATTGATTGAAGGCAAATAAATGACTTTGAGTTTGCGTTCAAATCATGCGAACCAAACACATCACAGCTGAGTTTCAGCATTGCGGTTATTGTTGTTGGCTAAATTAGTGGGCAACCAAGCGCAATGTACGCATTCGAGCCGATAGTCAGTACAGATTTCAACGCTAAATCAGTAGCAAAAATTCGGACCACTGAACACCGCAATAAACCAGGTCTAAAAATTGCGAAACCAATCCAACTAGAAAAGCAGTTAAAAAAGTTATGAAAAATAATTTAGATGAGTTCTTTCGAACAATTTGCAACTGGTCTGCTGCATAGGTAAAAATGCTTAAATTTACCTATAAAATCAAGGGGTTTTTGGTTTTGTAAATGTAATAACTAACTTCATATAAGATGCATTTCAGTTAGTCTTATACATTTTGAACAAATTTGGTTCTAATCAGTTCTCTATATTATATAGCTGTCATTGAAGCAATCATTCGGAAGAATGACCTACGCTTTTTGTTGTTTTTGTTTGAAAGTATGGATCGTCTGCTTTGAAAATTGGCTAAGATTAGCTGCAACTATTTGCAACTTTTCAAACAAAAAAATTTAAATTTTTTTTATTTATATCAGGAAAAACATAATTTTAGAAATTCATGTACATAAGTTTCTCACAAAAAAAACATCTACACGAGGTAAGACTCTAGTGACGAAAGCATATTGTAGCCCCAAAATTTCTGATATCCAATTTTGTGACGAACGATATTAAAATAATACGCATAAAAAATTTAAATAAAAATATTATTTCTTAAAAAAAATCTGACATTTTACACTGTGCACAAATAGGGTGAGCATTTATGTACATAAATATAAATTTTTGAGCAGTGCCGAATGTCAATTTTTCAGAAAACAGCCAAAATATATAGAAAACCTTGATTTAATTAAATTTGTACTTAATGTGGATATTGTTAAAACACGTAAATTAATTTCGTTTCCGGAAGAAAATTTGACAAGATGTGAGTATTTGAAAAATTTTAAAATTTTGGTCATGGTTGTCCTTTTTTCCGGATATGCTCATATGGTATAGACTCTATCAGTCTGCCAAGTTTCCTTTAATGCATTGCCCATTCGTGACATATATATAATAAAACAGCTGTTCTTTTTAAATTTATCTTTCACTTCACGCGGTTTTCCGAACGTCTTGGTATTGCGTTTAGCTATTAATTACGTTGCGAATAACAGACTCTTACAGATTGATTTTTGCCAGTGCACTTTTTATCATGTAGACTAAATTAGAACTATCAATAAATTCATTTAAATTTATTAAAATTCAGCAGGGTCAATAGTGCAAAGCCTCGAATGATCAAAACGAGTTTACATTTGATTTTGCCGAAATGCCCTTCATTCAAGCCTTAGATTTATCGTGTTTGGCGGTTTGTCATTTGAGGCTATGTCTAGTGGCTGCGCGTGGCAAGTGGCAATCAACTGACATGCCTTCGTAATTGTTACAATTGAACGGCTTGCCACTTTGTGGCAACTTTGTTTGCCAGCTTATGAGGCTTTGTCAGCATGTCAAGTGGTCCGTTTTGTAATGAAGTGGCTCAAAACTTGATTTGCGGATTGAATAACTTATAAGAATAGCATGATTGCACAATATGTAGTACATCGAACGTCTACGATTAAAGCCATGAAAAGATGAATGAGAAAGTTGTGCCAATTGCGGTATGTGTGTCTGAAAATGTGGATGCGAAAAACGATACCCAGACACATGCAATCTAAGCCTGGGGCTATTGCTATACAGCACTCAAAGTGAGTCAGCACAGTGACACGTAGTTGCATTTAAATGGCGAAAACCAACTAACATGTATTTGTATATAAGCCAAATTCGTAAGATATTTTCACCAAGAAACCATAATCCTGGTCTTCGCTTTTTGAGTTTGTGTTTTTAGTCCTTGCATCGACAAAATTTATGTTTTGAGGACAAATGATTCTTTAATTCTATGCAATTTTTAATGTCATCATCGACCCAAAAAAGATATAGTAGGCTTATAACGCAAGAAAACAAAATTCAATCATTGTTTTTTTTTTTTTTTTTTTTTTTACAAATTTGAGGTCACATATTTTTAATTCACCATAATTTTTTCTTGAGCAACTCTAGTTTTAGATAAAGCTATCTAATAAGCTCAAAATTATTAAAACAGAGAAACTTAAAGACGGAAAATTTTATGGTTCACCATTAAGAAGGTTGATTAAGGAAAGCTTTAATAGTTACTTTACTGATATTTAAATAAATGCTTAAAATGCTCAAAATTTTCTGGGAAACGGAGCATTCTGAAATGTTGTTGTCACGGATCCAGCAGCTTGGTAGCTGGGCAAATGTTTGCTTAATAAAAAAATTAATTTTTCTTTGACAACGCATAATTTATATCTCAAAAACTATAGTTCATGCATACAATTTGACTTTGGATCCGAAACGCTGTTCCCTTGATGAAATTAAAAAAAAAAACTTTTTTAAATTTGCCACGCCCTCTTTTGCCTGTTACATACATTCTGCCAAATGCATTATACCCTTTTTTGCCCATTTTCAATGGGCTCAGGGTATAAAAACTATTAAAAGGCGGTTATTAGTTTGGTTGGCGATTAATATTAAAAAATTTATTATTTGAATTATGAGTGAACGCATATAAATACAAGCTGGAGCTGGACTTTTATGATGGCAATATGCAATTCATGCAACCAAATTGCTAGGAGCGGATGTCAGGAAAAACATTGATTGATGCTCGATCGTGTGTATCGCTTGTTAATTAGGAAGCTGGTCGAGTTAAAGTATGTGTTAATATTGTGTTCTTTTGATAGGATATAAGAGTTTGTGTAATTAACTCGTGAATGCTTAAAGGATATTGAAACGATGAGTCAAAAAAAAAAAATAAATCAAGCACTGTCCATAGCTCGAAGCTTCCGTTTTTGATGGAGCTTATTGTGTCAAAAATTTATTTAAGAAAAACGACTAGAAAAGTGTTTCGCCAAGAACAACTGACAGCAACCGAGAACACACAAACAACAACTAATAACCATAAAAAGTTGTCGCCATCAACATTGCTGAATATTTCAACTCTCTAAATACGGCAATGAAATTTTCACAATATAAAACAATTGGCCAACTCAGTAGATGGATTTGCGAGCACAATTCAGCCCTTTAGAATGCGTTTCGTTTCCAAAGTTACAGATACAATTCGCGTTCTAATAACCTATATATTTTTATTGCATTTTCCCATCGTCAGCATTTTGGCATATCGAAAAATGTTTGTTATTACAGAATATTAAGTCAATGCAATTGCTGTTGTATTAAGCATTATATTCTTTATGCTCTGAGGGCCGCTTTTTCTA
This sequence comes from Drosophila phalerata, assembly GCA_951394115.2. Lineage (NCBI taxonomy): Eukaryota > Metazoa > Arthropoda > Insecta > Diptera > Drosophilidae > Drosophila > Drosophila phalerata. The sequence goes on from OX596006.1 coordinate 21,416,483, forward strand.
TGTCTCCTTAATCCCTATACTATATGTTTGATAATTTGTTATATAGAGTAAATTTCATTTTTTCATTAACCAAATAGAGCAAAGTGATTTTAAAACACTATAGGTTAATTCATTTGACATATAAGTCAAAAGTGATTTATAAATAAAGCAGTTAAGAAAGTAGTTGAGATAGCAGGTGACTAACCGTTTCTGCTACTAATAATGAAAGAATATATCAAATCTAAATAAACTTTTTGATGTTTTGGTTAAGATTACATTTTTATACCCGTTACTTATAAAAAATAAGTATAAGGGGATATTTTGTGTTCGTTGGATTGTATGTAACAGCGAGAAGGAAGCATCTCGGACCCTATAAAGTATATATATTCTTGATCAGCATCAACAGCCGAGTAGCCATGTGTGTCTGTCCGTCCGTCCGTCTGTCCGTCTGTCCGTATGAACAAAAGGATCTCAGAGACTATAAGAGATAGAGTAACCAAATTTGGCACAAAGATTTCTATATACCCAGTGCAGATCAAGTTTGTTTCAAATTTAGGCCACGCCCCCCTCCGCCCTCGCAAATCGCGAAAACCCGTTCGTTCGTCTGTATAAACATAGGGATCCTAAAAACTATAAGTGATAGAGTAACCAAATTTGACACATATATTTCTATAGACCTCACGCAGATCAGGTATGTTTCAAATTTTAGCCACGCCCCCGCAAATCTCGAAAAACCACCACACTCACAGTTTTTCAGATAATTCACTTTATATGGTAAATAACGGTATATATTAATATTATCTATAATCTCACATAACCGCAGCAAGATCGGACAAGTAAAACGGGAGTATAAGCTTATTAAAGTTATTAATAAATTTATTATTTTAATACAATCACCTAAAACTATGCAGTAATTTTGTTAGGTAGTAATTTCTTTAAAGTAGTTTTATATATATTGAAATAAGTAACGGGTATCCTATGGTCGGGATCTTGACTATAGCCTTTCCCGCTTGTTATACCCGTTACTTATAAAAAATAAGTATAAGGGTATATTGTGTTCGTTGGAATGTATGTAACAGGGAGAAGGAGGCATCTCCGACCCTATAAAGTATATATATTCTTGATCAGCATCAACAGCCGAGTCGATATAGCCATGTGTGTCTGTCCGTCCGTCCGTCTGTCCGTCTGTCCGTATGAACAAAAGGATCTCAGAGACTATAAGAGATAGAGTAACCAAATTTGGCACACAGATTTCTATATACCCAGCGCAGATCAAGTTTGTTTCAAATTTTGTCCACGCCCCCCTCCGCCCCCACAAATCGCGAAAAGCTACCACACCCACAGTTTTTAAGATAATATAGTTTTTCTTGTAGTCACTGATATCTATTATTATTATTTATTATCCTACTGAATCGCAACACGATCGGACAAGTAGAACAGCAGTTATTGTCTGAAAATGATTCTTTCAGCAATACATGGCAATACATTCCCCCTAGAGTATGCAATAGATTTTGTATTGTTAGAAAATTTTCCTTAAAGTACTTTTATATGTAGTGAAATAAGTAACGGGTATCCTATAGTCGGGATCTCGACTATAGCCTTTCCCACTTGTTTTTAATTACGAATATTAAGGAAAACGTATTTGATCGATTTTTGGACCGCACCTTGTCGCATCATTTGTCGATTTTGTACATTTTTAGTTTAATTTCTTGACGTCACACATGGATGTTGCCACCTTTCACCAAAAATAAACTGATTTAAAGCAGTTTACACTTCAATATGATGTAACAGCTTATTAAGTCGAATGAAAAATTGAATTCGTTAATGAAACACTTTTTCAAACAGATAGCTTTATAAAATGAATAGCTAAAAATCAGTTTAAGGAAGCATTAAAAAATTGGCCCTGAGACTTAAAAGTTGTTCACAACCAATTTATAAATAATGGTTTTTAATTGGTTTTTCTATATCACTTATGTATCTGTCTTAGAAACGATTGCTCGAAAATTAAGCTTTAGTATGAAAAACTTTTTTTTTCTTGAGATATCTTAACCAAGCTGGCAGAATATGCATTTGGGTTGGTCGCATACATCCTGGCGAGTATGCTCGACTGCAGCACAACGAGCGAGGCGAGCAGGGTACGAAGACCCCTTGTCTTAAGCCTGTGGGTTTTATTACTGATAATACTGATACTTACCTATTTATGGATGGTGTTGAATGTAGCCAAGAATCAAATGCGTTCAATTGACTCCAGACTTACTAAGTGTTGTGGCAAGATGGCAAGATTGGGCTTTTAGTCAGCCCAAACAGTAAGATTCTCCTGCCATAACAGTTATATTTAACCATATCCACTAAACGTGTAGTGGAGGTCTTTTACAATTCAATTTTATTGTCCCTAAAATGTTAAAACGCAGCACTTCAGTCAAATGCCTCCAGGGAGATCAGTCGTTGCATGTTGTTTTGGTTGCGGCTTTTGTGATTTTGGCCACATGATGTACGTTGCTGATGCTGTGGTTGCGGGCTGCCAATGTTAGCAGTGTGCCATACACCTGTCGAGTCTGTCCGCATGTGCACATTGTGTATATGCATGCATCTAGATATTCGAGTGGTTTAATAAGTCAGCGACTTTTGAATAAAACATATTTTTTCAACAATTACGAAATAAAATGATGGACGATCTTACTTAAAAGCAAGGATATATGAAATTTGTAGGCTCTGCCCCCTACTCGATTTGGTCACCAACCTACGGCTCTATTCGCGAGCGACGCGAGCATACTCGACTGTCGATTAGCCTGTATTTACTATGGAAAAGACTTGTGCAAATTTCAGAATATTAGGAGACATACTATATAGATTCAATTGAAGAATTGATTTGAGTTCTGGTTACTGCCAACAACCTCTTAATATAAAAGAAGGGGAGCTCCGCCTCCTGCTCTGGAGGTGCAAAAATTTCGATACTCTCAAGCATCGACATATAATATAATCATCTATATATATAAAGTTGTTTTTTCAATTGACTGAGCATTGTACAGGCCAAACGGCTTAAGCTACAAATTTGAAATTTTAACACAATACATATGAGAAATTTATCGGCGTTTAGTCGGGGTCAAAGTTCGCGTTTGTTTTGATTTATATTTTGTCAGCCAGCGGGCGTAGTACCTAGATGTCGGAGAGGATGGTGTATAGACTTAGGCGCAAGAGGTCCGCGGCTCTAATCCCCGACCATACAAGGTTTTATTTTCATTTTTTAATTTTATATTTTTAATCTATTTTTTAGTATTTATTAAAATCAAAAATAAAATATTGCAACATTTTGAATTTTTCTTGTTGTTTGTTAAAATATCTTAAAAAACAAATTAAAATTGTATACTAAAACTTCATTTTCGATGTATCGTTCCTTTGGCAGCTATCTTGATTTGCGTACGGTATCCAGGAACCTACATACCAAGTTTTAACTCTCTAGCTCTTATAGTGCCTGAGATCGACGCGTTCAAACAGACGGGGTCTGCCACGCCTCCTTCTGCCTGTTACATACATTCTTCCAAACACATTATACCTTTTTTTGTCAATTTTTAATGAACACGGTATAATAATTTTATTTCACATACTTGTTTGTGGTTTGGGTGATGTGGATAAGAAAATTGAAATCCGAGTTAAAGTTTATGTTGATGCATTAAATACTTTTCGATATTGAGCGGAGTAATGATTTGATATGAGAGGTAACTTTTACTAACACGATAAATTAATTGGATTACCTTTATGGTATATGGTAATACCATATACAACCACAAGGCAATCACTGCGAACGGCACTTCGCTCTAGTGACGAAAGCAGCACGAAGGGTGCGAAAGGCGACTAGCAATATATACAGGAAAATTTGCTACGACTGTCCGATCAGATCGAGTTATATACCGATCGAAAGGTTTAGACCTAACTTACAAAATGGCGTACTTTTGCTAGCACACCTGGTTCATGAGATAAGGGGGTGTAGGTTAGGTTAGGTTAGGTTAGAGCGGCTGTCGATTCTACGACTCACTTAGGCCACAGTTGGGCCCATTGTGGTACCGCGGATCTAGGGTTCCCTTCAACCTTTGTGGTGACATGTCACTCAGTAGGGCGTCCAGTTTGATAACTGAATAAATTGAGCGATTTTGCGCGGTGTAATTGACGCAAGTTCACCTAAAGTGGAGAGAAAAGGTTTTCCCAGGGTGTGGAGTCTTCTATTACTCAATGCGGGACAAGAGCAGAAGAAATGTTCGGGTGATTCAATTTCTTCTTCGTCTCTACAGCTCCTGCAGAAATCATTGTATGGGGCATTCAGCCGTGTGGCGTGGATGCCTACCAGCCAATGTCCTGTCAGTGCTCTTACTACTGCAGAGCAGTCTGTTCTGCTTAGTTTGCAAAGAATACTAGAACGAGTCTTATTCAGGTGAGGCCAGGTTTGCCTCGCGACACGACAATGGTGTGTGTTTTGCCATCGGTCTTCGCTAACTGTTATAGATTGGGCTAGAAGTAGTAGCTTGCAGGTCGCCAGTGGCATAAGCGTATCCTCCTTGTCAGGAAGGAGGTGTACTGTTGTACCATTCCTGGCTAGTTCATCAGCTATACAGTTTCCTGTAATGTCCTGATGCCCTGGCACCCATATTAGGGAAATGTCGAAATGCTCAGCCATCTCATGTAGAGATTTGCGGCAGTTCGAAACTTAGGTGGAATTAGTTGTGGTCGATTCTATGGACTTGATAACTGCTTGGCTGTCACTGTATATGTTAATACGGCCCGAATTGACTTGGGATTCTTTTAGGAGTTTTAAGGCTTCATTTATAGCCAGGATTTCGGCTTGAAAGACGCTGCAATGGTCAGGTAGCTTAAAAGAGACCTGTATATTTAGATCCTGGGGGTGTAAGTGGGAGGGGAAAAATTTAAATAATTGCAGCTAATGGGGTCGTTGGGCCTTTTTGGTAAAATATTTTCTTTTATAAAAATTCTTATCAAAAATACGCGTCGATTGATACCCCGATCACCCAAATCCGATAACTGGTTCAAAAGATAATCAAATTTTTAGTGGACTTCTCAAAATGAGATGAAAAGTCAGTTTGTTTGTCGGTTCGTTTGTGCGTATCAAAGCGCTAAAAAAGCTTAGATGTAATGATAAGGATTTGTTTTTTTTTCAAAAATATAGAAATGTTTGTTCTACGACTTTTTGAATTTCCCGCTAGTTTAGCGGGAAAACGATATTTCCCGCTAAAATTCAAAACCCAATAGTTTGCAAACCATAGATATGCCTACAGATATGTCCTATATATCATTGGAAAGGTTAGTTTGAGGGCTTTTTGGCGTACCTTCAAACTTTTTTTCTAAAGTACTCAGGTAACATTTTACAGGTAAAATAAGGTTTTTAGCTTATATTCTGACAAAACGGCTCTAACGGCAAAATTTCTGATATCCAATTGTGTGACGAGCAAAATTCAGTTTATTATAAAAACTTTAAATAAAAATAAAAATTATTAAAAAAAAAAAAAAAACACGAAAATTGGTATTCGGCACTGTGCAAAAAGTAATTTTTATGTACAAAGAAGCTCGCCCTTTTTGAGCACAGTGCACAATGCCAATTTTCGTGTTTTTTTTTTTTTATTTTAATCATTTTTATTTTTATTTAAAGTTTTTATAATAAACTGAATTTTGCTCGTCACACAATTGGATATCAGAAATTTTGGAGCTAAAAATTGCTTTCGTCACTAGACTTTTACCTCGTGTAGAGGTTTTTTTTGTGGGATTTATTGTACCACTGTCATTTAGGACCCATAATAACATCACCGCCAAAGAATCAGGCATTCCACTTGTGCCGCACCTGACCAGAAATAAAGACTAGAAACAAAGAGATGACTCTACCCTTGTCCCTGTCCCAGCCCTTGTTCATGGGCTTGTCTTTACCTGGTTTTCATGCCTGTGGCTTCGCAGCTCGGCGTCGACAACCGGCGGCATGTTCATATTAAGGGACTTTTGCCAGGAGACTATGCTTAACGCTTGCCACTTGCCACTTGCCACTTGCCACTTGCAGGACATTCAAGGCTATTCTGCATCCAAAGCGGACATATTTTTATGACGTAACAAGGTGGTTACATAAAACCGGAAACGATGAACGATGGTGCACTATGGGGCGCTTGAACAGTTTTTCTTGTTTTTTATTGTCATTTATTAAATCAATTTTTACAAGAATTCAAATTAGTTAATGCCAAAACAACATAAATATATCAGATTATTATGCTAGATACCAAATATGTTTTCAAAACGGTTCAAAGTTAAGGTAACACTTTTTAAGAGGTTTAATTTTATAGGACACAACCAAGTGGAAATTTGAGCAGTTTCTTTGACATAAACTTAAAACTCGAAAATGTGTTATGGATAACCCTAGAAGGTTTATATTTTTAAAAAGTGGGCGAGACCTTATCCCCACCCCCACAGCCATCAAAGAGGGCTCTCATCTTTCAGCATCCAATAATCACGATTATTTTTAATGCTTAATAATATGAATACATAGTTTGAAAATAGTTACAAAAGTGGTTTTACAAAAAAAAAATTAAATCAAAAAAGTTAGGGCGGAGTATGTGCCACGCCCAACTTTCCAAAATAGTTTTAAGGATATGTATAGCACTACAAAAACTCCGTTGCAAAATATCTTGCGTAGTTCATGAGTTATTAAGGAATGTCACAAAAACTGGTCAAGCGTTCCATAGTGTGGTGGTCTGGCATTTTTGTGGGCCCGGCTTCTCCTGTCCCGACGTAAACAAAAATGTAAATAAAACTGTTTCAATGTGTCTTTTGGTGTACTTCCGTCCCTCAGTTTGTTGGTCGATGGCCATAAGCCCGTAAGAGTTAAATGAGTTTGTCTCCGACTGCGTCAGCGTTAACAAAGAAAATGTCACGGAAATAACTGAGGATTAGATTGATGAGTTTTCTGCTAAGACAGGCGTCTGGCCTGTCTCTACCGGTATGGTTCCTTTCGTTTAAGAACGGATGGGTCAACCCGACTTTGAAAACAACTGCAATCTACATGTCTACATGTTATAAGCTAGTAACTATCATAGCAACAGTGACTGTGACTGTGGTACAATTTAAACCCATTGACACAGTTCCTAGAGTTGCGGCTACGATTGCAATAAACACAGTATCTGGGATTGAGCCTGAATTTGGGGCTTGGTCTGAACAGCGGCATCTTTACTTTTTGATTATATACCAACATACGTTTATTGCGCATCCAATGGACTTTTTACATGTGTTATTTTCTACTCCAACTACTGTAATTAATTTAATTAGATTAGAACGGTGTAAGGGCAGCCCGAAAAATCTTCTAATGAAATTAACTTGCTGAGAAGGAGAATTTTATGTTAACAGCAACAAGAATAAAAACAAGACAACAAACCATTGACAAGGTCATTTCTCCATATAACTAGCATATTAGAGAAGTATGGTCTTACATGTCGACCTGTATCAGTGACACCTGTTACAAGTAAAACAAGTAAGACAGCTTTAGTTGTCCTGTGTTCACTTCTATCACTTCGTGGTGGTTTACAAAAGTATGTGTGTTACTGTCAGTGTTGTATTCTGCTTCCTTTGTCTGGGTAATATTATTGCTTGAATACCTTTCGAGTTTATTATCCGATCGTGATTAAGGAAACTAAACAAATATAATTTATATCTCGTGTAACAAATCGTATATTTCAAAACATTTTTAATGACATATGTGCAATCTCTCAGCTTATTTCACCCCCTTCTCTTACATACATATTAAAAAGTTTACATGAACGAACATATAAGTTAACTTGTAATCCGATTTGGGTTTATAATTTTTAGCTAAGTCATTATATTTTAATATTTTTTTTTATATATTATCTATATGTCTAGTTGAAATTGTTGGTTCTGACTGATTAATCTGAGCCAGAGTTTCTGTAAGAATAAAGAAGGACTAAGGACCAAGGAGCACCAAGCGACTTTTGCTAAATATAAGACTGACATGAAGAGGTTAACCAAGCTGCTGCATCTAAGTGTAAAAACCATAGTGTTCAACCCGAGATAAAAAAATGTTGCCTACAATAATAAATCCAAAACGGCATAATTGAAAAGTGCTATTAAAGAGCAAGAGTCCTTAAGTATATGTAAAAATGGAAATGTAATTAATCTAACAGGCGAGCAAAGCGAGCAGGGAGCAACAGTTCCGCTTGTAAGGATTTCAATAAAATTAGTGCTGATAGGCTTTAAATTAACATTACCAATGTTTGTAAACAACATGAAATTCAATATAAAGAGAGATTATTGGTAATGATCGATATTGAAAGGCATATGTGATCCTATAATATATTTTAGCTTAAACATGATAGTGGTAAAAATTCTGCAGTTTTTTTAGCTAAAGATTTTCATGATTTAAATTCCACGTACACGACCAACTTTTTCTATGTCACTACATCTCTTTAAACCCATTAAAAACAAAAAAACAAAGCAAAAATTGAATGATAAATGGGCTCTAAAAAGGTTTTCCGTTACTATACAGGCATATGCTCATATATGTTATGTACGTAAATAGGAATGTATTCGTCCATGTAGCATAATGTCGAACATTATCATTGACATTTATTAGCTTCAAACTAAAAGATTGTTTGCTTTTGCTGCCTTACAATAATATTGTTATTTTGCTGTTGTTCGGGTTTTCTACGTGTGCTGGATGTGAACCCTTCAGTAGGAGTATCTGGAAATAAAAATATCACGTATGTGTATGAAAAAGCGTATGTGTGTGTGGACAAGACGTTTTTGTAGGTGTGTTTGGCTATGTCACGTTTAGTCGTCCCACTTTTTGTTTCTTGTGGCCTCCTAGGGCCTATGGGGTTAGGTTTCGAGGTGCTCAGACTCTACGTGCATTGTTATTGAATCATTTTATTAATATTCACGCAAATACCTACATACATGAACAAGGCGCCGCAAGCTTCGAACATTGCAGCCTCAGTGTATCATTCAAACGTAAATGCATACACTGAGAAAAATTGTTTGGGGGGGGGATTGGGACGTTGGAAATTTCCGAAAACAATTTCGATCTGCCCAAGATGGATTGAAATCTAAACCACATCGCTTGCAACAGAACGCTTTCAATAAACTTATCCGAAAATTGTTAGTTGTTTTTTTATATGTACAATACATTATATTGCTTTCTAATAAAAGATATTTAAATTTAAGTACGTTTTGTTTTTATTTTTTTAACATAATTTTTGTACCGGTACTGAACCAGTAACCGATAGTAAGAAACCGATATCGGGACTTACCGAAATCGAAATGTCTTTCGGTTTGATTTCCTGAATCTAGCTTTAGAATTTGGTGGCTCTAGCTCTTTTAAATTCTTAGCCTTAGACGTTAATACGACTGCAGATCAAGTTCGTTTAAAATTTTGAAATGATAGCAGAACCAGCAAATCCGATGTACTCCAATTGCTTGTTTGTTAACACGCAGCTATCCTTTGTCCAGTTGTTAGGCTCATTTATTACACTGCCCAGCCTGTGCTCTGACAGAACCCATGTGGCACGCCCATTAAGTCGTTTTAATGTATTTTGATTGCATACTTTTGTAAGTTATGACTTGTGAGCTACGTTCAAACAGGGGCGTCGATAATGAAGGATAAAATGAACAGTTCGCCCCCCGGTCAAGTGTTCAAGGGGCCGACTATGGACTTATTTGAGTGTCGTAAAAATGGCGATGAAATGGGTTATTACAACTGATGGAATGAAAGACTTTGAATGCCTAGAACTTTTTAAGCTTTCACATCATTTTGGCTACAAGAATATTTAGTCAAAAATTTTTAAGCTCTGAGAAAAATCTAAATAGCTTGTTTACCCCTTGGGTATTGCGATAAAAGTAGATTGAGATCCACGATGACCACAGACAACCTCCACAGTTTAACAATAAGCTCTACTGAATACGAAAAAACGAGAACAATATTTTATTCGCAAATAATAATAAAATGCAGTGCCATGGAAACAAGGAAATAATTTCTTAAATTTGTGTCCTAGGTATTCGAAGATCTATAAAAGAATGCAAAATGAAAACATGGACCCGGGCCACAAAATTTCCTTACTGCGCCCCTGTGTTTAGCATATGCGCATAAATTTCAACGACGTACTAGTCAACAGACCGAGACGATACAAAAGAGAAAGTTAGTATAAAAAGGACAGCATATGTTGGAGGCGCAATTGTTTTTTGTTGTTGAACAAACTGTATAGATAGTCATATGTCAGCTTGTTCTATGGATAATACTTATGTTATAATTATACATTCTGTTGCATCAATTATCATATTTTTCAACTGACCTCTAATAGTTTCCTAAGTTTGCTAAGTTTCCTTTTAGAATTAATGTTCCATCTACATTAAAAACCGTTTTGCCTTTTAGTTTATCCTACTTAAGCAATGGCTCCAATTTAGCTTTTAGCCGATCTTTTCAGAAACGGCTCTGGTTTTTAAGTTAGCTAAACAAGGTCTAAAGCTGAGTTTTTTTCCAAGTGAAACTAGTGATGTGACACAAAACTAAACATCGATTTTTGGATCGATTTTCCATACAAATTTTCAAATATTTTTTTTGTATTTTTTGCCATCATAACATAATACTGAAGAAGAAATTGTCATTATGCACTTTTCGAAGCCTGCCAATTTGATTTTAGACACTCTCGTGCAACTCTGTAAGCCTGTAAGACTGATACTTATTTAAGACGGCCCAAAACATCAGTGTGTTCCTCTATTTATAAAAAAAAGACGGTCTCAGAATAATAGTTAAACATAAAAATATATAATAATACGATGACAACATTTTTTGTTATGCAAATTACGACACTGGATCAGTTTGCAGGATCCCTGGGCATATTACTCAGACTCTCAGCAAGCGCTCGAAATTCCGCCTCATATGAGATTAAATCACTGGGACGACAGATTTGGAGAAAATTTAAGGATTTGATAATCACCTCGAGTACATCACGATCATAAGGCGAAATCCCCAAGTGTGCGCAAAATCCAATCAGTTGGGCAACAAACTTGTGACGTAGAAACTGGTTGTCAAGGAATTTGTGGCATTCCGTAATGAGAAGTATAATCTGTTGACAAACTGTCGGATGAATGTTGGGGTCAATGATGTAGTTCGGAAGATTTTCAATTAGTTCAATGACGAGCTGGCAATGTTTTTGCACTAGCTTTGGTATGAGAGGCATCAAGAAGAATAGTGATGTCTCAACATCCATCCAATGGCTCTGATTTACAAACGCTGTATAAATCAGCTTATCCGTAATGCTTTCCAGAGTTATGATTCCTCCCAAGTCGCTGGCGCTTGGAAACAGATCCTTAACATGGTTTCGCAATTCCAACATCGTATCACTGGCTTGAGAGCCGGGTATTAGTCGTTCGTTTGGGAGACGACATTGCTTGAAGAAAACATCCAAAGCACGCGTCACAATTGAATTATAAAGCATACAACGTTTCTCTTCAAAGCGGAAGGGGATTTGGGCAAAGAGCTTATGCCACATTGGCATTGAACTAATGATAGTATCCAAGTCGCAGTAGTTGGCAATGTTCAACAGCAGCTCAAAGCAATAGGGACCCTGTTCCAGGATTGCACCCGGTGGAAGCACTGTTTGCAGGCATGCATACGTCTCCGCCATTTGAATGTTTAATTGGGCTGTGGCTTTCATCACATACGTTTGATATTGAGAGATGGGAAACTGAATGGAGCAGCAGAATGTGAAGATCCGAATTTCGAGATTCAAATCGATGGATTGGTTTTTCTTCTCATGCAAAACGTGCTCAAGCAGTGCGACAAGGCATTCGCTGGCCTCCATGCATAGTTGGCCTTCGAATAGAGTCGGATTGACCATGAGATGGAACGCATTCTCGACCACTTTATGGCTCATCAGCTGCTCAAGGCTCAGCAAATGTGCGCGAGTCCAAGAAGCGCAGATTTGGAAACAAGACCTATTCAAAAAAGTAACATCCAAGTCTGTTCGATTTTGCAGCCAGATGAGAGATTGCATGAACTCCATGGACTCATTCTTCAACTGCTGATTCTGCTCGAGATAGATTGCCTCGAGCGGCAGCACCTTCAGCAGTTGAATGAGAGCTATGGGCGCTTCTTCGAAGAAATTAATCATAATTATTTCCATCAACATACCATTCAATTGCAAGCGCAAAAGCAGATCCGCAATTACCACACTCAGATGGATCAACAATTGATTCATGCCGTTGAATATTGCACACTTAATGAAGATGATTAATCTTTGAAAAAAATCCGATTGCTGGGCCATAGTCAATTCATATAAATGGATGCGAATCTTATGACGCAATGTGACTACGGCCAAGACAAGCACATCCTCCCGCTGATCCATATTCCAGAGCAACCCCTCCGATATAATCCAAGTACTAGTTGTCTCTTGGTACTCTATTAAATATTGAGTCGCCTGGTCGTTGCGACTACTTGAATCTCCACAGTGATCGCAGCATGCATTCATTGCACTAAGCACAATCTCTCTGGTAAATGGAAACGCCATTTCGGATTTTGGTTCTCAATTGAAATATATTAAATTGTTGAATATTGTTGCTCGAATTTTATTTGCAGAATGAGCATATATGTTTCTATCTGGCTACTACGAAAGTTTTTAGAAGAAACTTTGTAGAAGTCTCAGGCAATGTGATCTAAAATGTAGCAAAATGCTCAACGATTGTTGCCTGATTTCACAGAAAAGATGGATAAATATAAAAAACTACCGGCTTGACCTGAAAACCCAAGTCTTCACATATATTTTAAATGTTATAAGATAGCAATGCCAATCTTATTAATTATATATTTTTGCTTAAGGCCATGCTTCAATAGGGAATACTAGACCGTATAATAATCATTTCTATTTAAGAAGAATTGAATTGGCAAATTTTGCTACCGTTCAAACAAATGCTTTTGTGTCCTGACGTCATAAAACAGGTGTTGTCAAAACTTTCACACTAAATAAAAGCCAAGTATACAAAAATTTCGATTGAAATTATCGACTAAGTATTGTGTTTCTAATCATCTACTATAGGATTTTGCAGGCTAGCTGAGATATTTCACTACTAGTTGATGTTGTGACGATTGTCACAGTTTCCATCTGCCATTTTGTCACGGTCAAGTGATTTCAATTAAATATCGTGCGTCTTTTAATTGGGTACCAGAAGTTTTGGGGCATGGAGATGCTGTCTTTACTATACTACATATTAACTTACATTTGATTTTTGACGAATTGCTACATTTATTAACCAGTTGTAAATTTCTTCCATGTCTCTCCTACTTCATTTCAATTGGTCAACTGCTCAGGAGCTATTAATGACTGGCTATGGATGGATATGGATGTCTGCCCCCCGTTCACTGTTGCTAGTGTTGTTGGGTATCGAGATCAATTATTTTATAACAATTGTCTGCTCTTAAGCTACTGCACAATTCTCGTCGTCGGCCTTAATGGGCTTGGTGTTGATAATGTCGGTGAGCTTTCACCAGATAGTCTGGCCTCGGGATTGCGGCAACGGATTTGTATCCTTTGACTGCTCGTCGGGCTTCACTTCCGTTTCATTGTGTCGGGAGGCCATAGTTGTAACTATTATGGCGCTGTGTGCTACCTGTACCGGTGTACAGGTAGGCAGGCAGAGCCTATAAAAGGAACAACTGTGCAGGGTGTGGGTAGATGATTACAGATGATGTGTCTGTGGGTTGCTGAATCGTTAGGCATCACTAACCTTCAAAAAGCCCAAAGTCAACAGCGTTAGCGACACTCTGCTTCGACCACAGACAGACGCAGATAGAGACAACAATGCAATTGCAATTGGGATTGTTACTACTGCAATCGGCATCCATGTTGTTGGCGCAGCATTCATTGTTCTCCACCAAAGATTCTCAATCGCTTGACCATCTCCCATTTCCCGTTCTCCGGAATGTCACGTCCAAGTTATTATCATTATCTGTACAACACTCATCGTATTGTTAGTAAACATTATAATAATATAGGTACAATTTGAAACAATGCTACAGTTTCAATTTGAAGCTGCAGTCGCACTTGTACTTACTTCTCAATGGAGATAAGCTTCCGACTGCCCAATTATCCGCAATTTGGTTTTTAAAGTGTTGTTTAAGTGGACTATATGTCTATGACTAAATCGATTGATGAACATTTAATGTAACTATAAATCGTGCAAAAAACTTTTACGACGTAAAAGCAGCGACTGTAATCATTATAGGTTTTATTATAAAACGCAAGAAATAATCAATGTTCTATGAGTTTTACTATTTTACCTATAATTACTTTTGAGCAAAAAATAAAACTGCGGAATAATCATTATTTTTTTTAGAAAAAATATTAAAACTCATTAAACAATGAATATTTCTTGAGTTTTATTTTAGAATCAAAAATGTTATTTTGATATACTAAAAAAATAAAACTCTAGAAATAATTATTATGCTATGATTTTTATTTTTTATTTTTGCTCCAAAATAATGATTATTTCATGAGACAAAATAATAAAAATTAAGATCATGGTGAAATAGCATAGATTACCCTTAAAGAAAAATGTTGGTATACTATTTCATGTTTTTATACAATTACTAGAAGTGAATGATTTTTCATTATCATTATCATTTTTTACTGTCCCTGGGTAAAAGTCTAGTCTGATTAAAATAACCTTTAAGTCGAATTCTACTTCAATCAAAAAATTTGACATTAGGTTTTAAATTTTTTAAATATAAATTGAAAATAAAAGTTATGGTGATTTATATAACAAGGTCTTATAAAAATATTGAAATAAATTAATTATATGTTATTATTATTTAAAATTAATTTATAAAATTAAAAATATTTTGTATTTTTTTTTTCCACAGAAAACCTGTTCATTTGATTGAAATTTGTTTCATCCAATCCATTTTTTTAAGCTTGAATGGAGAGGAGATAATAGTGCCAAATCTAGTGAATAGGGGGGGATGGGGAAGAATATCGTAGTGTAATGAACTCAATTTCAATTTAGCTCGCAGCTCGTTTCGACGGTCATTCAACATAATTTCTTGGACGGTATTAGTCAAAAATGTGTGTCCGGCCAGTCCAAAATGTAGCATTTCAATATTTAATGATTGAAAACGATGGAGCTGATTCCATCCTAATTTTTAATAACAAAAATCTAATGGCATCTCGATTTTCGATTCCGCTATTCACGAAAATGCAAAAATGACTGTGCTAAAATTCCCGCCAATATAACCAGTGCTGACAAAACCGCATGAAACTTCCTCAGCAATTAGCTAATAGGAAGTTTAGAAGTCTAGAAGTTTATTCATTTGGTAAGGTCAATTACTTATCAGCACGTCCTCGTAGACTCTGGTTTCCAATAACAACATAATATTGGTACCAACGCGTTAATTTGCAGTAATAGAGATAATTTTTAGCTGTAGTACCCAGATTGATGTTGGAGTTATAAGTAGGCTATTATTTTTAAATATCAGTCAGAATATCCTTTGTTATGTTCTACCTAAAAGCATAAATAAAACTTTTCTGAATAATGAAATATGTGCAACTTATACAACTACTTAGTTTGCAATTCTCTTGATATCGTTTACAAAAACTTTGAAGGTGGCTGCAGCTACAGCTGCTGTTGTTTTTATTTTTATCTTGTTGCTTGTTGTTTTTATCAGACATAAACTTAAATTCAGCCAGCTGTTAACAACAATTTCGTTAATGCATAAATAGCTACCACAACACTAAGCCAAACACAGGAACGAGAAGCACTGAAAAATGGCAAATCAAATGCGCCTCGTCAGATTGCCAGATTGCCAGATTGCCAGATAAGCCATATGAGGACGAGCAACAAGCCATCGATTTAGCGAACCTGCGAGCCTGTGAACCAATGAACCAACAACCATTCGACTCATATTTCAGCAATCTCAATCTCAACTTTTTGCAGCCAATTTCAAATTGAATGCCAGTTTATGTAGGCAGTTAGCATAAATTTAGGCGTAGCCTGCAAAGCGTCGGCTCTCCGGCAGACAAGTAATACCAAGTACCAATAAAACTTCACTACCATGCGACTGGATTTGATTAATAGCTGGACGTAAATATGAGGCACCAGGTAAGTAACTTGCATAAGTTAGACGCCACCACTCCACGATAGGGAACATTTCAATTTTCTTTATATTAAATTCTGTGGATTTTTAAAGTTGCTTAAACTAACAACTTTTGATGGAATTATATACAAAACATATTTCAAAATATTGACTTGGCGCCCAATGCTTGATATACAGCTGTTAAAACTAATAGTTGAGTCAAAATAAAATCAAGTGAAAAATATACACGTATTACCAAGAAATGTTATCTTTAGGATGAGCTTATTTATTTTGATAGTAGCGAAACTATTTTTTTGTTATAGTAATAACAAATAGGGAAAAGAGCAGTAAATATTTGCATTTTGCTTGCCTCACTTTCTATTGATTAATTGAGGGAGCTTGAATACTTTAATTTACATTAATTGTTAAAAAATAGGAAACTTCTCCACAGCGATCTGATCAAAAGTTCGGATATTTGTTGTGGCCACCATGTTATGAGCGACCACAATGTTTGAGTACATGTCGGATGGAAAGTGGCAAGTGAAAGCGGGCAAAATGGAGGCCTGTCCATGACAAGTCAGTTACGCGATTGCACACTGGCCGAAAAGCGTGGCAAACATTACTTTTTCGATGAAAGCGATTGTAAAAAGTTATATATGCATTCGATAAATCTGCAAAGATTGGAAATTCCATAAAAATTGTGGGCGTGACAACCTCTCAAAGTCGGCCCATTTTTCACAACGCTCACAAGTATTCAAATTATACAACGAATTGAAAACTGAGACAAGTTTTGCGACCGATCTTTATTTTTTGGATTTCATCTGAAAAGTATGTTCGTTTCTAATAAAATGCTGGTGAAATTTGTTTCTTCACTTGTTTACCTTTTTTATTAACAATTTTTAAAAAAAAGCTCTTAATTTAAAATATTTTTGTACTTTTATGGAAGATAACAAACCCCCGCCACATCACGTCATGATGCCACTACTACAGGACGCTTTGGTAATCAATTCTCTATCGATTTTATGAAGACTTGTCTGCATTCATCTGCATTTTCGGCAATCAAGTCAATAAAACTGATGCAACCTCATAGTAAAATAATGATAAAAGAGGAATATCGCAGTGCAATTGATATGCCCAGCATCATACAAAATTAAAAAAAAACTAGGGGGCTCCGCCCCATGCTCGCTTCGCTCGCCAACCTCCCGCTCGCTTCGCTCGCGGTGCTACAGTCGAGCATACTCGACTGTCGGAGACCCCGTACTTACTATGGAAATAGAAAAGACTACAAAAATTAAAAAATAATTTGGCCGCTTGATGCTGTTGCAGAGCTTTGTAATACATTTTCGACAACTTTTTTCAATGACAGCTATATGATATAGTTGTCCAATTTGAACCAACTTCGGTCAGGATATATAAAACCAAGTTATATGCATACTGTAATAGTTTTGTTGAGATATCTCATAAAACAAATAAGTTTTTCATACTAAGACTTGATTTTCGGCTGATCGCTCCCATGGAAGCTATATGATATAGTGGTCCGATTTAAGCCAACTTCGGACAGGCAAAATAAAACCAAGTTATTTGCATACTGTATTAAATTGGTTGAGATATCTCATAAAACAAAAAAGTTTTTCATTCTAAGACTTGATTTTTGGCTGATTGGTCCTATGGCAGCTATATGATATAGTGGTCCGATTCAAAAAACAAACACACTTGATATGCTTGCAATATAGAGGACTCTACATACTAAGTTTGGTGTCCCTAGCTTTGAAATTGTTCTTATAATTTGGATATGAAATTTTGTTTTTCGATTTGTGGGCGACAAAAGGGGCGTGGCTAAATTTGGAAACAAACTTGATCTGCTTGCAATATAGACGAACCTACATACCAAGTTTGGTGTCTCTAGCTCTTATAGTCTCTGAGATCTAGGTGTTCATACAGACGGACGGACAGACAGACAGACAGACAGACAGACGGACAGACGGACATTGCTATATCGACTTGGCTATTTATGCTGATCAAGAATATATATAGTTTATAGGGTCTGCCACGCCTCCTTCTGCCTGTTACGCACATTTTCGTTAAAACAAACCCAATAGACCCCTGTACTTTTTTTAAGTACGGGGTCTAAAAAAACAGTTTGTTTAAAATTTGTTATATTGCGAAATATATTTTTTTTTTAATTTTCATGTAAAATATGCACAGAAAATATTTTTCAACATTGTAAGCTGCCACTTTATAGTTTAAGAAGTTTTCTTTCAAATGCTTTGAAAATGTTGAAAATATCTTTACTGGTTCCAAAGACATGATTTTTGCAAAGCAAAATGACAAATGGCCCCACTGTGTGCTGCAGTCGAACAAGAGTCCTAATATGTTTGGCGCCGAACACTACGCGGAATTGTCTCGGTCCAGGACTAGGACCTTTTACCCTTATAGCAAATTTTCCAATTACCACAAAAAACCATTCGCTCGATAAAAGTCAATTAAGCATAAGTAAGATAGCTACTGTCAAGTGTGCTCGATTTCAAGATACCCTGTACCTATGTCCTTACACAAACAAAAATGACAGTGTTCTCTTTTTCTTCCATTGTTTTCTAGGTACATTAGGACACATCATCATGTATGTTGTAGTTTTTAAATTGATAGAAGGACTGCCAAAAAATTGTATAGTTTTAATGAAAGTTTTAAAAGTATTTTTAAAATCGATTTTTCTTTAATAATTTTTTTTTTCATTTATAATAATATCGTGCGCTGCAAAATTGGGCATCAGAAATGCTTTTGATATATCAACTGGAAAATAATTGTCGATAATGAATAAAACTATATACATTGCCACAAATTTATAATCCCTATTAGCATTTTAGAACATGGTCTCGTGACTTATGCTTTTGTTTTTGTATATGTCATTAAATGGTGCACAAAGTTTATGACTGGCCATCACTTTACTTGGTGAGTTGAAATCTAAGCTGACCATGGCTTCTTTCCACCCATCTTTATTCACATATGCACTCAGCACCCGCAATTTAATCTCTCGATCAAACTCATAGAAACCGCACCAAAGGCCGCACTTACGAGGGTAGGCTGATAAGCATAAGAAAGACAACACAAATAACAGTTTTCAACATTTTTAAAATGTTATGTGCTAGTGCAGATTACGACCATTTTACAATTTCTTTTAGCCCATATAAATCGATGAACCTTGGGCGATTTGGTCGACTTAGCGTTACGAATTATTCTGCTTCTATAACTCGAAAATTTCCATTAGTCGAATATTTTCATTGGATAATGGTGATTTGATTTAGGGAAGTTCTACTGTATGTTTAAATCTATCGAAGGTCATCTCATATGTTTCCACATTAGCAAGCCAGTCGACAATTTCAATAAAATTATGCTATTTTTTAGATAAATCTATATATATATATATATATATATATAAAAAAAAAAATAAAATAAATAATAAAACTTATAAGTACAAAATAAACTTTTAAAACTACTTTTGTTTTTGAGATTCTCCATATAAATTTTAAGGACATTGTTGGCACATAAAGGACTTAACTCAGTGACTTTAATTGTTTTTGTAGATTTGTAGTGGGAAAGTGAGGACTAAGAAATTATAAAAAGGATATGGATTGTTTACTAACTGGACTAACTGGATCACGTTGAGCAGTCATTAAGAGAAAGCAACAGATCAAAGATGCTTAAGTTGTCCATTTTAATTGTACATTCACAACAATGTTGTTCGTGGGTTTGTGGTGAATTTCATGGCATTTAAGCAGCATTAAAATTTAATTATATATTCATAGCGCATTTAGATGGAAAACGACAAGAGCAACAACAATAACTGATGTATTCCTGTTAAATGACAAATAAAAATTGACAGGGAAAACAAAATGGCGAGTGGGTGACGGCGGACTACTTCCCCCATCATTCTTTCATGTTGGAAGTGGGTGCCCCCAGGGAAAGGAGCTTGTGCAAAGCAAAGATAAATAATCCAATTAAAAAATATAAACATGAGAGCCTAAAGACGAGAAAAGCGCATTAACTTTAAATGGAAATGACGAAGCATCAAATGTCCATTCAATCAAATTATTGTTGTTGTTGACATTTTTTTTCCTAATTCCCTGGATTGTAGTTTGATCATCAATTTGCACTTTCTGCTGTACCAGGAATAGGTTTATAAATGGAATTCAGCTTTTAAGCAGGTAAAAATATAAAGTTCGACTAGATACTCTGCAAACAAGTTTAATGTACCCACAACATCATTAGCATCACAAAGTATTGGGGACTCCTGAATACGTGCGCTTTACGAAATAAAGAAATAGGTTATAGATATCTTATAAAAACGTTTTTACGAGGTTATAGTCTAGGGACAAAAGCCCAAAATTGCTGATATTCAATTTTGTCATATTTACTTTAATTTAATAACTTAATTTATAATAATAAATTATAAAAAAAAAAAAAAAAATATTGTCATTCGGCACTGCGTAAAAATAATTATTTTTTGTTGGAACTTGAAATGTTCCGCATGAAATTTTTATTTTTTTTTGATATTTATAAAATACAAATAAAAACCAACTTTTTTTCTTCTTCTTAATATAGGCATTCTCACACAATCACTGTATATGTTGACACTAAAGCGGTCGTCATACGGCGACTTTTTAAGCGACACTTTTTCACCGACGGTTAACTTTGCCATTCACATTATTCGCATCGCTTTTCACACAGAGATGTTATCGGTTAATTTCTCATAAAATCTGACAACACTCTATTATTTCTGTATGCATTTCAGTGACTTGAGTTGACCGACGCAAAAAACCGATGAAATAGGACGTGTTATATTTCCATCGGTGAGCGTCGGTCAAAAACCGACCCTGTCAAATTTTGTGTGTTCACACGACAACTGACAGCTTTTCAGCAAAAAGTGTTGGTAAAAAAACGCTGGTCTGACCGGGGCTTAAATGAATTTGAGCAAATTGCTACCCTTAATGTTAAAGAACTTAAAATCACTTCGAACAGTTTCGGATTGGATTGGATTCTTAAGGCACCCTCGATAACAAATTTGCGGACATAAAAAACAAACACAATTAAAATATTAAATTGACAACTGAGACTTAACCAATTAATCCAAAGGAGTTTTGTTTTTCGAAATTAAAATCAAAATAAAAATGTTCCCACTTTTACCGGAGCTTTGCTGATAAAATAAAATGGAAAGCAATTATCTGAATGCCCGACTTTAATTTGACTTTCGAAAAACAAGTGAATGGCAAAATGGAAAACAAAGCTTTAATTTTAGCTTTGTGCTGCTGTTGATAGCTTTTATAAGAGTTGCCGCAGGTTAATAAACACACAACACTTGATTTAGTCGACTACGAAATGCGCTTTACAGAATGATTACCAAAAAAAAAACTGTTTTTTATCGTTGATATGATAAACATACATTGTACATACTTAGTTAATTTATTTGGATAAATATACAAATACATACATATATGCTTAATTAAAAGTTAGCTGCACAACCCTAGCACAATTTTATTATGATATGATACATGTAGGAGACCAGAATATATTTTAATTGACTTACATACACATGCACTCTCGCACACACATACAAGCACACATACAAGCACACTGACAAATTGAATAATCATAAAAGCAGAAGAAAACAACAGAACAACAGAAGCAAAGTAAATGCAGTGTGAACCCAGCGTGGCACGCAACCAAGTGAAAGGCAATGGGAAAATACAAGTAAATATAAGGATAATGCATAAACAGGGCATGGCCAAAGGCGTCATGGTGGGTGGGGTTTTTTGCGGGCATTGCCAAATTATGCTAGACAAAGCTTAAATGCAATTGAAAAGTTTTGCAAAAGCAGCATCTATGTGTTATGGGTAGGGGATAAAACAAGGGACAAAGGACAGAGTGTAGGGTGCTGGGTGCTGGGTGCTGGGTGCTGGGAGTAGTGGGCAAGGGATAGAAGTTTCGAGGAAGCATAAGAAATGTCATAAATGTTGACTCAGTGCTTCGGGCGCATGTTGGAAAAGTCGCTTAATTCATATGCACAACTTTATTGAGGGCAACCAGTTGGGGCTGCAGTGTAGCAAATTAAATGAAACTGCAGCGACGCCTTTGAAAACCAACGCCAACAGATTACCCTCAATCCTGCGGCCAGGGTGATGCTCACTGGAATCTGGAATCTGAACTGGTGGTGGTGGGTGCCTGCATACTTAGGCTTGTTTCAAAAGTTTTGCAATCGGACAAGTTAAACAAAAGTCTTTACACATTTTCAGAATTGCACAACATCACAAGGAATCTCTGCGTTCAATATGTTATAAAATCTGATAAGTATTCACGTTGTTCAGACGTAAAGATCGCCATCTTATAGGCAATTAAGAGTTAAAGTATTTCAGAAGAGTGGTGCAAAAATCTTTATCTCTTAAACTAGGTAAGATATCGGTCCGAGATTTTAAATATACTTATATTCAAAACACTTCATAAAGGTTAGCAGAATGGGCGTCGATAAACTGCCAATCTCTAAATTTGGTTTTATTTTAACATTTGAAAAGCGATATAAAATTAATAAAATTATATTCATTTGGAGCTGACTCTACTTAAAACATTTGGACTCCCACAGCCGAAAACATGAATGATCAGTCAAATTTGACACACAGTCTTCAATTTATGATTCTCATCAGGTTTTTTGGTTTTTTGAGATATTTCTACCGGTCTGGTCTTTCACTGATAAAAAAAATGTTCTAAAATCATGATTTTGGTCTCAGAACTAAGATTTTTGGACTAAAAAACACATATTGGTTTTAAGAACAATGAAAACAAGACCATGTTCTTATTTTAAGAATAAATGTTTTAAAAATTAAAATCAAAAAAAAAACAAAGAATATTTTTTTTATATTTTTATATATTTTATTTTGTCTTAGTTATTTTATAAATGTTAATCAAATTTTTTAATAGAGGGGTTCGAGCCGCCGCCAACTGCTTCACAACTATGGGTCGGTTGTTAAGTTTGGGTTATCGCTGTATTTTATTTCCAGAAAATATTGAACACTTATCCGTTGATTCGATATTACGCCCTTTAAATTTTGTTCTCCCAAGCGAGACTTTATTGTATACGTCTAATACTTTCGGCATACTTTTACTACGAATCAAAAACTGAGTGTGCAAAGCGACAAAATTAATTGAAGGCTAAGCATGTTTTTCGGAAACTTCTCTGTCGACGTCGCTGGCAGCGATAAGCACGTTCTGCTCCATTATCGGCTTCTGCTAAGCCGAATTACTGTTAACTCTCCAAGGCCGAAAAAGCTACATCAACTCTTAAAACAAGTGAGTCAGTCGAGCGTTCTCGACATTAGGATACCCTTTCCCTAGGCTCATAGATGCCCTTCGACACGTCTAAGATCTTATGCCCTTGCAGGGGTTTGTATTACATTTTCGACTGATTTTTTTTTGATGACAGCTATATGATGTAGTGGATCGCTTTGAACCAAATTTGGTTAGGATGTATAAGGTCAACCCAGATTAACATTGTGTCAGATTTGTTGGAACCGTCCAAAATACAAGAAAGTTTTCATACTATAAACTTAATTTTCGACCGATCGATCCTAAGGCTCTTAAAGTCTCTGAGATCGACATGTTTAAACTTACAGACGGACTCGAAGACAGACGGATCGACTCGCCTGTTGATCTTGATCAACAATATATATGCTTCTGCCTGTTACATACATTCTTCTAAACAAATATTACCCTTTTTAATGGGCACAGGGTACAACAATTTATAATAAATGAAAAAATTAAATTTATACAAATGTTTATTGGTTCAAAATATTTGATTTTTGGAAGGCACATTGAATAGCGGCACGACTGCTGCCTCTACAAAGCCGCAAAAAATTACATTGATCTGTTTCTAAATTATTCTATTATTATTAAACTGTAAGATATCAGACGTCACGACGCGTCGCTTGAAAAAGATGAGTAAAAAAATGCGCCTGAACTTTTTACCAAAGATGATGTAAATGAGAAAGTTGACGCTGTTGTTGATAATGAGAAGAAGATCGGACACCGGGTACACCTTAGAATCGATCGAAATGTGAAACGCCTCAGAGATGTGCAACACCAAAGGCAGAAAGTTGAACATTAAGAATATGACCACAGCACCCAAAAGCATCGTTGCCAATCTTATTTCTCGAGTCTCGGATCTCGGCAAGCGACGTCGTTCCCGACTCGCCCGCTTCACCTGGGTGTAGATCAGGCAATTGAATATGGCCAGCGCGAGGAAAGGTATTATATAGTTGACAATCAAATAGGTCCAGTGCCTGTAGATATTAAGGTAGGTTGGATTTGTTCTGATTGGTGACGGACGCAGACAGTTGAGCACAAGTGTCGTGTCGGGCACTTGATGTGTCACCGTATGCCTCTCCCAAAATCGTGGCATACTGTAGGCCAATGCAAGGCAGACGCACACTATAAAATAGTTCTTGGCCCGTCCATAGGTGCAGAGAGCACGTGCTCGCAGAGGATGACAGATGGCCACATAACGTTCTATGGTCACCATCAAGATAATGTAGATGCTCGCCGTCTGGGCAATCATGAAGATGGGAAACATAATAAGTGTGATAAACGGATACACATTGTTGTAATACCAGAATAAGTGACCCGTATACGGGTATATCGAGGGTATGCCATTCGCCAGTAGGGCGCTAATATTCAAAACTGTGTCGCAGAGTGCCAAACTCATGAGCAAAAAGTTAAAACTTGATCTCATTTGCGGGCGGGAGAGTATAATCATGGATATCATGTTGCCCAGAACACCAAGAACGCCAACTATATTCAGTAAGACGCCGCATACCCAAAACTCGATGATATTTTTCATCAGTTGCGGATTATATTCCAATTGACACGTCTCCATCCAATCTTCGCTTTTCATAAGATATTCCGGATAGCGATATTCTAGGCTGCAAAATGAGTTATGAAAGATACTCTTGTTTAAGGAATCTGCCAATTCATAATCCTCTGCATCCTTCAACTGTTGAACGAGCAACAGATTGTCACTAATCGATGATTCATCGTTTCCATTCATTGCAAATTCTCTACTTTCCTATCCTTTCCGTTTTAGTCACATATTTTGGCCACTCTTTGCTGTCGTGTCTCGCACCTTAAGCTGCAAAAGAGAAAAATTGATGACCATAAGTAGTACATTAGTACTAAGGTTATTCTTGTTGCTCTTTTTATACCCGTTACTTATAAAAAATAAGTATAAGGGTATATTGTGTTCGTTGGAATGTATGTAACAGGCAGAAGGAGGCTTCTCCGACCACATAAAGTATATATATTCTTGATCAGCATCAATAGCCGAGTCGATATAGCCATGTGTGTCTGTCCGTCTGTCCGTCCGTGTGAGCGCCTAGATCTCAGAGACCATAAGAGATAGAGATACCAAACTTTCACTAAAAGACTTCTATATACCCCACGCAGATCAAGTTTGTTTCAAATTTAAGCCCCGCCCCCCTCCGCCCCCACAAATCGCGAAAAGCTACCACACCCACAGTTTTTAAGATAATATAGTTTTTCTTGTAGTCACTGATATCTATTATTATTATTTATTATCCCACTGAATCGCAACACGATCGGACAAGTAGAACAGCAGTTATTGTCTGAAAATGATTCTTTAAGCAATACATGGCAATACATGCCCCCTAGAGTATGCAATAGATTTTGTATTGTTAGAAAATTTTCTTTAAAGTACTTTTATATGTAGTGAAATAAGTAACGGGTATCCTATAGTCGGGATCTCGACTATAGCCTTTCCCACTTGTTTTTATCATTATACAAAATCTCTTGGCCACACTGTAGCTTATTTGATATTGAAACTAAGTATATACAAAGTTTTTAGTTCGGTACCTTAAAAAAAAGTAATAGATCCTATAAAATTCTCGACTAATTCTGATACTCCATTTTAAAAACCCTTATAACCGATACTATAAGAATTAGAGGAACCAAATTTGGCAACAATGTTTTTAGGATGTTGACCTATATGAGTTTCATTGAGATCGCTTAATAGACAGAGAAGATATTTGAAAGGATTTAAATATTGAGGAGATATAATCACCTGGATCTCAGAGACTATTAGAGCTAGATCTACCAAATTTGGAGACACTTTTGCTATGTTGTAAACGCAGACCAAGCTCAAATTTTTGTCTATTGTTATTAAGTGCTACGAATAAATTCAGATATGTATCTAAAAACCTGACCGTTTTTTGTGTAAGTAAAATTCAAAATTATAACACCACAGGTACTTACTGTGGCAGTGAACTGGTAATGGAGAGGAGCACGACGACGTTGGCGTCAGTCGAAATCGCCAAATGACTTCATCAATACAATGATCTATATATTTGATTTTAATATTATATAATTATGATAGGTTTTATCAATAGCACACACCTTTAAGTTTCGATTGATTCGTTGTTGATTTCCTTGGTTCGATTTCACACACGTTGAATTTTTTTCCCAAGAGAGAATATTTAACATACGTCTTACACTTTCGGCGTATTTTTACTACTAATCGAATACTGAGTGCAAGAAATTAATTGCACGCTAATCCTATTTTTCGAAAAGTTCTATCGACGTCGCTGCTAGCGATAAGCAAAACGTAACGCTCCATGGTCAGCTTCTGCTTAGCTGAATTTCTGCTAAATCTCCAGGGCCTGGAAAGCTATATCAACTCTTAAAACAAGTGAACCAGTCGAACGTACATTGATAAAAAAAATGTTCTAAAATCAAGATTTTGGTCTCAGAACTAAGATTTTTGGTCTAAAAAATGCGTCGAGAACATAAAATTCTTAATTTAAAAGAACACATCTTGGTATTAAGAACAACTAAAATAAGAACAAGTTCTTATTTTAATAATAAATGTTCTTAAAATTTAAATCAAAAAATAAAAACATTAAAAATTATTAATTTAATATTTATAATTTTTTTTTTTTGTAATTTGGTCTTAAAATAATCTTATTTAAGAACCATGTAAAATATCTGGGATCTCAAATTAATAGGAATAAACCGTATGTGGTCTGTCACGCTTATTGTAACGCAGGACGAATTCATAATACTTGCCCATTGCAAGAAATTTGCTGAGCGAATTTTTCATATTAACTAGGATTTCGTAGCATTAAATGACCATAATTGGTCAGCTGTTTTTATGGTGGGCTTATCCATGTATTGTATTTCTAACCGCAGTATATTTACAAGTAGAATCGAAATACTCTTTGATTCTCGCAGTGAAAGCGCTTTTCAAAAGTTGACAGGGACTGGACTGTAATCCCGTTTGGCACTATCACAGTTCTAGTTATGGTTTAACTCATCTGGCAATGTTTGTGGCTCCCTGACAGCGGTTGCTGGCATCGTTAGCGAGATGTCATAGCCGATCCTTTGACCTTTGTGTAGTGCGGTTTGCCATTGAGGTTGTATTTGCTTAATTTGTTTAATTGCAAACTATACTCGGATACACTTGAATTAGATTCTGGATGGTAATCGATGTGCTTGATACCTTATGGCAAACGTAAATGGTCTTGGAATGACATGCACGTGATCCTTACACACGCATACGTATTACGTATACGCACATCATCTACACCCACGAACAGATACGTGATGGCATGCACTCTTGTGGGTTAGCAATTAGCCACGTTTCCCCCAAAAAGGAGGTACTTGTGCTGTCAATAACTTCATTTCTTCTTCAACATGATTTAATTAACGATTAAAGTAATCAGGAGCAGGACGCGTGTATTTCGACCGGCTAGATTAGGACGAAGAACGTTTCCGTTAGGTTGCTTTCCTTGGGACGAAACAATTACATAAGTTAGTTTTCTTGTCACTTTGGGTTAACACGCAACATGTTACAAAAGTTTCGCCTCTTTTTTTTTTTTAATATTCTGTCTAATTTGATCGGACATAATCAGAAATTTTACTGAAACGTTTTAAGGATGTATAAGACGATACCAAATGAACCATCTGCGATGGTCTACCGTAGTAGACCCTTTGCCCAGGTACTTAGATGGCATGCCAAACACTTAATACATCTGGCAATACCCTAGCAAAGCGTTGTATTTAATTTTCGACTGATTGTTTGACTGACAGCTT
This sequence comes from Drosophila phalerata, assembly GCA_951394115.2. Taxonomy (NCBI): domain Eukaryota; kingdom Metazoa; phylum Arthropoda; class Insecta; order Diptera; family Drosophilidae; genus Drosophila; species Drosophila phalerata. The sequence goes on from OX596006.1 coordinate 21,444,723, forward strand.
CATGATATAGTCTACCGATTTTATTTATATTGAGCACATTGCGGAAATAGGTCCCAGTTCTTTACACCCAACAATAACCTTTTGCGCAGTACCAGAATAGCAAACATTTTTTTTTTCAGTGGCATATTAGATAACGATAGTTATCAAACATATTTTTACAACTTTTATTCTTTCCATGTGACCGTATTTTAGAAGCAACAAATTTGTGTTGTGTTCGGGTTACAGTATATTGACAACAAAAAATTTGAGTGCCATTTGATTGTACTAAAATGTATTTTTGTGTCAAAGTAGTTTGTTCAAGAAAAGTATAAAAAATGTTGTTAATTTTGCTTAAAACTTCAGCAAGGCTATAATAAAATTAATTTGAATGCAATCAAACGGATAACTCAACCACATTGCTGCCCTTTCACACTTTTAGAATTAGCTTAGCTCCCCGACCCGAAACGTTTTCAGTTGATTTGCCGCACTGCATACTGCAAATGGCTAATTTACATGTTGTAAAACTTTGGCACCAACTTTGCAGCTCAACGAGCCATGTTAAACTGCACAGTGCACAATGCGGCGTAAACAGGTAAATAGCATTTGAGTACAAAGCCCAGCTTCATTGCCCGCTGTGCACAAACATATGTACTATATGTAGTCCTCATTACAATAGATGCATTTATGCGCATTAGATCGAAAATTCGAAAATAACGTTGATGGCCAAGCGTTAGGAAATGCATTCCATTGAATAGACATTTTTTATTTGAAATTCGTCGATTGTATTAAAAACGCACATTTGTTTTATAGTTTTATTTCGCTTTTATATTTTCATACATTCTTTTTATATGCATATTTTAAATTTACAAAAAAAAAGTTTTTTCTCCTTTGTGTTATTCTTTAGTTTTAATTCATGGTTTGTTTACATTCCTTAATTTATATTTTTGCATTTTTTAGTCATGCCGTTGGATTTAAACGATTTGGTTTATAGTAAAACTGTATTTATTCTTGTTTAATTTCACGGAAAGTTATTCATTTAAAATGTACACCAAAAAATCAGCAATGCATTACACCTATAATAATAATAATAATCATTTTTGAATATTTTTTTTTTTATAACATTTATTTATTTTTTATTTTATTTGTGAGTTCTTGGATTGCTTTTTTTTATTTTGGTTTTAGTTTCCGAGTTTAGGGTCGAGTTCAAGTTCAACCTAGTACTACAACACCCTTCGCATTTAAGTCGCAGTAAAAATAAAGGATTTCGCACGCATCCTTGATTTTACATTGATATATGTTCAAAATACTTGAATACTTCGTTTGATATAAGACTACATCATTTTAAGTTTCGTTTCTTAATTTCTTATTTGTGGGATGTTTTGCTTTCCGATTCATAAAGTTCTTTTTGATAACAATGTGTTTTTGAAATTTATGTCTTATATTCTTTTTGAGAGCACGCCGATTCATACTATAGTTAAACTAATGAGATTGTTTTCTTTTTTACTTTTACTTTTGCCAGTCCGTCTGTTTAGAGTGTTCTGTCCCAACATCATTATTATTTAAGTCACACTGAAAACTTAATACATTTATTTTACTTAGTCTAATGCTATGACATGTATTTTCTCCCAGCTATTCTTAGTTATTCTTTAGTAATTCATAAAACAAAAAAAATATACATTTATTATTATTCTTATTTTTACAGTAAATTTGGTACCATGTTTGTCTCAAGTTTTATCTCGCAACATTAAATATATAAAAAAAGCATTTAAAAAACAATAAGGTTACACTAATAGAAAATTCTCTAAAACGAGATTTTTGTTCACATTTAGTTCATTTATTGGCTTGTTAAATACTTGTATTAACTACTGACCAAGAGGCTTTAGTTTTCTCTTTATTAAGTATATTTTGTTTTTTTTTTTGGTACAATTTGATTTAACAGTTCTATAAAATTTGGATCAAAATCAACATGAATACGTATAGACTATATACAGTTTTGTGTAACACCCTTTCATTTTATTGATTTTCATAAGTATTAAACCTGGAAAATTAACGACTAGTATGCACCTCTGCTTGTGCTCAAAATTCTATTTTTATTTTGTTTTCCGTATACAATGCCATTCAGTAATTTTTCGACTTTTCTAATTTCGTGGTTTCTTGTAGGAATTACTTTTGGCCGGCCAAGTCGAACAAAATGTTTAACATTTCTTCCCAGCAAATCGTGAAATTGAAATTTGATATACATATTTGGTATTCATCTGTCAGTGATTCGTTAAAATGTGATTGCATTTCTACAATCCTACAGTGATTGGGTAAAGGTAAGTTGGAGTACTTATACACAATATTAAGCGAAACACTTTTATCATTTCATTTATTATCAATCGTGGTGAGCTGTATATGTGATTATTGAATACCCTGATAGAAGCCATCGCATAAACGTACTGTTGTAAGTGTATTCAGTTATTTGATTATTTTTGAGGCTTGCTTGAGATTGCAGTTTTGCTTGGGTGGGACAGAGTTCAAAGTGGGTGAATGTCGTTTTGATTTTATTGGCATTGAGTGGGTATCTTTCAAGAGTTGGCGTTTCGTGTTGCTTTTTTTAGGGCTTGGATAACTAGGCTGTGTATGTTTAGACACATTTTATGTATTTCTATTAAGATTATTAACAAGAAACCAATATTTTTAAAAGGAGAAAAGTTAGTCACTTAGCTAGTTATAGATATATAAATAGTCATCTAAGATTGAATGAGAAGTTAAACTTTTGATTTATTTAGCTATAGTTATAGTTTAAAGTGAGGAAAAGTTAGAGAGGCAAAGTATTTTTATAATATAGTTAAGAATTTGTTAGTATGTAAGATTTTGCCTCGCATCTTGTTAAGGTTTAAATTCTCATAATTATTCGTACTGTGTCAACATTTATCTAAAAATAATGCAATATTTTGTAACTATCGTTTTGTTATTCTTTTTTATTTTGAATCTTATATTTCATTTTATTTTCTTTAATTTAATTATGTTGAAAGTACTGATGTTACAAAATCAAGTTAAAAACTCAGTACTGACTTTTCAACATGCAATATATTTTTATATATGCATATCTTTTTATTTAATACAGTGATGTAAAGGCACCAATGAATCGGTGTTTGCACAAGAAACATCTATATATATATATATATATATATATAGTTTTTCAAATGTCGAAATATCGATGTATCAAGTTGTTTTACATCACTAGTACTTGTTTGGACACTTTTTTTATCGTGACAAATCGTGAAATGCCTTAATGAAGTATTTGTTTGATTTTGAAATGTGGGTTTCTGTTTTTACCACCGCACTTGGTGCAGATGTTGTGTATGTGTTTTCAGTTGTTTGTAAAATTGAAAGCTATTTTAGGTGTTTCAGATAAGGTACCAATTTACTACAGGTTGTCTAAGTAAAAAAGTTTTAGTATTTTTGCACTTGCTCTTGGTTCTTTTTCTCGTTCTCAGGACAAGGCGGATTGGAGATCTGTTAAGATTTGATTTAATTGTTAGTGGAAGACTACAGCTAAGATATAGAGATTCAATTACTATATATGCGGATTTACATACGTTTATGTGGTAAATAGAACGGATAAGCTTAACTTATTTGATGGACACATAAATACAGCTCCAATTCCTTTTATTGGAATACAAAAATTTACTCACCTTTTTTTTACCATTTATTCACACAATTTACACGTTTGTAATGTGAGATAAAACATAAATGATAAAATATTTACATACATTTTTGCCGTCTCTCTGCTATTGTTTATTTCGTTTTGTGTTGCAATCAATATAAAGCCTTACAGTTGTGTCTTCTGTGTCTCTTATATCTACTTTAAACAATACAATACATCAATATTATTGATAAATATCGTATTTGAATTGTATTTATATATATAAATATTTTTTTTCTATTTGTCAGTGAATATTCTTATTTATTCATGAATATTACTACAATTATGCATTTCAGTTGCTTGTCCTTTGTAGTTTTTATTATGTTTAGAATTCCTGGTCCAATTTCAGATTTCTGTAAATATTGATTTTACTTGATTTGTTTTAATTGCTGTTTTCTTTAGTTATGTCTTATATGTTTAAACACACAATTACATTAGAACATTGAACAGTGTACACAGTACATACCAAATATAAGTTAGAGTATGTATATATAAATACATATGTATACATATATATGTACACATGTCTGTGGAGTGTCGATATTTAATGTTAGGCTAACAAATTTTTGTCTATGTGTTTTTAACATTATTGAAATTGGTTATTGAAATATTATTAGTAACAACAGTGTAAATCAACAACAAAATAGACACGATGTAATTCAAATATGGATAACGGAGTACATTTGGTTATTATTTTAATAGGATTCACTCCATTAAACCATTTGACCTAAACTTCATAAATGTTCGTCAAGTCGGCAAAATCTAAGAACTCTTCTCCCCTTTTTTTTATGTCTAGTGTAAGTTTTAGCTAATTAGCTCAAAGACATTTTGTCACAATTAAAAATAAATCTCAGTTATAAAATAATTGGACTATAAACAAATTTGGGAGATTCTAATAAATTGAAGACTTTTTAAGCACAATCAACCCAAAATTGGGGCACGGTAGCAGTATAAATTGTTATTTAATTATAATTTAATATTCTTTTGGTTTGTTTTTTGACATTTCCGTTCTTTAACTGGACAAGTGTTATCCTTTATTTATTTCACCACCAAAGTGGAATCGGTAAACTTTTAAAAATCTGATTTCTGATATGTTTACCATAAAATCCCAACAAAAAAACACGTTTCTCCATTAACTTATTAAATTGTCGTTAAATTGTTATATAGTTTCAGAACTTCAACATAGCAATGTAAACTGTTGACAATTGGTAAAATACTTTCGTTTCGTATATGTAAAGCATTCTCTTAATATGATCACTTTTCAAATATTTTTAAATAATATATTGTTTTTTTTTGTAATTTTTAGAATTTCTTTTTTTATTTAAGGTTTTTGTTTCCATGCTTTTGGTTAGTCGGTAGTTGTTCTTGTTGGTATAAAGCTTTCGTTACGCATGCAGTCATTGGAAAAATGCTGTTGCATACTTATGTGGGCACGGCCCATCGAGATACATATCATATATACTCTATATGATAAATTTAAATTTAATTCACACACACTACATTCTATACTTACATATGTATGTGCATAAGTATACATACGTGTACGTGTACGTGTACGTGTACGTGTACGTGTACGTGTACGTGTACGTACTCCAATCCGAAATGGTAATGCATATTTTGGCCTTTGGCACAATTGACGATAATTGCAAATCGAGAAATTTGTGCTGGTTGTTTTCAGTGTAGCCAATAAATGCAACAGTTTCCTGTGAACTATGCAGCCAAGGCCTTTGGCTTACTCTGGCTTATGTCTCTGTGTGCGTATGTGTGTGTAGATGGTGCAAATGACAAACATTAACACACAAACATCCACACACTTGTCTATAATTGCATATTTATGGCAATTTCGTAGCTTTTTTGATGACTCGCATTCGGTTTCATTTTAATTTTCGCCTTTTGCTTCATTCATATTTTCAATTTGTTGCTTTGCAAATTTCTGTTGTTTTCATGTTTGTGTGTTTGTGTGTTTGTGTGTGTGTGTGTGTGTATGTGTGTGTGTGTGTGTGTGAGAAGAGTATAACATCAATTGAAGCAGACAGCGGGCGGCAGTGGGCAGCAAATGGTAAAAAAGGAAAGAAACAGAGAGATAGAAAGAGAAAAAAGAAAGATAAAAAGCACATATTTTAATATGCATATAAGAATTATAATTCCATGCGTTTTTTTTGTCTTTCTGTGTGTATTTCCGTGTGTGTGTGTTTATTGCAACAGAAAACAAGAACAAATCATATTAAAACAATTATGAAAGTTTTTGTCGAGAGTGCTCGACTGCGAAATACCCTGCGTCCTCCAATACCCTATCAAATATTTACACTCATGTAAAAGCTTTTTTAAGCACATACGCTTACTAATAATCACGTTCGCTGTAAAGTAAATTAAATTCGAAACTTTCCCTTGAGTATCTAGCGTGTGGTTAATTCGATTCTGATGAAATTAGAAGAATATATCCAAACTTCGTATTAAATCATGCCTTTGATCGTACATATATTATATGTATTTTTCAATTATATCTGTCCTGCATTTTAATTATAAAATGATTCTATGGACATAACATATATAATCAAGGTTGCAAACCGGTTCTTAACCGAACCTCATAGAACCAGTTCGGTTCGGGTTTTAAAGCAGCCTGAACCGGATCATGAACCTAACCCTTGAAATTATTTACTGTGCCAATCGAACCACTTTCTAAAATAAAAGAATCGGCTTAAAAAAAAATAATTACATAAGTCTTATGGTTTTCTAATATAACGCAATTATTTGAGACTTTGAATTAATATAAGTCATATCTAAATCTGCAAATAAATTTAAATTATCATCAAAATTTGATTTCTTTAAGAAAAAATGTAGTTTGATCCAAATGTAGAGAAAAATGTATAACAATAAAAATATTATTTGTATGAAATTGAACCAAGGCTCGAACCCAAACCTTGGGTTCAGGGAGTATATAAACCAATTCGCGAACCGAACCGATGTCCTGCTCTATGGTTCGAACCGCCGAACCGAACCTTTAACAAAATCTTGGAGGTTTGCAGCCTGTATATAATACTATTAAGTAAAATGTATAATATGTCGATTAACAGAAGTTCCATATAAAGTTATTTAGGGTATTTACGTAATGTAGTATTTTGTGTAAAATCACTAGAGAAAATAATGAACAGCCCTTTTTAAGGTGTAAAGCTATAGATTCGTTGCAATAGTTGTTATGAATTTTGGAACTAAACAATAGTTTCAATATAGCGACATGAACATAAATAGCTGACTCAACTTTAAAAAGTCACAGATATGCCAAATATCGAATAAAATATCGTATAAATAAATAAATATAAATTTTAAGCTTTGCGTAACTTCACAATCAGGCCTGTTCCGGTTATCACTTTAGAATAAATACGATAAAACTATAATATTTTTTTAAAGTGGCATTCAGGCTAAATATTTAAAAATTATATTTTTTCACTTTCTCAGACTTAAATTCACAAACTCAATGTGAATTTCAATACGCGAACCCGTTCCAGAATGAAATTAGAAGAGGTAGAAGATTTTCACTTCCGATAAATCTTGCCGAAAGTGAAACCCGGAATAGTCCTGAATATTTTCCCGTAGTTGAAACTGTACATTTTTTCAGTAGAAATTGTTGCTGTGAGGTCTAGTATTTTTATACAAATACAACGACACTACGTTATTTAAATACCCTATATGTTGAGCGACTTTCTGAATTCTCCTTTCGTGTCGTTATTTTCCTAATTGGAATTTAAGTTATAGATACACTCAGAAAAAAATTCCATCCAAAAATTAGGTACGACCGTACTTGAACTTATACCGTTTTAATCTTAAAGTTTTAAGATTGCTGTGTACTAAAAATGTGAAATTTTGAATTTTGACTTTCCTTTTCTATGGCAACTGTCCGAAATAGAAGTCCGATTTTAACCAATCTAAGTCAGAATATATAAGACCACGGCAAATATATTATCCGGGAGTCTCATTAAGATACCTCCAGAAATAAATAAGTTGCTTGTACCATAGTTTTTTTTTTCAAGATTGAGAGAAAGTTAAAAATGAGAACGTTTCGAATTAAAATCATGTACATTTTGGGATATTTCTTTTTCATTCTCGCACCTTAGAATTCTCAACTGGTGCTAGCGAAGCAAATATTACGTTAGACTTGGATCGCTGGTAAAACCTATTCCGAAAGGTTGCTAACCAAGAAAATACACTATTATTAAATGATATTTAATTTTGATATTTTTCCATATTTTAGTATTCATGCTAGTTTATGTTTTAAGATTAAAATAAATTATTTATGAAAATTTTTTGTAATTGAAACAAGTACATTTTGGATTAAGTTCATGATTTTTGTGTACTTAGTGTAGCATGTTTTCAATTTTTACAGACTTGTATTAAGCCCAGAACGTACTTGAAGTATCCCCGAAAATACTCAATTTAAGATTTACGAAAACCGAACTTGATATAAGATTTTTGTTCCCAACTTTAGAACTACCGAACTTAGACAGATTTTGAGATCGTGGACTGTTTAAGTACGGAAATCTTGATTTTTTTCTGAGTGTAACATCAATGAATAAAATTACACGCACACCCGCAAAAACACAAGTTCGTTATTAGTTGTATTGAGCAAATTATTTGTTAGCCGTTGTTATTTCATTCTATATTGTAGTTTTGTTAAGGTTTTATCACTGCTAATTTTAATTTTGGTTATTTTTTTAACCACGACAGTTAAAAATTGCGATTAGATTTCGCCAATTTAGAATTAAAAAAAAAAAATAGAAAACAAAATGTAAACGCAAAATTAAATTGAATTTATCTGTATTATTTGTTTTGTTTTTTTTAGTATCTTCTTTTTTATTTTGTTTAGATTAAATATTGATTCATTATGTTAAACATTTATGTTTCTAATCACATTTTAACACTATAACACATTTTACATTTTCAACATACTTTTAATATACACATAGAATTGGGTTTGTCATATCTTAAACTGGCCTATATATAATTCACTTTTTCATTTCTGGTTTGATTTTATAAAGAGAGAGCAAAAAAACAATACAATATGTATATATTTATTGTGTTATGACAAACACATTTTAAAAAAATAGGTACTTTGAATGCAGTGCTTTCAATGCAAATCTTACAAATTAAAACATTTAAGTTCTTTTTGAAACATTCATTCTCTTTCTTTAATATCAATTTCCTCAAAAATACCATTTTCTTTTGGCTACTATATTGGAGGTTTGCTCATCAGAAAGAGTCGAAAGAGTACTTTGTGTTTTGTTGTTGTTGTTGTTGTTGTTGTTGTTGTTGATGTTGTTCTCAAATAGATCTACTTATGCTGATATCAAAAGTACTCACTGGACAGTACTCACTGAGAAGTTTTCTATTAGTTAAGTACAAATACAAGTAAATGCCTACTAAGTGATAGCTGGCATTAGCAGGAGACACCCTGCTTGGCCACGGTATACCACGTGCTGACCGTCACCAGAGACGGTGAGTCTGGTGTGCTAGGCAGCTCCGTTGGCCCCTGATCGGTCGCTCCATTTTCCAAGGTCACCAAGGCAATAGGTAACGGAGGATGTGGTGAATGTGGAGGCGGTGGCTGTGGTGGTAACATATCAACTGCAGTTGCTATTGAAGATAGAGCTGTCGCTCCACTTGTGGCTGGACATTGAGATTGTTTATGGTGTCGATTCTTGTTTTGCTTGTTTTTGCTCTTGGCCGGCTTTGGCGTCAACTGCGATTGAACTTGTACCTGGACCTGGACTTGAGCTTGAACTTGAGCTTGAGCTTGAGCTTGGGCCTGACCGGCATGGCACAGCTGCTGTGGATGATGGAAGTGCATCGGCTGTGGAGTGTGCAGATCACGTCCCACCTGGGGACCCACCTGCGGACACCGAAACCGAATGGCCTGCTCATTGGCCACGTTGAGCTCTGGCCATCGAGGCAGAGTCCGGGGTCCCAAATGGTTATGGTTATGACATGGATGGTGATGGTGATGGTGGCGTTGCTTACTTTTGCTGCGTTGTTTTCGTTGTCGCGACTTGGAGTGTGATTTGCGCAAGCGTACACCTGTACCTGTACCTGTACCTGTACCTGTACCTGCCACTTGGCGGGACTGCAGCTCCGATTGCGGACGCAGACAGTGCCGGCAAATGGATCGACTACGTTGTAATCTGCCCATCATAAACTGTTCGCCTTTCTCAAAATCATCCAAGTCCGCATCATCAGCACTCTCGTCCCCGTCCCCGTCTTCGTCCTCATCCTCATCCTCATCTTCCTCCTCATCTTCGTTGTACTCCTCGTTCCATTCCTGCCGCTGTTGCCCATCTCCGTTGAAGCTATCAACGATGCGTCCGCTTAGCTTTTTGGGTCTATGATAGATATTGTTGTTGTTGTGCTTGTTGCTTGTGCAGTTGTCTATTGATGCAGTCGTTGTTGTTGTTGTTGTAGTGCTGGTGTCATCCATGTCAATGACAACACAACACTTGGCTGCAGCTTGGTGTCTTGTGCTATGTTTTTGTTGCATTTGCTGTTTCGTCTTGAAGTTTGACTTACGTTTTTCCTGTTCCGTTTGTTGATGACGCTTGTGCTGTGGTTGTTGTGTTTGTTGTTGTTGTTGCTGTTGTTGTTCCTGTTGTTGCTGTTGTTGATGTTGTTGATGTTTCTGGCTGCGGCTGCGTTGTCTTCTTCGAACCGTATACTCATCCCCCTTGTCAGTCGGATATGGTCAGAATGCTGTGTCAAATACAGACATCGACCTGGATATGGCCTCATCATTACGGCAGGCCTCCAAGAACTCCTCCAGAGTAACAACGCCATCGCGATTAGTGTCCATTTTCTGTAGAACACAATATGAATAATGGAATTTCTATTAGTGAAAAGTGGAGATGTAAAACAAAAACACTCATTTCATGGGTAAAGAGTTTTCTATCTCACGGTCATCGAAACATAAATATGGATACTAGGATCGATTCCAATACAATGGCCAATTTCAGCCGAATATAGTTTCGGACTCATCTTTACATTTAATAGAACACCTAAAATATATAGGATTATCTAACTATCACTACGTGACAAGGGTGTTGGCAGGGGTCTTTAAAGGGTCTGTGGTGTGGAATTGTTGTTAAAACTGTTAGTTATATTATACAAATACTTTTTTATCAGTCGTGCCACAGAAATCTCTCGAGATTTTGAGTCGAGGGAACTCGAGGGGGCATAGAACTTTAAAAGATTTCAGTTTTCGCAGAATTTTGTCGGAGTAAGCCTCCGAATGGCAACAAAGAGTTGATACCGATGTCCAAATAAAGTGTACTTAAATGTATTGCTGTTTTTGTTTTCATTTCAAAGTCGATCTCAAAGTATTACCGTTTCAATTGATAAGCGGAAAAATAAAAATATTTTTTTGACTAATCGCTAGTAATTTGAATACAAAAACATTCTATTATTTGGCCCGCTTATAAATTTAAGTCTTGTGTTAACACTGCGTTCTTCTCGGATACGCCATTTTGTAAGTTAGGGCTAAACCTTTCGATCGGTATATAACTCGATCTGATCGGACAGTCGTAGAAAATTTTCCAAATTAGCTGTATATATTGCTAGTCGCCTTTCGCACCCTTCGTGCTGCTTCGTCACTAGCGCGAACTGTCCGCAGTGATATTTGTAGTTCAAACAATCTTTCCGTGGTAAAATTATAGTGACGAAAGTCCTCCCATGTCCCGAAATTTTTGATATTCACCTTTGTTACGATATTAAATTTAATACATAATTATTAAAAAACAAGCGGGAAATGCTATAGTCAAGATCCCGACCATAGGATACCCGTTACTTATTTCAATACATATTCAGTTGAATAATAGACAATATTAATAAATTACGTAAATTACCATAAACACTGTATTATTAAAAAAAACTAAAAATCTTTGAAACAAACTTGATCTGCGTGTGGTATATAGAAACTTGTGTGCCAAATTTAGTTACTCCACCTCTTAAAGTCTCTGAGATCCATGTGTTCATACAGTCGGACGGGCGGTTTTTCGCGATTTGCGGAGGTGGATGGGGCTGTATCAAAAATTTTAAACAAACTTCCCGCCTTGGGAGTCAATGGGTGTGTCTGTGGAATCTTTATCTCTTTTAGTCTCTGAGATTTAGGCGTTCACACAGACGGACAGACACACATGGCTATATCGACTCGGCTGTTGATGTTGATCCAGAATATAAACTCCATAGGGTCGGAGATGGCTCCTTCTCTCTGTTACATACATTCCAACGTACACAATATACCCTTTCACTTATTTTTTAAGTAACGGGTATAAATACAATGCTTGGCATTCGGAACTTGAAAAAAAAAAATATATTTGGGTATAAGGAATTTGTCAATTTGTCTCATTGGTATACTTAACATGAATATGTGCGGTACACATGAAATCTTCGGGATTACCAATAAACATTCAATTCACCGACATCCACAACATACAAGCTTAATTTACTGTAACGAAACGATCTTTCGTTACAATATTGCATTACCAATCGCTGGGGAATTCACTACTTTGTTTTTTTTTTTTGTGGAATTACCAACAAAATCTTCCGAATGTTACTAGCAGTACTAGATGGCCATATATATCGCTGGAAAAATTGTAAGCGGTCGACTTTCTTGCTACTTACAATAAAAGAGTCTATCGTATCTGACAAAATTTTTTTACGGATAATAAGGGAAGCATATTTGTTCGAGTTTTGGGCCGCCACATATCGGGAATATGTTAATGTTCTTCTTTGCAGGCTTATACTTTTCACATCTGACTTCTCATTTTAGATCTATATCTTGTAAGCTTTAACAAGCGAAGCAAGTTCCGCTTCAACCTTCGGTACATTATACGCTACTTTTTTATTTTGTGATTTTTAAATTTAAAAAATTTATTTTGTAATGTCACCCAAAAATAAACTGCTTTATCGAACAACTTTTCCACATTCCGATGATTTTTTGCATTCACAATTCCACGTATTGTGTAGGTTTATAAATTGACTGAAAAATTGATATTGCTTATGGGATACTTTAGCAAACAGATTAGTTTTTACAACGAAAAGTTTCTAAACACTGTAAGGGTCGGTTTAGACAATCTATCAAATAAAGAGGTGCCACAAAAAGCAATCTTAGCCCATCGTTTCGATACAATTTTGGAAGATTTTCGATTAGTTTCGATTTCTGTGGCACCCCCGACATGCTTATTTCTTATTTGTTATATCCCAATAGAGCAATGTGATTTTTAACACTATAGATTAATTCATCCGATATATGATAAAATATGTAAATAAAGCAGTTAAGCAAGCAGTTATTGAAGTAGTAGAGAATGCAGTTGACTAACCGGATATAAATGTGAAATTTAGAAAAGTGTTATTTGCTTAAAAGTAAAAGTTATTTTTCAGAAAATCTAAAGGGAGACTCGCTGCTGTGAGCTCTTTTTTTTAACTTTACGAGTTATTATACCATAGTTCAAGTCGCCAATTTTGATAAAGTAAGCACTGTGGTGAAAGCAGAAAATTTAAAGTATAGGCAAATTTAAGAACGAAGTAAAAAAAGAAGATCAACAAATGACAAAATTTAGGTTGCCCTACGCATCGAGTTGGCTTCTCTGCCTTTTTGTGGTTCACAATGGTCAAGACGAGGCATTCAACAGGACGACAACCGCTAATGACAATGCGTGACTGGCAAGCAAAATGGCACCAAGTCCGGTCATCAATGCAGCAATCTGGCTAGATAGAATTACCACATGATGGCATGGCCACAGTCCAGTCATAGTCATAGTCACAGTTTCATTTTCACTTCGACTCCCTCGCACTCTGTGTACTCCGTGTCTGGTCAAATGGCGCACAAATGAAAAACATATTACAAGGACGTAGACAGGGGGGACATAACCATTACCATCAGCCTCCCTACATTCATAGCTTCAATTATTAAGATTCTGAAATGCTCACATTAAATAGGAAAAACAAGTTTTAAACCATTTATTGATTGAAAGGCACTGCGAATTAACTCGAATTGTATTGAAAAATAATTTAAAAAGTGCATATATCTTATTAAAAAGTCAAGCAATCTCTAATAGCATACATTTATTTATTTATTTCTAAACTAATCATAAGGTTTAAACATTACCTGGTTAGTCCTAATCAAAGTCGGATAATTTCAATTTTTGTGATGCCCAATTTAAGTAGTCATATGTGCATGCGAATAGCGTTTTTGGTTTACATTTCGATTCCATTCATTGCAGCTTGTGATAAACAGCAAGGTGGTTCTTAAAAAATCTGTTTAAGGGCCAGTTTTTTAAAGCCTCTTTAAACTGTTCTTCTATTCCATTCATTATTAAAGTTATCTGTTTGTAAAAGTGTTTCATAAACGTTTTCAATTTTTCATTCGACTTATTCATTTTTGGTAAGAGGTGGCAACCTTAATGTGTGACGTCAGGAAATTGAACTAAGAATTTACAAAATCGGCAAAAGATATCGACCAAGTACTTTTTGCTTAATATCCGTAATAAAAAAATGCAATATTAACTAAAATCTCGAAAAAGGTTAGTATGATTTGAAAGACTCTATCGTTAATAACAAGGCTGCAAACCTCCAAAATTTTGTTAAAGGTTTGGTTCGGCGGTTCGAACCATAGAGCAAGACATCGGTTCGGTTCGCGAATTGGTTTATTTACTTCCTGAACCCAAAGTTTGGGATCGAACCTTGGTTCAATTTCAATTTTTAAAGAAAACGAGTATTTGTCGATTTATACATATAGATAGATTTGAAAGATTTAATAATAAAAAATTTTGATAATAATTTTAATTTATTTGAAGATTTAAATAAGACTTATTTTAATCCAAAGTCTCAAATAATTGCGTTAAATTAGAAGACCTTAAAATTTATGCAATTATTTTTTTTTTAACCGATACTTTTTTTTAAAGAGGTTAGGCTTATGTTTGGGTTCGAAAAGTAAATAATTTCAAGGGTTCGGTTCATTATCCGGTCCAGGCTGCTTATAAACCCGAACCGAACCGAGGATCAAAATTGGCTCTATTTGACAAATTTTCAAACATATAGGGTTTAAGGAGACATTGAAAAACCGGCCCTAAGTCTTTGTTGTTATAGTTATGTGTATAAATTAAAGGCATTAGCGTTAAAGCCTTAGCCATGTGTTTAGCTAGTTCGATACCAGATTCGATCCAGATAAAACTCAAGAGTTATGAGGTAGGTTACTATGTTTATATAAGGGAACTGTTATTGTATTAAGTGTTGTCTATATATGTTTGGTGTAATGGTGTAATTTGTTTGTTGTGTATTAATGTATTTATTGAGTGTAAAGGTTATGCCCAAGGAGGATGAGGAAAAGTTATTTTATGAGGTAAATAAGGAAAGTCCCTAATGACAAACCAATAGCAGCATTAAATGGGGTTTTAATTTTGCTTAACAATTATGAGGGTGAGAAACCATAAATAAATAAAGCAATGTCTATTTTGAATATTAATATTGCTTTCGTAATAATAATTAAGGTATCGTGTCGGTGTCGTATTTAGATTTAATCATAATAATGATGTAGGCGGAGTATTAAGTCGTAGTAAACTCTGAAAACTGGAATGACAACAATGAATGTACTAATATGTATCCTTATTGTTGTCTTTACTTTCAAAGTCGATCCCAAAGTATTCTCGCTTTATAATTGCGAAAGAAAAAATATATTTTAGACTGACTTTTTTTTATGTTTAAGACTACCAAGATCCATTGGGTGCATCTCACTTTGTGTAAGCTAATCCGATTTCTTCTTCCTGTCGACACTCACACAAACCACAAATACATTTCGCCTTTATATCAAAAAAAATGTTTTTTTTTCACTTGTGAATGTTGCTTTCGACATAAGAAAATTTCCCATTTACTACTTAATTAAAAAAAATAATATACAAATGTACACTGCCGCTCAACTGAATAGGTTCACGACTGTCGACTTTAGTTGTGAATAAGAAGTAAAGGATTCCGGTTTCTAACACAGGTACAAATATTAAAATTATATAATGTCCCAAAAGCCTACGTAAAATCAGATGCTTTTTTTGGCTCAACTGAAGAGGTTCACGTACTTTGAGTTAACTTTGTGATCGACAGGGATCCAAAATGATTATTAGTTACTGAAGTTATGAAATACCGCAATTATGACAATAACATGAAAGAAGGTTTCAATACGCTACAACATAAGTAGAAGAAGACTTATTGCATCAATTTTATCAGGTTTGGTTCCCCAAATCAAGGAAAAATGCGGTGCTTATGCCAGTGGGGCGACTAAAAAACGCATTATTCGTAGTTCCAAATGTTGGGAGAGATTTAAAAAACAAAAAAAAACCACACCTCAAAGCCCACGCACCCGTTTTGGAGAGAGGTATAGCACAATGTCGGGTTTTTCGATCAGAAAACATTTTATCTGGGTGGTCCTGACGAGATTAAATAATACTTCCAAGACGTACGATAGGAATAATATGTTTTAAGTCACCACCACACTTGTTAATGGAGTAACAATTTGTCGGGAGGAGTAGCATATTGTGGAAGTTGTGAACTGCAGTTGGTTTTTTCAGAATTAAACGTCTGCAAGATGGATTAAACAGTTGACTGAAGACCGAAATGTGAGAATGTTTGAGTTATAATCATACTCCCCGGACCTAAGCATTAGGGGGGAAATATGGGGCATTTTGTACACGGGGGTGAGAGACAATTTGAAGATACCGCGACCTTTATTGATACCCTGCCTGCTACACATGCCTTGTTGCTGCTGTACTCTCAATTCTAATTAAAATGTATATATTCTGTTAACAGGCTATATCTTCTAAACCTCTAAGTCAAAATGTATGTATCATATACCAAAAAATGTGAAACTTTACGTATTACAACATATTGAAAATAAATAATCGTTAGAGCCGTTTTGTCATAAATCGCCAAAATGTAAGCAAAAAAAAACTTAATTTTACCTGTAAATTGTTACCTGAGTACTAGCGGGAAATTCAAAAAATCGTAGAACAAACATTTCTAGATTTTCGAAAAGAAATGAATCCCCATCATTACATTTTCGCTTTTTTAGCGCGTTGATACAAACAAACAAACAGACATACAAACTGACTTTTCATTTAATTTTGAGAAGTCCACTAAAATTTTCAAATAAAATTAATTTTTTAACCAGATGTCCGATTTGGGTCATCGAGGTATCAAAATCGAATTTTGATAAGAATTTTTTAAAAATAAACAAATTTACCAAAAAGGCCCACCGGCCCTATTAGCTGCGATCGTTTAAATTTTGACCCTCCCATTTACACCCCCTTATTTCATTTTGTAGTTTAGGACTAAACCGTTCGATCGGTATATAACTTGATCTGATCGGACAGTCGTAGCAAATTTTCCAAACTAGCTGTATATATTGCTAGTCGGCTTTCGCACCCTTCGTGCTGCTTTCGTCACTAGGGCGGACTGCGGTCCGCAGTGATCTCACAGTCATGTGATAAAGTGGTCATGATCATAACACTTAATTCCGAAAACCTTTGAACAAAACTATCACTTTCTAAAATATGGCCCTTGTAACGTTCGATACTTTCGCAGAAATGCGTAGATATTTTTGGTACTAATATATACTATCAACAACAAGTTGAACTTACCGACCCCACCCCCCGCCCCCTTGTGTAAAGTTGCCCACGTCTTTGGCATAATATGATTTGCATAATGCTGAGTAAATAAGCCGTCGTTTCAGGCGAGCGTAAATTGAAATCGTATAATTAACATAAGTAATGCGCATTGTTTCTGCGGATGACAAGACAACTAAGCATCTGGGAACAGCTGAGCAGCTTTGGAGACGGATAAGTGGTTAAATGGGAGATTTGGTGTCGAATGAGTGTGGCACCCACCTGAAAGATGTGCTCCACCTTGCCCTTGATCTTCTCCTCCTCGGGGCACTCGTCGGGCAGCCGGCCCATCAGCTCGTAGATGGCAGTTACAATGTCAGTCATTTCTTCCCTCGTAATGAAGCCGTCGCCATTGATGTCATACAACGAAAAGGTCCAGCGCAGTTTCTCCTCAACGGAACCGCGAGACAGTATTGAAAGTCCTTGAACAAAATCCTGTGGCAAATGAAAAATAGGACAACGTAAATACACATTGCAACAACATTTACAAATGAATTTGCAGATACAGATACAGATACAGAGATGCTAGAAGATAATTAGAGGTAATCGCAAAACTAATGCTAGAACACAACAAAAGCGACAACATACCCACAAGAAATTTCAAATATGTTTTAAGTCATTACTCGTACACCGTACACCGGACACCGTACACCGCAGTGCACCGTTCATGGGCAAGTACATTGCTACCCTCCCTCTAACTACCTTTACCTCACGGCTGTCCACTGCTCAGCTCCAAATGGGAGCGTCGACAGTGTCGTATGCTGTTGAAGTGGATATATATTTCAGTTCATGGTATGACAAATGTGTCTAGTTAATAACAGGATGTTTGCAAAAAGTTTCAGCTAGTACAAAGAAGGTGTCAGTATATTCCTGACCTGTGTCTGTTGAGGTGCTTAGATATGGGAAGCTTAAAACTCGGATCGCAGCTGGCAAACAACTTTTCTTTCTTAACAATCGATGTTTTTTGAAAATATTTTTTTTTGTTGATTTATTTAAGCCATTTGAACAATAGCGGACTGCACTTGGCTAATATATCACTGTGCGTTGCACGTGACAGGTCCGAGTAAAGCAAGCTTTGTATTCTTAGGAGCGCTGTAATTCGGATGTTGCCAAATACGAATAATCAAATACATGAGTGGAACAAGATAGATTATCCAAAAAGCGTTGAGAAGTGAGGACTGAGTTCTATGCAATTACACTAGGCAACAAATTTGGACTTTATCTTCTGAATTGAACCTAACTGACTTTTTTGCATAAATTTCGAGCCCCAAAATTGTTTTTCTATAGCAGAATTTTTTTATTTTAATTTTTTTAAATTTGGTTTTATGTCTTGCCGTTTTTTAGAGATGCGCCCACTTTTGTCATCATTACTCCAGAATGCAAAAACCGATTTTCCTGATGACTAATGAATATATCTGTAATTCATCCATACACAGTCTAAGATTTAACCCAGCAGTTAAAGAGCTGTTAATTTTTGAATTAAGAAAATGTTGTTTTTTTTTAAACTTTTTTAGCAGTTTTGAGCCAATTTTGGTAAGGATATATAAGACAACAAATAATACACATTTTGTGAGTTTGGTTAAAATATGTTAGAAAATAAGAAAGTTTTTCACACTAAAGGTGGATTTTCAACCGATCGTTCCTATGGCAGCTGTATTGAATAGTGAACCTATATCAACCAAATTTGGCTAGAATGTAAAAGGCAACATAAGATACATAAAATATGAATTTGATTGAGATATCGTAAAAAATGAGAAAATTTTTAATACCAAACCTTGATTTTCTACCTTGATTTCAACCAAATTTGGTCAAAATGCGTAAGACAACAGCATATTGATTTCCTGTGAGCGTAGTTAGGATATCTCAATATCTCAAGAAAGTCATAAAAATCGACAAAAACATCCCTTGATATAAAATATTATAATATGGCCGTTTCTCCATAGATTTCAATGAGTCATATCTTAAACGACGGTCAATTGATGCAGCTTTGCAAAAAATAATTAAACTGCAGCTCAGAATTTTTTTCGAGCTTTCTTTGAATGTGTATGGACGGAGTTAACATACTGATAAATTCATAAGCTTTCAGGAAAGTAAAGCTTTTGAATATCGGTTCTGGCATTCTGGAGTAATGATGATTAAAGAGGGGTAACAAAATAAAATGTTTTTCGTCTTTTGGGGCCCCAAATCTATCCAAAAAGGTCGCTTTGGTTCAATTTGGGCTGTTGCCTAGTGTTATCTTTGAAAATATAGGTATTTTTGGGGACAGGAAATTCTCGCTCAACGTAACCCTTTTAAGTTAAGAGCTTTTCTCTGATATCGTGATCCGATTTCATGCTAAATTAGTCAAGATGCATAATACAATAGAAATATAGCATTTGTTGGTTTGGTTCAAATATATAAAGAAATTAGAAAGTTTTTCATATCCCTTAATATCACGGGTGGGCAGCCGAGTTCTGCAAGTGATCTTTATTTCTGTTCAGTTAAGAGTAGTTGAGAAAGCAGGTGACTTACGGTTTCTCCTACTAATAATGTAAGAGTCTTAATTTTTTTCTTAATTTTTAAACTGCAACTAGTCGCTTTTTCTGTCGATTTTGTAAATTTTTGGAAAACTTTAACAGACAGATAACTTTACAGAATGAATGGCTTCAAAACAGTTTAAGGTGTCATTAAAAAACTGGTCCTTAGGGAATTTTATGTTCTCGTTGACTTTTTTAGACCAAAATTCTTAGTTTTGTAGCCAAAATATTAATTTTAGAACATTTTTTTTCTATCGACCACTGATTTCAAACTATGCATTTAAAAAATTTAATTTTTTCTTTTCAATTAAAATTTAATTAATTATTTTTTTTTACCAATGAAAACATTTAAATACTAACAAAAAATTATAAAACAAAAGCTAAAAAAAAATTGGGGCTTTAATTTTGCGTCAATTAAATAGCACATGAGCGTACTTTTATGGTTATATTTGGTAAGAGGACTAAAACATTTTTGTGTATCATTGTTGTTAGTTCTTAATCTTTTATATAAATACGTATCAGCTCTAGAAATTGACAAGTTTTAAAGTCTTTTATTTATTCATTTTTTCTTAAAATTCATATTTATTCATTTTAAGAAACAAATCCAGCGACATTTCCTCCATTGTTGCATTTGTTGCCGCTTAAGTTTAACGTTGGAAATTTAATAAAAGAAAAACTGCCGTGCAAATCGTGCATAAAACACCTCGAAACTCAATGTGAGCTTAATTGAAAAGCGGAAGTCTACTTAGTCAGCTGTCTCTGGTCACACACACAGTCGTAAGCCTCACTCGGGGGAAGGAGAAGAGAATGAAGTAAGTATGTAGTACATGCACGCTTTATATCGAGAACGTGCCTTATAGTCATTACAATTTTAGGTCATTATTCACAATACGAAAATGGCGATCAGGCAAAAAGGCAAAGGCGATAGGTTTCGTTTCATTGTCAGATAAGCGACTGTCTCTCTATGTGTCTGTGTGTGTGGGGGTGTGGGTTGTGTGTATAACTGCAGTAGTTGACTGCCTTTTGTTTGGTCTGTATTTGCTTCAAATCGCACTTGTGTCTTGGCTAGGCTGCCCCCTACAAGTTGGCGTTAAAATCGTCATAATTCATCGTTTCAATGGCGTCGCAGCCAACACGTGCTGCCATTGTGCTAGGGTGAAGTTACCCCAACTACAGTTACTACAACCACTTCCTTCCAACTGAGGGCTATGGCATATTTTGCATATCCAATAGGCGTGGCCCTTGGGGCCGGAAGTGAAGTTCATGTTCGGACGTTAGCACCCAGGACAGGCATTAAGGCAGTCGGGTAGTCGGGCAGTCGGGCAGTCAGCGAACAAAACTGTAAAATTATTTGCAATTTGCATGCGATGTCTTCCTTGACACGCCCCCAGTCGCCGCCATTTGCCACGATTTGCATGCGCATATTTATTTGATTTCCGGTCTTTCTTCACCTCTTCTTCTTCAACTCGCTTTGTTCATCTGCATTTTTTGTGTGCAATAGAAATATTGACAATGACAGCTACAGCAACAACAACAACAACCACTGCGACAGCGAAAGCGACAGCGACAGCGACATGAACACCGCACGCGAGTTTACTATGTATTTTGAGATAGGCCCTCCTCCTCTCTCCTCTCTCCCCCGACCGGTATGTCACCCACTTGCGCTGCATTTTATTTCAATTTTGAGACATTTCACTTGATTTTTTGACTTTTGTTTCGATTGCTTTCTACTTTGCTCACAGCTCTTTGGGGCTTTTGAACATTCAGTATACCTTTGTAAAGGGAATAATAATTTTAATAATGAGTAACGTATGATCAGGATGATGTAATATCACACAAAAAAACCTAAACACGAGGTAGTGACGAAAGCATATTCTAGCCCCGAAATTTCTGATTTCCCATTTTGTGACGAACGAAATTAAGTTTAATTTAAAAATATTAAATAAAAAAACAATACCTGAAAATTGGCATTCTGCACTGTTCGCAAAAAAGGTTTAGATTTTTTGTACACAAAAATTACCTTTTTCGCAGTGCCCAATGCCAATTTTCAGGTATTGTTTTTTTTTTATATTTATTTAATTTTTTTATATTAAACTTAATTTCGTTCATCACAAAATGTGACGCGTACTTTTAATTAAAATTAAAAAAAAATAAAAAATTTTACCAAAAGGCCCTCCCACTTACACCCCTGTATCTTATGAGACAGGCAAATCAGAAAAAGTTATAGTATGCCATTTTGTAAGTTAGGACTAAACCTTTCGATCGGTATATAATTCGGACAGTCATAGCTAATTTTCCATATTAACTGTATATATTGCTAGTCGCCTTTCGCACTCTTCGTGTTGCTTTCGTCACTAGAGCAAACTGCCCTCCGCAGTGATAATGAAATAATACCCCAATTTCAAAAATGAAATAACACCCCAATTTTTGTTTTAGTTTTTTTTTTGTATATTTCATTGCTTTTTACACAATATGTAATATATATAATTCGGGCTGTGTTCTGTTATATAACGAAAGTGGAAAAAGAAACTCGAATAGAGGGCGATTTATCCAAGACTAAATTAGATTTTTTTAATTTAATTTTAAAGTTTTTGTACAAAATAAACTTTTTTAATGTTGCTTTGTGCAACTTATCAATATTATGGCCCGTTTACCAACACTACTCTTTTATCTGGTATGTCACTAAGGAAGCCGTAGATAAAAATCTTTTTTTTTAAATCGCCTGCGGCTCTTCTTTCTTAACGCTATTATTTCTATCAATTATGCATTCATTAGGAGGATTGCACAGACTCCTAATGACCATGAATATCTCATGAATCCTTTCCATGGGGTCTGCCAACATCTTTTGGATTGGAATTTGAAATTGAATGAAATTTATCTTTTTCATATTATATTATCTTTTAATTCAGATTTTTCACAATAAAAGAGGCCATAAAATGAATAGATTACAAAAGTATTGTTTGTAAATGGGCCATTATAGTCACAGATTGCAAAAAGCAACAACAAAAAAGTGAAATTTTTATGGAATCTTTAGAATTCTATTCAAAAAATAATAAAACAACACTTAACCATAATTCCAAATAAAAAAAATGAACTAACTCCCCAAAAATTGGTTTTGGGGCCTTATTTCATTTCTTATTTTGTTATGAAATAAGACCCCAATTTTCATTGGGAATGAAGGCCCCAAAAAAGGAAATAACACCACAAATTTTATAAAACTCGTTGTTGTTGTTGTTTCCTGTATAATTTGTTGGGGCCTTATTTCACAGAGCCATCCTGATTGACTTTAACTTACCTCAAAGCTGACAATGCCACTGTGATCCTGATCCAGCGTATTGAATACATAATGGGCATATAATGTTGGATTTGCTGTTATAGTTGTTGTTGTTATTGATGTAGTGTTGTTGTTGTTGTTGTTGTAAGTAAAAACAAGAAAAGAAATGCGTTAAATGGGAGTGTACATATTTAGGAAGCCCAGACATAAAAGTCTTCGGCTTTTAACAACAACAAATACAAATTCATAACTTGAAACATACAAACGCACACATATAATCTTAGACACACACACTTAAACATATACAGGCGATTACATTTAGAAGTGTTTCGATAAACTATGCGACAAGAAAATAAACTGCGATTGAACATACATAGCATGTGGAAATGAGACGGAAGTGATTTTCATGACGAATAAGCAGTGGGATATGAATGAGTTTGTGAGAGTAAAGCTGAAGTTAAAAAGAAAGTGCAAATTAAATTTTGTCCTGTTCTGTTCTGTGTTTCTCGGAAGTTGAACGTTAAGATGAGAGCTCTACCTTGCTGCTCTGCTGTGTCATTGTTGGCTCTCAACTTTTATGGGGGCTCGACCCTGTTCACTTTCCTTGCGGCAGACTTGCCAGGCTCGACGATGCTACCGCAATGCTGCCCTTCTTCCAGCATACTTAAACTGTTGCAACTAACTTCCGTTTGTCAACCACAAAGTTTTTGCTTATCGCTACAAGTCAACATGGTCCGAAAGAGGACTTTAGACTTGAGAATCAACCACAGGAGCGACTCAAACCCCTAAATTTCAGAGTGTCTCGAATTTCTCAAACTTCCTTAAGCTGCCGTCATACGACCGGTATTTTATCATTTACATTATTCGCATCGATTTTCAAGTCATACCAAAAGCCCATCACTGCTTCTTCTGAACAGTTTCAAACAAAACTGTGTTTTTTTTATAACAAAAAGTGCCTGCGAAATTTCGGTCGTGTGTACGCAACTTTAGCGAGGGCTTCGAAAATGTTCTGTTAATTATGTGAGTATGGTTGAGTGTGGTTGCCATCATAAGAAAGTGTGAGTGTGTGTGTGTGAGTGTGATAAGTTGCCAAATGCTCAACAAATTATGCCACGTGTTTGCCAGATATCACACACCCTATATCAGAAAATATTACGTTAGGGTATGCTTTGCTTGGGAGAACGTACATACATATATGTAACATCCCTGAAGAACTGAATTTCCTTTTTCTTGATTTTCCCTTACGTTTCAATGATGTTGTTGTTAGTTTTGTAATAATACTGCCAGCGTCAACTGGCCGTTGCTTTTTTGAAACATAAAATTTGAACCAATTGGTACATTATTGTTAGGTACAAAATTTCAACCGTGGCTCAATGGTTAGAGTCGCCAAAAAACAGAACTTTTCAGTTCGGGGTCCCCGGTTCGAATGCCTCTAAAAAAGAACAGCCATGAAAAAAACAAAAATTTAATACAATATACATCAAAAAGAAAAAAAAATACAGTAAATAAGTTATAATAAAACAAATAAAAAAACAAAAACCAAAAAAAAAAACTCAAAATTAAAAAAATACATTCGAAATAATTTTTTGTTAGTTTAGTGCCCGAGGATTTCTTGGCAGAGTTCCTCGAGGAGAAATGTATAGAGAAGCTTCCTCATTCTTCGTTCCTATGAACTCTCAATGTTAAATTCCTCAAACATTTTCATACAACCTCCTCGATGTTTCCTCAATGAGCAGGGAATGTTCCTCAACTTTTCCTCAATATTTCTTTGAGGACCAGTTCTTCTGGGCTCTCATCTGGATTATGTCTGTTTTGGTGTGTCTATTAAGATGCTTAGACAAATTCCTTCACTTGCGATATCTGCATACTTGTCGCCTACTTTTGTTAATAGGAGATAAGCTTTTCCTACCTGTAATGTTGAAGCTTCTTTAAAGCCACCTTTACTGCAACATTTCATAATCCTTAACTCGACACGCCCTCTGGCGGGCACTTGGAGCAAATGCTTTTATCTGGTCGTCACATCACATTTAGATTATTGCCAAACAATCGCTCATTTGTACCGTTTATGGTTACGACTTGATGCTCAGCCCCTCCTCACCACTTACTATATAAGTAGTACACGTACCTACACTGATAAAACAAATGTTCTAAAATCAAGATTTTGGTCTCAGAACTAAGATTTTTGGTCTAAAAAATGCGTCGAAAACATAAAACATACTGGTTTCAAGAATATTTAAGATAAAACCAATAAATAAAATTTTTTTTTTAATTTTTTTTAATTTTATATATATTTATATATATTTTATTTTGTCTTGGTAATTTTATCAATGTTATTTTAATATGGAACCAGTGGGGCTCGAACCACCGCCTACTGCTTCACAACTGAAGCGATTTTTCTAACCAGAGCGCCACAATTTATACCTTCCTAACAAATTAAGATTTGTATTCTTATGTTAAGATTTTATGATTTTTTTAGACCCCGTACTTAAAAAAAGTACAGGGGTCTATTGGGTGTGTTAATAATAAGATTTATGTTCTTGATTTTAGAAGCAGTTCTTTTCTTTTTTTAGTGTAGAGGTGCAGCTGCACATCTCCCACAACAATCTCTCTGCCGATCGATTCTCTTCTGCTGCTCCCTTAATGGCCACACAATGTTTACACCTCTTTTAGGGTCTGACAGAAAAATGCAGTTCATAAAATGAGCGCTCGCAAAGAGCAATTTTATGTGATGTGGTTTGGCCTTTATGCGTTGACGACTCCGTCAGTCTAACTGATTGTTGAGAAGAGGCTTTGATGGGGTCTCGAATTGGCACTGTATAGGGTATCGGGTATGGGGTATCGGATGTGGGGTATGGGGTATGGGGTATCGGGTATCGGGTATCGTATTGTTTTGCGCCGCAGCGTCGCGACGCATCGCGCAATGCCAAAAATGTATTTGTCAAAGTTTATTGTCGTCGTTTTATACTTAATGTGTTTTTATGACGCATGACGCGATGGTATAGCCCCTCAATACGCCCAAAAACCACAGGCAAGGTCAAAGCTCAAAGCTCAAAGGCACAGATCTGGCATCGGTGTTTGTTTCGCTTGATTCCGTTGCTGTTGCTCTGCCAGATATGTTTTTACTTTGCCGAAATCAAAATGACTGTAAATGTGCCATGTAAAAATTGTTATAAAACTTGTGCCGCAAATTCGCAATACGCCACGGTAAAACACACGAAAAACAAAGAAATCTGAGGCAACACCATATATATATATATATATATATATGAGTAGATGTTATATGCCCGCTAATGTGGAAGAGGCACGACACGGAGCAGAATGAACCGTGAACCGAAGCTGGAAGCTGAGCAAGTGAAATGCCAAAGCGTCGAAATTGTGACTGGAACAAAAGTAATAAATCACCAGCTTTGATGATGATTTTTTGTTGGTTTTTGGTTGTACTGGCATTAGGCTACGCTGCACATTTCCACCACCCGCCCTCCATTTTCTCGTCACGCCTTTACTACTCATCGGGGTCGGAGTGGCAAAGCGGCTTATCAAAATAAAAAATGATTTCATTATTTATTTTTTATCAGATAACTGAGGCGCAGCATGTCTCGTGTTTACTTCGCTTTTTTACAAGCGTTTCCGCTTGTCGAAGTCGATGCTTGTTTGTCAGCTTTACCGCTAAAGCTCCACGTCCATTTTCCATCTTCCATCTTCCAGCTTCATCTTCAGCTTCAACTCCATTTTCACTTTCACCCAGACTGTCATGTTACATGTTCACACATCTTTTCCTCTCAAAGAATTGCTCACATTTTGCAAGACAGGCAGGCCGAATAAGTTTATTATAATAATTTAGTGTCAAACATGTGTTAAAAATTGATGTTCTTTATACCATTTGCCGAGGGTATAATAAGTTTGTGCAAAGCATGTACGTGTGTCTGATCTCAGAGATGGTATGAGCTAGAAGCATTTAATTTGGTACATAGACTCCTTATCAGGGAATAATACTGAAACCGGTACAGGAACCGTAAACCGAAATTAACCGTTTTGTTTTGAGTACCGGAACCGGAACCGGAACCGAAATAAATTTGTTTATAAGAACCGAAAACCGAAACGTTTGTACCAGTACGCTTTCGGTACACTTTTCGAAAAATAATTTATGTTTTTTTGTATGTATACCATTTTAAATAAACTTTAAATAACTTTAAATTTAGGTTAAGTTTATCTCGATAGAATACAAACATATAGTGCGTGTGTATGTACAAATCTGTTAATATATTTTTGTTTTATAACATTTATTTTTTTTTTGTTTTAATTTAATTGCTGTACCGGTAAGTCTCGGTACTGATAACGGAACCGAAAAGAAAAAACCGAAATAGAACCGTTTATTTTAAAATATAAATATTCCATCTGCCACATGTTCCATAACAAATTTCCGTTGCGTCATAATAATCAGATAATATGCTTGGAAGTTATTCAAGAAAAATAACAGATAGCATCGGACAAAAATAAAAGAAGAAAAAAGTAGATCTATAACATATTTACATGCAGGGTATTTTCAACTTGTGCTATTTATTTTTATACCCTGAGCCCATTGAAAATGGGCAATAAAGGGTATAATGTGTTTGGCAAAATGTATGTAACAGGCAGAAGGGGGCGTGGCAGATCCCATAAAGTATATATGGTACATTCTTGCTCAGGATCAACAGCCGAGTTGATCTAGCCATGTCCGTCTGTTTGTCCGTCCGTTTGTTTAAGCGCGTCGATCTCAGAGACCATAAGACCTATAGACTTCAAACTGGGTAAGTAGGTTCCTGGATACCGTACGCAGATCAAGTTTTTTTTTTTAAGATCGGACCTCTATATCATATGCTGCCATAGGAACGATGCTTCGACAGTAAAGTTTTAGTGTGAAAATTTTTTTCGTTTTTTTAGATATCTTAACCAAACGGACGGAATATGCATTTTGGTTGGTATTATACATTCTAAGCAGATTTAGTTGAAATAGGTCAACTATATCATATGGCTGCCATAGAGACTTTCAGTCCAAAATTAAGTTTTAGTCTGAAAAGTTTTTTTTTTTTTTTAGATATCTTAAACATACTCATAGAATATGCATGTAAGATGTGTTATTTATCCTGACCGAATTTGGTACAGATCGGTTTCCTTTATGAAATAGGAAAAAACCGGTCAAAAATCAACTTTTAGTACAGAGTACCTGTGCACAGGGTATCCTACTGTCGAGCGCGCTCGATTGTAGCAGCCCACTCGTTATTGTGGCACAGGGGATTAGGAGATGACGGCCAAGTAAATATAGGACAGCCTAAAGCAAAAATAATCATAATCATAAGTTTTAAGTAAAATTTATTGTGGACAACGAGTCGGGCCTTCCGGTAGTTCCTGCCCTATATACTTATAAGGAAGTATATGTGCAGGGTTTGTACTCCTTTTCGGCCAACTTATGAATTGAGGGCCGCTCCCGAAAATTCCACACAGATCCTTAAACCCGCCATTTTAAATGAGAATATATATATATTTACATTTATACGTATATGTCACATACATATGCACATACATAAATAAATAGACAGATTTACAAACAAATGAGTTTGCAAATTTTTTGTGGTAAATCACCCTTAGCAAAAAGTTGTATTTTTATTTTAAAGGGAATTCTTGTTATTTAAAAGATATTCTACAAATTTCATTTTCGAAACAAAATTAACATTTCTTTGTTCGAAATTCGGTAGGTCTTATCGTCAGATGCTGTTAAAGGTTGGCTTTCATTTTGGTACATTAAGTCGATTGGTCAGTCAGTCAGTCAGCCAGTTAGCCTTCCAATCAGACGGTCAGTCAGTCAGTCAGTTTGTCAGTCAGTCTGTCAGTCAGTTAGTTAGTTAGTCGGTCAGTAACTCATTATCCACGCCTTAACTTGGCTGGCTTTGTGGCTCGGCTTTTATTTATGGCAGCAGTCGCGTGGTAAAAAGTAAATGAGCAAATTTACTTGTTATTCAAACGAGGTCAAGTGGGTGGGAAGGGTGACCTTTCATTCATGATGGCTGCCTTGCTTGGCCCTGCCCTGCCCTGCCCTGCATCCTTACAGTCCACCGCAACAGTCTCTTCTCTATGGCCAACCCAACCCAACCCAACCCACTTTGCCCAGCCCAGGCCAGTCGCGACTTGTGAAACATGATTTTGCTTTTTATACTTTGCTAATTTGCTCTCTCAACATTTCAGTTTTACAAGTCAAGGGTCCAAGTTGAAATTCTATGGGGCTATCAAGGGGAAAGCCGCCCATTTGAAAGTGGCAGTGGCACAATTCTTTGAGACCTTCCCTGTACTCATGTGCATCTATTTATCAATTCCTATCCCCCATTTTGACCAACATACAAAGCCTTACTCAATAGCTGACGCTGTTCTTTGTTTTGGTCACTGACAAAAGAGCCAATAATAACGATAATACATACATATATACGACTACATGCTGGAAACGAAATGCTTTTGGAAATGGTCAAGAGCCAGTATCCAATGGATTGACCAATATCAAAGGCTTCTGCGATTGAGCCATTTTCTTCCTCCTTTTGAATGCGGGATGTCCAGACGATACTAAGTGGATTGATAACTGATAACAATAAAAACAAAATGACCCTGATGTTTGGGTCACTTACCCAACACTAACTTGACAAAGAATGTGAATTGATTTGCTTTGAGTTCAAAACGGTTTAAGAAACTGACTTGAATTGAATTTTGGTCTAATTAGAAGTCAGTTTAATTATAAAGACTTCTTACGAATACCCATGTATACAGTGTAGCCCTAGAGCAAAATGTTCTAAAAATTTTAATATTTACTCTTTGATTTAACCATTTTAATGAATGATATATTGTTTAATCGCGGTCTCGACTTGATTAACACGTTGGGGTCAAAAAAAGGTATATTGCAATCTTTTATCAATTGGTAAATAATTTCAAATTATTAATAAACAGATTGTTGAAATTTAATTTTATTCTAGATTGTAGGACTAAATTGTGATATTACTTCCAGTTTCTTAAATCTCTATAATTTAACTTTATGCATTGTTTGCCCAACGAAAATATTGAATAGGATTGGGTGGAAAATATGCGTTATCGGGTGCATTTCCTTTTGGGCTTGAAAAATAATTTCATGGTCATCAGAAATTGAATTTTTTCGCACTTACGATACATTTATGTTTATTGAAAAATAGACATTATCACATACAACGCAATTTACAGAGAGATTTCGACGTACCCATAGCGATTTCCGTTATAATTACCAGATAATACGTTTTGGGTTTCAAAACAAGATTGCATCAAACATTGGCATTTGGAAAATTGTTACATACGATTTTCAAGCCAAAGGGACGGTAGACCACGGTGTTTACATTAAAAACAATGTATTTTTTAATACATCATAGTTAATATGTGATATTTAAATGAAATCAAAGTATTTAAAAGTCTAAAAATAATTTAGAATAATTAAACTATAGTAATCATCACCATGTGTACTAAATACTTTTATTTTACATATTTATTTTAACTATTCTTTCTTTCTCTTCCATTGTATCTTTAATATTAAAATGTAGCTGATTTATATTTTTATTTAAAATTTGTATATTAAACTTAATATGGTTCGTCACAAAATTGTATATGAGACATTTTGTGTGTAATAATATAAAATTTTCTTTAATCAAGATATAATTATGATATAATTATTATGTCAATGTTTGTGAATTATATTTGCATTACTTTCTTCGATTCTAGTGAAATTAAATTCTAATAGATCTAACAACACTTAATAAAAAAGTTGCAGTTAAAGTATGGAATTTAGGTATGTAAAGCTTTGTGTTTTTTTATTGCGAATTGCAATTTGCGATAATAAGTATCTAATGCACGATCTGAGCTACATGCAATGGGTTGAGATGAACAAAAATTTATATTACTATTGATTATTTGTTATCGCTATTCTGAATTTGTACGAGCGTAGTCGATAATGCAACTAAACGAGAAACAAGTAATATAGGCAAGCGTTAGTTAATTTACTAATTCAAGTCACAAATGTTAACGAAACAAATTATACTGTACCGCACGAACCTCCCTGTGGGAAGAATTGTGAGTAGATCACTTTGAAGGTATCCTCCTTGACAACACCCGTGGGGCATTCAGCCTTAAAACCCCGGTAAATTCGTTTGATTTCATCCTCTGTGAAGCGGGTGGCACGACTCAGGGCACTCAATGAGTCTGGTCTGTAGCGAGCAGGCGTCTCAAATTCTTCTAGTTCGGAATCTGTCAAAATATATGCAGACCAAAGCGTAATGCGTAAAGAGTCAAGAGAGAAAAAAAGGGAAGAGAAAGAGTAAGCAATGCATGAGTGGATAAGTTGTATTAAGCAATATTTATGGGAAAATGCTATACAGGGGTGCCTCAGAATCCGAAACCAACCGAAAATCTCCCAAAAATGTATGCAACTGAAAATCTCTCAAAAATTAATGCAGCTTTCGGTTGGTTTTGCTTTCTGTTCCACCATTGACATTGATCACAAAGAAAATGTTTTAATATTTAAATCCCTTAAATGACTCATTCATACACAGTCTAATAGCCTATTTCCACGACCACTCACATTTGGCTCATTCGCGCACATTTGGATGTGGCTCAATTTTGGCTTTCCACGACCAAATGTGACACATTCAATGGAGTTGCCATGTAACCAGAATAAATCAGCTGTTTGATTTCTGTGCACATATAATAAAAAGCTGACAATAATAGCAATTTAATATTTATATTGAAATTATAATTGGCGAAAATTAAATGCCTTCAGTTTTTGTTGAACAAAACACCTGGGTTAGGTGATAATTGCTTTTTAGCTCGATACCCAAAAAATGGGTATTTAGCTCGATACCCAAAAAATGGGTATAGAGCCTATTAGATTCGTGTCGATTATGGTACAGAATTTTGAACACATATATCTCCGCAACTATAAAAGTAAGAGCAACCAAATTTGGTGACAGTACTCCTAGGATGTTGATCTATACTAAGTTTGTATTTAAATTTGACCCCGCCCACGTCCGCCCACGTAAATGATATAAAATCTAATAACAAGAGCACTATTAAAGCTACAGCATTGAGACTTGGCACACAGGATGGGGGGACGAGTCCTGAGGTGTGCTGAAAATTTCATTGAGATCGGTTTATAAACAGGGAAGTAGTTTGAGAAAATATGATATATGGAGAAAATATAATCACCTGGATCTCAGAGACTATAAGAGATAGAGATTCCAAATTTGGTGACAATACTGCTATGTTGCACACGCAGATCAAGTTTATTTTAGAATTTTGCCACGCCCCCCAATTATCCTGTAATCGACAAAAAACTAAAATATCCAAATACAAGGCCAATTTAATAGGTACAGATGTCAAAATCTGCACACACACTAAACACAATTTTGATAATGCATCCTGAAAACTGCATTGCAATCGGATAACAAATACAGAAGATATTAAATCAAAACTTCACATTTCTCATGCCTACGTGCAGTGGCCAGATTTTGGTACAAAACTTGCAGCAATGCATGCGATTTGTGGGTACATTGGACTCGGGATCAAAACAACTCTTTGTTTTGAACCAAATTATTTATTATTATTTTTATTTTTTTATTTTTTTTTTCATTGCATTAAATTAATTACATACTTTTTAAATGAATACTTTACATACTTAATCAATAATTTTATGTGATGCACATTTTGCAATCAGTACCATGAATTAGCAGCAAAACGAATTTGGTTCTATAAATAGCTTTATTTGCACATGTATGTATGTGTGTATGTAGGGCTTCTCTTCTAACGCGCGAGACATAATTGAAACAAAAGAAACGTGCAAAACGGACAACGAAAAAAAATGATATACATTGATATTGCCACATGCAAATATAATGCTCCGATGGCTCTGATGATAGAGCCGTGTATTTCGAGGCGATGAGTCGAGAGTTCGAATCCCGTTTCAATCTTGCCCATGTGCCACTTTTTTTTTTTTTTTTTGTCAACTATTTCCTTTTTTTTTGTCAACTATTTTCTTTATACTTCTAATTAATTATTTAATACAAAAATCTGTATTTTATTATTCACGTATTGTATTATAGTTAGTATTAATTCCAGTTCTGTCACAGACTAGCACCCCTAACTGTAGGCTATAGGATAGCATATAGTCTGTAGCATTTTATGTTGACCATATTTTACTGAAATTGAATTAATCGGTTGTGAACGTTTGGGTATCGAGCAAGTTACAGTCGAGTGCGCTCGACTGTAGACATACCACACCTCATCGCGAGCGAAACGAGTCGGGGGTAGGCGAGCGAAGCGAGCAGGGGGCGGAGCCCCCTTGTTTTCTCTAGTATATCGATAAGCATCGGGTGTTCGATAAAAAAAATACTGAAAATACTGGCAAAAAATCGGCACATTCATTTTGGATGAGCCAAAAAGATCATTCGGATTTTGTACTGAAATGAAGTTTACATTCGGGCCGGATGATGAAAATGGCGTCGAATGTGCCGCATGTGCTGTCGTGGAAATAGGCTATAACTTTACTTAAAAAATTGCCATGTTAGGTGAACAAATTTCTAATTATAATTATTATTATAATTTGATTTAAAATTTTGTATATAGTGTGGGAAAAAGGTTTTTATTGTGAAATAATAGATATGGAGTTTTAGAAAGAATTCAACTGGTTCTTCCGTTATTAAAAGCTGCTTTACTTGTACTAAATTTGAAATTAATTTCTGCTGAATGGCATAATAACTTCATTAAGATGTACGATACTATTTTTGTGATACCGATACCAAGATAATACGGACAGAGGAGGTTAATTAATTAAATAATTAATTCCCAAGACTCATAGCTAACAATTTTGTAGCTTCCTAAATCCACACAGAATTGTATCACATCAAATATCACAAATTAATTTTTAATTTTGTATCTTTCCTTTCTTTAAGGGTGTTCAGTTCTAATTCCAACTACACCTGATATGGAAATCTAAAATAATTTTTTAAAGGCTTATATGGGCACCGTAGGCGTGGTCGAATAGGTCAAAACTTTTACAAAATGAACGTGTACCAACTTTTAGGGCTGCATCTAAATTTTTCGAATTACTACCCAACAATTTAGTCATTTACACAACTGTGCATTATTTGAACAACTTTACTTTAAAAACATTCACTTGTCTTTCAGTTAGTTAGCTGAGAACTTAAATAGAGATTGGAAAATTAGGCCACAAATCATACTTTCTCTGATACGAGTGTCTTTCCCTTTTACAGCATAGCCAATAGACTTTTCTAATGTAAAAATTTCAAGAAATAACTTTTACTAGACCTTTGCATATTATATTGGTTTTCAGGCGATTTGAATGATGCTGTCCATCTGGATCTGGCGGAACAAGGAAGCTGCCACTTCCTTTGAAATTCCATTTTTTAGGTACATTTTCTTGGCCTTGTTGCTCCGTGGTTCGTTTTGTCCTTTGATAGTTATTTTTCTATTCTGTTGGCATTTCTTTTGCTGCCACAGTCGGGAGAAGTCTAAAGCTTAGTTTTATGACTGTGCATTTGTTATCCAGCTCGCAAGTTGAGTTCCCGCTAGTTGTGAGCTGCCTGATTCAGTTGCCAGTTACCAAAAGGCATGTGACATTGTGACATTGTGAAAATTGTTGACACTTTTTTGTTGATGCTTTAATTCGAATATATATTCATGTGCTGTTTGTTTGCCTCTAATTTGGAACAGCTTTGCATTCAGATTTGTGGCACCCCCAAATGACATTTGCGACATTTGTTTGTGTATGTGGTTGAGTATCATCAGTTGTATAATATATTTAGTATTTCAAAAAAGTATTTAAATTATTTGCCTGAGTAAAAAAGCTTAGAATTTCCACGATCTACTAATCGATTTGGGTTGGGAATTTTGAAATTGGATGAAGGCCAATGCTTTTGGGTTTTGACTATTCCGTTGAGGTCAAGGTGTGACCAACTTGAATAGCAAAGCCAATGCAAACATGCCACTCATTTGCGATTGCGGCAGTGGGGCGAGCTTGAGGCTTAAGCGATGGGGCGTGGTTAGTGGACAGTGGACAGTGGACAGTGGACAGTGGACAGTGGACAGTGGACAGTGGACAGTGGACAGTGGACAGTGGACAGTGGACAGTGGACAGTGGACAGTGGACAGTGGACAGTGGACAGTGGACAGTGGACAGTGGACAGTGGACAGTGGACAGTGGACAGTGGACAGTGGACAGTGGACAGTGGACAGTGGACAGTGGCGTCGATAGCAATTGGCAACAATAACAATAAATAAGGCGTGAGTGGTGGTTATCTCTGTTGTCATTGCAGATAAAGCACACACACACACACACACACACACTCGCACACCTACACATACCCAATAAAACCCGAAGCAACGTGATTACCCGAGCAATCCCTGCTGGCAAGGTTGCCAACACATGCGAAATGAGCAATACTTTACTTGACAGGGTGCTAAAAGAGCTCAAAACAGCCTTACAATAGGAGTAAGTTACATTTTCTGAATTTGCAAGGCTAAATGCCAGGGCTTTTAAAACGTTCGCTGCTCTGCTATGTATTACGCCCTCGCCTTCGCAAAGAGAGACAATAACTCTGTTAACTACCACGAATAAGCGGGCAAAGCATAATTAGCGCGATTTTTACCGTTTTTTCTTTTTGTCTCTTTTGTTGTTTTCTTGACGATCGTCCTATACTTGTAATTTTTCAATCTCAAAAAAGAAGAAGCTGCCGTCGAGTACACACGCGTTTGCAAAGTGATTGTGAAATGTGAAAAAACTTGGAAAATAATTAATAATAACATCACGTAAGTAATTAAATATAGGTTTTCCTTTTGCATTTATACTTTGTATTAAATTAGTTATAAAATAAATTCGAACATTTCCTTTTATTTCTTATTTATTTATTTAGGAGCCGTCAAATATAAGATTTATGTATATTAATACGTAAAAATGCGTGGTTCGACTTTATATTAATATGTAAGTACGAGTCGACATTATTTTATATAATACAGTGTTTAATTCATAAAGTAATTAATTTCTTTTTCATTTCTTAAAGTGTGGATGTACACGCAAAAACAAGCCGACGCCACTGGAATTGAGAAAACCGAACCAAGACAAGGCAATACACTGAGAAAGACTAAAATACCAAAATCAGAATATGTACTATTCATAGTTTTAAATATTTTGATTTCCAATATGGGCAAATCCCACGTGTCGCACGCTACATTCGCACGATTTTAGCTAATGAAAATCAATTTTTGGGGGGCTTTTTTAAAGATTTACCGTAAACTTTTGTTATTTGTTTAGAGTGAATTGAGAGTACTTTCGGAGGGAATAAGGTTCAATTTCACTGGAGTCACTGTTTTGAATTGATAAAATTGTGACGTGTCGCACGCTACACAAAGTGGAAGTTAGTTTCAAAATTTTCATTTCAAACGCAATTTTTAGCGAATTATGCAAAATGAACCCTATGAAAGTTAATATCCTAAAGAAAGTTAAGAATATTAGAAGACAAAAACCGATCGTTTGGTCTTAATAATGTTTACGGATTTTTAGAAAAGCCGTAAACCCATTGTGTCGCACGCTACGTGTCGCACTTGTATCCATTGTTTGATGATGCAATTGAATGTTCTGGGTCTTTTGGGTTTTCTTCTCTTAATTTATTTCGATAGCTTTGCATACGGTTTCGATTGTACGTCTTGACATTCTCTATAATTGCCTTATTTTCTTTCAATTTGTTTTTTAAGTTTTTTCTGTATGTTCTCATTCTCTCTGCATTTTTTACGCGAACAATTTCTGACAACTCTTTATTCGACTTAACTTTTTCGCTATAACTCTTACAGCGCTCTGCACACGTCTTCATATTTTCACTTGATTGATCACTTGTCCTCTGCTTATTCAAAAGTGATTCTCGAAGACGAATTAGTTGAAACCAAATTTAAAATGAAGTCAACTTTCCCGTTATAGATAAGATGAATGCAATAAGCAAAACATAAACAGCATGAAAATAACCGTTACAGATAACAATCTCCAATAGGTACTCTAATTTATGTATTTAATCTTCAAATTTGATGCTCTTCTTATCAGTACGTGAATAAGCAAGCAAAGTGAGAAGAAAAAAAAAATTCGGTTTTTGGGTAGAATTAAAAAAGTGTCGCACGCTACAAGCATAAATGTGCAAAAAAAAATATATTCATGTAAATACATAATTTTAATTTTTTATGTATATTAAAGTACAATATAATTATGATTTAAAAATTAAGTGGAATCAAAAAAAAAAAATTTTTCACACTAGCTATATACAAAAAACGGTTTTTTCGTGTCGCACGCTACAGCGATAGGGCACTACTTTCAAATTAAAATTTAAATTTCTGTAAAAGAAAAATAATTTTTGTTTTTCACTAAAATTAAAGAACATAAGTTAAGTAATAAGACTACTATTGCTCCAATTCACTGTGTTAACATTAATGTCAAATTTGGAATTTTGAAAAATGTTAACTTTTGGCATACAAGTGCAAAGAGGTTGGGCTGGGTTTGATAAAAATTTGTGCATTTATAATGATCGAAATTTCTTTTTTGCTTTAAATTCTTAAAATTCTATATCTACTTTAATGTTCCATATAAACAAAAATTACAAAATGTGAAATTTAAAAATTGGTCGCTGGTGGACTGTTTCTGGGATTTGCCCATATGTAATTATAAATATAGCACATTTGTTTAAATAAATTTATGTATTATTAACCCGAATCTTCCCAGCGTTACCATATGGTAACAAGCAATAGGCATTTACTAAAACTTTATTTTTAGACAACATATTAACGTTAGATTAACTTTTATTTGATATTCTAGAAGTAAATTGTTGTCTCTAACTAATAAAAAGTTGATTGAACAAATCTCTTGAAGTTAGCTGATCGAAAAATGAGCTTTAAGTTGCTCATTATATTCTGCAGTGCAAAAAAACGGCATTTGGCAATTCGTCGCAAGTAAATTTAAGCCGTTTGACTAATTTTAGTACTGAACTATATGCAATGCACACATCATTAGAAAGGTAAAAGAGTGCACTTATTAATTATGAAAAAAATACTAAATAAAAACCACTTTTTTTCGCTTAATTTGCGTTTTTTATTTTCGTGTTACCATATGGTAACGCTGGGAAGTACAGGGTACAGGTTTTTTCCATACATTTTTTCGCTTTTAGGTATTGTTTTGTTTACAAAATATGATTGCTCCTATGGCAGCTATATGATATAATGGTCCGATTTGAACCAAATTTGGTCAGGATGTGTAGCAACATATAAGACACACATTCTAAGAGTTTGGTTGAGATATCTCAAAATAGAAAAAAGTTTTTCATACTAAAGGTGAATTTGACCCCGATTGTTCCTATGACAGTTGTGTTATATATACGATATACTGCACCGATTTGACCCAAATTTGGTCCTATATATCAAGGAAGAGCCCCCCTGTTGAGTTAAGTTGTGTTTATTAGACTTTTTCTCAAACATTTGTATTTTGTAGCATTAAGAAAACCTGTACCCTGTACTTCCCAGCGTTACCATATGGTAACAGCCGAAAAAATGGTCCTGTCGATTATCCTGACAAGGACAAACAAAATGAATATGTTTTTCGGATTCAGCGAACTCAAATTTATCAGTCCTGAAATTTTCATTAAGAAATTTGAAAAAATGTTGCTCAGGACGATTCGGGTTAATATTTATTGTGTTTTTATGTACGCATGCATTTTTTCGTACGGAATGCCGAGGGCCTGCCTTTTTACTGCCTACTACCTTGCATTGTAATGCATTCAAAATACCTTCCAGAGCAATGCCTTCTGGATGCATTATTTTCGAAGCGAACGCCACAGGCCTGCTTTACTGCCTTCCAAAAGAAGGCCTG
This sequence comes from Drosophila phalerata, assembly GCA_951394115.2. Lineage (NCBI taxonomy): Eukaryota > Metazoa > Arthropoda > Insecta > Diptera > Drosophilidae > Drosophila > Drosophila phalerata. Next base: position 21,483,820 of record OX596006.1, read on the forward strand.
CAGCAACCTTGTTTTTGGAAATGGGCGTTGGAAAGGGAAATGGGCGTTAACAGAGCCATAACAGAAGCCCTGACAAACTACCTTGCAAAAACACCCTTCTTTCAGCGTTTCACCCCTGTATAAAAGCGAATGGAAGACTTCAGATTTATCAACTGCTGACACATTACTTGCGGTGGTGTTTAAAGTAGCTTTTAGTAGGTGTAAAGTCTTACTGGGTAGAGCAGAATGCATACTTCCTCCCCCCCCCACACACACACACACAAAACATACACACTTAGCGGCAAACAGTTGCAGCTGCACCACCTGCATCACTTGCAACTTGCAACATTGCATGAGCTCGCATAATAAGTTCCTGTTTATCTCGACTCGGTTTGTTTGTATGTTTGTTTGTTTGTTGGTGCAGCGCTGCACAGTGGAAACATTATCATATTTTTTTATCAAAACAAAATATATTTATCAAAAATAATTGCATACAAAAATATATAGACTCCACATGACGACTTAGACTCGCGGTCAAAGCTAAAAATATTTGCGGTCCATATTTTACGTATAAAATTAAAGAAAAGTACATTTGAATATTATTTAATTTCTTAAACAATATAATTTAATAAATAAAATTGTTGAGTTAATCTTATAACATTATAATACACAAATTAAACTTTTTTAAATCTTGGCCAGACATAACAAATACGCACTGCGATTCTATCGTTTCGTGTTTTTTTTGCGAGCTTGCATCAGTTTTTGTATTATTATTTTCGTAGTCTTAGCCAGTCGCAGGCAGCTGGCTAATTTAGTAAATTAATTAATTACTAACGCATACCGTAGTAGTGGTATAACATCGAGAGTTATTTAACTTCCATTAATGTTAAAAAAACAAACCAATTATATATATATTTTTTTTAATTATCTGATTTTTTTTTATTATTATTCAAGGCTGCAAACCGATTCTGAACCGAACCTCGTAGAACGGTTAGTTTGGGTTCTTAAGCAGCCTGAACCGAATCATGAACCGAACCCTTAAACCTAAACCGAACCGCTTTCTAAAATAAAAGTTTCGGTTCGAAAAAAATATGATTTCATAAATTTTATGGTTTTCTAATATCACGCAATTATTTGAGACTTTGGATTGAAATAAGTCATATTTAAATCTTTCAATTTATTTAAATTATCATCAAAATTGGCTTTCTCTTTTAAAAAAGATTTCATTAGTTCAATATGTAGGGAAAAAAGTATAACAAACCTTGGGTTCAGGGAGTATATATACCAATTTGCGAACCGAACCGACGTCTTGTTCTATGGTTATAACCGCCGAACCCAGGTTTTCAGCCTTATTATTATTATATACAGCAAGGTTACAGTGAAAACTAATAACCTAACTTAGATTTAGCGTGGCATCCAAGGCTTTCAGCTAAATTTTCTGATATAAAAAGTAACGTAGTGAAGAAACTACAATTTGTCGCTTTAGAAAAAACATGATTTTCGCCACGTTTTTACGCGCTAATGCCCCAGTGTGCGCTGTGTGTGGAGTGCGGGTGTGTGGAGTGCGGGTGTGAGTCTGCTGGCGCAGGTGTCATGTTTCCGTTTCCGCTGCAGCACCAATGCAGCAGTGCAGCCACAGAAGCCGCCGTCAGCAAAGTGCAAATATTTTTGCATGCTACTGTTGCCAACTTGATAAGCATCGGTAACAGAGTCCGTATATGTGTGTGTGTGTGTGTGTTTTGGTGTGGTGTGTATGTAAAGATAGCGGTATACTTTTTATTAGGTCTGACTGCTGATTTTCCACTGTAAGTGCAATAATATTTACTTTCGTTCAATTTCAAGTATCGATAAGTGCAATGCGATGCATTTTGTTTGTTTTAACAAATAAAAGTCTGACACAGAAATATTTTAAAAGTTGTTTTATTTTCAACTGGATCTGGTATCAAAATAGGGGGTATGGTTCGTGTAATAGCCAAAAAGTTAAAATTTGTTGTTATTATAAGCTTAAGATTTAGATTGAAGCTTTGTATCCGCTTTTTCTAATCTGTTAGGCAAACTAAAAACGAATATCATTGCCAATAACTTCAGCCCAAAACGAGTCGTATTTGACATCAATTTTATTCAAATAAAAATGGTTTACCGTTGAAAAACCAAGTATTGTTCGCAGCTCTTTTTTGTTTCACAAACAACTTTCTACGAATATCTCAAAATATAACAATTTATTTGAGTTTTTATCTGTGTATCTATTGATGCTTTATAGGGTCGGAAATGACTCCTTCTCCCTGCTACATACATTTCAACAAACACAATATACCATTTTACTAATTTTTTTAGTAGCGGATACAAAAATACCATCCCTACCGATTTTGCCAACTTTTGGGATGAAAACCTTTTTTTCTTTAGAAGATATTACGATCAGAATAGTACTTTTATTTAGAGACCACATAACTTCCTAGGGACTCATTATATTTATGTTGATCATTCCGAAGACACGAAATACATAATTTGCTTGTCAAAGAATGCCTCAGTTATTTTATGTCTTAAGCTGATGAATAAGAATATAATTAAGTAAGTAGCTAAGATGGCATAAGTTTCATTGCATAAAGCTTAAAGAATGTATAACTAATAAATCTCTGAGGACAAGCAGTAAATTCTAAATGAAATAGAAGCAACTGTTACAATGTACAGAATGGTATTTAACAATAATAGATCTTAAATTGAAGCAAGCAGTTTGAAGGGAGGCAGCTGCAGTTGCAACTGCAACTGCAACAAATGTGTGCACCACGCAATTCGCGATAGTTTTTCAGGCCCGCGGGCAATGAGACGTGAAACCGCCAGGCACTAAGACAATGGCAACACTTATCTCGTTGAAATTCACGTAATTTACGGGCGTGTATATTTCACAGTAAAACAGCGGGATCACACTGGAGCCGCATGCCGAAAAAATGCCACAAATCGATAGTAAATGCAATTGGGGTATTCACTTAACTCTGGCAGTCTTGCAGATGGCACATGTAGCTTTTTATAAATTCTGTGACTAAATTTAATTGTGATTGCAAAATAAGCGCTATTCACGTTTGTGTTACTGTCATTTCAAAGCATTAAGGTTTTCTTCACATTTAAAGTTTATGAAATAAATGTTCAAAGGACAATATTCTTCCAAACAAAAAAAATGAGACATGGCACCACTATGCGGCGTATGTGGAACATGGTTAAACGAAAGCTGAGGACAAAGTTTGTGGCGCGTTTCATATCGTCGTCACAATGTTGCCGTTTGCTACTTGCAATAATGAAACAATGCTTATTTTTTTTTTGGGAGTCTGCCGTTATTTTTGTTGTTGTTGTTCTTGTTGCCAGATGCTGGGTTTTATTGCCCGTTTTGCGGCGGAGACCGTTTCTGGACCTGGCTACCATTGCCTCTTCAGTTGACCAGACAATTACCAACTAATTTCAGCCATGGCGCGAAGAGAAACAGAGAGAGAGAGAGAGAGAGAGAGATATACATAGTAACAAAATTCTGCACTTGTTTCAGTTGCTGCACTTACTCAGATAAACACCCACAGGCACTTGTACACAGATGTATAGCTGGGGCGACACCAAAACTGAATGCAAAATCTTTTCTATACACAAACATCCACCAAATATATTACAAAAACTAGTCGGAAAGGCTATAGCAGAGACCCCGACTTCAGAAATACCCGTACGTACTTTTAGGAACTTGTATTGCCCAAAAATTAATTCAGGCATTACTGCCGCTTTATCTAAACGATTTTTATGCGATTAAGAAGGATAATAGATAATTCTAAAAGATAATGTAAAAAATATCGTTGTATTTTAAAACCGGTGGGTGAGGGGGAGTTGGACAAATTTAAAAAACAAACTTGATCTGCTTAATACTTATATGTAGATGTCTGTAAGTATGATATGTACTTATATGTAATAGACTAGCAAAAATTATCTTGGCGAATCAAGCTACCACTAAATTTTATTCAAAATTGCTCAGTTTTTATGTATTTTCGATAAAAAAATTTTAAGAATCAACAAAACGTACACTGAAAAGAGCCAACTTCTAAAATCAAAAACATTCATCTTACTATAAATAATTTGTCTTATAATAGGAAAATTTTAAGACCATATTACTTATTTTAGGAATATTAATCTAAAAAATCAATGATCTTAATGCAGGAAAAAAAATCTTATAGAAAGACAAAATAAAATCTATATAAATTGTTTTTAAAATATATATAAATCTATAAATAATCTTAAATTATTTAGTTTTATTTTATAGAACAATTATTCTTTTAATAAGAACTTTCTCTTATTTGTTCTTAAAACCAAGATGTCTTTCCTTAACTCTCGAAGCATTTCTTAGACCAAAATTCTTAGTTTTGACACCAAAGTCTTGATTTTAGGTTAAAAAGTATTTAACTTGACCAAATGCAAGGATTGTAAGGTTGGGCGACATATCTCACAGAACCAAAACGGAACAAAAACATCATAAAAATGCTGGACAGATATGGGTATATAACCACAGCATGTCATCTGACTTATATTCCTTAATATTTTACAAAATTCGTAACCGAAGTAGTAAGGCTATAATAAATTGTTGGAAAAAAGTAAAACAGAAAATGCTATGAAAAACGAAATGCACTTAACTCATTTGCAAGCAGGGCAAAATGCGCTTAAATAAATTAAAATGTGGCAGCCCTGACACTTAAATACACACGTAAGTGAAGAAAAAGAAGAGGAATATAATAAGAGAAATGGGTAAACAAACATGACAGACAAAGGACAAAGTGTCCTGGCATCTTTGCGCTTTCGACTGAATGCCCGTGAAAGGCAGTGAAAGCGCTCCTAGAATGCGACTGAGACAATTGAAGCGACTACTGTCAAGATAGTCCGACTACAGACTACAGACTACAGACTACAGTTCCTCGCTGAGATCTCAAAGGTGCCAGATGCCAGATGCAGGTGTTGCTGCTGTACTCAAAAAGGTGAAATCACAGCTCAGCCTCAAGCTCATCGTGAGCTGCACAAACACTTAAAATGTGGCAGTTGCCATTAAAAATAATGTATAGTATCAAGCAACAACCACCGAATAATGAAATGATAATTAAAGACTGGGCCAGTGCAGGGACCAAAGCCAAAGGACCTTCACTGTTCGCCGTCAAGTGTACAAATTGAAGCGACCACAAAATGCAGACGCAGAATTCAATTATAGTGAGTGTGGGATAAGAGTGTGGGATGAGAGTTTGGGTGTGGATGTGGATGTTGTCGTAATGAAGAAATTATTAAATGCAGTAAAGAGCAGAATAATCAGACAAGGGTAAACAAAAAGTTAAGATAAACTACCAGCAGAACAAAAAGGGCAGAAAAGCAGATGGGAAGGCAGAAACAAAAAAAAACATACACGTAGCAACCAAAATGCCAAATGGACCAGAGACAAAGTCTGAGCTGAAAATTGAGATGTGGTTGATGGGGAGAAAGAAACAATAAAATGCAGCCAGCGGCAAGTTCGTGTTCACTAAAAGGACATGACACAAGCAGAGAAAAAGGGGCCTGTTTACAAATTGTCAAAGCCAAAACAAGTGTGGCAGAAAAGTCAAGAAATGTGTGATAAGGTTGCACATTTCATTAGACATTCAAAGTAAGCAATACTATACTAGGGAGTTATGCCCCTGCTCGCTTTGCTAGCGGTGCTACAGTCGAGCATACTCAACTGACATGCCTAAAAGCCTACAGCTTAAAATAAGTAAATAGTATATAGGATACCCAGAGTCAAGGAACTTAGATATTTGACATGTAGAAAATTTTTTCTCTGGTTTATGCTGATAGATTGGTTCAGTTATTTCAAGAAATATAAAATATATTTTTATGTTAAAACTTGATTTCGATATTCTGTTCAAAAAAAACTTAATTTATATTTAAGTCAAAGTAATATACAAAAAAAATTTGAAGTCCTTAGCTTTGAATTTAAAGTTTTTGTCAACAAAAATGGTATTTCCGCCCATTGTGCAGTGGAACAGCGATAGAAGTAACCTTTTTCGAAATAATCTCTGCAGATTTGGAAAATGTAATGATCCTTGCAAATGGAATTTTAATGAATAAAATTATAAAATTGTATTGTCATATTGCATTGTATGTAAAATTTGGTAGAAGGTCACGTAGCGGTCTAGTTGAAATGCCAACTTGTCAGTCATCCAACTTTTTCAATAAAACTTTTGCTCAGCTCATTGCTATCCTAGCCAAACTGAACTGCAAATCCGACTCTCATTTGTGTTGAACGCAGCCAAAAGCCGATCACAATGCTTCAGTGAAATGAATTTCGTCTATACGTACAGTCTGCAGGTTACGGAATGAAGCTGTGGATATTCCCCAAGTGATTGTCAGAGGGGAGCCAGTTCAAAGTTTTGACTGTCAGACCAGCAGAATTTCACTCTACTGTTTCGATTTGCGTTCGAGGTCTGCTTTCAAACTGTCATTGTCAAGGTGCTCCGGGTTGCACCATGAGACTTCCTTATGTCCCGACTCCAGACTCTTCCCACTCATGTCCTTAGCCTTCAGTATGAAGTAGATAGCAAACAAGTATATTATATTGTGTTTTTTATTTATCGATTTATTTTTTGAGTTTATGCTGCCTCAAGCAAATCTTCAATCAATTCAAGGACGAGCCATGGAACTTTTTAGTTATTTTTGCCAGCTGATTGAGCTGCCAATTTTATAGTAACAATAAAGATGTTGGAATCGACATCAGTAGATTTGTTCCTCAAGAAGAAGCCAGACTCAATGAAATCTCGAGAAAATGTGGATTGCTCACCAAAAAAAAACAAAGTGAGCGACACAACAGAAATATCGACTTTAAAGTAGTCGATTGGCAGAAACACTATTTTGAATGAGACAGCTTAAACAATGTGCATACGTTTTTCATATATTTGTGGCCTATCACTAAAATAACAAAAATTAAAAACCCAAATAGTCCGCGATTTATGATGAACTTTGAGATATGTTAAGAATAAGGTGATCGTCTCTTTTAAATTAAATTTTAAAATTAATGCAAAATCAACTTTGTTTTATTGAATCTTTTAAGAAACTTCACAAAAGTAATTATGCTTAAAATTCAATTAGTCAAAAAATAGCTAGTACACTCAGGAAAAAATGACATACTAAAATTATGTACGACCGTACTTGAATTTATACCGTTTTGATCTTAAAATTTTAAGATTGCTGTGTACTAAAAATCTTAAATTAAGTATGAATCGATCTCAAACTTAGAATTCTGATTTTCCTTTACTATGGTAGCTGTCCGAGATAGTAGTCCGATTTTAACCAAACTTAGTCAGACCACGGCAAATATATAATTCGTGAGTCTCGTTAATTTGCCTCCACAAATAACTGAGTTTTTTGTACTAAACTAGTTTAAAATTATTTTGTACTTAAAACAGTTTTTTTTTTAAGATCGAATGAAAGTTAAAAATGAGAACGTTTCGAACTTAAATCAAGTACATTTTGGATTATTTATTTTTCATTGTCGCACCTTTGAATTCTGAACTGGTTCTAGCGACGCATATATGAAGTTAGGCTTGAATCGTTAGTGAAATCAGCACCTATTTCGAAAGGTCGCTAACCAAGAAAATACACCATTATTAAATGGTATTTAACTTTGGTAATATTTTTAGACCCCGTACTTAAAAAAAGTACAGGGGTCTATTGGGTTTGCTTTAACGAAAATGTGCGTAACAGGCAGAAGGAGGCGTGGCAGACCCTATAAAGTGTATATATTCTTGATCAGCATCAATAGCCAAGTCGATATAGCAATGTCCGTCTGTCCGTCTGTCTGTCTGTCTGTATGAACACCTAGATCTCAGAGACTATAAGAGCTAGAGACACCAAACTTGGTATGTAGGTTCCTCTATAATGCAAGCAGATCAAGAGATCAGATAGAGATTCAAGAATTTGCATAGACGAAGAGAAAAGTGTACTAGATTTTTGCTGAAAATTTCATTCCGATCGGACAGTAAATAGCCAAGATATTCAAGTTATAAATTTTGCTGTTTCGATGATGGAGCGTTGGCAGTTATTAAAATTTGAGTAACTTGATAACATGAAAATTGAGTTAACATATTATATAACAAATTGGCGTCTGATCAGTCATGGGCTTCTGTGGCGTAGTGTGATGAGTCGCAGCGCTAAGGATATGGTTGGTCGGTCAGTCGGTCGTGAGTTCGAACCCTACAAGGGGCGTGTGTTTTATAATTCAATAATTTTGCTTTGACATTCAATTTGTATTTATTAATGTTATGATAACTTATAATATTAACATTTAGTGTTATTAAACATTTTTAGAATGATGAAATAGAGTACTGTAAAACCAATATGGGCAATTGAGCATCCTGTACACAACACCGTGTATGGGGCTCAATTGGTTGAGCCACCGAAGTTTTAAGCTCTTTTTAAAATTAGGTCGTGGGTTCGATTCCCGGCTCCACCATCAATTTTTTTTTTTTTTATTTTATAGTATTTGTTAAAATTTTTTTTTTTGTTTTTTTTGATAATTTTCTTTTGTCATGTACATTAACATTTTAAACACACATATATGTGTTTTATACATATGCATATGTCTTTTCTTAACAAAAACTCGGAAATGAACATTTCGTTGGAAAAAAATCAAGTCTATAAGATATGTATCTTAACCAAACTAACAGCATTTGCATGTGAGCCCCTTAGTTTTAAAGTACTTTTATATATATTGAAATAAGTAACGGGTATTGTATGGTTGGAAGCTCGACTATAGCCTTTTCCGCTTGTTTTTTAACGTTACGTTGTTGGGAAAATGCCCATATATTATTAACATTTTTATTATATTAGTTAAAAAAGTTTAAAACTTGTTTCGGCCTTTAAATTGGGGTTGTGCTTTGGGTGTAGCCTTTCACACAAGTTATGAAATGCATAATATGAATTGATTTGAAAAGTATTATATATGTTTAATCCGGACTTTTCGTGCTAGTCACCTGTATGTTGAGGCTCAAGTCGTAAATGAAATTAACCACGAAGTCTGTAGATTTAAGTAAGCTATATCCCATGCCTATCTCTACATCTGCCCTTAACTCTATGTGACGGATGCAATCAATACATAGTGATTCATCGTGCAGATCATGCAGAATCATAAGGGCTGTAAATAGGAGCAATGCTAGAAGATCAGTAACCAGAAAGCCACGTTAATAACATTATTAAAGGTAATTCAGTGAGAAAGTGGCAATTGGCAATTGAGCAGTGGACAAAGCGTTGCAGTTAGTAGAGGAGAATGGGGGAAACCCGCTTACGCTTGGAGATACAGCCCAAGGCTAAGAGAAGTGCAGAGAAAGCTACACAACGAACATAAAGATAAAGAAAAAGAAAAAGAGAGAGAGAGAGAGGAGTTATAGAAATACCCAGCTAGAGGATGTATAAGTGTGTTGGGTATATAGTACTTAAGGGGATAAGTCAACCGGCAACATTGCTTACCATTCTGTGCGGCGTTACCCTGGAACAGACTACGTAGATAGCTGATGAGCCGTCGATGCAGTGGCCGGTGGCGATGTCGCGATGATTTGCGGATCGATGAAGATGAATCCTGACCGCCACCTTCGCCCTGTTCCACATCATCAATGTCCACGACTTCCTTGCCACATTGTGACGCATCAACAATGATCTCAATGCTCCGTTGTGTGTTCGATTTTTTGAGAGCGACACCGGCACCGGAACTGCCGGCAATACCACTACTGTTCAGCGCTGCCAATGCACTGCTGTTGTGTGTTCCGGCTCCAGCGCTGGTGGCAATGGTGCCAATGAGCGTATCCGTGGCACAGCTACCCGTACCCGTACCCGCTATGCTGCTCACAATATTGTCCCGCGAACTGTGACCCGGCTGCTGTTGAATGATACGATTGCTGGATGTCGCCGTCATTTGACGTCCTTGACCGACTCCGGGTAGTTCGTTCACGGTGCCATTGCTGTGGCTGCCACGATAGATCAGCTCCGTCTCATTGGACACCTGGCGCAGAGCATGCAGTCCCAGGCCCGTATGTGAGGCGCTGCTGGCCATGCCCCCACCACCACCACCACCACCAACACCGCCTGCACCTGCAGCTGTACCACTTGAGCCGCCGCTGCCATTGAGTCCCGTGTAGTAAGCGCTATTAGGTCGTTGCGTGTGCTGTACCTGTGGCCCGGCCATTGCCCACTTTTCACTTGGCACTTGGCACTTGGCACTTGGCACTTGGCACTTGGAACTGGCGGAGGAGGTATCGCTTCCGCTGCTGCAGCGATTAAGCGGTTGAGAGGTTGAGCGGTTGAGCGTCTGGTCTAGTTGTATGTTAGGCGCCTGTCTGTTCGGGTTAGTAGTTTTAGGTGCATTGTAATCATTGCTGTCTCTTACATGTTGACTAAAGAGCGATCGTCTTAGGTTAGGCTTTGGCTAAGATTAGGCGTTAGTTTGATTCGTTTGCTTTGATTGTGATATTTGATTCAAGAGTTTTGCGCCTGCCAGTCGGTTGTCGATTCAACTTTAATTTTAACCTGAACTCCAATTTCAAATTCTCAACATCTGCGCGGAGAGAGAGAGAGAGAGAAAGATTGGGAGAGAGAACAAGACAAAATATCAGAAGCGTGTTTGTTAGTTTTAATTAATGTTTGGTTATTATTAATTAGTTTACAATCAGCAGCCAGCAGCAATACAGCTGTATGTGTGCGTGCGAGAGTGTGTGCAGATAAATATATATACTAGTGTTTAAAGTTTAGTTTTCAGGAAGCTATAAACCGAAAGCCATACGACAACTGAATAATATTTCAATGACATGTAACCCTATTAGTCAATTAACACAATTATTTATATATTATAATTATAATTATTTACATATTTTTAAGAAGCACAAAAAAGTATTACAAAAATCAGTGTACATCAGCAAGTTTAATACCCAGCGCTTACTGCAGCGCCGGAATACCCCTAAGTGGTGGCGGAATAGTGTTATTTTGAAAATTCACCAAAATACAAAAACAAATCAATTATAACGAATATCGACTGCTGTGTTGCCAGAATTTAACAGCAAAAGCAGGTTTGATTAAAAAAAAAAAAATTGTTGGAATAATCTAAAAATAATAAGTCGGCGAGCAAATGGATTAAATTTAAAAAGTCCCTAAAAAAATTTAATTTCCTGTGTTATCGTTGAAATGTTTTTTTATTATCCACATTTATTTTAAAATTCGGATGTATTTATAATGACATCTACATTGGATTCATATTTTATTTTTATTATGCTCCACTTAAATTTAAACCTAAATAGCTGAAAGCAACTCATACGTATGCCAACATTTATTAGATTTCCGCAAGAAAATTACCCAAAACTCACACCAAATCACGTGATGGCGTGAATCCTAGGAAAGGACTTAATATCCCAGCCTTAAACCAATATATCATCAATGGATAGATGTTAAACAAAATGTCAGAGATGCAATGGACAGCAAATTCTGATCAGTTATAGCAAGAAGAAGAAAATATTTGGTAGAGTATTCGAATCTCCTGTGCCACGTTTTTATAGAATCTATGGACTCCAGATGTGTCTAAATGATCCAAACTGGTGGAGATCCTACAAATTAAATATACGGACCGAAGTGTACACCAATAAATTGTTAAAACTGATGTAGGAATCGATAATCCATTATTTTCAATTATTGTTTTTATTTTTTCGCACAGTAAATTTCGACTTAGCACAACAAAGTTCATTTTTTAAGGGATAAGGACGAAACAGGACATGCATTCTTCTTGGATATAAATAGCTTAATATGTGTACTATTGAAATAATATAAGGACTTATTGTTTAAATATTTAATAGCAATTCTTTTATCGATTTAAGTTTTCACATATGCTGTTCTTATTATTTCGCACATGTCTGTATATCCTAAGATAGATGATAGAATTCTTGTTAGCATTCACAATTAACACCTTTCAATTAACGAAAGATCAAGATTGTATTTGAAAAGCTTAAACATTATGCTAGCAATCTGCGCCTTATTAATTTTGATATTTTTTGCCAGCGAGCTACTGTTAATAAATTGTGTTCAGAATAAAAAAATCAAGTATGAATTATATAGTCGAGTGGGTACGATTGCGATTTACCCCGCTTCAGACCCAAAGATCTGCTTACTCTTATTTGCACATAAATGCATAAAAACTATATTTTCTATCACAAAATATGAGTTTGATTATAATATTTCTAATATCGTGTGACATTTCTTATGATCCAAGTAGCCCAGCTGGCGACATTGTTTTGACTATCGATTCCAATAGTCTGAAAGTTCAGTTGTGTTTCTATTTTATTTCGGTTCATTTCGTCAAAATTTTAAATATTGTAAATTTTGTTTGTTTGAGCTTTTATTGTTGGTATAGTTCTCCCACCTTAGCAAAATGGACGATAAGCCTTTCAATCCTTTTTATATTGGACCCCATCCGAGCATGGCATGTGCTGTGTCAGAGACCCCGCCACGTCAATGTTCCCCTGATTGTCCTGACAAGGATAGCGAGGGCGGAAAAAAAGGAGCCCCGGAGAGCGCCTCTTTGAGTGGTGCTCAGGGAAATAAAGATGCTACTAATACAAGCAATGGAGGCGAAAAAGCGAGTGTTGAACCACCTTGCTGCACATATCCTTGTAGAGAAGGACGCAATTAGCATCGATGACATGCGGGACAAGGCCAACATGCATATTAAAGTTTCAAATCAATTAAAATTTTCTATAAACACAAAAAATCTAGTTTAAGCTATGTAGCCGTGGTTGTTAGATACCCTAAATACATATCCTGCAAGACCTAGCGAATTGCTTAGGGAATTGGTTATAAGTACTAGGTCCACATGGAATACCAGGATAAATATAAAATCAAAACTGAACGAATACATTAAATACACTAATCAATAAAATATATAGCAGCCATTGGAGCGATCGGTCGAAAATGAAGCTTCAGTATAGAAAGTGCACAATAGTGAATAGATTCCCTATAGAATCAAAAAAATAGACGGACAGATACATAGATAGGCATTCAGTAAAATTATATTTATTCGGTAAGATATCAAGTGATTTTCAAGTACATAAACAAATTGCTGCATGGCCAATTTATGTTTACTTGATAGAAATCTTCCGTTTAACGGATTAACGATAATTCTAATCAGTAGCAGCAACATTTGCATGTTTTATGCGTTGCAAGCAACACTAATGGATCAGCAGGATTCAGCAGTATATGTATCAGCATCAGCATCAGAATCAGAATTGGTAATGTTATTGATATTGGCATTTCCATTGCGATTTCCGTTTTCATTGGCATTGCAACATGGCGTCTTGCTGCGTCTCTTTAGCTTTTGTCTGTTGCAAATTGAATGAAGTTTAAATTTATTATTTATTGATAGACTTATGCAAGTGCACAACAACAACAACAACAATAGTCTTTTAAGAAACAGTAGACAGAGATTGCTGCGATTATAGGTATTTGGTATTTGTGTGTGTATGTGGCACTTGACAAAATTGCTGACTTCTTTGTCAGAACCTGTTAACCAGTACCAATTTTCAAAGCCCTCCTTTTCTCCCTTGTCTCTTTTCAAATGATCTATGCATTTTGTCGATTTGTCACCAACGTTTTGTGAGTCAACTGCAACAACAAGGTTACTGTTTTGAAATGGGATTTTCTTGTTAAATGGAGACGAACATGCAAGTCGAAAGCATTTTCTAAGAAAACACTTTTCACTCGCTTTCCAGCTGACTTATGACAGTTTAATTTTCACTCAGCACTTAGCTTATGTTTGTAGACTCCTAGAACCTCTTTGTTAGACAGAGAACTGAGGGTCTATTTAGTTTGTCAAAACAGACAGTTGGATCTCCGATCTAATAGGGTATATCAATTTTGGAGAAGCCAAGTCTGTATGTTCGTCTGTATAAAGTACAGGTGGGTGTGGCCTCATTTTTCAGGCTCGGAACTCAAAAGTCCCTTCATAAAAACGGCACGAACCAGCACGACATTTTTGGTATTGTCCGAAAGGACTTTGTTGGTTGATTTGTTTTTACTGTATATCGTTATTTTTAGATGTGTTTCGTCCTTTGGGGTTCTTCAAATTAGGTACGAGCCCGGCCTGTCTGACCTGAAATAAGGTTTTTAGGCCCGACCCGACCATTTTGTATAAAGCCCTATGGACCACGAGTACCGGCACCACCCATGCCCACCTCTACATCTCAGAGAGTATATTCATTTATTGCTAGTCGTCTTTCGCACCCTTCGTGCTGCTTTCGTCACTAGCGCTGACTAAAAATATGGTTATTTACCAACTAACCGTTGAATTAACTTTAATGAATAATGCATTAAATTAAGGACATTCTTTTACAACAAAATAAATAAATAAAAGATATAACAAGCTTACTTAAAAATCTCCAACAGTTCGTAAAATATATTTCACTTCTAGATGATCAACGTTTTTTAATATTTTCTAATCGAATAAATATAACTTAGGGTTTTCACTTGACAGTAGCAGCATTGCAGGGAGCACATCTGCTAGACGTCACAGCAACAACTTGTACTGAAAAATTTCCTGATAGGGTGCTAGACCCTTGACTACGAAAAGTCATGTAAAGATGATAAAAATCTCAATGAAAAGTCGACTAATTCATTCGAAATTAAGTATTTTTGGCATATTTTGGTGTTAAAGTTTTCACAACACCTGTTTAGTTGCAATGCTGCTACTGTCAAGTGACAAGGCTGTTTAAAGGCACCTAAAAGTAGCTAGCAATATAAACCCAAATTTTGTTTATGAATTGACGCGGTGTTGACTATTGTAAATGCACCATTAGTATATTTTAAAAACCGACTACAATCAGCCGTTATTTGGGATTCGCATTGTTCAATATTTAACTGTCAACAAATCAAAATGTAGAAATGTAATTTATTGAAAGGTTATCATTAAAGTGCCGAAGCGAGCAAATGAAAAACAAAGCATAAATATCTATTAAAGCTGAATTGAAAAGAGTTATAGTTGACACAGCAGCAGGGAAGGGAAGGAAATGACGAAGAGAAAGGGAGAGAGAAAGAGAGGCGGGTTATATTGACGACACACTGTAGGCTATGAAGGTCAGGATGTGCTCAAGCTAAGCTGGGCAGGCACTGGAGTGCAGGGCAAACACTTCGATGGGAAAACAAAATCAAGGACATGAACGGAGGAAATTAAGTGTATGGTAACGAGAACGAGATGACGACAACAATAACAACAACAACAGCAACAACAACAACCATTCCAAGTACAACGTTAAGAAACGTTGCAAGCATGTTGAGAATGCCGAGGATAACAAAAGGACTCGCATATTTAGCCGCACTTGAACATAAGAAAAGGAAGCGAAAACCTAAGGAAATCAAGCAAAAATTTATTATAACAATACATAGTAATCGAGTGCATCTGCAGTTGCTCCAGTTCAGTTCATCACTGCCTTCGACTTCGACTTTGGTCTCGACTACCGCTCCAACGGCTTGATCAAGTCTAGCGGAAGTTGGCAAACGGAAAACGGAAATGCTGCTTAAAAAGGTAAACTTGTAGAAAAATAAAAAACAACCAGCTAACGAACAACCTGCATCGACTGCAGCCGCGGCAGACAAATTATGATGGAAAATAAAGCTTTCAAGAAGCAACAAAAAACAACAAATACACTGGGAAAGCAAGACCCAAGGCAAAGATACTAATTGTTTGTGTGCACCAACGCACAGTGGGGCCGCAGACGGAAAAGCGTGGCAAAAATCATTTCTTTTGACGATCGAATTTGTAAAAAATTATAAATGCATTCGATAAATAAATCTTCAAAGATTACGAATCCAAAAAATTATTGAAATCGGATAAGAATCGTGGGCGTGGCAGCCTCTCAAAGTCGACACATTTTTCAATGCGCGCACAAATGTGCAAATTTTTCAAAATATACGAACTTTATAATTGAATTTTAGACAAGTTATGCGACCGATCTTTATATTTTTGGTTTCATATAAACAGTATATTCATTTTTAATATAAAACCGGAGAAATTAGTGTCGTCATTTGTTTACTTTTTATCCCAGCGATGTTTGAAAAAAGCACTAAAATTAAATTTTAAAAAATTGGACACTTTTGGACACCTTCCCACTACCTCAGTACTCTTTAGTAATCAATTCTCTAACAAAATTACCCTGTTTTGTTTGCGCCGATTTGCGCCTTTTTTTTATGTGCTAAAACTGATGCAACCTCGCAATAAAATGGTGATAAAAGAGGAAGAGCGCAGTACAATTACATACGTTTTCGCTATGCCAGGCAACACACAAGATTTAAAAAAAAATTTGTTTTTCATTTGAAAGCCTATGAAGTTTTCTATCAAATGCTTTTTGAATTTTGGAAATATCTCCACTGGTTCAAAAGATATGATTTTTGCAACACAAAATGAGAAATGGCCCCACTGTGCAACGATGCGGAAGTGAGGCAGGTGGCCATTGCCACAAATTCGCTTTCCTTGTACTACTATTAAATAGGGTGCAAATTACAAGTACACTTTACTTGAACGGTGCACACACCACACTCCACACTCCTGAAATTGTAAAGCCGAGCTCAAGAGTCACCGCAACCTCAACGGCTCACTGGGAGATGGAGATGGAGATGGGGATGGTAAGCGGAGTCGCATGCTTCGAAATATGCGCAATATTCAACGGGAAGGTTGAAGGAAATTGGATTTTTGTTGACATTATTTTGCAAATATCCGGGAGTATAAATAGCGACAACAATGGCTTGCAATTTTTTTTTTTGGTGAACTTGTTGTTGTTTTTGTGGACAGTTCTGGCTAGCCACCCACACACCCACACACCAACACAAGCACACTCACAGCGTCTTACACAAATCAGCTGAAGCGTTGCCTTTAAGTTTATGCAACGAGTTTCATCGCAACACTTCCTAGCCAATTTCAATGGAAATATCTCTCAGTCTATGTGGGTGTGGGTGTGTGTGTGTGTGTATGTGTGCTATGGCGGTTAACATATTTTTTGATTTTACATAATAAATTGATGTGTGTTCCACCATAAGTTAGAACCGAGACGAAGACGAAGACGAATTTCGAAGAAGGAGCACAAACTGGTTCCGTGGCTTCTTGAGTCACTGATGCATTTCTTCGTTCTTCGTTCTTCCTCTGCTTGTTGCCGTGTTGTTCCTCTTAGCATTTTCCCATATTGCGTTTCTCCCGTATTGTTTATGTTTGAGAAATTGCACAAGAGAAAAGAGTGTATAATACTAGTTTATTTATGATTGTGCATCTGGTGTTCTGCGCGCTCTACGAAAGCCAATCATGTTTTCATGTTTTATTTATTTAAAAAATTTAAAAAATATATACAGCGTCAGTGCATTCTTCTTTTAACTTTATTCCTATAATGCTTAAAAATTTTACTTGGAGTTTACTTTCGATCGTAATTAAATATTTGATACATCGATATTTCGACTTTTGTTAAACTTTAAATTTATTTATTTTTTTCTAATTTATAAATTTACAAAATGGCAAAATTAAGAGACTAGTTGCGGCCCAAAAATCGAGAATTTACTGCTCCCTTTCAGCATCATCCCACACCTCAAAAAAGTTTTGTATGATATGAGACACGGTTTCATTATAAGTATAAGGATCGATTAGTCAACTTTCTCAACTATTTCTGGACTGCTTAACCTGTACAGGGGTGCCACAGAAAACGAAACCAACCGTAAATCTCCCAAAAATATATAGGGTTTTGAGAGATTTTCGGTTGGTTGGCTCTATTGGGATATTGCAAAAACAAAATTGATTCTAGCATGTAGGGTTGAAGAGACATTGTAAAGCCGGCCCATAATTTAAAATTTCCTGCATAAATTAGTTTTCAGATCCATACTACATATCTACAAAATCATCACAAAAGAGATGATTTAATTATCTGATGTACTTTGCTGGCCAATAATTGTTGTTACTCTCTTCATTGTACTGGCTCCACAACAGTTTCTTTGTATTTCTTAAAAATTGTACAATTTTTAGTTATAACACTTGTGTTGTGAATGTGAATGTGTGCGATATACGCACATGGATTCACACACATAAATATATCTACTCACACTCATGCAAGTTATGCGGTCACTGGCTGCAAAAACAACAAGAGAAGAGAAGAGGAAAAAAACGGAATGTAAAACAAATGGCCGCAGGCTGTGGATGCTGCTGATGAGATGCAAAGGGGGTAAAAGGGTTAAAAGGGCAAAGAACCACAAGCATTCACACACTCTCACGAACACATAGTCTCACACACGCATACACGCACACACCCAAGTTTACAGAGTGGCATATTGTGGCAAAGAATTGTGTGTACTAACGTGGTTAGCAACAATTATTCGGGTTGTTCCAGTTTTTATCAACCTTACACTCGTATTACCACACTTGGTAAATCTCAAACCATTGTTTGCAGCCGTTTTCAACCGATTTGCTTATTTTCCCGTTGTTAAGAAATGCTGCAACGTAGCCCAAATCATATATAAAATATACAAACAACTTTTTCTGCAAGCTTTTCTGTTACCCTGATTCCAGTACCTTGGATGTCGTTCAACACGCCGAAGACTTAATTCCCTTGCAGAGCACTCTTTTCAGTTTCGACTGATTGTTCCTATTACAGCTATTATATACAGTGATGCAGAGAATTATGTTGCTTGATATTTGTGCTTTTCTGGTCTTCATACGGAGGTATGACTAAATTGTTTTTTTAGACCCCGTACTTAAAAAAAGTACAGGGGTCTATTGGGTTTGTTTTAACGAAAATGTGCGTAACAGGCAGAAGGAGGCGTGGCAGACCCTATAAACTATATATATTCTTGATCAGCCTCAATAGCCAAGTCGATATAGCAATGTCCGTCTGTCCGTCTGTCTGTCTGTCCGTCCGTCTGTATGAACACCTAGATCTCAGAGACTATAAGAGCTATAGACACCAAACTTGGTATGTAGGTTCGTCTATATTGCAAGCAGATCAAGTTTGTTTCTAAATTTGGCCACGCCCCCTTTGTCGCCCACAAATCGAAAAACAAAATTCCATATCCAAATTATAAGAACAATTTCAAAGCTAATGACACCAAACTTTGTATGTAGATTCCTCTATATTGCAGGCATATCAAGTTTGATTCTTTTTTGGATCGGATCACTATATCATATAGCTGCCATAGGACCGATCGTTCTAAAATCAAGTCTTAGTATGATAAACTTTTTTGTTTTATGAGATATCTTAACAAAACTTTTACAGTATGCATATAACTTGGCTTTATATATCCTGACCGAAGTTGGCTTAAATCGGATTACTATATAATATAGCTTTCATTGGACCGATCGGACGAAAATCAAGTCTTAGTATGAAAAACTTTTTGTTTTATGAGATATCTCAACTTAACTATTACAGTATGCATATAACTTGGTTTTATATATCCTGTTCGAAGTTGGCTTACATCGGACCACTATATCATATAGCTGTCATTGAAAAATTAGTCGAAAATGTATTACAACGCTCTGCAACAGCATCAAGCGGCCAAATTATTTTTTAATTTTTGTAGTCTTTTCTATTTCCATAGTAAGTGCGGGGTTTTCAACAGTCGAGTATGCTCGACTGTACCACCGCGTGCGAAGCGAGGGGGGGGGGTTGGTGAGCGAAGCGAGCAAGGGGCGGAGCCCCCTAGTTTTTAAATAAATTTGGGCTTTCATTCTATCGCTAAATTTTCTTTGTTTATTATTCATTAAGTTAAATTTAATTTCTATGATAACAACTAAAAATAAATAGTGCACCTAAGGTTTTTTCTTGCATCCTGATCAGTATTTTTATGTTTGATTTGATGGAACCCATAACTCTTACTGCGATTCCTGCGACAAAGAGACAAAGGAAAAGTAAGAGGCTCAAACGTGTACGACATGCACGCCTTTTTTCAAATACCGCACACGCACTTAGGACACATTTGTTAGATGCACGTGAGTTGATGCAATCTGTACAAGAAACACGTGAAAGATAGAGATAGAAGAGGAGCGCAGGGAGCACATGTTATGTCTGTCAACCGTTTATAGAGCGTTTTTGTGTGCTGCGTTTAAAGTGAACATGCGTGGCTAGTGCCGCACACTGGAACCAAAGTCGACAAGCATGGTATAAATTATATTTTGTCAACAGTGTTCGGTAAAGATATGGTATGCATCCCAGACAGCATAATTCAAATATTATAATCCAAAATCCCAAAGGTATCCTTTACCTGGTATCCAATTTGAAATGCGTGTTAAAGTTTTCACAACAAATAAACAATTAATAAATAAAAACATAAAATAAATCAACAAGCTGTCCCAAATTAAAGCTAACATAAAACCCCAATAATGGCAGGCACGTGATTTAGCAGTCTGAATTTATACAAATTTATTCAGAACATGTAAATCGTATTAACGCTCTAAATTTGAGAATTTAAAAGGGATTACTTAATTTGAGTTTGATTTGGATCTGACCGCTCCTAAGGCAGCTATGTGATACGTTGCGACATCTGAGAAAATTAATAATAAAAAAAAAACTAGAAAAATAAGTACTCTCTGCAAAAAAGATTGTTCAAAATTTCAAAGGCTATTGAGCATAAAGCCACAGAAAGAGAGAAGTTAGATAGGCTCGGCGTATCGCCCTGAACGACGATCTATATGTATTATTTATTAGAGCTACCACGCCTAAATTAACACTTGCCTAAAACTTAATACATTCAGTTGTAAAGTGATAGGTCCCACTGTATGCCACAGCTGAATAATTCCATTCCGGCAATTTGCACCAATCCTCAATTCGTACCTTTCTTCCTTCATCCATTCCCAGTATTTGTGTGTTTGCACATATTTCCACCTGAACTGTCGCCAGAGTTGCCACTGAAAAACTTGAATAAAAAAATTGTAAAACTGTCGAGAGAGCTTCATTTTTAAGTGTGCGACTGTTTGTTTACTACTACAAGCAGTATTCAAAATTCTACAGTCAAGGTAGCAAAAGTTCTAAAATTTTGACATGCGACTACTGTTTGCAACACTCCACAAATCTCTAGAGATTTCTAAAAGAAGTTGTTGTTCAAAAACAACCGATAATATTTTTTGGAACTACCGTTAATTAATTTCAATCTAATCAAAATTATTAATTTTAGTTATGTGTTTAACCCGAATCGTCCTGAGCAACTAGTATAACATACATAACATATATAGTAGTTTTTAAAGGTGGGACAAAGTGGCTGTTATTAAATCCGACGAACGTTGTATCCGAAATTCACAGTTTCTGATTTGCAGTACATTTCAAGCCCAATAGGTATTCGTTGCAGATAAAATTCCTGTAGATTAGTGTTTTCTGAATTTAAAAAATTATACAAAAATCAGGGTATTTACGAAAATTTAGAGGTCGCTCTATTAAAAGCATATATTATGTGCTCTGATTAAGGATTGAGAAAATTGATTATACGTACACTCAAATTATCCAGAGAGTAAATGTGATACTCTTCAAGCAATTGAGTTGAAATGCAAGTACATTACTATAAGGCGACTACTATAGAGACCATGGGGACACGCATTGTTTAATTCATATGCAGAGTTTTTTTCATGGAAAGTAAGCCATCTGGCGTTGTCGGAGTCAGTCCTGGATACATACATACATAGATATTCTCGAACTACTAGTGTGTACAAGTATCTGTATCTGTATCTCCATGTGTTTATGTGTTCGTATGTGTATATTTCGCTCAATTCCATCACAGGAGGGTGGGTGGTGAACCGAGGGAAAGACATTGAAACTAACCGGATAATGTGGGCCTAGTCACACAACGACACTGCCATAAGCTAAATTGCCTGACATTCTTCGTATGGCATCAGATGCAAAACATTTTCTATTTTCACAACTTTTAGTATAATTAATTCAAATGTTTTCATAAAGCAAAGTACAGGTAACAAGCCCAGCCAATGGACCCAGCTGCAAAAAGCGTTTACGTCTTTAGCAATGCAACCTCATTTTGTCGGCCTGTTTGGGATTGTCTTTTCATGGTGAAAACACAGCCGTTGGCTCCTTAACCAAGACACAGCTCCAGTTACCTGAGTTCCACACAAAATTAATGGCTTGTTGGACAGGTTTGGCTTTAGTCGAAGAGTATCCATTGTTTGCAACTTTTCCTTTAGAGGCTTCCTGATTTACGGCCAGTTCTGATTACACATTTTAACGGCCAAGCAAGCAACAACAACAACAACAACAACAACAACAATGCCCACAATTAAAAGGCAACTTGAAATGGCCAATGTAGGCAAACGAAGCATATACAATGTACATATTCGTAGCTGTAGCTGTTGATAAGCCATTGATCTTGGAGCTACTCTCAGTGCTCTCTAGGCTAATTCCCATATCTACATGGACTCATTTCTGTTCCGTTTTCTATTCCGTATAGGTAATCTCAATCGAGTTTCTTATTAGTATGCAATGATAGTTGTTCTGGCCTGTGGCTATATCAACGGGCTTAAGTAATTGAAAGGGATATAGGCATAATATTAATTTATTTACGACCTTCGCACGCGCATCGACTAAAACGATAGAACTTTGAGGAAATATCCTCAAAGTTATAAATTGCAAAAGCGGTTACTTTCAAGTTAAAATTCTTTGCCATCTTCGTGAATATCTATTGAATTCTTAAGAAGTATAAGAAGTATAAATGTTTCTAATTCTCATTAGATTGTTTCTGAAATCGGTAGAGCACATTACTTGCGAGGCTCATTTAAATCGTATGGAATAGCATTGTTAGCATTGGGAATTTCGTAGAAAATTGGCTTGGGGGCTGTTAGAAATAAAAATAAAACAAACAAAAGGAAACTAGGGGGCTCCATCGTCTGTCGGAAATCACGTACATTCTATGGAATAGACTAAGACTAAAAAGATTAAAAAATGTTTAGTTTACCTTACTTCAGCATTCACGGTAGAATACTCAGAGCGCTTGCAGAGCCCTGTACACAACCTGTGACATTGGTTGATATACATATCTCATGAAACAACAACATTTTACATACCAAAACAGAAACTACTCTGCCTGGAGTCCCCAAAATTGACAAAAATATTCTTAGCTAAACAAAAACACGAATTTCTTTATTTGGTTGGATACTTATGCTTTTGCATATGGTATTTCTTATATAAGACTTTCGACGGTTAATGTCCTGAGCTTTGCTTTGTGATTTTGAAATGGATAAAAATAGAAGTCAATTAAAAGCTGTCCCTACTTAGAGCTTTTTTAAGTACAACTTAAGTCAATTAAATAAAAAGTAATGTACGAAAAGTATACAAATTTTATACCCTATTGTAATCATCGTATCGTATTGACAAACCAATTTGTTATTTAATTGTTAATAATGTAATTTTAAGTCTCTCGATAACAAAAAGATAGATGAAGAAGAACTCGAATTTTTTTTTTTGAAATATTCCTAATTTTGTATTATTTTTATTTAGTAAATATTGATAATCATTTTATTTGAGTCTACTGAGAGACTACATTATAGTTTTCATTAGGATTTATTATACAATACTATTTGTGCCATTTGTGACAATTGGCTGATTCCGAAATATATATGGTATGTACAGAGTGCAGCAAATAGACCTGATCCAAATTTATTTTTATCGAGACGAAGGAGATACAGACGAAGGACGAACATGGCTATATTGAGTCCACTCTACATTTTAAATTTCTATTTAAAAATTAAGAATATATATGTACTTTGTGGTGTCTGCCGTGCCTCCTTTAATGGGTTACATATTATGTTACAAAATTATAGTACAATTTGCGAGAGTATGAAAAAGGTTTGCTGTCGCTAATGAGATGAACAGGTCGTTGAGCAAAATCAAAATAGCACAAAATGAAAATGAAATTGAAGTTGACCGAGTGTTATAAAATCATCAACAACAACAACACCAACGACAACGACAACTATGGCATAAGGTTACAACAGCAGCATCAAAAATAGAGCAGCAGACAGCTGAGGGCATCCCCAGTTCCAGTGCCAATCCCAATCCCAATCCCATTCCGAGTCCCAAGCCCAGACACAGTTCCTACCCTCAAATCCAATCGCAGTTCCACACAATGTGATGCTGACAATGTACGAGGTCCATTGGCGCTGACAGCTCTGACAGCACTGACTCTGACTCTGACTGCCCATGACGTCGAAGATGATGACGATGATGATGATGATGATGATGATGATGATGATGATGATGATGATGAGAAAGATGATGACGATGTTGATTATGATGCTCTTGTTACTGTGGCTGTACAAGAAGCTGTGGCCGAGTGTTAGCACCGTGCTCAGTATTCGACTCCGACAATTTGAATGATGCAAAACTCTGGTTGTTGTTGTTGTTGTTGTTATTGTTTTTGTTGTTGTCGCCGATGAGTTTTATTGCCGCTGGCTCGCAAATTTTGTCGGCAATGGCTCCTCAAAACGAAAACATGAAACCAAATTAAGTTGAACAAGAGATGTAAACGGAAACAGAGACGTTGCACAGTGGTCAATTTTGTTATTTTAGCTGGGATAATTATCATTGGAAATTTTTTAGGGTTTCATGTGAAAGCACATTGTATCCACGTAAATTTCATTATAATTATCATCTAAATAAATAGTGAGATGCCACATTATATTAAATTCACATTCAGAATAAATAAAAATAAGAATATAAAACAAAACAAAAAAAATAAGAATATATATATATCAAATTAATTTTATTAAGTTGAAATTATAAAATAAACTTTATGAATAATGGTCGCATGTTTTTTGAAAAGATTATTAATTAATTGAAGCAAAAATGAGCAACAAGAACCACTGTGCGACGACAGCATCTAAGCTAAAGATAGAGACGGAACGCATACAGACCCGGAGGCTAATGGCGGTGGACCTTAAGTCTTGGTAATTATCGCCCCCAACCTGCATACTCTTGTATGCCCATATGGCCTGGGTCAAAGTTCCAAGTCGACTTCCGTGTTCAACAAAGTGTTTGTCGACATGTCGACAATGTTAAAAGTCTACAGTCCTTGGCTTAAAAATTAGTTTAGATTTGTCAAAAAAAAATGGTATCAAATAAGATTTTGCTAATTCTTAATAAAAGTAACATTTAAAGAACATTATATTTAAACTTATAGTCACAATAACTAATTGTCGACACATTTTCGGGACTCTCGACTCATTGTCGTAGATCAACACTGGATGTCATTACGTGGGTTGATGGATTTGAATAGTTTTTGCGGAGTGGGACCAACTTAGCTTACGCATTAAGTATTTAAGTTGAACATAGCTAGCCAACGGAAAACTACTTAGATTTTAAAGCCAAAGCCAATTGAGTTTAGAAGACAAGCTTTAAATTCTGAGATTTGAGATTTGCGTCCTTACATAGAATGAATAAATTGATTTCGTACTTGAAACTTTATATTTCAATCTTGATTTCAAACTTATATTGAATTTAATAAAATATTAAAACTCAATCTTAACTGAAAGATTTAAAAATTAGTTTGTATCTATTGTCTTGAAGTCTTGAATGCCTTGAAAGTATGTATCTGTCCCGAAAATTTCATCGATCGAATAATAAACTTGAAAGTTATTTAGGATCCCACAAAAAAAAACCTTAATACGAGGTAAAAGTCTAGTGACGAAAGCAATTTCTAGTCTCAAAGTTTCTGATATCCACTAGCATTTTTTTTTGAGAAAGCTGAACCACGGCTTTGAGCCGCATTTATTCAAGTCATGCAGATTTGCTCCCTCGCCGCCAGGTGGCGTGGCAGTGGTAATGTGTGTCATGACCTTCCTGACAGCCGCCACCAGCTGCAAATTGTAATTTCTAATTTTAGAGACGTTGACGTTGCTGCCGCTGTTGGCATTGTTGCTGTGGCAGCCGCAAATCGGGGCAAGGCATTTATTAAAATCGCATTTCAGTTTCAGGGCTTGCAGATATTCACGGGCTGTCGGTTGTCGGCTGCTGCTTTTTCTTAGTTTGCTCGATGTGCATTTTAAAATTGCAATTCATTTCCTTAATGTTGGCAATTTGGGTCAAAACTAATTAGATGTTAGAAGCGACTTTAATCACCAACAGCTGCTAATCGATGGCCATTTACGGGTTAACTCTGCTCATAAATTTGGCACAGAAAAAAAAAAAATATAAAACACTTCACGCAAACATGAAGCATTTTTTACGGCAATTAGCAGTTGTCACGTTTTTGCACCTTGCGTACTTAATTACTTAATTGGCTATTAGCTAATTGGTGATAGACGCGCCACAAGTCGTGCCCCTAACAAGCTGTTGCTCAGCCAAACAGTCGAAGCCTTAAACTGCAATGCAGCCAAGAAGATGCAAGGAGGCAGTTGCAAAGGACATTTACCACGGCTTAATTAACAGGCTAAACGCAGCTTTGTGGCCGAATGGCAATATTTGCATATCCATTGAATATGTTTCGACCGCAACTGGTTGCTGGTTGCATGTTACCTTATATTCAATATGCAATGTTGATCATTTGTTACGTATACGACACCTTGTCGCTTACTCAATTAAGCCAATCATTAATAAAGCTTTTAACATATATATGACTTGCACATAATTTCAAGTATCTTGCCCCAGTAGTATGCAGTTGCTTAATCCCAATGCAGATTCCATTATTTAATAAATTATTCAAGAGGAATTATTAGACATAATTCGAGCTGGATTTTATTCAACATGTTTGATATTGATTAAATAATTCACAAAATGAGAATTCTGATTGAAACTAAGAAATTTTATCTTCAGCCAAAATAATTTAATTAGAAACCTGTTATTAATTGCAATCCAGTTGAGATATGAAGGTCCTTTAATGTCCTTGGGGTTCTCTATGCAGCCCTAAATCCCAAATTTGCATTCTATGTAAATAATTATAGTGTTAAATTTCTCATTTTGGCGAAGAACTCACTTAATAAATATGAAAAAAAGGAACGGAACTTTTATGTAGAATTATGCCAATATTAAATTACAAATCAATATTTACTAATGCGCTTTTAAAATCATTTACTCATATATCTGACTGCACACATTGGCATTGTGTTGCATTGTAATGAGATACATTCCTCTTGTCAAAGCGATTCAAGTTCATTTGGCACCTAGCCACAATTAATTTATCGCCTTGTGTTGCGTTGGTCGCAAATTGCAACATGCCAAACTGTGGCATGAACTGGAAAAAGGATAGGAATAGTACATCTTGGCAAGAAAGGAATTGTCTCACTCTGACTCTGAGTTGTTTTCGTTATGAAAGAGAGAAAGGACATGGCCTAATGCATGTATTCTGTCTTCTGTCTCTCGACTTTTTATGTTACTCTATGCACTGTTGGCACTGTCGTTTGGACCTTAGGTTGCATAAAATAGTCGACATAAACTAAAACAGTAGTAATAGGTGGAGAATTCGATGAGAATGAATTCTTATTGGAACTATACTTCCTTATTTTTCAAACAAGCAGTGCGTATACATAATATTTTGACAAAATGTTTTCTTGTCGTCCCATTTAATTGTTTCTGATTCTTAACCAAGAATACATATTAAATATTGAAGAACGCTGTCGTTCACTCCGTTAATTAATTTTAGTATATGTTTCAATTATTAGAGTATACAAAATATTGCATAAATACTTAAGTGAACTCAAGTGCAGAGCTGAGTGACGGCTAAGGAGAAGTAACGAAAGTGGAACATCGGTGAATCTTTCTATATTTTATAATGGATCGCTTTCAATTAACAGGCGTCTAGCAGCAAGAAGTTAGAAAAGCAGGAAGTAGAAAGCAGGAAACAGGAAGCAGGATGTTGGAAGCTGCAACCAGAGTCAGACGCATAAATCAATGCAGCATCGTTTGCTGCCACCAAACCAACCCGATCTGAGCTTTTTTTTTCCCCTCTTTTCACCGCCGTTGAGTTAATTAAGTTCACAGATACTCGCACCTTCAACTTAATTAAACGCCAATTAGCTGACATCTAAAACTAACAGCTAATCCACAACACTCCCCCCAACGTTTCTTCCTCAGCATCAAGAACGAATACCATAAACAATAATCCGAACAATAATGTGTGTGTGGACAGGATGGGTGATAGCTAATTAGCTCGCCAAGCTTCACTATCATCAAACAGTTGCTCAGCAGCGTGTCCTGGCCATATATTGAATATTTGCTTGTATTGGTGACTCTTTGTCAAATAAAATTCATTCTTTGAACGCGCTTTTGTCATATGTGTGCTTCATGTGGCATGTGTATGTTTATGTATGTGTATCTGTATCTGTATCTGTAGGTCTGTTACTATTCGCACATACACATTTCCGGACCATTGATTGCAACAATTCCCTGAACAAAAGCCAGCAAAGTGTCAACTTTTGGAATTGATAGTCACAGATACCAAAACACATTTAGATACAGAAACTTTGTAAAAGACAACTTTGATATCATCATATTACACAACATCCAAACAAAGTATTTAAAGAAAGCTTAAAAGAGATATAACTATCAGGTTTTGCTCTGAATTTCACTTTGGCAGCGAAATTCCACAGAAATAAAAAAAATCGTTTAACGAATACAATATATTTCATTCTATCCAAAATAGATTCAGTATTCTTCTTAATTCGATGGAAAAGATGATGCGATACAAAAAAAACCTCTACTCGAGGTAAAAGTCTAGTGACGAAAGCATATTCTAGCCCCAAAATTTCTGATATGCCATTTTGTGACGAACAAATTTAAGTTTAATATAAAAAAATTAAATAAATATAAAAAAAACAATACCTGAAAATTGGAATTCGGCACTGCCCAAAAAGTAATATTTATGTACAAAAAAGCTTATCCTTTTTGCGCACAGTGCAGAATGCCAATTTTCAGGTATTGTTTTTGTTTATTGTTTAGTTATTAGAAGGGGCTGCTTTTATATAGTAATTACGGGGTCTCAGACAGTCGACTATGCTTGGAGCACCCTATGTATGGAGTTTTTATTTCGCGGTCGTAATGCTTCGAGTGTAATAAGCCCTTATATATATAGATAGTAAGGAAATGCCGAAATACGATCTGATAATTGTTCAACATGAGTTAGTATATATATTTTAATTGACTACATCACCTATTTTTGAGAAAAAATTTAACGTTCTCAACCATGGATATGAAAATCAGGGCTTAAAACCGGTTTCAAAACCGTAACCTTTATCTGGTATTAACCAATTGAAATTTATAACCCTTACTGAAACCCTAGCCAAAACAAGACATTTTTATTATACCGAAACCTAAATGTATAACCGTTAGTTAGTTTCGGTCCATTAAATTCAATTCCTCATCGGCTTCCAAACTAATTCGGATTTTTAATTTGAATATCGATCTTATTTAATAGTTATTTTTTAAAATCAACTAATTTTCTTTTGTGATGCGAAATCATAACGATATTTCGAAACCGAAACCTACAAAAATCCGGTGACCATTACGAAACCGATATACATAGATTTTTCTTAGCCGATAACCGAAAACTAAAATATTAACAAGCCCGAAACTATAGCTGATACCGATATTCGTTTCGATTTGATACCCTGATGTGAATCCAAAAAAACTTTCTTCAATTGATGGTTTTTACCCCTTTTTTTGCTAAAAATCCGTCGGTACCTTGTGAGAACACAAAATTCTAAAGCAGCAATCACAGACGGAAATAGAACGCGTCCCATTCCCTCAGGTTCTTGCGTTGGTCAACTCAAGCCATTCAAATGCATACAGAGAAAAAAGAGCGCCCAGAATTTAACGTCGGTGGAAAAACTGTAGTTCTTACCCAGGTTAAGAAAATAAACGCGCATTCAGTCAAAGGTGCAAAGCATTCACATGATGCTGAGAACATTTAAGGTGACCTCCGCCAAGAAATTGCGACAAATTTTCTACCTCCTGCTCTCGCTCTTCATTAAGCATTCTTGGCTAATATAATTAAATTCATGATGGACATACATATATTTCACGAAGCCGACTTGTATTAATAATCGAGCCAAATTGTTGTAAGAATCTTTGCTATCGGGTTAAGCATTTACCTTCAACTCAGTTCAGATTGTGCTTCCTCAAATGCTTTTTGTTTGGTCCCATGGCTTTAATTTATTTATACTATATAACTAACTATCATTACCTTATTCTAGCGTTTGTTTTCGGCTGACTCAAACGGGCTGCCTAACACAGGGAAAGACATGAGTTGGGAATATAATTTAACTTATTCTGCATCAGCTGGTTAAAGCTCACAGTATAGCATAAATCGCCTTGGTTCAACGCCTTTCATATGCTGACCTAGACAACTATTTGGGTTGAATTGGCTTTAAATTGCGGATGCTCGGGATTGGTCTTTAGCTTTAGCTTGAGTTTTACTTTCTGTTTCAGTTTCAGTTTGAGTTTGAGTTTGAGTTTGAGTTTGAGTTTGAATTTGGGTTTGAATTAAGTCGAGCTGAGTTGAGTTGACTTCACTTTCGAGTTGGGTCGCATTTATCAAACGCTGAAATGCCCAACACAACAATATTTGGGACTTTAAGGTCGACGTCATTGACAACGGGGCGTAAAATCGTAAATCGCCTTTTGGCCAGTCCCTTCCTGTTGATCAGAAACGATGGAGGGACGTTGGAGCCGCGTTGGAGGGAACAGCGTTTGTTGAACGTTTGCATATCACACAAACTTGGCCTAAATGCCAGCTCATTTTAAATTAATTACAGACAGTGCTCCTGTAACTTTAATGAATTATTCGAATCTATTGATTTTCCTGGCTTACACAACCCCCTTTTGCCCATTTGCCCTTACTACATCCGAAGCTTGACACGTTTCCATACAAGGTAAACAGGCAAACCGTTTATAACATGATACATTGTTTGTATCTCTGTAAGTTTGTGTTGAAGTGAATATATGTACGTCTGATTATGTCAATGTGTGTACTTACATTGTTTGTCTAAGTCTCAGTTTTTGGACTAATCTCTAGTCGCATACCTACTAATTTGGTATTCCATTGGTATTCGAAACTAATGACAGAGATAACAGAGCTTTGAAGACTTCGCGACCACAAAGCGAATCAACAACACAGAAAACCAAAGAAAACAAAGAGAGAACAAGATAAACAGAAGGAGAGATAAAGATAGAAAGAAACAGAGAGAGAGGAAGATACATGAAATGAGAGAGAAAGAAAGTTGGAGATATAGAGGACAAGAACAAATATAGCCTTACAATTTGCGCAATGACCATAATATTGATAACGGATTTAGACTTTTGAGACTTTTTAGGCTGGGCATTTCCAAAGGCAATTAACTTCGAATTATGAATTATGAATAAGGTGATTTAACGATGTGGTTCACTTCAATTTCAGGTCTACCTACATCAGAATGTGACGCTGACAGGTTTGCAAATGTATTCACATTTGTTATTTCGCATTCGCACTTGACTGTGTATCCATTTTTATCTTAATTTCCATCTCAATCTTATATACGGCCCACACAGCGTATCTATCGGTGCCTTGTCCACTCTATTGGGACAGGAGCCCATGTAAATTATTTAAACTGCAAAGTTGTTAGCAATATACAGTCATAGTCAGAGGCACTCGGAGAGGATTCTGTGATTCTGGTGAATGATAAGGCGAAGCAGGTAGCAGGTTGAGGTTCAAGTTCAGGACCTGGCACGTGCCTAGTGGCCTAGCCAGGTGTATATCGGGTATACCGAATGACTTAACGTGTTTATAAGCGCGAATGAGTGGCCAAGTTATAGCCCATTTCCACGACCACTCACATTTGGCTCATTCGCGCACATTCGGATGTGGCTCAATTTTGGCTTTCCACGACCAAATGTGACACATTCAAAGCACTTGCCATGTAACCAGAATTAATCAGCTGTTCGATTTATGTGCACATATAATAAAAAGCTGACAATAACAACAATTTAATATTTATTTTGAAATTATAATTGTCGAAAATTAAATGCCTACTGTTTTTATTGAACAAAACAGCTGGGTTAGCTGATAATTCCTTTTTTTCACGAGTATATCGATAAACATCGGGTGTTCGATAAAAAAATACTGGCAATAAATCGGAACATTCATTTTGGACGAGCCCAACAGATCATTCGGATTTTGTACTGAAATGAAATCCACATTCAGGCCGGATGATGAAAATGGCGTCGAATGTGCCGAATGTGCTGTCGTGGAAATAGGCTATTAAACAGCTTTCAATCCTATTCCTTTCTTGATAGCTAATATTAGGCCAAGGGGAGACAGGGGCAAGTGTTGTCGTGGCGCATGAATATGCATAAAGCACTAGGTGTTATAACATGAATTTGTTATGAGGCTTATAACCGGCGTATTGCCAAACTCTACCAAGTTGGGCATCAACACCATCGACCAACATCATAAAAACCTTAATCTAATTAAACTAAGGCTGACAGACAAAACCACAATATTAAACAAATCAAAGAACGGATAAAAGCAGCTCAAAAAAACAAACAACCACACCTTGCCAACACTTCTACGGACTCTGCTCCGCTTCCTTCTCGCTTCGCTCGCGGTACTACAGTCGAGCATACTCGACTGTGGAAAAAGCAAAAAGAAGTGGACATTAAAAGATGGTTAGTATACTCGACTGTAGGATACCCTGAGCCCAGGCACTCAGATGCTATTTGGCACACCAAAAACCTGAGACCCTTAAAAACACCCAAAGCTTGTTTCGTTTCAGAAACAACAAATAGCTTCTGTAAGTGTACCGTTATAAACGTTTTGGTTTGTTGGTACTTTATAAAAAACGTATTTTGGTTCCGGTTCCGGTACTAGATTTAAAAGGGTTAATTTCGGTTAAAGGTTCCGTTCCGGTAATATTCCCTGATCGAGACCCGTTACACACTTCTGGACGCCTAAAAACTTAAAACAGCGTTTACTACCATTGTTTTTATTTTTCCGTCTTGTTGTGATTAAAGGCCTTTTGAGACTTGTAGCAAAACGACCACTGAATAAAAAATCCATTTCAAAAACAGCGGAAAGATTTTTACAACTCGTCGTTTCAAATTTGGTTTAAACTTCTGTCTACGTTTTGCAACGTTTCGTCATGCGTTCTGTTATCAATAACATGTCAATGTTATTGTCACACTTCGCGCTGACGTATTGAAAATATAACTAAATCCTATTTTCGTTTGTCACGAATAAAAAAGAAGAAGCAGGTAAAAAAAAATGAACCCCATAATTCAAAGTACAACAAGAAAGCGCTGGTGGCAAGGTGGAAAAGATGAAGCCACACCGATAAAATAAGGAGCGCCGATATGGATTGAACTGTGCAACATTTAGTTGCAAGTTGCAACAATAAAAGTTACTTTCAAAGATAATATTATTCAAAGAATATATAAATAAAATTGAGAGTTCAATCCTAAAGACTAACAGAGATTTATATTTCTATTGATTCAACTAGTATGCCTCAACTTAGCATTTTTGATTTGTAGCCAAAATTATAGATTCTTTTGTTAGCGGTAGAAAATCAACGGTTGTCATTTATTTATATTGTTCTCAGTGGAAACTTGGTGGAAATGCAAACTCATGAGACTATCCAATTTTATTCTTTGTGGTGTATACTTTATGGACGTGACGCGGTTTAGTTTGCAGGATATGGTACGAGTTTGTTTCTGATAAGAGTATACCTAGATATAAGTCCACATACATATATGAGTACGTACTCGCATTTATGTTTATATATGTTTATTTATGCACAACATGGGTTGGCTGTTTGATCTGTGTCTCCTGGACGTGTTATTTGTGTGTGTGTGTGTGTGTGTGTGTGTGTGTGAAATGCAAAATGTCATAAATATAACAGAAAATGCTGAAAACTGAAACAGACTGTCAGATTGTCAGACTGTCAGACCGTCTGGCAGAATGTCAGGCTTCTGAATAGCAAATTGCAGTATTTCGCACTCAGATGTGTACACTGTACACATTCACACACACACACACACACACACACACACATACACACATACACAAACGCATACAAGTGGTTATATAAATAGAGTTTTTGAAATCAATAAATTACCATGATGTTTCCTACATATAGTTATGTAAATTATATATATTTTACATACGAGTCCTTGCACATTGGCCTGTCAACGTTTTCTTTCATTATTATAGGGTTAGATGGGATATGTTTTGGGATTGTTTGTTTACTTGCAAAATTGCAATCATATAAGTTTTCCCTAAGAGTTTGTATGTATGCTCATTGTACAAATTTGATTCTGTAAAATCAACACTCAATTAAATTAATTGAAGCTTAAGTGAAAATATTCAGCGAGAATCTTAGGACTTTCAATCCCCCGAATTTTGTAGCAAAAGATTTAAAAAATTTTGATATATAAGTAAATTAGTCGTAACCGACTAACATTGGTAACCGTAACTGAACCAAAAAGTCGAAATGATTTTAGGCGAAGTTATCAACTGGTAAACAGTACATTTAACATAAGTTCAAATTTCGTTTTTTAGACCCCGTACTTAAAAAAAGTACAGGGGTCTATTGGGTTTGTTTTAACGAAAATGTGCGTAACAGGCAGAAGGAGGCGTGGCAGACCCCATAAAGTATATATATTCTTGATCAGCATCAATAGCCGAGTCGATATAGCAATGTCCGCCTGTCCGTCCGTCCGTCCGTCCGTCTGTCCTGACGTCTGTATGAACACCTAGATCTCAGAGACTATAAGAGCTAGAGACACCAAACTTGGTATGTAGGTTCCTCTATATTGCAAGCAGATCAAGTTTGTTTCAAAATTCGGCCACGCCCCCTTTATCGCCCACAAATCGAAAACAAAAACTTCATATCCAAATTATAAGAACAATTCAGTATGTAGATTCCTCTATATTGCAGGCATATCAAGTTTGTTTCTTTTTTGGATCGGAACACTATATCATATAGCGCCCATAGGATTAATCGGTCGAAAATCAAGTTTTAGTATGAAAAACTTTTTGGTTTTATTAGATATCTCAACCAAACTGATACAATATGCATTAAACTTGGTTTTATATATCATGTCCAAAGTTGGTTCAAATCGGACCACTATATCATATAGCGCCCATAGGATTAATCGGTCGAAAATCTTTTTTGTTTTATTATATATCTCAACCAAACTAATGAAATATGCATATAACCTTGTTTTATTTATACTGTCCAAAATTGGTTCAAATCGGACCACTATATCATATAGTTGCCATAAAACCGATCAGGCGAAAATCAAGTCTGGCATGAAAAAATTTTATATTTTATAAGATATCTCAACAAAACTTAGTCGAGTATGCTCGACTGTAGCATCGCGAGCGAAGCGAGCAGGGGCGGAGCCCCCTAGTTTCAGTTAAAATTCTTTTGAAATCAACGAATTTTCCATTAAAAAGGCAGAACTGGCAAGTCAAGGCACCAGCCTTGTCAACTCATTATTGACAGACAAGCTTGCCGCGGTAAGTTGAATTTTTCGTAAATTATGTGTGCTCAAAAGTCCGCCAAGCCTAGAACCCTCCTTCCGACCTATGATGGGGCACACATTTTGTTTTAATTAAATGCTTACAAGTTTTTGTTAGAGCCGTCAAATTTCACGCAATAGGCGAGCGCCGCTTTTTCCGTCAGACGTACTTAAATAGAAACAAAAAAAAAGGACGTCCTGTCTTTCTATGTGTATGTGTTTTTGGGTTTATGGGTATGTGTGCTTGTGCGTGTGAGTAATTAAGTAGGCACGTTGTCGTCGAATCGGTTTCATAAGCTGAGTACTCAGAATGGAGCAAAGTGAAAATAAGTGTTGTCAATGCAACACAAAAAAAAATTTAATAAAGTTAAAAAGTTACCCTGTTGCTTCAGTTGGGATTTGTTAGCATTTCGAAAACCGATTAGAATAAAATGAGGTAGCATAGGGAATGGAAAAAGGTTGAAAATGCGGGATATTCTGTGCTGAAAGTTCAAAGTTTATGTGAATTCTTCTTTTTAATTAACAAAAAATTAAAAATGTGTATAATTTGTTCTAGTAATTTTAACTTCGTCGAGCAACCACAAAATTGAATTGCGGCAATTTTTATTTTGTTGGGTGTAAAAGGATGAATATTTTCAATGTTTTTGCAGGCAGCCTAGAGACATTCCTCTCATCTGGCAACTCTGTGTCACCCAGTAAAAAGAGAACCTTTTCCTGAGTACTTAGCTTAAACTCAGCCCATATTTATTCCCCGTCAAATGTGTCATACATTTTGAAGAGAGCGACAATGGGCGGAGGACGGAGAGAAACTTGAACAGAAGGGTGCGTTGGAAGTCCAGCGTTAGGGTGGGTCTTTTTGGGGGCCAACTGAAGTACCACGATTAAAACTCACAAGGTATCATAAGTAAATTTAAAATATTGAAATTCAAGTGCAATAACAACAGCAATTCATGCAGTACTCAAGTACCGAATTAATTTACATTCTGTTAACTGAAACATAAACAAGTCTGTGTTACCACCAAGGCGATTTAGCGATTATCAATCAGTTATTCAGTTAGAAGAAAGAGTTTTATATACCAATATTCAGAATATCAGAAACAGATTTTGATGCTTTGTTAGCAAAAAATGTTCAATCGAGTGCACTTAAGACCATCTACAACACAAATCACTGTTAGATTGATGCGTCAATTCAAATGTGCGAGAAATATATATATTTATTTTAATTAATAAAAAATAAACTCTGTGTCAATGCTTGTGTATTGTATAGTATCTGCATTGGCTGGGTAGCATGTATTTTCTTGTTGTATCTATCTATAGCTGTTTTAGATTCTAAAATATAATGTAAGTGTGTGTCATAACGCATTCTCCACTACAATTTTGGATTATGCATCTGTGGTAATGCAAGACAAGCAATAAAAATTAAGACTTGCACTTTCAGACATTTTGAAATTGTTAATTAGGGCAATTTTTGAATCTATTGCCTTAAATTTCCTCACTTTTGAATGCATAATTAACAATTTAAATGCTTTTATAATATTTTCCTCACAGAATATGTACAGATTCACTAAAAGACTGGCTTGATCGACTGTGGCCTTTATATGCTTACATACACTGAAAAAAAGACCAGCTTCTAAAATCAAGAACATACATCTTTAATATTTAAAATAAAATAAGATAATTTTAATACCAAATTACTAAAACTAAGATTTTTAATCTAAAAAATCAGAAAATCTTAATACTAGAATAATAATCTTAAATTGTTAGGAAGGTATAAATATGTACAATTTCATATAAGAACAATAGTAGCTTCGTAGCGCTCTGGCTAGAGACACTGCTTCACAACTAAGGCAGTGTATCTAACCAGAGCGCCACGAAGCTACCATTTATTAGAATAAGATTTAAAAAATTACGAAGACAAAATAAAATATATACAAATATAAAAAATATTTATAAAAATAAATGTTATCATTTTTAACTTTTTGATTTTAATTTTAAGAACATTTATTCTTAAAATAAGAACTTGGTCTTATTTTAATGTTCTTTAAACCAAGATGTGTTCTCTTAAATTAAGAATTGTATGTTCTCGACGCATTTTATAGACCAAAAATCTTAGTTCTGAGACCAAAATCTTGATTTTGGAACATGTTTTTTATCAGTGTATAAGCCCAACCCAGCGTTGGGCGTTCCGTCTACTGCCTTCTCCGTGCTCTTTGCTCCCTACTGGCACAATTGAATCAACTGCCGCCGCATATGTGTCAACGACTTGGTCAACATTACAGGCTTTGCGCCTCGTTTTGCGTGAACTCCTGCTGGAAGTAGTTGTATATACATGTATAGTATGTATATCGAAATATGAATACTCGTATGTATGTAAGTGGGTGAGTGTCTTCGTGGGTGTGTGTGTTTAAGTGTACAAGCCCCTGCAAGGTTTTTGCGTCGTGGTGTGGCATAAACTTTGTAAACTCGGCATGTTCATTTAATCCTTGCCGTAAGTAGCTCCATAGTATTTGAAATCCTTATGGAATTAAATAGGCTTACACTGCTTAGTTTTGCGCGCGGGGCCTGAAATCCATTTAATGCCTAAAACAGACGCATTTAGCCCAAAAAAAAAAAACAATATTAAATGAGTATTAGCTCAGGTGCTATTACCACCTAAGTAGAAGGACATAAGTCTTAAACAAAAACCATTGCTTACCAAATAACAAAAACCAACAAAGCAAACACAACCCGTGTAAACTAGTCAGAATATTGCAGTCTACATGTACAGTGTGTTACATATAAACATATACCGATAGACTGTGTTTTTTCAGATCTATTACAGTCACACATTCGTCCTTGCTTATATCTGTCGCAGAATTGACTTAGGTTGCTGAGAATGTCTTGCGATTATAAAATAAACTCTAACACGGTAATCTTTACTTGACTATTCTCTCCGTAGATGTTGGCGATTTTAATCAATATTGGAGAAAGCACTTTTCTTCTTTCAGATTTAGCTTCAGCTTTTAAATTACTCTTACAATTTATTCACATTGAGAAATAGGCATTTCTGACCCTATGGAGTATATTTATTCCTAATCCGCAGCAACAGCCAAATCGATTTATGTAGCTATTAGTTTTTAATACTAATTGAATACTTATAGTCGGGGTCCCGACTATAGCGCTCTTACTTGTCTTGATTCGCCGTGGCGGTTTGTTGTGCATTGAAAATTCAGATGTAAGTGATTGTATAGACGGAGGACGAAGGGACGGAGTTCGAGGCAACGACATGACTTGTGGAGCAGTGTCAAATGGGAGAAGCAGATTTATTTTAATGGATATGAACCATACACTGCTGTGTATTTGTTTGTATTGCACTTGCATCTCTGAATACAGTTAGTACAGTCAGTACTCGTACATAGATAAATCGACAAGTTCTGGTCACATTTTGGTGCAGTTGTCAATTGTCAATTGTCAATTGTCAATTGTCAATTGGCATGCAAGTCCCGAGGCGAATCATATGAAGAGTTAAGAAAGCCTTAACCCGGTTTCATCTTTGCTTTCAGCTTCCACGTAGCGGTAAAGGCAGTGACTGACTCAAAGGACTGAAAACAATTACTTATTTAATTTCTGTGTGTTTTGCCGCTTTGCAGCTTGTCTGTCGTGCAGATATCTCGGCATTCAGAGCTTGACGCAGTCCCCCTGCGTTATAATCAAGCCCAGAGTGAACCACAACTCCCAACAACAGCTTTGGATTCATTTCTTTGGCCCTTGGTCCTTGGTCCTTGGTTCTTGGGTCTTGGTCCTTTGTGAACGCTTTGCTGGTAAATGTGGCCAATGTAGCGCACCCTGCCTTGACTCGTAAGTGGAAACAAAAGGGGATTGAGGCGGAGAGGGATCGAGAAAAATAAGAGGAAAAATGCTACATGGCAATTGTTTATCCCCTTGTACAAAAAGTTTTCTTATTTTTCGCGCCTGCTGCTACATAGCCTATTATTATTGTTGTTGTTGTTGTCGCCGTTGTTGTCGTTGCTCTTGTTGAAGTTGCTGCCCCTCGGATGCTTTATTACAATTTAACTGTTCTTTTATTGCAACATTTTTAGACCCTGTACTTATTTAAGAAGTTAAAGAGTTAGTACGTTTAAAATCCTTTCAGCAAGATTTCTTAAAAGTGAATTTACTTGGAATTTTCGATATTGAGGCCTGTTGAGCAAAAAATAACTATTATTTTCAACGCTGAAAGCCACTAAATGGTTGGAAAAGATTCGATTCGGTGGTTGAAACCATAGAGCTTATATAACTCCTGAACCTAAGGTTTTGGTCAAAGTCTTGGTTCATTTTTTCATTGATTTTTTAAACAATTTTGTAAATATTTGATCTTAATTTTAGATCTTTAATTCGAATTATATTATTATTTGAAAGATTTGGTTAACGATTCGTTTTGTGTTACTTAAAATCCCGAAATGAACCGATTCTGCGAGGTACGGCTCAAAAGGCGGTTTGCAGCCTTGATTATTTTGAAGTCTTTTGCCTAAGAGCAACGTTCAAAACAAAAACATCGGGAAACCGGAACAGCCCTAAATAAAGCACTTGCTATTGTTAAGGTGCAGAGTATCCGAAAGTCGGGTGCTCTCAACTGTAGTCTTTTATAATAGTGACCTTTGTGTTTGACTGTGGCTAACCAAGTAACCAACACAACCCCAGACTCCGTAATAGGCTTCCCCGATTGTTCTTCACTGAGGAGTCTGACAGACTCCAACTTGGACCTGATTATATAACATGTGCCTTGTGCCTTGTGCCGAGTGACGTGTGTGAGTGCATGTGTGTAAGTGTGTACACTGATAAAAAAAATTTTCTAAAATCAAGATTTTGGTCTGAGAACTTAGATTTTTGGTGAAAAAATGCTTCGAGAACATACAATTCTTAACTTAAGAGAACACATCTTGGTTTAAAGAACATTTAACTTAAGACCAAGTTCTTAATTTAAAAATAAATGTTCTTAAAATTAAAATGAAAAAATTAAAAATAATAAAAATCATTCTTTTAATTTTTGTTCTATTTGTATATATTTTTTTTTGTCTTGGTAATTTTATATATGTTATTCTAATTTGTTAATAGTGGGGTTCGAACCGCCGCCTACTCTGCTTCACAACTAAAGCAGTGTCTCTATTTATTTCATATGAAATTGTTCATATTAATACCTTCCTAGCAATTTATTTTATTTTTTAGATTATGATGATTTTAAAAATCTTAGTTTTAATACAAAATTATTTTATGAACCAAATAGCTAAGATGTATGTTCTTGATTTAAGAAGCTGGTCTTTTTTTCAGTGTATGTATGTATGGGTATTAGTATGAGTATGTGTGTAAGTTAACACACGGTTCAGCTAAAGCTCATTTTTATGCTGCTTTCAGTTTCATTTTTCGCTTAAGGTTTCCGAATACAGGCCTTACTGCTAATGTACC
This sequence comes from Drosophila phalerata, assembly GCA_951394115.2. NCBI lineage: Eukaryota > Metazoa > Arthropoda > Insecta > Diptera > Drosophilidae > Drosophila > Drosophila phalerata. The sequence goes on from OX596006.1 coordinate 21,524,745, forward strand.
AACTCCTGCGACTGTCCGAGGTGACTCGCTATCGCCATCTTCATAGCCATATGCATGGTAGGTATGTGTGTTATGGCTTTTCTTTTATTTTATACGTATTTTACTTCATTTCACTGCTGATTGCTGGCTCCTAGCTGCCACGCAGCCTCAATGCCTTTCCCCTCATTGCCGTCTTGTCCCCGCGCGTTTCCTTTCTTTCGTTTCGGTGAATGTATTTCCACTTCTTTCCTCATGCATATTTGAATGTCCCTTAAAGGCACTTCAGTTCTTTGCTGCTTCTGCTTATATTTCAGTTGTTGTTCTTGTTGGTGTTGTTGTTGTTGTTGTTGTTGTTGCGGATGCGCCTTGTGCGAGCAACGCCGACGGCTGTTTAGTGTACCACACACTACATCTCCCCTCCCCGCCATCCACACCCGACCTCCACTCTTCGACATTTTTTGTCTTCCATTTTCAGGACCCTGCAGCAACAACATCATCACAGTTGACGGCCGCAATCGCCGACCTTAATGGTCAAATGTGTGTGAGTGTGTGTGTGTGTTAGTGTGTGTGTGCGCGTAGGTGTGCTTATATAAAAGTGTGTATGTGTATGCTTTGTGTGTGCCTGAAAATGATTTCTTAAACTGCAATTCATGCTCTGCAATTGCGATGATGGCGCGCTTTTATTGCTCTCCCCCCGAAAATTTAATCGAGTTTATCACATTATTTGCTGGGTCCCCTTCGAGTCCTGCTTTGAAGCAAAGAAGCACTTAGGACGTGCTTATTAGGTTCTATTAGTAATAATTGCACTACAGAGTCAATTTAGGCATCTTCTGCAGATTTCCATCATTATTATCAGTATCCATATCCTAATCATTAGCTTTATCCATGTAACAGCCTCAGGACTCGGCCAAGGCAGTTGACTTCGCTCTTAGCTTGGCCATCAAATTAAGCTGCTCTTAGTTGGCCATTAAGCTAAAAGTGACCCGTATGTATGCATGTGTACAGTGTACAGAAAAGCCACAAATGTGATTTGAGAGCAAACGAATCAAGTGAGAATGCTCAATTGTAACGATAAAGGAATTCACAGAGAAATTGGCAACTGATAACGTAAGAATTTACGAATATTCTGAATTATACGCTTATTTCACTAAGCTCACATATTCTACTTTTATACGAGACACTTGTTTTAAGGTCACTTTTGTTCAGTTTTCCTCATACTTTTCCCAATCATGTTATACCAGCAAGTTTACATTTTGTTGCGTTTTAAGTTAAGTCAAATTAATATATATTTAATGCAGGCAAAATTACTATAGATACACGAAAAGTCCCAGTTGGATATGACAGCTAGAAAGGAGCTAAGGGAATTGAAGCTGAAGCACGAGGATATGCTACAACAACAAACACATTATGAATAAATTGTGACAATTTAAAGATATTATTCTGCATAGAAACTATTATTGAAGAGGCTTAGAAAAATATTTTTCACACTTTCTTTTATCATTTTGTCTTTTCGAGTCTTTTTTAAGAGTTACGATATTGAAATTAAATCACTGTGCAAAAGGGGTCGTTCCGTTATAACCTTATCTATATCTAATTCAGGAATATTATTAATATTTATTTATTTTTATCAGCAGTTTTTCTTGAAATCCGGAATGATATTACTAAAAAAATTTTATATATTCGCATAATTTTACTTTTAAGAACTGAACATAATTGGTGAATATCGTTACTCTAGGTCACATACTAATAAATCGCCTCATTTTTTTGCATCAACATTACCGTTACATTCTTCTTTATACACTGTCAACTTATGAACATACACTGATAAAAAAAAAAACGGTTCTAACATCAAGATTTTGGTCTCAGAACTAAGATTTTTGGTTAAAAAAAATGCATCGAGAACATAAAATTCTTTATTTAAGAGACCACATCTTGGTTAGGAACATTTAAAATAAGACCCAGTTTTTTGGTCTTAAAAAATTCTTATTTTAAAAACCAAATATTAAAGATGTATTTTCTTGAATTAAGAAGCTGGTCTTTTTTTTCAATGTACTTGGTCAGTTAAGCAAGCCTCTTAAAGATTGTTGAACTTGAAATAAGAGGACGAAATTTCATCAGCTCTTGTCCTGTGACAGATACATACATACATGTGTATATTTTTACATGGCCATATGACATTTGCCCATTGTTAAATGAATATTGTCCATATTCAGAATACTCTTGAATATTCTTTTACTTATATTTGTATATCATACATATGTATACGTTATGGTTGATGACAGAAATTTGACTCGTCTGACCTTTAGTCTCGGGGCAGCTGAATTCAAGCTGAGAACTCTAGGAACCAACGACGATTTGACATTGCCATTAAAAGGCCAGGACAGCAAATATTTTAGCAAACAAATTGAGGGAGATATGAGGGGCCGAATATGAAGATATAATAGTCGTATCTGTTATATACAGTCAGCAAGCAGACACAGATGCAGAGACAGAGACAGCAATAATAAACAAATTATAGCTTAAATAACAGTGCAGACAGATATGGTAAATCCACTTTCTTCTCTCTCTCTCTCTCTCTCTCTCTCTGTATGCGTCAAGGACATGGTCTGAGGCGTCTAATCTCTTTGGTGGAGAGCATCGGACAGCGAATCCGTCGGACAGTCGAGATCAAAAGCTTCTGATAAACTCTAACAAAGCGCCAAAGTATGCGCAAAATGCCACTCAAGCAACTGAACCAGAGCACGATAAACGGTGGGAGACAACCAAAAAAAAAAAAGATAAAAAAATAAAAAAAAAAAAAAGAATGAATACAATATTTAAACATTTTATGTTGTGTCCCCTCACAAAGTCGGTGCCGTCTTCATTTGGCGCAGCTCATTTTGCGTTTTCATTCTTTGGTCGGAGCACAGCCGGCGGCCAATTCATTGTTTGCCTTTTTTGTATCTGGCGCTTTTATCTTGCCACTTTGGCATTGTTTTATGGGCATCCATCGTACCGCACGCAACGGACTCGTACCACATCGGCACCCTCTCCACCACCCACTCCACCCCTACTCCTAATTGCATTAAGCGACTTATTAGATGGCACAGCAATTTGCACATGACTTGTGTCAATTGTGAATTGTGAAGAAAATTACTCAACTTTCCTACTTCCGCCACCACCTTCTGACCAAGCGGATGTACAATAGCAAAAATAATTAAAGTATTTAATATTTATTATCAGCAACCGGAAATATCAGCAAACACTTATCGGGGATACCAAATAATAATTAATATCCCGTAATACGATGTTAAATTTACTTATCAGAAAGCCTAGAGTAATTTAAATAACTTTTTTTTCATCATATATTTTGTTAACACTCTATTCAACAAATCTATAAATAAATGGTTATTTTTGAAATATTACTTTATCAGTTGAAACCGAAGCTATCTCCAAACAAATCTTTGGTTTTAATATGGTCACTTAATATAGTTTTCATTTAAGGAAGAAGCAAAATAGATCACAGGTAATACATACATAAATAAAATGTATGTTAGATGTGTATTATTTACATTATTTACAAAAAAAAACTATTTAAATAACAAATAAAAAAATATTGTTAGGAATATCCAATGGATGGCACCTTTTCTCTTTCTTAACTTAGTAATTAGATGTCTGGTTAGTGCGTTAGGGTGACCATTAATTTCTATGCACGTACTTTAGGAACCGCCCACTTTGTGAACCGACTTTAACAAAAATTAACCAGGACGTATTAGACATTGGCCCAAATTGGGTAATAATGTAAGGGATCAACCCAAATTCATATTCTTGATTTGACTTTTGAACGAACGCTCCTAAGGTTTTTAAATAAACATCATAGGAAGTCTACAATTCAAATGTGGTGCGGCTAGCTCTTAACATCTCTGAGATCCTGTCGATCATATGGACATATCGATACGGCTATTGATGCTGAACAAGAATTAAACATTAAAAAAAAAGGTATAATGAAAATATGTTTGTCCTTGATGTAGTTCGTACTCATACTTGTCGTTCACTCGGCTCTCATTTGAGATCCGCTTTAATTTTACAGGGTAAACTTTTTTTCATCATGAACTAACCCGTAATTATTTTGGATTTTGCTGTGGATATAATATTTCTGCAAGTTATTAAATAGGTATTGTTATTGTTATTATATTAATGTGAGGCTTAAAATATGCACATTATAATTTATTGCGTTGCGTTGTGAACTTTATCCACGCTGATCCTTTTGCGGAAATTAAAATTATTATACATTCACTATATGTCAGTTTGTCCGTCTGTCGCCGAATGTTGTTACATATGTGGGATTGTTGATTTATTTGTTTGCCAATTGCGGTTAACCCAAACAGGTGGGATATGCGAGTAAATGTGTTTAATGAGGGGACGGACAAACAATATTGTTGACATGCTAAATGTAAACAATCATTTCCACCAGAAACGACATAAAAAACCAATAACCATAAAAATAAAAGAAAAGGTACGAACGATCTAGTCGAGAGGTCACTATTACAGACCCTAAGATACCCTTACATGTATTTACACATATATAACATGCATACATACATAAATAACACACAAACACACTGTACGTTTTGATGCACTGTTCTCAGCCTTGTCATTTAAATCGTTATAAAATTTTTAGGAGAAATTCTAACTATGTGTATTATATCATATAGAAAAAAGTTAGAATTTCTCCTAAAAATTCTATAACGATTTAAATGACAAGGTTGAGAGCAGTGCATCAAAACATACAGTGTGTTTGTGTGAGAAAACTCAAGGATATAAATATTTTAGAAAATATTGTGGTTGAGACCTTTGATCAATTTGACACAAATAAAAAAAAGTATATATAATAAATAGAGTTTTTCCTTAATTTCGTAATCACACAAAAAAACTCTACACGAGGTAAAAGTCTAGTGACGAAAGCATATTCTAGCCCCAACATTTCTGATAATAAAACAAGGGGGCTCCGCCCCCTACTCGCTTCGCTCGCGGTGAGGTGCGGCTACAGTCGAGCACGCTCGACAGTAGGATACCCTCAGCCCAGGTACTCTTTTATAAATATTGATTTTCGACCAATTATTCCAATGGCAGCTATATGATATATGGAACCGATCTGAACCAAATCTGGTCAGAATGTACAAAACCAACATAAATGCATATTCTATCAGTTTGGTTAAGATATCTCAAAAAACAAAAAACTTTTTCATACTAAAACTTGATTTTCGGCAGAGCGACTGTATGACAGCTATATGATATAGTGGGCCGATTTGGACCAAATTTGGTCAGGATGTATAATACCACCCCAAATATATATCGTGTGAGATTGGTTGAGATATCTCAAAAATTAAAGAAGCTTTTCATACAAAAACTTCATTTTCGATGTATCGTTCCTATGGCAGCTATATGATATAGTTGTCCGATCCAAAAATAAAAACAAACTTGATCTGCGTACGGTATCCAGGAACCTACATACCAAGTTTGAAGTGTCTAGCTCTTATGGTTTCTGAGATCGACGCGTTCAAACAGACGGACAGACGGACAGACAGACGGACATGGCTCAATCGACTCGACTGTTGATCCTGATCAAGAATATATATACTTTTTGGGGTCTGCCACGCCCCCTTCTGCCTGTTACATACATTCTGCCAAATGCATTATACCCTTTTTTGCCCATTTTTAATGGGCTCAGGGTATAAAAATATTAAATAAATATATAATAAAAAAAAAAAACAATACCTGAAAATTGGCATTCTGCACTGTGTGCAAAAAGAGTGAACTTTTTTGTACAAAAAAATTACTTTTGGCGCAGTGCCGAATCCCAATTTACAGGTATAGTTTTTTTATTTATTTAATATTTATATATATTACACTTAATTTCGTTCGTCACAAAATTGGATATCAGAAATTTTGGGGCTAGAATATGCTTTCGTCACTAGACTTTTACCTCGTGTAGAGATTTTTTTGTGTGATACATTTTACGATACATTTGCAAATATAACATTATACCCGATGTTGCACATTTTAAAAAGGCTTAGTGTTTTAAAATGCAATCAGCGACCAAGCTCTTTCCAGGCCTTTCACCAATAACCAAACCTCACAGTCCAAAACCAATTGCAATAGCAACTCATTCCAGCGTCACATTGCTTTGTTCTGTTCCATTGGGTCTGGTGGCCACAAAGCGGCCAAGCGACGGGTCGCGCAATTAAATTTATTAAATCCCAATCAATAATTCAGTCCTTGTCGTAACCACAGTGGACTGCAAGCATTTTGCAGAAAGTGGAGCGGGTATAACAGAAGACATAGCGGGAAACTAAAACTGCATGAAATGTAACCTCCGATTTATTCGAGCTTGATTGAAATACTCAGCGTGCAAGTATGTACTTATTATGCACTTACACTGAAAAAAAGACCAGCTTCTAAAATCAAGAACATACATCTTAAATATTTGGTTCTTAAAATAAGATAATTTTAAGACCAAATTACTAAAGCTAAGATTATTAATCAAAAAATTTTAAATTGTTAGTATGGTATAAATATGTACAATTTCATATGAAATAAATGGTGGCTCCGTGGCGCTGTGGTTAGAGACACTGCTGTAGTTGTGAAGCAGTAGGAGGCGGTTCGAGCCCATCTATTAACAAACTAGAATAACATTTATAAAATTACCAATACAAAATAAACAAGCGGGAAAGGCTATAGTCGAGATCCCGACTATATGATACCCGTTACTTACTTTAATACATTGAAAAGTACTTTAAAGAAAATACTTGTTTGCTCTGAAAACTTTAATTCGCCATAACTGTCGTTCTACATGTCCGATCTTGATGCGATTTAGTGGGATAATAGATAATGCTAATAGATAACGGTAATAATCACAAAAAACGTATTATCTTAAAAACTGTGGGTGTGGTGGTTTTTCGCGATTTGCGGGGGCGGATGGGGGCGTGGATTAAATTTGAAACAAACTTGATCTGCGTGAGGTATATATAAATCTGTGTGCCAAATTTGGTTACTCTATCTCTTTTAGTTTCTGAGATTTCTTTGTTCAGACTGTTTTTCGCTATTTGCGGGGGCGGAGGGGGGCGTGGCTTAAATTTGAAACAAACTTGATCTGCGTGGGGTATATAGAAGTCTTTTAGTGAAAGTTTGGTATCTCTATCTCTTATGGTCTCTGAGATCCTTTTGTTCATACAGACGGACAGACGGACAGACGGACAGACGGACATGGCTATATCGACTCGGCTATTGATGCTGATCAAGAATATATATACTTTATAGGGTCGGAGATGCCTCCTTCTCCCTGTTACGCACATTCCAACGAACACAATATACCCTTATACTTATTTTTTATAAGTAACGGGTATAAATATATACAAAATAAAAAAAATTATTTTTTTACTTTAATTTTAAGAACATTTATTCTGAAAATAAGAACTTGATCTTATTTTAAATGTTGTTAAAACCAAGATGTGTTCACTTATTATAATTAAGAATTTTATGTTCTCGACGCATTTTTTTTAACCAAAAATCTTAGTTCTGAGACCAAACTCTTGACTTTATAACATTATATTTATCGAGTATATATAAAAATTATTCTTAAATTTAAATCACCGCATATCAAGAGTTTCCACTGGGCAATCAAGTAATCAAGCTCAATGAAAACGATAAGTTCAAAGTCTGTCACAATAATCTTACAATGAACGCACATGGTTATTATATTAGATACATACATACAAATTATAAAATTTCAAATGTTTAATTACCGGTTTTTCATAGTCCAGCTATTTGTGTACTTATTTTATTTATAAAAACTGCTGGGATCCAGATATAGTTATGTATAAATTGGCTAATTACTGTATACGCGTTAAAATATTTCGATATGTATGGGACCAATAAAAAAAATTTTAAAATGGTAACCCAAATTCGTAATATACTGTCAATTCTAAGATGTTTACACCAAGAAATCATATATCTAAAATCAATTCTAGTCCCCGCTTTTTGAAACTTATAGCTTTTACACGTAATGTAGTATGGAAATATCGATATAAATTTTTAAATCGAGATTTATTTTACATCACTAGTGCTTTGATTAATTATAGGCAATTGTTAATTTCTCATATGCATAATTACCAAAAACTAAGGCACTGATAAATATTTTGTAAATATTTGCCTGGAAGTCTGTCAATATCTGTCTATCTTTAAATCTTGCTGTAAATATGTCTGTTCGTCAGTATGAACGATTCGATTTTGGAGACTTAAGAGCTAGAGACTTTGAATGTGGTAATATATGAAACACTAGTACGCTGGTCAAGTTTCTTTAAAACTTTGGATGAAAAACAGAAGACATTTTAAAGTTGGAGACTTGAGTTTTGGTTAATAAGATAAGTATAATGAAGTTGATATGATCAGAAGACTTAGCTAGGATCGGATTGGAAACTTAGAAGATATCCAAGTAACAATATGACTTAGCATTTAGTGTTTTATTTGAACGCAAAAATGTATACGTGATCGAAATTAAATTACTAAAAGTCTTCTGAAGTCCTATATTTATAGGATTGAGTATAGTCGAATATAGTTTTAAAATAAATGTGCTTAAATGATGTTTTTGATGCTCCTTCGCACTTGAAATGAATTTCCTCTGGATACGTTGCCCAGTTGGCCCAGTTATTGGACTCATGCGAGTAAATTGATGCTACCAACAATGTAGTGGGCACAGAGACCATTAATTGCTGTTGCCTCAAAGGGCCGTCAAATGTCGACCGTCGGTGATGGCCAGATGTGGGCAGTACTGGTACCAGTACCACAATCTGACAGACGGCTATGACCTGATGCTTTTGAACGGTTGAAGGTGGTAGGGTAGTCTGCTTGTCGTTATTCTCCAATTGAGTTGACCAAGCTGATGGTGCAACAATATTTATAGAGCACTCGCTACATAAATAACTAAGTTGATCTTTTTCCTTTTTTTTTTCTTCTTCTGATTTTTGTTGTTGTTGTTGTTGTTGCTGCCAGTTGGCTGCACTCTCTTCGCGCTTGAGGTCGAATTCTGCAGGCCTGATTTGAAGGCATGACGCTGGCCGTAGGCGGGCTGTCTGTAGTTTGCTAACAAATTGCAGCGCTGTGGTTTCGTGGTTGGCGGCTCTGTGCATAAAATATGAGCAAGGTCAGTAAACAGGGAGGTCATGTTGGCTGGTCAATTTCAATGGAGTCATAAAAAGAGTTAGGCTGTTTTGAAATACGAGCACTGAGCGCAGTCAATAGCAGACAAACCATTTGGCAATTTGTTAAACGGCATTTAAGGAAAAGTCAATTAGAAAAAGTGGCCGAAAATATTTTTACAGAAAGGCCATGGCAAGACCACGCCCATATCCACACTTGCACCCACTCAAGCACTCACTCTTACACATACAAATACACCCACCCATACTCACATCCATGCTCGTTATCCGTTTAATCTTAATTGATTTACAACAAAAGCAAAAAATATAAAAGTAAGAACGCTCTTGTCCAAAGCGCGCGCGACTGCAAGATACCCTGCACTCTTTAGATGCAACCAAAATTGTTTCTTAAATTACTTCCGAGTTTGTTATTCGATCGTGTTAACATTTTCAGAGCACATCAGGACTGTGAAAAACAAACAGACGTCAGATACAAAAATTAATCCTAAATTTTGGTTGTCGGTCAAATTCATCGGAAAAGATGGCAACGCTGATTTAAAACGAAAGCGAATGGCATGCAAATACCGTACTTATTTTTATAACAAAATTATATCTAAATGTGTTTGTTTGTCGTTAAAATTGCCTTATATATTGTTTATCGTTCAATGAAGTTAAAGTTTGTATTCAATAAATGAAGACATTTGTGCTAACATTTAAATCAGTTTTCGTGAAATATTTGGTGTCTGACTTTAAGTTTAGAGAAATATTCGTGATTAAGACTTATAGACAGAACCTAAAACAGACAGACAGACCGTCAGGTGTCAATACAACACGACTGTTGACACTGATCAGGAATATACATATTTATGAATTATTTATGCATGCAAATTATTTATGCATGTACATTATAGGGTCACTTACAAATGCACAAAACCAATATACCCTTCTTGAATATTTTCAATTGCAATGGAGTTAAAAAAAAAGAAAATGGAAAATTACAACAAACACAAAATGATTTCACTTGGCCTGTTTCCGGTTGATACCTTTTCATCGAGCAGTATATTTTTGTTGGCCTCATTTTGCAGCAGCTGCACTCGCTTTTTATTTCTCGCACCCTTTGGCTATGCTATTCTCACCTTCTCGCTACTCAGCATGTGGAGAAAGGCAAGAGAATATACTCATGATGTGCTGTGAGTGCATTTTCATTTCGTTTATTTTCCAATTGTTCGATTTAATTTCATGAATTACAAGTTTTACTCTGCCACGACCATTCTGATGTACTCTTGAACCAATTAAGATAAAAAAATACGTTATGAATTAAATTTGTAATAATTTATTAATATAATAAGAAAAGCCTCCTGCAACGCATAGATATGCAACTGATACACGTAGCTTGAAATATTGCAAAGTATTTGCAGGGTATTAGGAAACGAGGAGTCGGCTATAACTTTTAGTGCTTTAACTATACGAGTACATTCTGAATATAATTGACCCGGCCAATTTATATATATATAAATGCTCACTTTGGCCAGGCACTGGCTTTTGTTCTTTGTGCGCCGTTAAGTATGTTGCACTTTATTTGCAAACGACCAAAGTTCTCGAGAATCAGATGAAGAGGCAGCACAAAGGAGAAAAGTGCCGAAAGAGAGAGAGAGAAATGCTTGGGCAGAGAAAGCGATTTTCACAATTCGCTTTAAACATGCCACTGGCCCAAGTGAAATATCTTTATTACAACATAATTAAAAGTAAATTTTTGCCCTGCTCATTAAGTTAATGTGCAAAAGGGAAATGAAGCAAGTAAGTAAACGATAGAGACAACTCAGCTGGAGGGTGAGAATAAAGTGGCAGTGTTGGCTGAATCCCTAAGCCAAGATACCCCCAACAACAACAGTTCATTTGCATTTTGCATTGATGTTAAGTGCAACTAAAGGTTATACTCGAGTAGTTTGTTGCACTTGTGCCAACCAAAGTACGTATACGTAATATAAAGGGTTGGCCGGAGGGTTATGTAATGCACACGAACAAAGTTTCAGTGTACAAATCAAACAATTCAAATACCAACAAATTAATTCAATTATTTTAGACATGGTTAAATCGTTCTTAACTGTACGACTTACAGCGCACTGTGGCTTATTTTGTAAAACTTGGTGGCAAAAATCAATTTGTTATTATTCTTTTATCAAATATTGGTTACAGAAATTCATAGAGACGCTTTTACCTGTTTACAACATTTTTTGCAGTGTGGAGCTCGTCAAAGTTCTAGTAATTTACTAATCAAATGATGCATGCTAAAATTAGCTAGTGCAATAAACACTCTTTTCTACCTAATTTTTTTTTTTCATTTTTTTAAATTTGATTTAAAAGTTTCTTTTAGATTTTAGACGAAAATAATAATATTTTCCGATTAACCGTTAATTTACCGCCTTTCTTATGTAACGTCTACTTTCACTTTCTTATCAAACTATTTTTTGTAGAATTCCCTACAGGGAAAAGTGAGTTGGTAAAAAAGGAAGTGTTCTCGAACTATTGTAGTACAAAGGAAAGTATTTAGTATAAAAGAAATTCAATTGGAATACAAGTGGTTGTAAATATATTCGATTTTTGTTTGTTAACAAACAACATAATACAGCTTCAGATTATTAAACTGCATGAAAATAAAAGCAACACAAAAGAAAAGTTTATACGATTTAAACAGATAAAACAAAATTAATTAATGATTAAATATAATTAGAAAATACAAATTTAAAATATAATTCTATTATTATAAAATTGTTATTCATAACTTAAAAAATAAAAACTTTGCTGGTGGTATTCAAAAATGTATAAACCTGTTTTACATTGGTTGCATGTATTTTGAAAAACCCAATCTGATCAATGAAATATTAACTGCTACGAGCGAAAAGGTTAAGAATAAGATTTTGACTCTGACTATGAAATGAAAACTCAACTGAGATTATAGGAATAATAACAGAGTACTCGAAAGGTTTCATTAGAAAACTAGTAAGTAGAACATGCATTTAAAGTATGTGGAATAAAGTTACGTGTTGGTCTAGAGGGAACAGATAAATTAATATCGCTTTTAATCTATCTTTTAGAGAACCTGTGCAATGGGAGTGCAGTATGGGAACTAGTTATTAGAAGAGAGCAACTAGCTGATATTGCAGAGCCATAATAAATGCATATAGTACATTAACATTAATATATGAATGTTTGGTATAAAAAGTAAACCAGATGTGCAGACAGTGCCAACAACGAAACTGGTAAGTTTGCCTAGAGGGTCACTTAGTTTAAAAGTTATTTGTGTTATTTGTGAACACCTAAGCGCAATTGTGCCATAGTGCAGCAACTCAAAGTCCGCTACGTAATTAGAGATCTGCCTTTACTCGCTAAAACTGCTGCCGTTTGGGTCAGTAATGAGAGTTTCAAGTGCAAAAGCATAAACGAAAACGAGCTCAGATTCTAACTTAGATACAGATACAGATATAGATACAGATACAGGCAAATAGAACACTGTGTTGCAGGCAAAAGGGTTTTAGATACAAGTAGCATTAAGTGTCTGCATGCATGTTGGTCAGTATGTTGTTATTCCATTTGCGGATGTACACTAAAACTTACACACTCCTTTTTGTGCGACCTTACTTTCAAATATGTATCTATGAGTATCTACTGAACTGAACAGCATCTGTAGGTTGAAGCACTTCGATGTACTCGTAGATGTGCACTGCTGTCTGTAGCTAATTGCCTGTGGCAATTGCCAATTAAAATGCAGTTAGTTGCCCTTCTTCACATTGGCCCTGACTTAATACATTATTGCAGCCATATTAAATGTAATTAAATTACGCACACAACATAGCCACTGCAACAAACTACAAACTCACTTATGGTTTTCACTCGACAGTGGCAGCATGGCAGGTGGCTTTACTGCCAGACGCAACACACATACACAGCAACAACTTGTACTCAACATATTTCTGCCAGGGTCTAGGTCCAGACACTTGACAACGAAAAGTCTGATACAATTGCCAATGTAAAGATGATAAAAAAAGCCAATAATATCAATCGAATTTTAGTATTTGAAGCTTACTTTAGTGTGAAAGTTTTGAGAACACCTGACGACACGACACAAAAGCATTTGCTAGATTTGTACGTGTACAGAGAAATTATTTTGCTAATTGCAGCAACAAGAAAATTAATGGTATTTTCTTATGTTATAAAGTAAATATATAAATCGTATTTTATGGACGCAGTTGGTGGTGAGGCATCACCAAGATGTAGCCCTGTGGTGCATCACTAGTAGCTAACTAAGTCGTTAGGCTCAAGCAGTGCAGAGGCACTAGGTAAGTTCAGTGATACACCACTGGTAGTTAGCGAATTCGTTAGACTCAAGTAATAGGCAAACAAACGAAAAACAGAGCAAGCAAGAGACATCGAGTTATCTGCTCGGTTTTTTTTCTCTGCTTTGTCCGCAGAATTTTGGAAGTTTTACAAGACGCATTTTAGCTCAATTTTATCAAGTTATATTGCAACTATGAATCGTGGCACACTGTCTAGAGTCGTAGTGAACGGGCAGATTTGTAAATTTAATTAAAAAATTAAAAATAAGTAAATTCAAGCATGTTAGAAGCCTATATCTTTTAACTCTAATCTCTTTTTTTTAAGTCATTGATTTGTGCGTTTATAATTTTAACAAGTTATACTAAAATAAATATTAGGGGATTATTATTTATTTAACTATATTTCAATTATCCCGAGTGGGCTTTCCAGAAAATTTGGATTGTTTTAGTCTATACTGTCGCGTATTCTTTCTTATAATCTACAAACTTAAATTTAATTGTGTAGGTTAACTAACTTTAAGTTCCAATCCAGAAAGAATACATATAAGTCATCATCTTTGCTGTCACTGTGAATACACTAAATATTTAATTACCTTAATCATAAACTATGAATCGAATTAACTTCAAACTAGGCTTGAACTTTAATTATACATTATTGATTAGCATCATGAGCCAAATTGATAAGGCCTCCTATCTGTCTAGATCCCAGAGTCAACAAATCCAGTGTTTTCCCATATAATTCAAACACAACTTCCACGGCTTTTTAAGTTTTTAAGTAACAAAAGCGCCTAAAAGCATGCAGTAATTTGTATGCCGTTAGAGATTCAAATTGATTGATAAAACTAATGTATAACTGATTTGTGTAACGGGTATCTTATAGTCAGGGTCTAGAGTCTAGACTATAACGATCTACTTGCGTTTTTTTTGTAATTCTGTAATGACTACTTGAATGGCAACAGCATGAATACATTTTAATAATATTTTAAATTTTATTTTGTACTAAAAATTTATTTCAATTAGAAAAAAAAGCGCAAAATTTGTTGGCGCTTGTAATTTGAAAATAATGTAAATTTGTGTGTGATTGTTGTTGTATTTATATAGGGACATATGTGGCTGACTATGTGTGTGTGTGTGTGTGTGTGTGTATGTGTGTGTGTGCGTGTGTGTGTGTGGCATTGCTTTAGCAATGAAACTTTTGAAATTTTTATGACGCAAGTTTATTTTAAAACTTTGCTACCAGCCGCCTCGACAGTCTACGAGCAACAAAAACAAAAAACGAGAGAGCGAAAAAAGTTGGCAGCTGATTCCCGTGGGCTACCCAAGTCACCATCTAGCACAAGATGGAGCAGGAAAAGAGAAAGCGAGAGAAGAAGAGAGAGAATGAGAGACAGAGCTGGCAATGGAACAGGGGAGAAATAACGACGAAAATTCACAAAACTTGTCGTATTTTCATTGTTTTGCAGTTGGTTTCTTGACGCACTCACTGCTTATTATTTGACATTAAAAGACAAGAACACAGGGGGAAGAGAGAGGGAGTGAAAGACGGAAATAAAGAGGGCGAGAGAAGGAGAGAAGGAGAGAGGAAGGCAGGAGAATGAGACTGAAGGCGCGTCAAGTTGTCGCCGAACCAGGCAAGAAAATCTAAACTTTTTTAATTAAGGTAAAGAATTTTGCTCAGGCCCCCAATTCAGACTCAACCGGATTCTGGACTATTCATTCTTGGTGTTCCCCTGGCTCTCGCCCTGGTCCTCAAGGTGCATTGCATACTTTATACTCAAGTTTGACTTAAAACTTAAAAACTTTACATATACTTTGTATATATAGAAAAAATTATAAATGTTCGACATAAACAATGTGGGTATACGGAATCACATAAAACCCTAGAAATGATATTCGACTCACCAGCTCAACTCATTTTTGTGAAATATGAATATAAGACTAATTAATAAAGAAATGCGTGGAGTCACAGCAAAATGAAAAGAACAATGATTTGTGAATGATGATATCCATTAACCGTGTGAAATTTGTCATCTTGACAAGTGTCTTTGGACATTTTCTGACAGCTTGTGACATTACTTAAGCACGAAATATAATCGCTTTATGCTGCTGGATGATGTGAGCATTGGCTTCATGCGGCGAATGCGCAATGTAAAATGCCAACCATTTCGGATATGGTGAGACAGACCAAATCCAACCTACATAGACGTCGTAATTAGGCATAATCTTTGCGGGCACTGCAGCTGACAGATACAAACTGCACTGCTACATGTATGTGTGTGTGTGTGTGTGTGTGTGTGTGTGTGGATGTGTGTGGATGTGGATGTGTATGTAAATTTGTACAAAGGCGTAGCAAGGTTAATTTATGAAGGGGGCACACATAACAAATGCAGAACATTTTGCGAAAAATGTTTACGATGCGTTTTTGTAGACGTTCGTCAATCGGGGTCAAATTCACCTTTAGTATGAAAAACTTTTTTGTTTTCTGAGATATCTCAACCAAACTTAGAATATGTATTTAATATGTTCTTATACATCCTGACCAAATTTGGTTTAAATCGGACCACTATATGATATAGCTGCCATAGGAGCAATCATATTTTATGAACAAAACAGTACCGAAACGCGAAATGTATGGGAAAAACCTTTTCCCTGTACTTCCCAGCGTTACCATATGGTAACACGAAAATTAAAAGCGTACATTTACCGAAAGAAAGTGTTTCTTTTTCAAAATTTTTTTTACAAATAAAAACAGCACTCTTTTACCTTTCTAATGATGTGTGCATTGCATATAGTTCAGTACTAAAATTAGTTAAACAGTTTAAATTTACTGACGACGAATTGCCAAATGCCGTTTTCTTGGACTGCAGAATATAATGAGCAACTTAATTCGCATTTTTTGATCAGGTAACTTCGAGAGATTGTTTCAATCAACTTTTTATCAGTTAGAGACAACAATTTACCCTTAGAATATCAAATAAAAGTTAATCTAATGTTAAAATGTTGTCTAAAAATTAAGTTTAAGTAAGTGCCTATTGCTTGTTACCATATGGTAACGCTGGGAAGATTCGGGTTAAAAACGTCAAACTGATTACCGGAAAATGTTTTTTTATAGCCATTCGATTAGAAGATCAATTGTGGGTACAGTCGTCTATTTTTCTGTCTGTCTGTCTGTCCGTCCGCCTGCTTGAAGACGTCGATCTCAAAGAATAAAAGAGCTATAGACTTTTAAGCTGGTTTGTAGGTTCCTGGATACCGTACGCAGATCAAATATACTTATTTTTTTTAGACAAATGGTCTGGTCCATAACATATAATTGCCATAGGAACGATTGTTCAGAAATTAAGTTTTTGTAAGAAAATACTATTAGGGTAGAGCACATGTGCAATACTGAAATAGTGAGCATCCCTTTTCGGGATTTTCACAGGGATTTGTATTTCAGTTTTATAATTTCGTTTCAGTATTTTTGAGTTTCCTGGTAGTCTAAATGCTAGAGTTGACAATCTACGTGCAAAAGTTACCGGCTCAAATTTGGAAACTCTTTCAATGTTTTTTATTTATATTTATTCGATGCACCCATTTTTTACGATTAACTTATTTATAAAATATGAAAATACCATCTATGTTTTCTTGTTTCTATTTGCAAAAATAATTTGCCGCTTGCATTGGAAAATTGTCCTACAATCGAACAAATGTATTGATTTAAGTGTTGTCATAACTAGCCTATTTCCACGACAGCACATTTGGCTCATTCGACGTCATTTTCATCATTCGGGCCGTATGTGGACTTCATTTCAGTACAAAGTCCGAATGATCATTTTGGCTCATACAAAATGAATGTGCCGATTTTTTGCCATTCGCCCCGGCGAATTTCAGAATTATTTTTATCGAAAACTCGATGTTTATCGATAAGCTCGTAAGAAAAAGCAATCATCACCTTAACCAGCTGTTTTGTTCATAAAAACGGTAGGCAATAACTTTGCGACAATTATAATTTCAACATAAATATTAAAATGTTGTTATTGTTAGCTTTTTATTATTTTTGCACAGAAATCGAACATCTGATTTATTTTGGGTGAATGGCAATTTTTTCAGTACAAGTTGTTGCTGTGATGTGTAGCACATGTGCTCCCTGCAATGCTGCTACTGTATAGTGCAAACCCTATATGATTTTTGAGATATTTTGACCAATCTGACAGAATTTGCACCTGGGCTGGTCTTATACATCCTGACCAAATTTGGTTCAAATGTGTCCAATAAAATATAGCTGCCAAAGGAACAATCGGTCGGGCGTAGGCGAGCGAAACGAGTCATGCTCGGAGCCCCCTTGTTACTTAAATTGTTAAGAAGAAATTACGAGATTAACGTACCCACTCCAGAGTGGATTCAAAAATAGCAAAATTGCATCGATCTGAATGGAATGCACCCGTTAAAACAATAAAACAGAACTCAACAGTGCATTAAGGCTCTATCACAACTAAGCCAGAAATATCAAAGTTGACCCATATTACTTATAGAGAAATACGTATAAATATTTAGAAAAACAAGCAAGAAAAGCTATTGTCAAGACCCAGACTATGATCATGCTTTTAGGCATTATTTCATTATAAAATAAGACCCCAATTTTTTTTTGGGAAATAAGGCCCCAAAAAAGAAAATAACACCCCAAATATTATAAAAATCGTTGTTGCTTTTTCCTGTATAATTTTTTGGGGCCTTATTTCCCAGAGCCGCTGTGACTAATACATAACGTAAATGATCAAAAATAGTCTTTTATTTTTAATTTTTATACCCGTTACTTATAAAAAATAAGTATAAGGGTATATTGTGTTCGTTGGAATGTGCGTAACAGGCAGAAGGAGGCTTCTCCGACCACATAAAGTATATATATTCTTGATCAGCATCAATAGCCGAGTCGATATAGCCATGTGTGTCTGTCCGTCTGTCCGTCCGTGTGAGCGCCTAGATCTCAGAGACCATAAGAGATAGAGATACCAAACTTTCACTAAAAGACTTCTATATACCCCACGCAGATCAAGTTTGTTTCAAATTTAAGCCACGCCCACCTCCGCCCCCGCAAATTGCGAAAAACCGCCTAAACAAAGAAATCTCAGAGACTATAAGAGATAGAGTAACCAAATTTGGCACACAAATTTCTATATACCCAGCGCAGATCAAGTTTGTTTCAAATTTTGGCCACGCCCCCCTCCGCCCTCGCAAATCGCGAAAAGCTACCACACCCACAGTTTTTAAGATAATATAGTTTTTCTTGTAGTCACTGATATCTATTATTATTATTTATTATCCCACTGAATCGCAACACGATCGGACAAGTAGAACAGCAGTTATTGTCTGAAAATGATTCTTTAAGCAATCATGGCAATACATGCCCCCTAGAGTATGCAATAGATTTTGTATTGTTAGAAAATTTTCTTTTAAGTACTTTTATATGTAGTGAAATAAGTAACGGGTATCCTATAGTCGGGATCTCGACTATAGCCTTTCCCACTTGTTTATTTTATAAAAGTGTGTGTTCCAAATTTGGTTGCTCTAGCTCTTATAGCGTCAAAGATCTTGGTGCTCACACAGACGGATGGACAGACCTGACTATATCGACCTGGCTGTTAATGCTGATCCAAAATAAATATACTTTTTGAGATCGACAATTACTGCAGTTAAATTTCGACGAATACGCAATAAGTTGCCCTTATCATTTGTCAGGTAACGGGTTAAAATTGCCCCTTTGGACCTCCCTACTCCCCTAATTTATATGGTGGCTACGTCCATGTATGTATCACGCACATGTGTGCAGACGACGCCATTAGAAAACATGTGGCAGAGTGCGACTGAAGGCAGCATTGCCAAATGAAATGACATTTAGCCGTGCAGTTTTGACAGCATTTTAATATGCAGGCAACGAGTGCCACACACAACTCACAGTGACGCGAGTTAGTGAATATATATATATATATGTATATGTATATGTATACTATATATGAATAAATACATATATACTTATGTGTATGTGTGAATGCAAGTGTGTGCCTAAAGCTGACGCTGAGCGCTTCAAATTGAAATTACTTGGCTGTTAGCTGTTAGCTGTTAGCTTCGCCCGACTGAGTTGTGGCTTTACCCGGCAGCTTTTGGCTTTGAGCTTTGGTCTTTCGGCCAGCACAGTCTGGCAAACATTTGGCAATGAGTTCAGGCGCAGTTAATTAAGAACTGAGTCGAGCTGAAATATGCACAGAAAAGAAAAGCAGCAGCAATGTCAGTAGGTCAAGTCAGAGTCAAAACGAAGAGAGTCAAATGATAGCTTAAGGCTTGTAGGCAAACAATTGTGGTAGAAACATCTGCCACTTTTATAGCGGGACAACAATAGCAACCAACGCACTCAACATAGGCAAATAAAACTGGGCAGTTAAATTAAAAATGCAAAAGGTACGAGTATGTCTGAATGTGGGTGGATGTTGTCGTGAGTGTTGTGAATGTCGCAGCCATTGTTGTCACCAGGCCAAACATGGCCAATTCGAAAAATTTTCGCACTTACTCCCATGTAAATTACCAGGCCAGGCCGGCACTAAAATGCGGCTGTAAATGAGAAAGAGCTGTGACACCTCAAAACCCCTTAGGTCGACAGGGCAAGACGTCAAAGTGTCGTCAAGTTAATGCCGTGGCAGTTGCACACTCATACACGGACTATAATGAAGAAGAATACAAAGAGCCATGTGCAGTCCAATTGCCGTTTTACCAACACTCAAATGCTACGAGGATTGCTATTTATATATGTAAAGTACATATACAACAATTCCATTTACTGATAGCATACATTTCTTACTCTTAGAATATATGTATTTAGATCGTTTTTAAATAAGTATGAACATTATTATTTAACTCCACAAAATAATGAAATTAAATAGTAAATATTCAGGTGTAAGTTTTTGAAGAGAATTGCTTTTGAAAACAACCGTTCGAAATGTCGGTGTTCCCAAAATGTCAAAGATTTTGTTTTTTTCGAACATATTTCCGAAGTCAAAAATATCAGCATTCTGCCAGTTTCAACAACAGTTTTAGGTTGAGAAATATTTTATATAATTGAAAAAATTAAAATAAAATATTAAAATTAATTCAATAATTAGATCATTTTATGAAGTCTCTTAACAATTTTGTAAACATTTAAAAACAATGCTTGCTTGCTTTCAGGAGCCCTAACAATTGTTTTTGGGTTGCTTTGGCACTGTTAGAGATTTGTAGAACACCTCTGATTATCATGCGATCATTTTGTATAATTTTGAAGGTAGTTTAAGCACAGAAAAGGATCATCAAGGAGCAACAATAAAAGCATGACTAAGCATTCGTATGCTTGTTGTTTCATTACAAGGCCAGATACATAAATAGCAACCCTCGTATGTGCTTATGTTACGTTAGTATTTTGTATCTCATATATATGAGATAGATACTCGTACTAAACTCACACACTGGCACAGTCATAAATCCGTGACGAGTAGCATGTCAGTGCTCAAGGACTATGTAGTCATTATTAAACCGTCGTGTCTCGTCTCATCTCCAGGCCAAGTTGCCAATAACTGTCAAGTATTTCACGACTTCTGACAGCAACCACAATCACTTGCAGTTTATGAGAACTCATACATACTACGAGTATGAGGACAAATTCGACTAAATTGTAAAATTGTCAGATCAAAAATCACATTCTTCAATAATACCCTGTAAAGGACAAAATACCTTAAAACATAATTTTCTAAAATATATACATATATTATTAAATATCTTGTAACTTAATATTCGATATTTACATTCAACATTATGCTAAAACTCTTAGTCAAATCATAAATATTAGCTTCAAAAGAAAAGGAGCAAGACCAAATCACAGTAAATAAACTTTTTAGCTCCTTAGAAGGCCATAAAACAAAGAATGAAATTTACGTATAATCACAGTATTGACTTTTCTCTTATTTGCGAACCTCATCGCCCGTCCGACTTCTCGAAGGAATCGCATTAAAACTGATTTATTGCTGGAGATAAGTTTGGATTTATGTTGAAAGTCGTAGCCAAAGCATTTTTGTGTTTGAGGCAGAGAAGGCGGTGGTGAAGGAAGGAGAAGGAGACACGCAAACAGCTAACAGACTAACAGACTTCTGGGAAGCTCAGAATTAAAGAGCATTTAATTAAGATTTAACCTTTAATTACGATTTAAAAGATTACAGTGTCAAATTCACAGTGCACTCCATTCATCCATCCATTCATCTACGTATCTATCTATCTATATATATGTTGTATATGTTGTTATTTGTTCAACGAGTGCTTCACATTTACTTTCCCCATTGTCAGCACTAAACCACGATAGGGTTATGAGAAGTAAATGATTCAAGCTACAACGACAAGTCCATCTATGATAACAATGCCGATGTCGATTTCAATGCTTGACTATATGTTAGATCCGCCTATCTAGTTCAAACTATAATTGATTTTTAATACCACCTCTATACAAATATTAACATTCTTTATTTCCATTTTCACAACTAATTAACTTTGCTTTCTGAACCAAGATCATACCAGTATTGCAAAACCGTAATATACAAAAAAACTAATAGGCGTTAAAAAACCGATATACTGATATACAAAAGATTTGCGTAATCGATAACCGAAAACTAAATACATATAATGAAACCAAACTTTTATCAATACCGATATTCATTAAGTTTTGATACCCTGATTTAAAGTCTTGATAATTGAATGTTAATTTCCTGCCCCTTAGTTCCTTAGCTTGAAACGTAAGTGTAAGTATGCATATATTTATCTACATCTGTGTATGTGTGTTTGTGTGGGTGTGTGTGTGTGTGTGTGTGTGTGTGTGTACGTGTGTGTAAGCGTTAATATTCATTACAATCTGCTTTCTGAGTCAAAGGAAAGTCTTAGAAGGAACTGTTATCGTCATCATAGTCCCACCATCCTTCCCAGTTTCCGGCTGATTTCATTGTCCTGGTATTTGGCTGTAACTGTGTATGTGTATGTGTATGTATCTGAGTGTATGTGACGGCTTTGTGTGCGAATGCCTTTGTACATTCGCCTACTTGTAAAAGTTGTTGGCTTTTCTATTTTATTTCATTTTATTTTATTTTATTTTATTCATATCAACTACTCACTCTGCCCGACCGCCTGCAAGTTGCTTTCATAAGTTTATTATTTATAAGTCTCACTCGAGTGCGACACTTTGGACGAGTGTGTTCACAGTTTACTTTCACTCTATGTCTATGCTTAAGGCATACACACACAAGCTCATACTCATACAAAGCAATATACACGCACACACCCACACACACACATTCGCTACTAAATTCGTGCGAAAGCTTTTATGGACGCCTGACAATCCGTTTATATTTTGTATGGTTTATTAACAATTTGTGCCCCAAAAGCGGGCAACAACGAATTTAAGTTTTATTGCACTGCAAGAAAAAAACGAGTAGAAGGCTATAGTCGAGGTTTTCGACTATAAAATATCCTTTATTTAATTTTAAAAAATATTTTAATTAAATCTAGAAATTTTAAAATGTAACTGCATAAAAACTACTACATACATTTAGGCGCTCGAATTGCTTAAAACAAAAAACATGAAATTACCAATTTTTATACAATTTAGTGGAAATTTTAACAAAAATAAAAAAAGTTTTTCAACACTGGTGTTCGTCAAGCTCCTAAAGCGCTTAGTCGCACTCTGGTCCGATAAACCTTTTTTTGAGTAAATTAATTAATCAAGAACGATATCATATAGCTTATATATAATTGGTTGAACAATGACAGTTTGTACAAAAGCAATTTTATTTTCCAATATATCCGACCAAACTAAACATATATACTATGCTCATGGTATTCCGGGCCACAGATATCAAGATCGAAATACTAAATCATATTCTAAATCATACAGATCCCATAGTAATATCGGTCGAGCACTAAATATGTATGCCATCGATAAATTTTGAAATGAGTGTTACAAGACACTTATATATTAACCTAATAAACTAAAATATCAAAAGCATGGATCTGTTAGCTTAACAGGGCCAATGTTAAGACTCTGATTTTGTAAAAATTCTAAAGAATTGAATAACTCTAAACTTGACTTAATTCACAAAAAAAAAATGTCAATCCGACCATAGTGCATAATCTCTGAGATCAAAGAGGTCCTAAGATGTACATGCTGTTTAGGAATATACACTATTTGGGGCACATGCATTGCAACGAAATTAATATACCCTTGTACTCTACCAGTTACTGGTATTAAAATAGGGATTTTTATGCTCGCGTCATCTTTGGTATAATTCTGCATGTATGAGTGTGTCTGTGTCTGTGTGTGAAGTGTGCAATGTACTTGGTCAGAATATTGTCGCGTCAGTAAAAGGAAAAATGTTTTTAGTTTATTTTATTGTTAAAGTCGTTTATCTTTTTATGGCTCGTATAAAACACTGCCAAATGCTGGTCCATCGGCCACTCTCTGATGTTGTTGTTAATACTTAGGTGCTGGGCGGAGGGGGAGGGGCGGTAACAGGAGGCGTGTGGGCCTTGTCATTCCCATTTGCACAGCAGGCGTCGTGCATGAAATTGAAAATTACATTTGGCGAACACCATAGAAATGCTTTCATAAAATAAAAGGAAATGCTAACTCAATGAACAAACGAGCATAATGAAAGGCAGCATACACACAAGCAAACACAGACACATAGACACACCAACATATATATGCATATCTATATGTACATATATATGTATACACTCATGTAGAAGGGAAACTCTTTTGAAAATCAAGTAGAACCCAAAAAATTGTTAAGCTGCGTTTCACATTGAAAATGACTTGCAGTTGAAACTAGTTAAAGAAACAGTTACAACAAAATGTGTGAAAGTGTGTGGTGCGCATGTTAACGTATTCTGTTAAGAACCTGCTTAAGTATATATAGTAATGCCAATAAGCTGCTTAAAGTTTTACCTACACTTTGACGCTTGCATGTGCCGTTGTATTTATTGAATGCCAGTATTGTCAAAAATCTAATATTTATAACAACGATTATCGATAAGCGGATTACATTTTTTCCAAAGGCTGGCGGTAAATTTATTGGATTACCCAAATGTCTTACAACAGAGTCAATATTTTTACATACATAATTAGATATAGTTTTCACTGCTAATATTAAAGCGGAAGCAAATTTAAGGATATTAACTCGATCATTTTTTTACGATCTATAGATTTGATTAAGTCGATTTTCATGAAAGTTAGTTTTTAAAAATTTAAAGCAAATTATGATTGTTCTTCCTATTTTTTTGTATTTTTACGGTTCTTTGAATTTAAAATACGCTGAAGACTAAAAAAAAAACAGAATTTAAAATACGCTGAAGACTAAAAAAAAAACAGAATTATATTTGTGTTTCTTCTTTATTTGCTTGTTTATCGTTTGATATATTATTGTATCAATCAAACCCATCGCAAGCCCAATTATAAATAAAGGTTGATTCTTGAGCGATCGTCCCCATTGCAGCTATATGTTATACTGGTCCGAATCCAACCAAATTTGGACAATACGAAATTCCTCATTCGTCAGTTTGTTAAAGATATTTTAGTTATTAAAAAGTTTGCCACACTTAAGTTAACTTTTTGACCGATTGTTACCACGACAACTTTATGATTTATTAGACAAATTTAAAACAAATAATTAACTTAACATTTTCAATAAAGTTAACATAAATTAAATTTAAGTAAAAACAGATTTCTTTTAGTGCAAGGCCGTCGACAAGGAAACATCAAATTAAATTTGGATTAACTACAAACAAGCCAATGACAGTGTTGTTGCTGAGCTCGATGCACTATGGTACGGATGATAATTTTTTTTTACTTTTAATTTTAATTAATTACTCGAGAACAGATAATTAATGGTACATTTGGATCCAAATCGGACAACAATATCATATAGAAATAATTGGAATTATGTGTATAAAAACTGTCTTTGTATCCAAGATATCAGACCAAACTGAACGCCTATGTATAATGTTAAGCTCATTTCATTCTGGACAATAGATATTAAGATCGAAATACGCTTATACTATTATACTGTTCCAAAATATTTAACTGACTTTTTTATATAATAAGAATTGTGTAAATATTATTATTGATTGAATTGATTTATTATGTATTCAATTTGTCTACATAAAATAATAATTTCAATTACAAAAAACAACACATAGCAAGTTGTATAATACATTTAAAATGTTGTTAAAAAGTCTTATGAATAACTCTTGTAAACAATTAAATTTAACATCAAAAATTTAAATAACACTTAAATGTGATTTCTGTTCAAGGCAACTCTGTTTCACAGCTTTTAACTAAACAGTCAAGGTCAATGTTAACAGTTTGATTGTGCAACATTTTAGTAACTAAAAAAATGTAGTTGCATGAATCGTTCATTTACAAAACTTTAAATCGTGAGTTTATTTCAAGAAAATTGTCGTCGGGACCGTAGTACAATGGCATAGGCAGCATACAAAGAGAATGAGAGAAAATGCACAGAATTTTTATTGTACTTCATTTTGCCCGTGATGACAGCAAAACATGTGTATTCTATACCAAGAAGGAACCTCTTGGGCACCTCTGTGTTAAACAGAACGGAACAAGATCCAAAAAGTATGTAACAGGTATTCCTGTAGGCGGATTCTCGACTATAGCCTTTCCGACTAGTTTTGAAGTCATTTCATTTTCATAAAATCTAGTTAAACAACATTTCCAAAAGTGTAAATTATCTACATTTTAAGTTAAATTTACCTATATCACCTGCACCAAATTAACGACATATGAATCCATTATCGGTTTAGAGTTAGATTTAATGCTCTTCAGAGTGATTTAAATTAATTTGTTACTCGCTCAACTGTGACGTTTTAACTGTTATTGATTCAATTGTTGATACTTCGACGTGTTTCCATTGATCTCAATGGCTGTCACTTATCGATTTTCGATTTGCCTGCGACACATGCGTCCATTGTGTGACACGAATTCAAAACGTTACAAATACGCACCGTTATTCTTAGTCAGATGAGGGAATATTGGGTGGATGGAGGTGGAGAAGTAAATGTCAAAGGCCAAACATTGTTGACGCCTACCTGTTACCGAAATGACAAAAATAAGCTAATTCGAAGCGTTTACCAAATACCCTATACAGATAGCGGATATATTATAAAAAGATACTTGGAGATTTTCATGATCTTACAGACTTGATATAACCCTAATTCTAAGGTATTTATTTACCAGGGTCGAGTATTAAAAAAAAAACCATAAACATAGATCATTAAGCGATGAATATAAAATGCATCAACCGAGTCTGGTAATATTTTCCGATTTTAATGCTTAACTTTATTTTTCAAAGTTATTAAAAATACTTTTTTAATAACGGCAACGCGTTGGGATATCTCCAAAAGATAAATTAGTTATTGTTAAGTGAATGTAATCCTAAAGTTAATTTTTGCGCACATAAACTCTAATTTGAAAATGTACACACGGTTGCCACTTCAAAAATTCGGACTGAACCAAAAAAAAAAAAATCGGTCCACTAAAAAAGAACCAAATTTTTGTATACAATTCATTTTGCATTTAATTAAATTAAAAATATTTTTTCAAAAACCCTTTAAATCTCATGTTTTCACTTTTAATCAACTCCTTATATCGTAATTAGTATAAAACAAAAATTTAAAATTGATTCTGAGACCTTTCACTTTTCTGTAAAAAATCATGTCAAATTGAAGATAAATTTGGACTTGTAAAGTTGCTAGGTCAGAGTGTTGACCAACTTCGAACTGTCATAACTTTGGCAAAACTTAATCGATTTTCAACCGGAATGTCACTTTAATCATGGATTGGCCTCTTAATTCATTCCGTATTAAAATTTTATTAAATTCGTAAAAAAAATTATTTCCCCACCCTGGAATTATGAAATTTGAAAATTTTAAATTTTCACTTTTAATCAACTCCTTATATCGTAATTAGTATAAAACAACACTTTAAAATTGATTCTAAGATGTTTAATTGTCTTGGCAATAAACATCGAAAATTGGACAAAAATTTTGACTTGTAAAGTTGTTAGGTCAGATGCTTGACCAACTCCGAACTGTCATAACTTTGGCAAAACTTAACCGACTTTCAAGCGGAATGTCATTTTGAACATGGTTAGGCCTCTTAATTTATTAAAATATCACGTCAAAATCAAAAATAATTCTCTTTTTTAGAATACAGAATAATTTTCGTAGCCCGCCCACTTTTCAAAGCCATTTGCTTATTTATATCATACGCTCAATGAAAAAATCTAAGCCAAAAAAAAACATTACTTGTTAATTAATTTAAAAAAATCGCTAAATTCCCCATATTGCAAAGAAGCTTCTTCGAGTCGAGAATGTGACCGAAAAGTTGCCTACTTTTTTGGGCACATACATGAGGTGGTTTGTGCAGTAATGAAATTTACTATAGACTTTTCCGCCAAATAGCACTATGGTATAGTTTGTCTGTTAGGAAATAAATATTATTTGAAAGCTTTTTATTATTATTAAAAACAATTCATAAAGTCTAATAACTAACTGTTATATATGTAGCTCCCAATAGTATTCAATTCTGTCGGTTGAAATGCAATTAGTATGAATAACTTTTTACTTTTCAAAGATATTCAGACCAAATTCACCAAATATTAAGATCCTGACATATCGAAAAATTAATTAATGTGAACAGCTTAAATATTGACTTTATTCTAAGATAATAATATAACTAAAAATGTGCAAATGGACCATAGTGCACAGAGAACAACTTACATAGTTGACCTTCAAAGACGGCGATGGGCTTTTAATATGTATATGAATATATTGGGTGTGGCAATTATGTTAAATGACTTTGTTACCAAGCATATTTATGATGTGCGTACGATGGGTTGACTTTGAGTGTGAATCTGAGCGTGAGTGCGAGTGCGAGTGCGGGTGCGAGTTTTTCGTGATTACCTACAACGTAAATGACAACAGAAATGATAACGTCAAAAACGAGAGACGCTTACACGCGCTGAGCTTTAAGCGAAAGGTCTTTATGGTAGAACAAACGACGGGGCAACCGACGGGGAACGGGGGTAACACAGATGGGGATGCCTGAAAGCCTCTAAGCCCTTATATTTGCTGTGTTGCCAGCGACAGCAAAAAAAAAAAAAAAAAAAAAAACTGGACAGAGCAAAGAGAAAGCAAACGAAGAGACGGGCGTTCAACAAAGCAATAGCAACAACAACAAAATGAAATATAGAAAAAATGTCGAAATGGAATATTGTGTGAGATACTACAACAACAACAGAAACAAAAGGAAAAGCAACATGATAAAGGCACGAAAATCAATTTTTGTGTCCATTTTTTTAGACTTCTTCTTGTGCGTCGTGTAAGAGCAACTTAAAAAAAAAAACATGAAATAACACTCTGGAGCACAACTCTAAAATACCCTGCAAATATATATATTTAGCAAAACATTTATTTGCACTCATTGAAAAACAAGCAGAAAGTATTGGTCTTTGTTGTATTCTTCTTACTCTTTTGATTCAATGCTTTCTTAAGAGGTTTCTTAACTAAATTCCTGATGATATATGGCTTTAGAATTGATCCAGTAATTATCCAAAAATTAAAAGAAACTTACATATCAAATTTGGATGTTCTAGCTCTTGTAGTCTCTGAGGTTGACGCGCTCATTCAGAGGAACATGGCTTAATGGACTTGGCAGTTGATACAGATCAACAATATACGTATAAGTAAATACTTATCATTCTATGTCTGTTAGATATATTCGTGCAAATCCCTGGTATCCACTTGTCCATTTTTAAAAATAAGCAGGGTATTAAAAGAGAAACTACAACAACAACAATGGGAAGAGCATAATAAAAATGTGTGCGGTCAAAGCCAAGTGGTCCACGCGTTCCCAAATCTTTGGGTCTAAATTCAGAGTCTGAGCTTGGGCCAGTGCCCGGTCCTGGCCGTGGTCCTGATCCTGGGTCTGGCTATGGTTTTGGGTTCACATTTTTGGGTGTTTTTGCGATTTGGTAGCTGAAAACCCCACAAATGGGGCTCATATTTCAGAGTCGCTGTCTGGAATGCGGTCTGTGTCAATGATTGGAAGACCAGGATAGAGCAGGACTTAACGGTTCTCAGGATTTAGTGAGCAGGCAAAGCGCACACAATTAAAATAAATCTTGACACAATGAACTCCCACCTCTCTCTGCTGACAGTGAGATATTTAAAGATTTTAAATGCATTCTCCGACAGTTAATCTAATTATCTAAAGCTTGAATCAGTATCTTTACATTTTCTTTATTTAATTCTAACGTATCTCACCAGTACATTTCGTTTCTTAAATTAAGCATACGCCTCTTATGCAGTCAATTGTTAAGCCACTTCTATTTTGTTGGATTTTTTATTGAGCCAGCCCATTTGATGTTCTACGTATAGTTGTAACTTGATTGTTAATATTACGCACTAACAATTTTGTGTACTTTTGCCGAGCTTCTCAGTCTCTGTATTTATAGTTATGTCGCTCAATTCATTTGATGCTAATGTTTTAATTTTTTACAGCATTGCACGAATTTGCTTTGATTTCACTTAAATTTTTTTTCTTTGGGATTTTATATCGAAAGCAGACTCGGATCCGTGGCGCGTCTCTACCCCAGCCAAGTAGCCGCCCAGGCAGACAAATTTATGCCGACATCGCCTATATTTATAGACGCCTTCACCTGTCTTGCCAAAAATCACTTACGAAATTAAATTTGTTGCTGCCTGTCGCTCTCCACTTGTTCTTGTCTCTGTTGTTTGTTGTCTTCCTCTCTTTGCTTCTCTCTTCATCTTTGTCTGTGTGGTTTTCCCATTAGCTGTCATTGCAAGCATATATTCATATAACTTGCCAATCAGCACGCGAAGCTCGCGCCTCAAGCGCATTTCAAAATTGAAATTGGCATCATCTTTATACATAATTTAAAAAAAAACAGCATTTGCAAATTGTTTAACAGTTGTGTGTTGATTGTCACCAGTTTGTATCTTATTCCTAAGCGCATACTTAATCAAAATACTAAGTAGACAGGTGAAATATACATTTCCTTTTTTTTTTCTATTTGATTTGAAGTTGTTCAACACTCATAAAATGTGTCCTCAAAAACTTATCAAATTAATTCGGTTAATGATCAATACTCTGCTCTCGTATAAAATTTAATTGAAAGACAAATATTTTATTTCACTTTAAATAAATTATTAAAATGAACAACAATGAAGTGTATTATAGGATGTTAAAGTTGTTATTTTAAAATTAAAAGACAATACAAAAATATTTTTCGAGCTACTACAAACGAGATCTGCACCCAATATATTAATTTTTAATATTATTTATATATCCTGACCAAATTTGGTATAAGTCGGTATAATATATCATATAGCTGACATAAAAACGATTGGTCGAAAATCATGTTTTAGTAGGAAAAACTTTTCTGATTTTTAAGATATTTCAGCCAATCTCTATAAGGTTAAAGTCTAGTGACGAAACCCTTCCCACGCTCTAAATTTCTGATATCAATTTTATATGAAATGAGAAACTCTTCTCAATGAAAACAGAAAGCTCGCTTTTGATATCCTTCTTAAAATTCATTGTAGACTACGACTCTGACAACCTATGTTATGTTCATTTTATTTTAATCCATACAAAGTCTTGTCTATTTTTCCTCGTCTATGTATTTTCGCTTGCCATAAAAAGCTGCAATAATTCACAGTAAGCAACAACAGAGACAATAACAAAATATAAAACAACAAAAATATAATCACATCATTTATTTAATTGTCTTTTGTTTTTCTTGTATTTATTTAGTTGCAATAATTGATGCACTGCTATTTTTAATGGAGCTGTTGTCGTCATTTGCTTATTTTTTATGGCTTCATTTTCTCAAGTGTAGTGTGTTTGTTTTTTTTTTTGGATGCGGTAAGCAATGTATATAAAAATTCTGTTGGTTGTTGGTTAGGTGTGTTTTTGTATCTGTTTTCATTTACTTTGTTGTTGTACAATTGTTTAAACGCACACATACGACTTATTAATTATTAAGTTGTTACTTACCGACAGTTGCTTGAATGCTCAATTCTTGTTGTAGATTTCGTTGTTGCTGTTGTTGTTGTTGTTGCTGATGTATAGGCCACCAATCAATCAAATGTTGTGCCTTACTCTGAATTGTTGAAGGTTGGTTTTTTTGTTTTGTTTTGTTTTGATGTTGTTTTTTTTTTTTGGTATTACTTAGAACTGCTTTTATTTTGTTATTGATTTGTTGCACTATTGAAGATATCTGTCAAGGTTTTTTGCTCTCCCTTATCTGTCGCTGGGTTGTCATGATACAGTTGAGAACATGTGTGAGTATTGTGGTGTTTATTTATTTAAATGAGATTTGCGTAAATTAATTAATTTTTTTTTGTATTTAATGAATACACTTATTAAAAGAACAGCATTAACCTGCTTAAATGTCCATTTGCTTTGCGCAAATCGTTGCCTTGCATGTTTTGTCTGTCTGATCTTCTACGAATACTCTTAATTGTGTATCTAAATCACGCAATATAGCCCACAAAAGTAACCCAAAGAGTACAAATATTTATGCACATAAATTTCAAAAATTCGCCATTCGCGGCCACCTTGTGAACCAGGCAAATTACACAAATTGCACTCATTTAATTTCATTTTAGCTTTCGGCTTTTTGGCCTGCCTTTTGTTTACCCCACGAAATGGCGGCAAATGCAACGCCAAATATTCTTATAAACGTGTGTGTGGTAGGGTGTGTGTGTGTGTGTGTGTGTGTGTGTGTATGTGTGTGTGTGTGTGTGTGTGTGTGTTGATGGTTGGTTATGAATGCGTATGTATGCGTGGGTGTAGCTAAAGCGTCAAACACATAGTCAAAATCGGCATGTAATGTTTATTGATTACATGAGCTGCGACGTTGCAGCTGCAATTTTCCATTTAGCTGGAAGCAGTACAAATTTTAATAGACTTTAAACGACTGTATGTAAACCCCAACAACAATACCACCGACAATGTCAGCATTTTCAAGTATGGCAGCTACTTTCAAGTCCTTTTGTTCAACTTTCCGTGCAGTCATCAATTTCAAATCCACATTCTTCGTCATGTTAAACAGAAGGTAATGCTTTTTAACTGTTGTTCACACACAAAATTACTGACTGACTGTCTGCGTAAATGATAAAATATTTTTTTTTTTTGCTCACAGTTCTGCAACGTTTAAAATTAAAGCAGCTTTAAAGATAAGTTCCACTTCAATGTTTGATCATGTTTCGCAAACTATTTGCAAATGAATACGAGTCTGTACTTTGAAACCTACAATAGGTCTTTTAAGTTTATCAAAAAAATATTTTAAAAAAATGCATAACTGGTAGAATAAAACATGGCAGACTTTATAAGGTATATATATTCTCAATAAGCAACATTTTTTAGTTTAGGTACAAGTGAGAGGTACTAAAGTCCAGGTGTATCCCTAAAATATTCTCAAGTTCGCATAATAAGCTCGGAAGTTATTCATGAAACAATTTTACACTTTGTTGGGTTAAAGAAAGAAACGTTCTCTATAATTTCAAATCTATTGTTATTTCCATACATTTATTTTATAGAGTAAAAGCTATTTTTTGTGCAGATGAATTCTTTTTCATCCTAAAATATAAGTCTATTTGGATTACTAACCATAATTTAACTTTTAAAGAATTGAAATACTTATTCAATATATTCATTAAGAAATGAACGAAATTTTAAATGTTGAATGGTCAGTAGTCAGCATTTTCTAAAAAAAAAATAATAAATACTTGAATATGCCGGAATATCTGTACACATTTCAGTTTTTGACTTACGCCCCATGCGGCGTATGTGTAATATTTCCAGTTAAATGCAATACAAAACTGAAATCTCAGATCTTAAAACGTTTTTTACGCGACCAACACACACACCCACACACACACACAAGCACACACACAGATGACATCCCACGAAGCCGCAAATGCACATGGAAGCAGAGGCAACGTGGCGTATGAGCAATTTTTTATAATTATTGCGACGGCAGCTGCAAGTTAAACAGCGCAATGGAATTAAGTGCTTCAAAATTGTTTTTGTTGCTCTTCCTGGGGCGTTAAGCATGGGCGTGACTGTTAGTGGACTTTTTGTTGCTCTTGTCATTTTAATTACTTTTATTTTTGGTTAAGGTTTTAGGTTGCATTTGATTTTGAATAAAAATATAATGCTATTTAATTATTTAACAAGCCCAAAAATGAAGACAGCCAAAAACAACTGAAACTTTTTGTTAATGTTTTCTTGGTGTTGTTGTTGTTGTTGTTCTTGTAGTTGTTGTGGGTCTGACATGTAATTAAATATGCAGAGCTATTTACTTTTGGTTTTGGGCTACTCCTGTTTGCTTTTTCTAGACAACACGTGAGCAAAGTGAAAGTCAAACTCAAGTTAACATACTCAACTGCACAGGCTTCTAAGGGCACAATCTTAAAGAGCACACAACCATATTTGACAATTATCACCCTATGTTTTATAATGGGAATCGTATTGCATGCTTTAACCAAGAAATAAACATAAAAATTAAAAAGGAACAACAAATTGTTGCATATTTTTTGGGGGCGATCTGCTAACAATATGTTTCAGATATGCGTTCTTGAACATCGGCATTTAATGTGGTTTTTATCATTTATGCTCATTTTTTGCAAAATGTCAATGGTAATAAAAATATGAATAACAAAAATTGTCAACTTTAAAATATAAATTAAAACTGTTAGCAAATTTGTTGTCGAAAACGATTGCCAAAAAAAAAAAAACAAGCCGAGAGCCATAAATTGAATACAAATAAACAGTAGCTACAAAATGAGATTTATTTCAATGTTGACAAGATATGTGCAATTTTCCTTAAATAGATTCATCTATTTGAAAATTCTGATTGATCGCTTCTGATATTTATTGCGAGCCCCAAAACTAAGTTGAATAGTTTGATCGAAGAACATGGCGTGACTATACGACTATATCTACATATATGCTACTTGGACACAGGGAATCTAACCAAAAAAAAATATAGTTTTAAGTATCAGTTTTCAATATGGCAACCAATTGATTTTTGGTGCTGTCTTGTTAAAATTTATTTATATCGGATTGGATTAGTTACTTTTGCTGGTTTTTATCGCTTATCGTTTTATCGTTTTAAATATATATGTTATTAATGTCTATGCTATAGTGCCTATGTACAAAGCTATACTCTGCAGTCTATTATCTATTCTTATGTACTATATTCTTAAAAATCCAATTTTATGCTGTTTGATCTAACGACCATAATATTTATTTCAATATTAGCCTACACAAGCTTCAAGGTCATACAAATAAATATATCAAAAATAGTAAATCAATGTCATTAATTTTAATTAATTCAAAAAAGACATTTCTCACCCATCATTACAATGCGAGCAATTTTTGATTCGAGTTTTTAGCCGATCTAAAAAATCATTTAAACATTTTTAATATACAGAAGAGCCTATGTCGATTAGGTTTACAAAAATTAATTATAATAACAATTTAGCACTCAAATACGCTTTGAAATTTTGAAATTGCTTTGTTCTCTATTCCCTATTGTCCTTTTGCTCCGTTTAAGATTTTAAGAATTTTCGAATTTTACTCGATAAAAACTCGATATTTCAACGAAAGATACTACTAAAATTAATAGAATTGTTATAATTTGCTTCTTTTTTTTTTAAATTGATTTTTTTTGTGAGTTATTGTAGTTGTTGTGTTTTAATGGAATTTTAATTTGCATATAATTTGGTTATTAATCAAATAAGTATTCGAATAATACATTTCATTACTTGCTAAATTTTGTAACTGGTATTAAACTAATTTCAGTTAGTTTTCTAATACTGACACTACCACAAAAATTATTTTTGAAAATTTTGTTGATTTTTACACATAAAAATACAAAAAAGAAAACAATTACCAAATTAATAATATTTTTGTTGCGTTACTTTGTTATTATTAAATATTTAAATTTTTAGTTTAGTGTTGTTTTGATTTGTTTTGTCGGCGTTGTCTGTCGTTGTTGCAGACAGACAAAGGCAATGCAAAACAAATTGTACAACAGCTTCAGCTGCTTCGGCGTCCGCGCTCACACAGACAAGAACAAACACGTCGTGCCGTCGAGAAAGCTGAACGAGAACTAGAAACTGAAACTGAAATCACTTTGCGCCAGAGACACAGTCAACACGGCCAACACAACCAACACAGCCAACACAGTCAACGACGCTGTCGACGATTGTCGAGCGTTTTCCCATTTTGCCATCGCACGGCAACGGGAACGGCAGCGTAGCGTCGGCATTATCGCTGCGAGTTTACCGACTATGTGTCGTGGTGGCATTTATCGCATGCGAGAAAAGCAATGCGAGCTGAAGTGTACACTCAGAAAAAATAAATCCGGTCGATCTGGTAGAAAATTAAGACCATCTATGAAAGTAGCTCAAGAACAATTTTTTTACTTAACTGTTAGGTGTATTTTTGTGAACAAATGGAAATAATTCAGGAACATACTGTGCTTAATTTCGTAACGAAGTGGTGTTGGACTAAGAACAACTTGTGGTTGTTATAAGAACGAAATAACTTCAGGAAGAAAAAAAAAATATAAAATTTGAAGTCAAGAGCTTGCAAGCAGTTCAATAGCGATTATTATGAGAATTATAAATGTTTAAATTGTATTGCAATGGGTACTTACATTTTTATTATTAAACTTAAAAACTGTCCTTGACCAGAGATGGAAACGAACCCGGGCCTATTTTACAATACTTTATGTATCGAAATTCATGTATCAAGCACAGTTTAACAACAAATGTAGTTGTTTTGTCAACCAAAAAATACGAACGATTCGATAACGAATCATAATAAATGTGTTTGATATTTTTCGGTCTTTTTTTTTCTGAGTGTAGGGAAATACTCTGTAGGGAAATTTTCAAGCACAACTTAAACGCGAGAGAACAAACACACACAAGAGAAAATGAGAGATAAAGAGGGAGAGAGAGAGTGAGAGAGTGAGAGAGCAAGGGAGAGAGCGAGCGTACGCATATGATTAAATTTCCCTGTACTTGTCGCAGAGACGACGACAAAAACGTTGGACACGAAGTCCTCAAGCCACAACGACGAGTCTAAAACAGCTGCATGCTGTATGTGTATGTATATGTATTTAAATATACATATATATGTATATGTATATGTATATATATATATATATATATATATATATATATATGTATGCACGTGTGTATATATGTGTGTGTGTGTGTGGCTATGTTAGTGAGCGTGTGAGACCGCTGTGCAGACCAGGCTAAATGTGGGCCTACCTGTTGCTTAGCAGCTCGACGCGCGCTTCATTATCATTGTCAGCATGCCAATTGGATAAAGTGTGTGGATAAAAGGAAAGAAGGGAAGGGAACGGGGAGTAACTTAGTGGGGAAGTATCTACATTGTAGATGCTGCGACAAATGTTGGCCGTTGCCCAAAAACGTCTACTGCAACAGCTGTTCAAGTCCAAAAGTCATGCTGGACAAACTACTTGCTAACGTTCACAAAATTGAAACCCGGGAGTTTTTTTTTCAAATTTCACTACTCGCTCGCATGCGAGCGCCTAAAAGTAGGCAGCTTTTGTTGTTGCCCTTTGAAGAGGGTAAATTAAATTCGTTCAGTATATTCGTTATGTTAAAAAGAAATAGTCACGACGCACACAGACACAGAGTGACGGAAACAGAGAGCTGGAGCGAGTGAGAGAGAAAGACTTAAGAAAAAGTATTAGCAAACGAAAGACGAAAGACGAAGTCGACGCGTCGATAAAGATGATAAGAGCACAAACAAATGTAAAACTGATGTGCCTGTGTCTTTATCTGTATGTTTGTATGTGTTTTTATGTATGTGTCTATGCGCATATGTATGTGAGTGTTCAAGTGTGTATTTGAAAATTGAACATATTGCGCTGGGATTAACAATCGATTGTATTATAGACTCTTTGCACTTAATAATGTACATTTGAAAGGAATTTGTAACACAACAATTGTACATTTCTTAATAGTAAGGATTGATTCAAAACAAAAAAAAAGCCTGTACACTTCTATTTAAGAGAAAAGACGCTATTAGACGAAGCACTTGACACACACAACATGTCAAAGATACAAAGACATTAAAAGGCATTTTAAAATCAACTTTGTATCGCACTTCCAGTGTCAATAGATAGATGTTCGTTGTTGTTGTTTTTGTTGTTGTTTTTTGGCATGTTGATATCAAATGTTCTATAAAAATTACCAAACAAAGCTGTACGGAAACTTTGAGGAAACAGAAGTCAAAATTGTTGCTTTAACAACTGTTAATATGTTCAATTTTTATAGTTGTCTTTTCCTGAACATTTTTAAAAAATATATAAAAATATTATTTTATTTTGTGAAATCTCTCAACAAATTTTTCGACATTTGAAATCAATGCTTTTTGTTTTCAGGAAGCCCAACAATTGTTATACCCGTTACTTATAAAAAATAAGTATAAGGGTATATTGTGTTCGTTGGAATGTATGTAACAGGGAGAAGGAGGCATCTCCGACCCTATAAAGTATATATATTCTTGATCAGCATCAATAGCCGAGTCGATATAGCTATGTCCGTCTGTCCGTCTGTCTGTCTGTATGAACAAAAGGATCTCAGAGACCATAAGAGATAGAGATACCAAACTTTCACTAAAAGACTTCTATATACCCCACGCAGATCAAGTTTGTTTCAAATTTAAGCCACGCCCCCCTCCGCCCCCGCAAATAGCGAAAAACCACCACACCCACAGTTTTTAAGATAATACGTTTTTTGTGATTATTACCGTTATCTATTAGCATTATCTATTATCCCACTAAATCGCATCAAGATCGGACATGTAGAACGACAGTTATGGCGAATTAAAGTTTTAGAGCAAAACAAGTATTTTCTTTAAAGTACTTTTCAATATATTTAAGTAAGTAACGGGTATCATATAGTCGGGATCTCGACTATAGCCTTTCCCGCTTGTTCTTAGGTTGTTTTGGCGCTGTAATAGATTTGTAGAACACCTCTGATTAATTTCGTCGGATTTCGTCGGAAACATTATTGGAAGGTTGCTTTCTCCACAATAAGTACAGGGACTTCACAGTTAAGATCGCTTTACTGTATCCATTGCTATTAGTTTAAAACTAGAATTTAATTATTTAAATTAATCACATCGGATTTTTGCGTTTCGAAAAAAATATCCCAAAGACTTTTATACATAGATTACGTGTCTGGTTAATATCGTATTCAAACAAAATCCTCTAAATGTACTAAAGCTGCAGATGCCAAGAGTAAAAATCTACTTATTTGACTTCCGTTTCCAAGTAATACGCAATTGACAATATTTAGGTAGATTCTTTGCAAGTTATATCCTTTAAAAAAAATGGCGCTGAAGTTAGTTAGTACCGATGATCACAGATTTTTGACGCATACGATTTTAAACATTCCTCTTACAGTTAATACTTGCTAATTTGTGAAATATCAGGATTGTTCAAAATAGTAATCGATTGTCGAAATTCTCTTCAGCTATTTCTATTATAGTCGGTACCTTAATAATTGTATCATGGTCTTAAATATCTCTAAATAATCTAAATAATGATTCTGGAACACATCTATAACATTTATATTTGCCATAAGATGGTTCTTAAGATATAAAATAAAAATCAGTGGAAAAAAGATAACACCATTAACTTAACTCGAAGATGTGCTAAAACAGTTAGAAACTTCTCCATTTGTTCAGATGACACTTATTGTGCATTTATTTATATTAGCAACAAAAGT
This sequence comes from Drosophila phalerata, assembly GCA_951394115.2. Lineage (NCBI taxonomy): Eukaryota > Metazoa > Arthropoda > Insecta > Diptera > Drosophilidae > Drosophila > Drosophila phalerata. Next base: position 21,564,166 of record OX596006.1, read on the forward strand.
AAAAATTGTTGTAATCAATTCCATATGATGCAGCTTGTGTGTTGTTTAAATCACTCAAAAAAACCTCTACACGAGGTAAAAGTCTAGTGACGAAAGCATATTCTAGCCCCAAAATTTCTGATATCCCATTTTGTGACGAACGAAATTAAGTTTAATATAGAAATATTATTAAATAAATATAAAAAACAATACCTGAAATATGGCATTCTGCACTGTGCGCAAAAAGGGTGAGTTTTTTTGTACATAAAAATTACTTTTTGCGCAGGTGAGTTAGAAAAAGTTTCAGTATGCCATTTTGTAAGTTAGGCCTAAGTCTTTCCATTGGTAGATAACTCGATCTGATCGGACAGTCGTAGCAAGTTTTCCAAATTAGCTGTATATATTAGTAGTCGCCTTTCGCTCCCTTTGTGCTGCTTTCGTCACTAGCGCGAACTACCGTCCGCAGTGATCTATCGTAAATCGTAGGTAAATAAAGGTCTAAATAAAGTTGACAATAGTAAGATCAACAAATAGGCAAATTTTTTCATTCGATGTTTTGTTGATAATTTCTTGGTGACATTAAGTATACGCCACCGACAAAATCAAATTCGAATAACTGATAATTAAACGAAAATTGCAATGATTAGAAGGAGACACATGTAAATTGTACAATTGGCAACATGAATCCATTAAAATCTATTACAATATTTGCATCTCTTGATTCTTTTGTGCTCATTTCGCGCTTTCAATAATTTCATCTTCTCTTTGTCGCTTTCGTTTTCATTCTCTCTCGTTCTCTTTTTTTTTTGTCTGCGTTCTTTATGCGTGGCTGGCACTTCAAACCAAGCGGCAAGTGGCTGAGAAAGCCAGCAGAAAATCAATAAGGCCCCAAAGATACTGGCAGCTGTGACCGTTAAATGAGTGTGAGTGTGTGTGTGTGAGTGTGTGTGAGAGTGTGTATGTGAGTGTGTGTGTGTGTGTGAGTGTGAAAGTGTGTATGTGGTTGATTCAGTTAGATTGAAGAGAATGGGAGCGACGGCATTGAGCATAAATAGTATTTATGTTGGTATCTAAATATCTACAGTCATCTGTCAAATATCACGTTTCTTGTTTACACTTTTCTACTTCTACTTTTACTACGTCTGCGTTCACAATATGCCCGGGCTCGGAACTGTGGCCCGGACCCTGACTTCTGCTTTTGTCTCGGCTCTGGCTCCGGCTCCGGCTCCTGCTCCATTTCCGTCATCGTTCCCCCGTCCGTGTTTGTGCCCATCTCTGATGCTTCTGTTTTTCGTGTTTGTATTTGACATGTTGAGTGTTGAGTGGCACAGTGGCATTTGCCGTGTTGTGTGCTGCTGCCAAATGCAAACAAGAGCCGCAAACAATAATAACAACAACAACAGCAACAGCAATAATAACAGCAACAACAACAAAAGCATGGACTAGCCGCAATGACTATAACAAACAACATACACGTTTCAAAGACCGCACGAATGGGTAAAGCTAATCCGTGCATACCCAATAAGCGATAATCTCCTAAGTATTAGTATAAAACAATTTCCAAGGTCTTCCCAACAATTGATAAACCAAATTAAAATAAATAAAGGGTGATCCATTTCGAGGTTATTTTTTCAATATTTCCATGCGCATCTGCTGTCCTACTGGCATATTATTATTATTATTGATTCAGTATTGATTATCATGAAAGAGCTCATACCGTAACAACATCTCCAAATTATGAATAAATTATATTACAAAAATACGAGTTATGCGATAAATGTTTTTCATACACTTCGATCAATATATGGTTGGCATCATCGACCTTTCAAGACCACATATTCAATGATGATAGAGGGGAGACTATGTAGATAACGGTTTTTTTGTTGCCGTCCTTCTGTCCATCTGTATAAGCTCGTCGATCTCAGAAGCTTTAAAAGACTTAAAAATTTAATTGCGGATTTCTGGATAACAGACGTAGATCTAGTTTATTTTTGGTTAGCTGTCATAGGAAAGATTTATCAAAGCTCAAGCTTTAGTTAGAAATACTTTTTTATTTTTAGATATATGTATCTCAATGAATCGGATACCCGTTTCCCATCTCTCAAATTCATCAATTATAAATAATGTATTTTATTGAAAACCACTTGTTTTTGCAAAAGACAAATAAATTGCCTATCGAAAACTAAATATAAGTATAGGTATACAAATTTTAATGAAACTTAGACTTATGTAGAATCAGCATTTTTTTTTTAATTGGACAACGCATTTACACTCCCTCCCAGTCCGAATAGGATAATAAAGCCTGCAATTTTTAAGACGATACAGGAATTTATAATTTGTTATTTTTTTCCATGGGGAAGAATAGACCCAGAATACTGACCAGTCTGCTGACCGGGCACTATTTGTTTTGAATTTCAATTTAATTTTAAATCTTTAAATATAAAACTGAGCACTTTAAATTGTTCATATTTGTAAGTGAAGCCTAAAGCTAAGTTAAAAATGTTTCTTTTTGCTTTTTTTCAACTCTTTTTGTCACTCTTGGAGAATTCCGATTTTTATCATAAATTCATATCCGCAACATGTGTATTTATAAGAAAAGGAGCAAAAGCGATCAAATCTGGTAAACTTAGTCCATTATCTTTACTATATTAGAGTAATACTTTACAGAATAACAATTTTTTTTTTTTCTGAGCTAAGAATACACATCAACTTATTAGATCTGGTAACTTATCAATCTCTTAAATTCAGATTTTACATTTAAAAACATCTAATTTTAAAAGGGGTATCACAAAGATGTATCGTACATATTCTACAGAAACCATTTCGCATGTTATAAATATAATGGATAATTTTTACATATAGTAAGCAAGTCCCTTTAATTTTAATATATATTTTAAGCTATTTTAAAAACCATTTTGATAGTGATTAGCTGCTTTAATAATAATTCAAAAAATATTTTCATTTGCATTTTCCGTATATATTTTTTTATGCGCTAAATGCAAATGTAAAGTCCATTTTTATCATTTGATAATTTTTTTTAATTGTGTAGCTATGTAATCTTATGTCAAACATTAAAAAATATAGTTTAACTGCATATTAATATAAAACTTTGTATATACTTGATTTTTCAAGATTGTCTGAGTAAAAAATAAATTGCCCCTTGCTCATTTTGCCGACGCACTATGATCCCGATGACATTTTTTTAGGAATAAATTAATAACTCAAGAACGAATTACGTTTTTTGGTCTATTTTTTTGCATTGGGCTTATAATAACAATACGCAAATGTCCTAGAAAAGTGGGAGGGGTGCCGCCTTTTTTTCGATTCTGCGATATTCACATTTTTTGTTTTTCAAGCTATCAGCATGTTAGGTGTGTTACTATGCACATAACGTGTTGGTAAGATTTCATTCAAATCGGACAACTATATCATATAGAAATAATAGGAATTATCGGTTAAAAAATTTACTTTTTGTCCAAAAACCATGCTTTTTCCAAAATATGTGACCAAACTGAGCATATATATGTGATATTATGCTTCTCACATTCGGGCTAACAGATATCAAGATTAGAATACTATAATTTATAACATGATATTGTTCATATTATAATAATCGGTGATGAACTGACTTTCTGTATGAAAAAAGAAATTTTAATTTTTTGTCGATTGTAAAAAATTTACACATATTCAATACTTAAACAAAAGTTTTTGAAATTTGAATTAATTAATCTACAGAATGCACATAGTCAAATTGCTAACATATGCTAACAAAATTAGTTATCTCTTTCCAAAGAGGTGGAAGTATTTGAAATGCATCGCCATCAAAAAAATCGTTAATTTAAACAACTTTAAGAAAAAACTAGGGGGCTCCGCCCTCTGCACGCTTCGCTCGCCAACCCCCCCCCCCCTCGCTTCGCTCGCGGTGGTACAGTCGAGCATACTCGACTGTCGGAGACCCCGTACTTACTATGGAAATAAAAAAGGCTACAAAAATTAAAAAATAATTTGGCCGCTTGATGCTGTTGCAGAGCGTTGTAATACATTTTCGCCTACTTTTTTCAATGACAGCTATACGATATAGTTGTCCGATTTGAACCAACTTCGGTCAGGATATATAAAACCAAGTTATATGCATACTGTAATAGTTAAGTTGAGATATCTCATAAAACAAAAAAGTTTTTCATACTATGACTTGATTTTCGCACGATCGGTCCTATGGAAGCTATATGATATAGTGGTCCGATTTAAACCAACTTCGGACAGGATATATAAAACCAAGTTATATGCATATTGTAATAGTTAAGTTGAGATATCTCATAAAACAAAAAAGTTGTTCATACTATGACTTGATTTTCGCCCGATCGGTCCTATGGCAGCTATATGATATAGTATTCCGATCCAAAAAAGAATCAAACTTGATATGCCTGCAATATAGAGGAATCTACATACTAAGTTTGGTGTCATTAGCTTTGAAATTGTTCTTATAATTTGGATATGAAATTTTGTCTCTCGATTTATGGGCGACAAAGGGGGCGTGGCCAAATTTAGAAACAAACTCGATCTGCTTGCAATATAGACGAACCTACATACCAAGTTTGGTGTATATAGCTCTTATAGTCTCTGAGATCTAGGTGTTCATACAGACAGACAGACAGACAGACGGACAGACGGACATTGCTATATCGACTTGGCTATTGATGCTGATCAAGAATATATATACTTTATAAGGTCTGCCACGCCTCATTCTGCCTGTTACGCACATTTTCGTTAAAACAAACCCAATAGACCCCTGTACTTTTTTTAAGTACGGGGTCTAAAAAATCGTCATCAGGACCATAGTGCGACGTTATGGTGGGCTAAACGTTGTTTATTCATAATAGGATGGTCAAAGTATTTGTATCTGTACTTACAATCATAATAGTCGTATCGATCCGCTTCGCTGGGATTATTGCTGCCCATGATTTTGGAGAAAACTGTAAAGGTCAACAAAAGGAGAGAGTACAATTTAAAATGCAAACAATTGGAAATTATTCAAGTCAATTAACATTGCTGAGTAGAAACAAAAGATATGCAGTTTGTGTTCAGGAACTGTCAATGGCGAAATCAAAATCTGGATTCTTGAGTGGACAGTGGACTATGAATCGGGGATTGGGATTGGGATTGAAAGTGCTAAAGGGTGAATACGAAAATATGAATGAATTCAGCGGTTCAGTTCACTCACATTTGGTAAAACTTCTGCGAAATCGCACGAAACACGAAACTGAGCGCGAGAGTTGGGTTAGGTCCTCTGGATGTGCGCCGGACTGTATGCAAATAATGGGCGCCAGCGGCGTGATGTGGCAGCGACTGTGGCTGCGACTGCGACTGTGACTGCGACGTCGACGCTCCAGCAATGGAATTGCCACAAAACTGTGATCCACTGATGCTCCTGTTCCTGTTCCTGCTCCTGCTCCTCCGCCGTCTCTTTCTGATGGCGATAGCGTTGATTCGCTAAGAATAATGCTGCAGTTATCGCTATTGCTGTTGTTGTTGTTGTTGCTATTACAATCGTTATTATTGATGTTATTTCTATTGTTGTTGCTGTTGCTGTTGCTGTTGTTGTTATTACTGCTGCTTAGTATGGTAATTACGTTGATGGTGCCCAGCAATGGACTTGTGTTCGTCGTCGCTGCAAGAATGAAAGAAATATCATCAAATGGCTGCAGATTTCTGATTTATCAAAAATAAAATAAAAAGAAAAAAAATGAAAAAAAAAATTGAGAAAAGGAAATCCATTTCGGATGCGCGCCGCATGTGTGACAAATTTTTGCTCTGTCGTGCAATGTATTTGCTTGCGAATGTCGTAAATCATTCAAATTTGCATTCAATGTATTCGTTATGTTTGGTTTCTCCCCCTTTTTTTTTAAACTCACAAAAAAATCTGCAAGGCAATGTGCCAAATGGCGCAGAAAGCGCACAAAACATAACAAGCTGGAAAAACACTAGCCGAGAATTCAGGAGCTATACAATCGCAGTGTGTAAAAACAAAATGGAAATGAAATTTTTTCACTAGGAAATGCCTGTCAAATGAATCCATTACAGTTGTCAAAATGATCAAGGATTAATAATAGATAGAAAGCTCTTATACGATATTCGATTTTACACTTTAATGTCTTCATCACTTAATTAGGACTCGTCGATATAAACGCGTCAATCTCAGAGACGATCAGGCCTGTTCCGGTTTTCACTTTCGGCAAGATTTGTCGGAAGGGAAAATCTTTAGCCTTTTTATAACAAATTGGATATATTTTGCATATTGAATTCACTTTGAGTTGGTGAATTTAAGTCCAATAAAGTGATAGAAAGTAATAATATAATGTTTAGACTAAATGCAAGGTGAAAAATTACATTTGATGAAATCCGAGAAAAGTGGAAGTGAAAATCGGAACAGGCCTATATAAGAGCTCAAAATACACGATATAACATGCTAGCTTCTGAATATTAAAGCATTTTGAAAAATTGTAGATATAATCGATCATTTCTGAAGCTTGTTCTTTACAGGTATTCAAGGAATAAAAAACTGGGAAGTCTCCATTCGGCTGTGAAAAAATGGGTTTTAAGTGTACATATTTATGTATTTTTGAGATCACACTACATCATGATGACATTGTATGCAATCTAAGCTCGCACAATGGCACTTAATCAACACCTATGAGTTTAATATCGTAACTTATTTAATTTATTTGCCAACAGCTGTCGTCACATTTTATTTGCCTCATGCAACACTTTAAAAATATGTCGACCTTTTTGGCAAACATTTTGTTTATGCTTCTCTTCTTGCTTTTGTGCTGTGCTTATGCTGTGCTTGAGGTCCTCCCCCTCAGTTTTTTTTTTTTTTGCTTTTTTTTATTTTTTTGGTTGACAAACTCTTATCCTAACCGCAGCTGGCTAATTTCTGGCACGTTGCCAAACTGCAATTTGGAATGTTTGTGTTGTCTTCATTCGTGTCTGTGGTTATGTTGTTATACCCTGAGCCCATTAAAAATGGGCAAAAAAGGGTATAATGCATTTGGCAGAATGTATGTAACAGGCAGAAGGGGGCGTGGCAGACCCCCAAAAGTATATATATTCTTGATCAGGAACAACAGCCGAGTCGATTGAGACATGTCCGTCTGTCTGTCCGTCTGTCTGTCCGTCTGTCCGTCTGTCTGTCCGTCTGTTTGAACGCGTCGATCTCAGAAACCATAAGAGCTAGAGACTTCAAACTTGGAATGTAGGTTCCTGGATACCGTACGCAGATCAAGTTTGTTTTTAATTTTGGATCGGACAACTATATAATATAGCTGCCATAGGAACGATACATCGAAAATTAAGTTTTAGTATGAAAAGTTTCTTCAATTTTTGAAATATCTCAACCAATCTCACACAATATACATTTGGGGTGGTATTATACATCCTGACCAAATTTGGTTAAAGTCGGCCCACTATATGATATGATAGAGACGCTCTGCCGAAAATCAAGCATATGTGTGAAATAGTTTTTTGTTTTTTGAGATATCGTAACCAAACTGTTAGAATATGCATCTGGGCTGGTTTATACATCCTCACTGAATTTGGTCCAAATCGGAACACTATATCATATAGCTGCCATAGAGACGCTCAGTCGAAAATCAAGTTTAAGTAAGAAAAAGTTTTTTGTTTTTAGAGATAGCCTAACCAAACTGATAGAATGAACATTTAAGTTCGTCTCATATATTCTGGCCAAATTTGGTTCAGATCGGACCACTATATCATATAGCTGCAATAGAGACGTTCAATCGAAAAGTAAGTGTTAGTATGAAAAATGTTTTGGTTTTTTGAGATATCTTAACCAAACTGATAGAATATGCATTTAGGTTGGTTTTGTACATTCTGACCAGATTTGGTTCAAATCGGTTCCATTTATCATATAGCTGCCACAGGAAGAATTGGTCGAAAATTAACTTTTATAAAAGAGTACCTGGGCTCAGGGTATTCTACTGTCGAGCGTGCTCGACTGTAGCCGCACCTCACCGTGAGCGAAGCGAGCCGGGGGTAGGCGAGCGAAGCGAGCAGGGGGCGGAGCCCCCTTGTTTTTTTTTGCGCATGTTTATTTGTTGCATATTTTATCGTGCTCAAAGTGCCAACAAATCGCATACGACAATTGCAATTTAACAGACCCAATTCTGTTACATAGAGGCCAAAAGCCAAGCTGTTTGTTTATTTGAAAACTTCTCTTTCTTAGTGCGATTTCTTTTGCTGTAATCATGGTCGAAGGTAGTCTCTCACGGGATGGAGAAGCCGCCGTTTTCTAGAACGTGTGATTCATAATTTGTTCTGTTTATTTGTATAATTAAGTCATTGCATTGACATATTAAATTCTGTCGTTCTTAAAAGAATTTTTATTTATTTCCTATAGCAGCAACATAGGGGCTTAAAATATAATAATATATACTAAAATATAAAAATAAATGGCTTAAATTTAAACAATAATTATATAAAATCTGAGTATCCATTTTAATTATATTAATATGTTTCCCATTTAAATATAAATTCAATTAAAATGTATAGTATGTAGTAGCCTGTTTCCACGACAGCACATTCGACGCCATTTTCATCATCCGGCTTGAATGTGGATTTCATTTCAGTACAAAATCCGAATGATCTTTTTGGCTCATCCAAAATGAATGTCCCGATTTGTTACCAGTATTTTCAATATTTTTTTATCGAACACCCGATGTTTATCGATATACTCGTGAAAAAAAAACAATTATCACCTAACCCAGCTGTTTTGTTCAATAAAAATAGAAGGCATTTAATTTTCGCCAATTATAATGTCAATATAAATATTATATTGTTGTTATTGTCAGCTTTTTATTATATGAAACCGAACAGCTGATTTATTCTGGTTACATGGCAACTGCTTTGAATGTGTCACATTTAGTCGTGGAAAGCCAAAATTGAGGCACATCCGAATGTGCGCGAATGAGCCAAATGTGAGTGGTCATGGAAATAGGCTATACGTCTAGTGAGTCAAATAAATGGGTTTAAACTAAGTATTTACAGAATGTGAGTTAGTGCTGACTAAAGATGGGCATTTTCCATTACATTACATTTCTTAAGTGTTATGCAACAAAATCATTTTTCTTTTTTTATTCATTAATTTCTTAAATATATCGATGCATATCGATGCATATCGATGCATATCGATAATAGAGATGCGTAAATAATATAAACAGTGAATTATCACTGAAATATTTGTATCAATTCATATAAAAGCAAGTATGAAATTATAACTTTTGTTACTTTTCGGGACTACCGGGCTTCGGGCTTTTTGCTCAGGCCCGTGCCCGCAAAAAAAAAAGCCCGTCTACGAATTTCAGGCCCGAAGCCCGTGGATCTTTGAAAAAGGCCAGCGGGACACGAAGCCCGAAAGGCCCATCTCTAGTCCTGACCAAGGTTGGGTTAAATCGGTCCACTATATCATATATCTGCCATTGGACGGATTGGTCGCTAATTACACATTACCCATATTTTTTTGTCACATGACGGTCCGGTTTTCTAAAGCCAAAAACAGCTTTTTTTTAGCAGTCGACACTGCTAGTTAAGAAAGAAAGTTAATAAAGGTATTTAAAATCAGTTATCATAAAGGATCTGACAATCTATGGTATACTGTGAAGTTATCTAATGTGCTGTTCATATGTATATAACTCGATCTGTTGGGACAGTCGTAGCAAATTTACCATATCAGCTGTATATATTGTTAATATGTGGTCATGTTTTGTAAGGTATTTCTTTGATATAGTAGAGTATAGGCAAAGTTCAGTTGTAAGGTTATTGACAAACAATCTTTAAACAAAAGGTATTTACAACATTAAATCGGGTTTTATTCATTGTGCATTTCAAAGCTCAAAAAGGCACGCTTAAAGTGCTAAGCAATCAGCTTCATGAAGTTAAGTATTTTTGTTTTTCTCTCGAAATAAGCAAAAATATAAAATGAAAATGTCCTTAGAGCTAATATTTATTTTATAAATTGTATACTCTTTTGTGTATTTTTGGAAACGATGGCTAAAATAACTTCAATTTCGTGCTAAATATTTAGTTTGCATTCGGGTGTGAAATTTTATTTTCCAAGGAAAATATACATGAAACTGAGCAATAAATTCAGCAGCAGCTGCAAATGCGTCATTTTTCTGCATTGCATTTTTCCAATGTGAGGTTTGGTTTTTGGTAACAGAATTTAAACATGTATTTTTGATGAATTCATAAAAATGCTCTTGGTTGTTATTAAATAGCATTAATTAATAATCAAACGCTTTGTTTGTGAATTCCTGTCATGAATTCAGCAGCAATAAGTAAGTATATTATTTAAACAAATGAGCCCCACCATTATTTTTTCATTGCTTGTTCATTATGTGTTTCTGAAGGCGATAAGTACTGGGGCCTTTACGATCCATTAATTATAGACACAATTACAGGAAGACTTTCTTACACAATTGCGAATGACTATATAAATACACACATATGTACTCCTACATACATATGTATACTAGAGATGGGTACGGATTGAATTTTTTCCGGCCTGACACTCGCAAAAGAAATATTTTTGTACAAGGCTTCGATGGCCAAATAAAATCTAAAGGGAACGTTAATTTTCAAACGGACCAGAGTTGCGACAAAATTGACGGGAATAGATTCTCATAATCGTTTTTGATCGTTAAATGTATATTTATTTTATATTAGACTAAAGTTTTTTTAGAATCCCTGTATAGTATAAACAACAAAATATTTTATCTTGGAAAACACGGGAGTCTGTTAAAATGTCATTGGCATAATCAGGAATCAAACATTTTTGTAATACATTTGCTTTTAAACATCACTGAGGATGGCTGTTCTCGCTGGTGATAAAAACAGGACGAAGGAAACTAGCAATATACACACGATGAATGGAAAATTAGCCATCATATCAAGCTATATAATCTTGTAATAAAAGGGAGGGACTAACTTTAGCGGAGAACGCCGTTAGAGCCTTATGGTTAAATTTTGAATTTTTAATTATTTTTTTTTAAGTACGCGTTATTCTCGACAATCGGACAGTCGGAGCAAATTTTCCATATTAGCCGCATATATTGCTAGTCGCCTTTCGTCACTAGCGCGAACTGCTGTCCGCAATGATATTTGTTAGGTAGAATTAAAAATGTTATTTTAATTTGTTCGTTATAAAATTGGGGATCAGAATTTAATGCGCAATTAAATGCTTTACATCTAAAATCAATTTTGTAAAATTATTCAACATAAAAAATTTATTGAAAAATTTGTCAAAAATAACATGCCATCTACAGTATTGCCCATTTTCGAAAAGAACGTGTTTGCGGCATATTTGACAGATGTTTACCAATCTTGCTATTCTTTTTTACCCGATTTAACTATCAATATCGTTTTGAAATGCAAAAAGCTAGTTGTTAAATAATAATCCCATCTGCAGTGTTATGTATACTTGTAAAGTTGGAAGTTGGTGGTACAGAAAATGTTAGTAGCCTGCAAACCAAATTTGGAGTCCTTGTTCTGTGTGATCATGGCGGACATTAAAAGTCCGATTGAGATTGAGTTTGATGCTATTAAATACAATTTTCTCTGTTCTAGGGCTAGTTGTTTCGCTTTCAGCCTAAATAGCCCTCTTAAAAGATAATTTTTTTCAGTGTACAAGAGACGGGCAAAAAACAAGTTATTTTATAACCAAACAACAATTTTACAAAACTCATAAAATCGCATACAAAAAGCCAGAGCCGAAAATATTTACATTAATGATATGCATAAATACGTCTATAAGTCGAGCACCATCGACTGGACCCACCCCACAGTCTCTTTAGTATTTCTCTTTCTCACTTTTGAGCACTATGTCTATATGAAAGCTAGCGGCTATTTGCTTGCTTTGTCTATGCCGCAAATCAGGAGGGACGCCAAATACTAGAGGGAGGCATGTATTTATGACGAGAAGAAATCTAAACAAATGTTGTATGCAAGAGAAACATATTCCAGACATTGTTGAATTTCATTTTTCAGATTTCAATTTTCAGCTTTCGGTATCCGCTTTTCATCTTTCAGTTTTCGACAGTTCGGTTCAAAACTGTTGTCAATTGAAATTTCTTGTCTAACTAAGTTATACTGATAAACAAAATGCATCATTTAATAATATGTATTTTGTATATTTATCAGGTTTGCGTAAAAAGTATATATTTTAATTCCTTAAAATAATTAGGGATCATACACTCAGAAAAAAATGCCGTACTAAAATTAAGTACAACCGCACTTAAATTTATCCCGTTTTGTACTTAAAATTTTAAGATTCCTGTGTACTAAAAATTTTAAATTAAGTATGATTCGATCTTAATTTTAAATTTTTTACCGACAATAATGTGATTTAATAGTCCGATTTCAACCAAACTAAGTCAGACTTAGTTAGACCATGCTAAAAGCATAATCTGTGAGTTTGGTTGAGATATCTTTAAAATCAACAGAGTTTTGAGTGCTAAACAACTATTTTAAAAATTTAAGATTGTTGTGTACTAAAATCTTAAATTGAGTATGAATCGATCTAAAATTTAGAATTTTCAAGATGGAAATAAAGTTAAAAATGAGAGCGTTTCGAACTAAAATCAAGTACATTTCGGAATATTTCTTTTGCATTGTCGTACCTTAGAATTCTCAACTGGTTCTAGCTACGCAAATATAACGTTAGGCTTGGCTCGCTGGTAAAATCAGCACCTATTTCGAAAGGTCGCTATCCAAAAAAATACACCATTATTAAATGGTATTTAATTTTGGTATTTTGCTTAATTTTAGTATACATACTAAAGTATGTTTTAAAATTACAATTAATTATTTATTAAAATTTTTTGTACTTGAAATAAGTATATTTAGGATTAAGTTCAAGATTGTTTTGTACTTAAAGTAGTATGTTTTAAATTTTTACAGACTTGAATTAAGTCCAAAACGTACTTAAAGTATCCCGAAAAAATCTCATTTTAAAATTTCCGTACTTGCGAAAACCGAACTTGAATTAAGATTTTTGTACTCAGTTTTAGGAATTCCGAACTTACATAACTTTTGAGAACGTTTGTACTTGAAAATCGCCTGTTTAAGTACGGAAATCTTGATTTTTTTTCTGAGTGTACTTTTGTAATATCTCGGAATTATTTCAAACTTCAAATATAAATCATAAAATATTAAAAAGTATTTAAATCAAAACATTAAGTTTAATTATTTACAAAGACTAAATATTTCGTATTACAAATTGTTTTGAATTAAATTAAACCATATAAGCCGGCTCACGAACCTACTTTAAATCCGACTCTTCGAGACACCGACCCGAACCTTATAACTTTATAATAAATATTTTAATATAGGGTAAAAAATAATATCCATTATTAAATGGATTTTTTACATTTGTTATTTAGAAAAAATAAATATTTTAAAAAAAGTTCCTATAAATTATTATTATAAATTCCTAATAAAAATCTATATTCTTAAATAAGTACGTACAACTCTTTATCCTCAAAGACAATATAATTTTTTTCTTTGCCAAACAATTTTTGAGCTTTAGACACATTTATAATATTGATTTTGTAATTGCGCCACTTTTGTTATTTTAATAAAAAAAACATTGTGGATATATTGGCACGAACAACGCCAAATTAAAATCAGATTCTTAAAATAAATCATTTAAATAACACTGATATTCTTTTAGATATTCAATTAAGATTTCGTCAACAATAAAATTTACACAATGGCAAACTTAACGAAAGAAAACAGTAGCCTAAATTAAAAAAAAAATTAATTAATTATATTAATTAAATGATGGGGAATGACAGAAGTGGTCGAAACAACTTAGTAAGTCCACGATTGTGGGTCATCTATTTTGTTTAGTTGATTTTTCGGCACATTGTCGAGCAATATAAGTATCTAAAATTCAGTATTAATCGACATTATCAATAGTAATCAAAATATAAAATATTAGAGATAAATGCAATATTGCACTAGAATGTCTAGAAGTTAAGAGAAAGCAACCAGCAACTTAGTCAAAGTTATTGGGGATACTTTTATAGACATTTTCTACGCATTGTTTACTTTCTATACGGATTCTCTACATTGTTGACGCAGAGTCATCAACACAGTGTCGACAATTAAAAAAAATAAAATGCTGCTTACAATACTGTGTTGTCAAATGGTGCATGAATTGCAATTTGTTGTTGTTGCGAGTACTATATACATACTTGCAACACATCAACAAAAAAACAATCGATTAAGAATATATCGCCGTGGCAATGGCCTGAGAGTTGATTTTAACCAGAGTGTGGCAGTCAAATGAGCACATAACTTTCAAAAATGAATAAACAACAACAAACTAATGGGGAAAAATTCAAAATTATAAATTCCCGTAATGCAATACACATTTCCGCTCGACCATTGATCCGCCCTGAGTTGTGTGTTATGATTGCGATGGGGATCCCAAGTCCAAGCAAGTCATTAAAAAGCAACATCAAACGATAATTGCCACCTTTATAGGGGGTGTTCATTATTTGGGCGCTACTGAGTAATTCGCCTTTATAAGATCGGCAAGTAAAGAAACATATGTTGGCCCAATTGGACAAAGTTGCCCAAGTTGGCCCAGTGATGGAAAATTTGACGCCTCGAATGTTGTTTATTTGCCAAATTATATTGCACTCGTATTTATTATTTTTTATGCCACGATTTCATATATACATAATATACTCGTATTATATAAATTTAATTACACTCGAAATGCTCTGGTTGCTATTGTAAATGGGTTTGCAACTACGGCCATGTGCTGGGCATCTTTGGGCAACTTTTAATGATGCCCCTTCCTGCCACCCTCCTTTCTCACTATGAATGTCCCAATCGCGCGTTTCTCGCACGTGTTGCACGCACAGCAATTTCAGTTTCAGAGTCTACACACCATTAGTTGGCTTCTTGTGGGTGGATATTGTATCTGGGAAATATATTTTAATGCGAATCGAACGGCTATTTCTGAAGCCATTAAAACGCCATGGGTGGCACAATAAGTGCAGGTTGTGTAAATTGTACAAATCGAATTGATACTCCAACAAATAGAGGCTTATTCAATACTTTAGGTTTATTATCTCATTATCCAGCACTATCGAAATGCGAGCCAACTTCAAATATTGTGGCAAACAGAGAATATTTCTGTGCCTCCAGTTCATTTTCACTCTAGCATTCCAGCAGATAATTATCAACAAATGCTCGCTGTATTTACCTCTCATAAATTACACTTATTAGATGAACCAAACCCACTTTTTATACCCTGAGCCCATTGAAAATGGGCAAAAAAGGGTATAATGCATTTGGCAGAATGTATGTAACAGGCAGAAGGGGGCGTGGCAGACCCCCAGTATATATATTCTTGATCAGGATCAACAGCCGAGACGATTGAGCGATGTCCGTCTGTCTGTCCGTCTGTTCGTCTGTGTGTCCGTCTGCTTGAACGCGTCGATCTCAGAAACCATAAGAGATAGAGACTTCAAACTTGGTATGCAGTTTCCTGGATACTGTTTGATTTTATTTTTGGATCGGACAACTATATCATATAGCTGCCATAGGAACGATACATCGAAAATTAATTTTTATTATGAAAAGCTTTTTCGATTATTGAGATATCTCAACTAATCTCACACGATATACATTTGGGGTGGTATTATACATCCTGACCAAATTTGGTCCAACTCGGCCCACTATATCATATAGCTGTCATAGAGACGCTCTGCCGAAAATTAAGTTTTAGTATGAAAAAGTTTTTTGTTTTGTGAGATATCTCAACCAAACTATTACAGTATGCATATAATTTAGTTTTATATATCCTCTCCAAAGTTGGTTCAAATCGAACCACTATATCATAAAGCTGCCATAGGAGCGATGGGGCGAAAATCAAGTTTTAGTATTAAAAACTTTTTTGTTTTATGAGTTATCTCAACCAAAGTAATAAAATTTTATATTTTATAAGATATCTCAACAAAACTTATAGAATATGCATTTAAGTTATATATATATATATATATATATATATATTCTGACCGAAGTTGGTTCAAATCGGTCTAATATATCATATAGCTGTCATTGATAAAAGTAGTCGAAAATGTATTACAACTCTCTGCAACAGCATCAAGCGAGCAAAATATTTTTTTACTTTTGTAGTCTTTTCTGTTTCCATAGTAAGTACGGGGTCTCCGACAGTCGAGTATACTCAAATCTATCACCGCGAGCGAAGCGAGCGTGGGGTTGGCGAGCGAAACGAACAGGGGGCGGAGCTCCTTTGTTTTTAGACCCCGTACTTAAAAAAAGTACAGGGGTGTATTGGGTTTGTTTTAACGAAAATGTGCGTAACAGGCAGAAGGAGGCGTGGCAGACCCTATAAAGTATATATATTCTTGATCAGCATCAATAGCCAAGTCGATATAGCAATGTCCGTCTGTCCGTCTGTCTGTCTGTCTGTCTGTCTGTCTGTCTGTCTGTCTGTCTGTCTGTCTGTCTGTCTGTCTGTCTGTCTGTCTGTCTGTATGCACACCTAGATCTCAGAGACTATAAGATACACCAAACTTGGTATGTAGGTTCGTCTATATTGCAAGCAGATCAAGTTTGTTTCTAAATTTGGCCACGCCCCCTTTGTCGCCCATAAATCGAAAAACAAAATTTCATATCCAAATTATAAGAACAATTTCAAAGCTAATGACACCAAACTTAGTATGTAGATTCCTCTATATTGCAGGCATATCAAGTTTGATTCTTTTTTGGATCGGACCACTATATCATATAGCTGCCATAGGACCGATCGGGCGAAAATCAAGTCATAGTATGAACAACTTTTTTGTTTTATGAGATATCTCAACTTAACTATTACAGTATGCATATAACTTGGTTTTATATATCCTGTCCGAAGTTGGTTTAAATCGGACCACTATATCATATAGCTTCAATAGGACCGATCGTGCGAAAATCAAGTCTTAGTATGAAAAACTTTTTTGTTTTATGAGATATCTCAACTTAACTGTTACAGTATGCATATAACTTGGTTTTATATATCCTGTCCAAAGTTGGTTCACATCGGACCACTATATCATATAGCTGCCATAGGACCGATCGGGCGAAAATCAAGTCATAGTATGAAAAACTTTTTTGTTTTATGAGATATCTCAACTTAACTATTACAGTATGCATATAACTTGGTTTTATATATCCTGTCCGAAGTTGGTTTAAATCGGACCACTATATCATATAGCTTCCATAGGACCGATCGGGCGAAAATCAAGTCATAGTATGAAAAACTTTTTTGTTTTATGAGATATCTCAACTTAACTATTACAGTATGCATATAACTTGGTTTTATATATCCTGACCGAAGTTGGTTCAAATCGGACAACTATATCATTGAAAAGAGTAGGCGAAAATGTATTACAACGCTCTGCAACAGCATCAAGCGGCCAAATTATTTTTTAATTTTTGTAGCCTTTTTTATTTCCATAGTAAGTACGGGGTCTCCGACAGTCGAGTATGCTCGACTGTACCACCGCGTGCGAAGCGAGGGGGGGGTTGGCGAGCGAAGCGTGCAGAGGGCGGAGCCCCCTAGTTTTTAAATATATTTAATTTGTGAGACAGAAATACTTTTAGTTTCATGAATAGTAGTGCTGCTTTAATCGTAACTTAATCCGAATATAATACAACTGTTACCGATAAAAATCGAAGGATGTCCAACTACTGTTTAGAATAGAACGAAATGTTTCATATTGGTTTTAATTTTTTGATATTTATCACTCAATTTTTGGGAACAACAAATAGAGCTCAGTCGCACTTCTATATTCATGAACACAGCTGTATGTATTTATTACCATCTAAAATAGGATGGACTTGAACCAAGTTTAATCATGATTTTTTCAAAACTCCCAGTTTTCAAGAAAAAAATAGTATTCGCAGCAAAAGTAAGATCCTCAGCAAGGGTATAAAACGTTTCCGGCGGAAAAAGAAACTGATCCGATTACAAATTTGTCTGATTTTAAGACGAACAGTCCGCTTATTTGAAAATATGTGTTGGCTGTTAATTGAAACCCCTGCAATCTGTTGTTAAGATGAAGGGTTCCTGTAGTTTTCCCATCTATTAAACGTGAAAAACTATTTAAAAAATGTCATCTGTGATGATTTTCAACTTACACATATCCACATCTAAAAATTCCTGTGTCGTTGCCATGACGTTAGGTCTTGAATGATGCGTCCAAGATGTCGGAGATCAAATGTAAGCAATGTAATGGAACATAATACCAATAGCTGCCCGAATCTACACTGACCGGTGCAGTTTATTGGTCCATCCAAGGCTAAAATTAGTTTGACAGCACGATACACAAAACAAATGAAACAAAAATATAGCAACCCAAATAAAATGAGCGAGTGCAGCACAAAAAAAAAAAAAAATCCAAGTCATAAGCCGCTCGTTGGGTCACGATTTACGCCACATACATTTTACACCGTTGCACACATAAACACACATAAACACACACACACACTCGCGGACACACACTGGCACAGTGACACACACAATAATGGGCGTAAGAATAAGGTCAAGGGGAACACATGTTTGAAATTGAAAGTTCTATTTTATTTTCTTAATTGGAAATAAGTCAAATTTGCACGTATTTTTCCGGTATTGTTTTTTCAATTCTCTGCTGATCGTTATTATGCATATTCCGTAACTCTGGCGTGCGTTGGTGTAAATAAAAGATAGACAGCTGCCAGATTCTTGCAGTCGTCTGATTGCGTTGACGGTTGTACGGTAAATGTTTTTGCCGCTTCAGCAGTTTCTTCTCTTCTTTTACTTTCCATTTTCTTCAGGCATTTCGGATTATTCTGCCATATAGTTTCGCTCCGTGCCGTGCAGCGCCGCTCCTCCTTGCACATAATGAGTACACGAATTTTGTATATTTTTGGCTACACACATTGCCTTCAATTGCTCCCAAACTGTACGTGTATTTGCGATCATCTCATGGAATTCCACTGCGCGTGCTCAATAAGCGAACGAAACGAAGCGAAGCGAAAGAGCGCAAAGAGCGCTTCGTTAGATCGTGATAATTATAATTATCAATGCCTGGAGGGTGGTAGGTTGGGTAGGTGGGGTTGAAAGTGGAAAATTGTGTTGCTCTGTGAACAATAATCCAAGTATGCGATCAGGAGAGCATTCATCCAATCGGATCTAAGCACTTCTATCCATTTCTACATGGATTAATAATATGCAAGATCACTTTTACAAAACTAACATTACCAAAGTCGAGAGTGATTTATTTCTATCACTGAATCAACATAATTAAGTTTTTATCTTAATGCCTAAATTTGTTTTTAGCTCGATACCCAAAAAATGGGTATAGAGCCTATTAGATTCGTGTCGATTATGGTACAGAATTTTGAACACATATATCTCCGCAAATATAAAAGTAAGAGCAACCAAATTTGGTGACAGTACTCCTAGGATGTTGATCTATACTAAGTTTGTATTTAAATTTGACCCCGCCCACGTCCGCCCCCGTAAATGATATAAAATCTAATAACAAGAGCACTATTAAAGCTACAGCATTGAGACTTGGCACACAGGATGGGGGGACGAGTCCTGAGGTGTGCTGAAAATTTCATTGAGATCGGTTTACAAACAGGGAAGTAGTTTGAGAAAATATGATATATGGAGAAAATATAATCACCTGGATCTCAGAGACTATAAGAGATAGAGATTTCAAATTTGGTGACAATACTGCTATGTTGCGCACGCAGATCAAGTTTATTTTAGAATTTTGCCACGCCCCCCAATTATCCTGTAATCGACAAAAAACTAAAATATCCAAATACAGAGCCAATTTAATAGGTACAGATGTCAAAATCTGCACACACACTAAACACAATTTTGATAATGCATCCTGAAAACTGCATTGCAATCGGATTACAAATACAGAAGATATTAAATCAAAACTTCACATGTCTCATGCCTACGTGCAGTGGCCAGATTTTGGTACAAAACTTGCAGCAATGCATGCGATTTGTGGGTACATTGGACTCGGGATCAAAACAACTCTTTGTTTTGAACCAAATTATTTATTATTATTATTATTTTTATTTTTTTATTTTTTTTTTCATTGCATTAAATTAATTACATACTTTTTAAATGAATACTTTACATACTTAATCAATAATTTTATGTGATGCACATTTTGCAATCAGTACCATGAATTAGCAGCAAAACGAATTTGGTTCTATAAATAGCTTTATTTGCACATGTATGTATGTGTGTATGTAGGGCTTCTCTTCTAACGAGCGAGACATAATTGAAACAAAAGAAACGTGCAAAACGTACAACGAAAAAAAATGATATACATTGATATTGCCACATGCAAATATAATGCTCCGATGGCTCTGATGATAGAGCCGTGTATTTCGAGGCGATGAGTCGAGAGTTCGAATCCCGTTTCAATCTTGCCCATGTGCAACTTTTTTTTTTTTTTTTTGTTAACTATTTTCTTTTTTTTTGTCAACTATTTTCTTTATTACAATTTGTACTTTTTTAACAACTTGTATTTTCTTTGATTTTGTGAAAAGAGTAACTAAATATATATATATAATATAATCTGTATTTTATTATTCACGTATTGTATTATAGTTAGTATTAATACCAGTTCTGTCACAGACTAGCACCCCTAACTGTAGGCTATAGGATAGCATATAGTCTGTAGCATTTTATGTTGACCATATTTTACTGAAATTGAATTAATCGGTTGTGAACGTTTGGGTATCGAGCAAGTTACTGTCGAGTGCGCTCGACTGTAGACATACCACACCACATCGCGAGCGAAGCGAGCCGGGGGTAGGCGAGCGAAGCGAGCAGGGGGCGGAGCCCCCTTGTTTTCACTTGTATACTGAATTTAGTTGATTCTTTTAACTTTCAAAATGTTAAAATAAAAGAAAATTTAACATACTAACCATCAAACAATCATAAATATATGCAAATTGAAGATTTATATAATTTAATTAACTTACAATTAACAGAAGAAATGTATATTAACATAATAATAATTAACATAACATTTCTAACATATGTTATACTATGTTAAGAGAACATTGATATAACATGTATAACTAAAAGTATATTATATTATTATAACATTAACATAACATGTGTACTTGCTGTTACCCCCACCCCTCCAAACTGAGCGTACCACGGAGTACAAAGCGAAACATATTTGCTTAGTATATTCGTAGTTTATTATTCGATCGCAATGCAAGTTTCAGCATACATTATAAAGATAGTAATCTATTCGTGTGCTGAAATTGACATCTATGCCTTTTAGTTTTTCGTCGAAACAGGTAAATTGGGGGCCGTGGCAAACTTCTAAAGCAAACTTCTTCTGCGGGCGCAACATAATAAAAATGTCACCAAATTTGGAAGCTTTAGCTTGTAAAGCCTCTGATATCCAGGTGATTATAAGTCCGCCATATATCATATTTCCTCAAGGTAGCTTCAGAATTGCTCTTTCTATTAGAATTTATATCATTTACGTGGCTGAACGTGGGCGTGGACAAATTTTGAAATAAACTTAATACAGGTCAGCAACCTAGAAGTATTGTCACCAAATTTGGTTGCTCTAACTCTTATAGTCTCGGAGATAAAGGTGTTCAAAGTAGTGTACCATAATTTTCACGAATCTATTAGGCTCTAGTTTGGTTTAACGATAATTATCGTAAAATTATAATTATAATTTTTGCCTGTTGCATAGTGTAATCAGTCGTCTCACCATATATTTTTATACGGTAGTAATAGCTGTTTTAAGTTGCAAAGAAATGCAAGCGCCTAAAAGTATGTAAAGGGAAACTTTTTATCGGGATCTCTACTGTATTCTATCCCTCCTGTTTTGAATAATTTATTAAACAATTAGCTTGTTATAATTTTTACAGTCAAATTTCCTTAACTCGAATCAACATTATCCAAAGAAAATGTTCGACTTATGGAGATTTTGAGTTCTGGAATTTTTTTTTAAGTTTATTAAAAGAAACTACAAATTTATTCATGTTAAATTGTGATGTTTTTTCAAGCTTATACATTCAAATTTTTTTTTATCGTTAAAACTTAAAAAAATAGAAATAAGTTACTAAAATTCATACACTTCAAATTACCTTTACTCTTACTTTAATACACTCAAACATTTGAATTTTCTCTTATTCTTCAAGCTAAACAAAACTCAACAAATCGGAAATTAGGACCTTTGTTCGAGTTATGGAGAAATTTGACTTATAAAAGTTCGAGTTACGGAAGCAGAATTGTTTGTAATTTGCTCAGTAAACGCTATTGCCACTAAATTTGGTTCGAGTTCGAAAAAGTTCGAGTTAGGGAAGTTCGACAGTATTTTTAAATAAATTAAAAAAATAAAAAAGGTCATACCATAAAATATTGCTGAAATTGTGTTTTGCCATCTGACTTTTATGTAGCCAGTGCCCATAGTCGTAGCCCGTAAATCAATTAGCTAATGCTAAAATATATTGTACTACTGACATCTGTTGGAATTTGTGATAGTATCAAATACTTATTTGTGTCTATAACAGTATATTTATATAAGTGATCCATTTTATTTTTCCATTCCAATCTCATTTCGTACTGCGTACGATAAACCATCAACAATCCCACTTAGAGAATTCATTCGGCAATTCTATTTCACAGACCTCTCCTCGTTCTTCTTCTATGACGGACATTTTTTGCTCGTATTGTCAAATTTCAAGGCGCACATGTGAAACATCTTGTGATGGGAAAGGAGAATGAGAAGAAGACTAGGACTGGAACTATAACTGAAACTGTGACAGGGGTCGGTGGCCTGGGGAGGGGGCAGTAGGTTAATGCACTACTATACGCCAAAGAATTTTCGAAACTACAAACAAAGGAGGCAACCCCAGCAACAGTGAAAACCCACTGAATTTTTCAGGGAAAGAGAAGAAAAAGCTTTTCGTATATTTTATTATTGCATGCATATCGATTGGACGGCAAGAGCCCCACCCCATGTGATGACATCTATGCCATTATTTATTGTCACTCAGTCCGAAACGGAATCTGAATTGAATTGAATGTTGAACGTTGTACCGCCCCTTTGGCCCATTCTGAGCTGGACATCTGCCAGTTGGCAAATGCTTTCCAAATGTACGAGACACAGCTAGATATTCAAGTTTGCTTAGTAGCTCTGCTCGTAATTGTTTATTATTGTTGAAATTCGCATTGGATGCAGCATCATGACAATACAAGATTACAAGAAGATTGGTACATTAAAACGTTGAGTGTCATAGGATAACGTCTTTTTATGGGAATGCTACGTTAAGCTTTCCAATTACTTCTAAACATGACTTTGCGTCCTGAGCTCAAAAATTGTAAACATCCTCTCTCAACTCGTAAATTGTGTATCTTGTACTGTCTAACATATTCTGAAAAAAATCGGACTAATATAGCAATAATAACAATGTTGCTTATACTAATTCGACATAGAATTCGACTAAGTTGTAGTTTGAATATCGCTTAACACCTTTATATTGCTCGAATAAAAAGCTAAGTTATTTTTCTAGTCACACTGCCAATCAAAAACAAGGGGGCTCCGCCCCCTGCTCGCTTCGCTCGCCTACCCCCGACTCGCTTCGCTCGCGATGAGGTGTGGTATGTCTACAGTCGAGCGCACTCGACTGTAACTTGCTCGATACCCAAACGTTCACAACCGATTAATTCAATTTCAGTAAAATATGGTCAACATAAAATGCTACAGACTATATGCTATCCTATAGCCTACAGTTAGGGGTGCTAGTCTGTGACAGAACTGGAATTAATACTAACTATAATACAATACGTGAATAATAAAATACAGATTTTTGTATTAAATAATTAATTAGAAGTATAAAGAAAATAGTTGACAAAAAAAAAGGAAATAGTTGACAAAAAAAAAAAAAAAAAGTGGCACATGGGCAAGATTGAAACGGGATTCGAACTCTCGACTCATCGCCTCGAAATACACGGCTCTATCATCAGAGCCATCGGAGCATTATATTTGCATGTGGCAATATCAATGTATATCATTTTTTTTCGTTGTCCGTTTTGCACGTTTCTTTTGTTTCAATTATGTCTCGCGCGTTAGAAGAGAAGCCCTACATACACACATACATACATGTGCAAATAAAGCTATTTATAGAACCAAATTCGTTTTGCTGCTAATTCATGGTACTGATTGCAAAATGTGCATCACATAAAATTATTGATTAAGTATGTAAAGTATTAATTTAAAAAGTATGTAATTAATTTAATGCAATGAAAAAAAAAATAAAAAAATAAAAATAATAATAAATAATTTGGTTCAAAACAAAGAGTTGTTTTGATCCCGAGTCCAATGTACCCACAAATCGCATGCATTGCTGCAAGTTTTGTACCAAAATCTGGCCACTGCACGTAGGCATGAGAAATGTGAAGTTTTGATTTAATATCTTCTGTATTTGTTATCCGATTGCAATGCAGTTTTCAGGATGCATTATCAAAATTGTGTTTAGTGTGTGTGCAGATTTTGACATCTGTACCTATTAAATTGGCCTTGTATTTGGATATTTTAGTTCTTTGTCGATTACAGGATAATTGGGGGGCGTGGCAAAATTCTAAAATAAACTTGATCTGCGTGCGCAACATAGCAGTATTGTCACAAAATTTGGAATCTCTATCTCTTATAGTCTCTGAGATCCAGGTGATTATATTTTCTCCATATATCATATTTTCTCAAACTACTTCCCTGTTTATAAACTGATCTCAATGAAATTTTTAGCACACCTCAGGACTCGTCCCCCCATCCTGTGTGCCAAGTCTCAATGCTGTAGCTTTAATAGTGCTCTTGTTATTAGATTTTATATCATTTACGTGGGCGGACGTGGGCGGGGTCAAATTTAAATACAAACTTAGTATAGATCAACATCCTAGGAGTACTGTCACCAAATTTGGTTGCTCTTACTTTTATAGTTGCGGAGATATATGTGTTCAAAATTCTGTACCATAATCGACACGAATCTAATAGGCTCTATACCCATTTTTTGGGTATCGAGCTAATTATGTATTACAGTGAGTAAGTGTTAGGCCATTTAAGGCTCTGCCGCTCTGCACTAAAGATTTTTTACTATTTTTATAATTTAAAATTCAGTAGCTGTCACGATAAATTTATTTTGCTGTCCATATATTTTATTTTCAAGGCACCCACTCGCTAGTTAAAAACATCGAATTGAAAGACATTTTCTGGATGCGATTTTTTTATGGTGATACGAGGCCATTTTGAAAACAAACAAACAATAGCAGAAAAAATATAAATAATAAATAAAAATGTTTGCATTTTGCGTGAGGCCAGATAGCAATAATAACAATAGCCACCACAGCATCTGAGTATAAACTAAATTATTGTTTTTATATTATCGTGTATAGGGTATTAAAATAAGGCATCTCTACTATACTTTAATCTTCATATTTTTTTTGTCCATTTTTATACCCTGAGCCCATTAAAAATGGGCAAAAAAGGGTATAATGCATTTGGCAGAATGTATGTAACAGGCAGAAGGGGGCGTGGCAGACCCCCAAAAGTATATATATTCTTGATCAGGAACAACAGCCGAGTCGATTGAGACATGTCCGTCTGTCTGTCCGTCTGTCTGTCCGTCTGTTTGAACGCGTCGATCTCAGAAACCATAAGAGCTAGAGACTTCAAACTTGGAATGTAGGTTCCTGGATACCGTACGCAGATCAAGTTTGTTTTTATTTTTGGATCGGACAACTATATCATATAGCTGCCATAGGAACGATACATCGAAAATGAAGTTTTAGTATGAAAAGCTTCTTCAATTTTTGAAATATCTCAGCCAATCTCACACGATATTCATTTGGGGTGGTATTATACATCCTGACCAAATTTGGTTAAAGTTGGCCCACTATATGATATAGCTGTCATAGAGACGCTCTGCCGAAAATCAAGCATATGTATGAAATAGTTTTTTGTTTTTTGAGATATCGTAACCAAACTGATAGAATATGCATCTGGGCTGGGCTATTATACATCCTCACCAAATTTGGTCCAAATCGGACCACTATATCATATAGCTGCAATAGAGACGTTCAATCGAAAAGTAAGTGTTAGTATGAAAAATGTTTTGGTTTTTTGAGATATCTTAACCAAACTGATAGAATATGCATTTAGGTTGGTTTTGTACACTCTGACCAGATTTGGTTCAAATCGGTTCCATATATTATATAGCTGCCACAGGAACAATTGGTCGAAAATCAACTTTTATAAAAGAGTACCTGGGCTCAGGGTATTCTACTGTCGAGCGTGCTCGACTGTAGCCGCACCTCATCGCGAGCGAAGCGAGCAGGGGGCGGAGCCCCCTTGTTTATATATAATTTTAAATTTTTTGTTGAAAAAACGTGCTAAAACTTACTACTGGAATTATACATCCATGTCTTGATTTGACAACTTCTATAGTCACTCTTTTAATACATATGAAGCTTATGACCAAAAACAAAAATTTGTATACCCGCTACTTAAAAAATAAGTAAAAGATTGTATTGTGTTCGTAGGAATGTACATATGTAACAGGGAGAAGGAGGCATCTCCGACCCCATAAAGTATATATATTCTTGATCAGCATCATCAGTCGAGTCGATATAGCCATGTGTGGCTGTCCGTCTGTGTGAGCGCCTAGATCTCAGAGACTATAAAAGATACAGATATCACAGAAATACTCACAGACTCCAATGGCGTTGGAACAGGTCGTTTGTTTTAAATTTTTAACTGTGACCGTAAATCGTGAAAAACCGTTCGTCCGTCTGTATAAACACAAGGATCTCAGGGACTATAAGAGACAGAAGATACGTCTGTACTTGAATTTATACCGTATTGATCTTAAAATTTTAAGATTTCTGTGTACTAAAAGTCTTGAATTAACCCGAATCGTCCTGAGCAACATTTTTTCGAATTTCTTAATGAAAATTTCAGGACTGATAAATTTGAGTTCGCTGAATCCGAAAAACACATTCATTTTGTTCGTCCTTGTCAGGATAATCGACAGGACAATTTTTTCGGCTGTTACCATATGGTAACGCTGGGAAGTACAGGGTACAGGTTTTCAAAATGCTACAAAATACAAATGTTTGAGAAAAAGTCTAATAAACACAACTTAATCCAACAGGGGGGCTCTTCCTTGATTTATAGGACAAAATTTGGGTCAAATCGGTGCAGTATAACGTATATATAACACAACTGTCATAGGACCAATCGGGGTCAAATTCACCTTTAGTATGAAAAACTTTTTTCTATTCTGAGATATCTCAACCAAACTCTTAGAATATGTGACTTATATGTTGCTACACATCCTGACCAAATTTGGTTCAAATCGGACCACTATATCATATAGCTGCCATAGGAGCAATCATATTTTATGAACAAAACAGTGCGAAACGCGAATAAAATGTATGGAAAAAACCTGTACCCTGTACTTCCCAGCGTTACCATATGGTAACACGAAAATTAAAAGCGTAAATTAACTTTAAAAAAGTGTTTTTTATTTAAAATTTGTTTCATAATTAAAAAGAGCACTCTTTTACCTTTGTAATGATGGGTGCATTTCATATAGTTCAGTACTAAAATTAGTTAAACGATTTAAATTTACTTGCGACGAATTGCCAAATGCCGTTTTTTTGCACTGCAGAATTAAGTGACCAACTTAAAGCGCATTTTTCTATCAGCTAACTTCAAGAGATTGTTTCAATCAACTTTTTATCAGTTAGAGATAACAATTTACTCTTAGAATATCTTATAAAAGTTAATCTAACGTTAATATGTTGTCTAAAAATTAAGTTTTAGTAAATGCCTATTGCTTGTTACCATATGGTAACGCTGGGAAGATTCGGGTTAAGTATGAATCGATCTTAAATTTAGAATTCTGACTTTCCTTTTCTATGGCAGCTATCCGATGTTAACCAAATTAAGTCAGAATATATAAGAGCAATGCAAATATATACCACCAGGAACAACTAAGTTATTTTTACTAAACTAGTTTAAGATTTGTTTGTACTTAAAAGATTGTTTCTCAAGATTGAAAGAAAGTTGAAAATGAGAACGTTTCGTACTTAAATCCAGTACATTTTGGGGTATTTATTTTTTTTCGTCGCACCTTAGAACTCTCAACTGGTTCTAGCGACGCAAATATGACGTTAAGCTTGGATAGCTAATCAATAGTTTTTAATTCGAGTATTTTGCATGATTTTAGTACACATACTAGTGGATGTTTTAAGTTTAAAATTAATTAATTATGATTTTTTTTGTACTAGAAACAAGTACATTTTGGATATAGTTCAAGATTTTTGTGTACTTAAATTAGTATGTTTTCAATAAAAAGAAAACTTGAAAATGGCCTGTTTAAGTACGTAAATCTTGATTTTTTTTTTCTGAGTGTACATACCTAGTTTGAAGTCTCTAGCTCTTATGGTATTTGAGATCGACGCGTTCAAACAGAGGGACATGGCTAAATCGACTTTACTGTTGATACCGAGCAAGAATATATATACTTTAGGGGTCTACCACGCTTTCTTCTACCTGTTACATACATTCAGCCAAACACATAATACAGGATATATAAACGGCTTAAGGTGCTTCTTTCCCCCTGTTACATACAACAACAAATACAATATACCCTTATAATAATAATCTTTAAGCACAAAGTATAACTTTTACTGTGTTACTTTGCCATTATTGAGGGCATTATAATTTTGAACGCAATAAATTCCCTTTATCTCACAAAAAGGCTACGAAAAGTGGCTTTGGAGCAAAACAAAATGTGACCTATGTAGCATTGTCAAATTTACATCAGTTGTAACAATACATCGAATCAAAAAAAATCGCTTCACTAAAATCATAGGATTTAATTTAAGCAACCTAAAATCTTTGTATCTCCATTAAAATTTCAGGGATTAAAGTTTTTTGTGTGTCGAAGCTTACTTTTCGTCAAGTTACAAATTTAAGTTTTATAAAGTTTTATTGATAAGTGAAAAATTTGAAAATTTTATGTTTGGTGGCAAAGGGCTATAAGAGCATTTAAAATTCGTTATAACCAATGTCTTTTAATTCATGCAAATTATTATTGCTAGTACTGTTGTTTGGGACGCAGTCTAAATAAAAGTCCATAATTTTTCAAAATTGGGCATTAAATTTACAGTACTCTATTGAGTTAAGAGAAACCAAAGGCCGGCAACCCGATGCTGATCTCAGAAATAGACGGAAAATTAAATTTGGAAAGGCTAAAAACAGCAACAAAAAAATCATAATAAAATTTATGTACTCGTGTACTCACCGTAAAACAATACACAAAACGGTCGAGCAAAAAAATCCAATTGATATTTACGCCTTAATTTATTGCTTTAATGCATCGAGAACATGGGAAATAAAACACGCAACCCAATACAAATTGTATATATACACTCAGAGCATTGTACAATATATACAACAACAACAAAAAAAAAAAAAAACCATTAAAATAACAACAAAAAGTTGCCTATTTTATGCTCACTCTCTATTTTTTTGACACTTTTCCAAAATTTGCATGCGAAAGCAGAACACAAGAGACAATTAACAAATGGAAATTGCAGCGAGGCAAAAGAAAAATAGAAAATTGATAAACTAAATAGTTGGTACTACGAATACGTGGGAGAACAATGACTGCAACGCGCTCCGAAATTGCTGGCCAACTGAAAACAGATATATGTATATCTAATCAAATGACCGACCGTAAAAGTATTTTCCTGGTATTGCCACAGAAATGCCAGCAAAAAATGGCATTCAAATGGCAAATACATATGTATGTATATATACATATATGTATATATCTTGATTCGTATATTGTCCGCCACGCGCGCTTAATAGAATTATGGCCAGAAATTTAAAAACAATATACATATATGCAATTTGCAGATATATATATACTTATATATAAATGTTCAGATTACAAATTAATTCACTTGAACAATAAATGAATAGTTTTAATGGATTAAGACGCGCACGTGGACGCTGACAAAGGCGACGCAGCACTGAGCTACCACCAATCCAAGCAGGCAAAGATTATCCAGATCCAGATCCTCAGCATCAGACCGAGCATTACCATTGCCATTGGCATCAGCAGCAACAGCAACAGCAGCAGCGGCAACAGCAGAATGAACAGAACCACACTGAAAAAAGAGACCAGCTTCTAAAATGAAGAACATACATCTTAAATATTTGGTTCTTAAAATAAGATTATTTTAAGAAAGAATTACTAAAACTAAGATGGTGGCTGTGGTTAGAGAAACTGCTTTAGTTGTGAAGCAGAAAACGGCGGTTCGAACCCCACTGGCTACAAATTAAAATAACATTTATAAAATTACCTAGTCAAAAAAAAATAAATATAAATAAAAAGCATAAAAAATATTTTTTTTTAATTATAAATATAAAAAAAAAATGTAATGTTATTATTTTTTGATTTTAATTTTAAGAACATTTACTTTTAAAGTAAGAACTTGTTCTTATTTTAATTGTTCTTAATACCAAGATGTGCATTTTTTAGACCAAAAATCTTAGTTCTGAGACCAAAATCTTGATTTTAAAACATTTTTTTTATCAGTGCAAAACCAGCACTGGTCCAATTAACAGCAGCAACACCAAACTGAAGATAAACAAAAGTTATGATTCGGAAATAAACTAAATTTTGATGTGTTCAGTGCGCGCGTCGCGTCCCTTGTTTTATTTTTGGATCTGCCACAAGCTGCCCGACTTTGGAATTTCAAATATTTATGAACATATACGAGTACTAGACGCAATACATACATACGTACATATGTATCTATGCAACAGGAGGAGACTCGCCACTAACTGGGTGGCCCCTCCAAATTGGAGAAGCCATTGCTGTTGCCTCGCCTATTTTGGTCGGCACTAGAGTTCATCAACTTGCAACTTGCAACTTGCAACTTGTAACTCCATAGCTATTGTGTATGCAATTAGTTCACTGCAATTTTCTTGCAATATCAGTCCGATAAATACATTTTAAATATCCAGTGCAGTACGTGACCAGCATAAAAAACCTTGCTTCCCTTTTTTTTCAACAGTCATGGAATTTTATTTACTTTTAAATTATAATACTTGTACTCGAACAAATGCAAATCACGCTGTAATGAATCACATGTTTTATTCTCTTTACATTTTAGTTATAACTAGTTGATGAGAATAAAAAAATCGATTTAATTGTCAATTCTTATGGTGTGTTTAAGACTTTTATGAAATGCACTTTAAATAATGTAAGAATTTTGCAACATCGGATAAATTTTGAATTTTCGATTTGAATTTAAATATAATTTTAAGTCATCCAGACAGACTGTGTGCAGAATAGAGTATTCTTAGTATCGCGTAAAGCGAAAAAAAAATATTAATTTTTTAAATGGTAAGTTTGGACAAAATTGCGTTTTATAAAATGCAAACACGACCTATTAGTTGTATAATCAAACACCGAATCGGAGTTGAGAGCTCTAAAATAATCTATTTCTCAAGCCTAATAACTACAAATCAACGCCAATCCTTTTTTTCTCTCAAAAATTTTTGTTTATTAAAAGTTTTTTGCTACCCATTGACAGCTTTACAAGTTATACATTGAACAAATTACATCAATCATAGATTTCATTAAATAACAATGGTAATAACTATATATAATTTACACTTACTTAATTAATTAATAAATAAATAATATATACTCGTAATTATTATTATAATAATTTATACAAATTAAAAAATTCAAAATTATGTGTACATTTAAATTAAAATTTTTAGGTTTAAGAACTCATATGTTTTTCACTATATAGAAATTGTAGTCGTGACTCGCACAATTATTTATAAGTTTTTCTTGTAATGCTGGGAAGCCAAGTAAATAAATAAATATAATTTGAAAAGAACATATGATTTTATTTTTAGGTATTTGAAAAATTGATATACTTGGTTAGGTAAGGATGCTCGTGGGGAGGTCCTGCGGATGACACCTTTTTAACCTCCTCTGTGCAGGTTTTTTTCTTTGCCGCTTCGCCGGTAGGTTGGGGTGACAGCCAATTCTTTCAAAATAACGCCAATGCTTGAACATAATTTTAAATTTTTTTTATTTGATAGTATTTAAATTGAAACTATTGTAAACTTAAACCGTTCAGTTTATTTTCTCTGAAAGTTTTTCAGCACTGTTCTGTTGAAAAATATGCAGCACCATATTGGAATATGTAGGAAACAAAACAACAAATCTTGTACATTAAAAGATCATTATTTTTTATGACCATCGCTTTATAAAAAGAAAAAGTTATTAAAAATATAGCTAAATAGATGTACATAGATAAATGAACTTCTCTAACTCGAACAAAATTGAGTGGCAATAACGTTTACTGAGCAAATTACAAATTAGCTTGAAGAATAAGAGAAAATTTAAAAGATTGAGTATAGTAAAGTAAGAGTAAAGGCAATTTGAAGTGTATGAATTTTAGTAACTTATTTCTTATTATGGTAAAATTATTTTGTAGTTTCTTTTAATAAACTTAATAATAAATTTCATAAGTCGAACTTTTTCTTTGGATAATGGGTATTCGAGTTAGGGAAGTTCGACTGTAATTTTTAAATGCGAATTCAAGTTGTGTTTTATTCTGCTTAGATAGCTGAATTTTAGAACTTCTTATATACACAGTGCTGAGTTATCAGGAACATGTAAAGGCAAAATTCTATGGGAATGATTAGCATATCTGCAACAACATTTATTCTAAAACGTGAAACATCTTGACTCGAATCGACTGCAAAAGGCTATTCATTAACCATAAACCATAAAAAAAAAATCAAGGCGCCAGATGATGGCTCTCGAAGTGAATGGCCATTACTTCGTTAACCATAAATATTGACAACGGCTGATAATTAAATAGCTCGGGCGATTAGATAAACCAGGCGAGCGAATGGAACCAGATTCGCAAGTTGCTTATACTTCAATCATGTATAGTAATTCGTGTGCACAGCCCATTGGCACGTGCCATTCAATTGACTATCAACGAGATCATCAAATTGACATTTTTGCCAGTCGGCGCACATACAAACTGAAAATGCTAACTGACTGAGTGGTTGGGCGTATTTAAATGCGAAATCCATGTCTTCATCTTCATTAGCATGCTCGGAGCGTCCCTGGCAATATTTGTGCTTTGGCAATAACGGACCTTTGATTTGTGCCTTCCTCGACTGCCAAGGGCCATTGCCGATGAGCTGCTAAAATGAAAGCAACCAGATTCGACGAATGCAATCTAACGCCATGCCAAAATATCGTACGTCAATGTCAAAGAAATGACAAATGCATTTAAAAAGTATTTAATTGGGCTCGTGTTAGGTACCAACAGCTCATTGGTCCCACTAAGAAACAAGGGGGCTCCGCCCCCTGCTCGCTTCGCTCGCGATGAGGTGCGGCTACAGTCGAGCACGCTCGACAGTAGAATACCCTGAGCCCAGGTACTCTTTTATAAAAGTTGATTTTCGACCGATTGTTCCTGTGGCAGCTATATAATATATGGAACCGATTTGAACCAAATCTGGTCAGAGTGTACAAAACCAACCTAAATGCATATTCTATCAGTTTGGTTAAGATATCTCAAAAAACCAAAACATTTTTCATACTAACACTTACTTTTCGATTGAACGTCTCTATTGCAGCTATATGATATAGTGGTCCGATCTGAACCAAATTTGGCCAGAATATATGAGACGAACTTAAATGTTCATTCTATTAGTTTGGTTAGGCTATCTCTAAAAACAAAAAACTTTTTTTTACTTAAACTTGATTTTCGACTGAGCCTCTCTTTGGCAGCTATATGATATAGTGGTCCGATTTGGACCAAATTCGGTGAGGATGTATAATACCAGCCCAGATGCATATTCTATCAGTTTGGTTACGATATCTCAAAAAACAAAAAACTATTTCATACATATGCTTGATTTTCGGCAGAGCGTCTCTATGACAGCTATATCATATAGTGGGCCGACTTTAACCAAATTTGGTCAGGATGTATAATACCACCCCAAATGTATATCGTGTGAGATTGGCTGAGATATTTCAAAAATTGAAGAAGCTTTTCATACTAAAACTTCATTTTCGATGTATCGTTCCTATGGCAGCTATATGATATAGTTGTCCGATCCAAAAATAAAAACAAACTTGATCTGCGTACGGTATCCAGGAACCTACATTCCAAGTTTGAAGTCTCTAGCTCTTATGGTTTCTGAGATCGACGCGTTCAAACAGACGGACAGACGGACAGACAGACGGACAGGCAGACGGACAGACAGACGGACAGACAGACGGACATGTCTCAATCGACTCGGCTGTTGTTCCTGATCAAGAATATATATACTTTTGGGGGTCTGCCACGCCCCCTTCTGCCTGTTACATTCATTCTGCCAAATGCATTATACCCTTTTTTGCCCATTTTTAATGGGCTCAGGGTATAAAAACAACCAGTTTTCCTTAATATGCCCCATGGCGTATGCAATAGATTTTTTACACTACGCAAATAATTTGAACTTTTTTCTTTTGAACTGAACCAAACCCACTTTTTTGGATAGACCTGGGCCCCATACACCAAAAAACATTTATTTATCTCTGGCAGTGTTTTAATTTTTGAATTTAGAAAATTATGTTTTTTGTCATGCTTTTATTAAGCTTTTATTTACTTAAAAATTCGAGAAAAACTCGAAAAAATATTATATATTATAACTTTAACATAACATGCCGGTGCAAATAATATGATATCCCACAAAAAAACCTCTACACAAGGTAAAAGTCTAGTGACGAAAGCATATTCTAGCCGCACAATTTCTGATATCCAATTTTGTGACGAACTAAATTAAGTTTAATAAAAAATTTTAAATAAAAATAAAAATTAATAAAAAAAACAAATACGAAAATTGATACTCTGCACTGTACGCAAAAAGGGTGAGCTGATAGCAAATTTGTACATATTAGCTGTATATATTGCTAGTCGCCTTTCGCACCCTTTGTTCTGCTTTCGTCACTAGGGCGAACTGCCGTCCGCAGTAATGATATGCATTTATTGCAAAAAAGGTACATATATCCAATTAATCGTTAAAAAATATTCCAGATATGGAATAAAATATGTTAAATTGACAACAGTTGATTTGGAACAGATATCATTTACTATTATGTATTATTGCATGTTCTGATATCCTTTAAGTATATTTAATATTTGGTATATCAACAATAATACAGTTGGGTTGTTCGAGTATCAAATGCATGTGTTACGAATTCAATTATGGCTACAGGGTCTCAGTTAATGCAGTCAAGAAGACATAAACTTTGGAATATTTAATTGCGTTCTTGTGTCTCTACATTACTGGATGTGTGTACCTGTGTGTGTGTGTGTGTGGGTATGTGTGTGTGTGTGTGTGTGTATGTGTGTGTGATAGCTGAAGTGCACATTTGAATACTTAAATGAGTTGTCGTCGCGGCCGCTGCGGCCGTTTAATTGTAATTTCGTGTGCAGACCCCAATTGCTAAATAAACACATACAGTGACCTAAGTGTGCGTGCGTAATGTGTGCACAGTGAAGATCAGCTAAAAGAACCGTTATCCCAATTTCAAACAATTTTTAATATTAACAGGCAATTTTTTGTAAGCGATAACTTAAAATACCACCCCAAGATGTAAACTCTCATAAAAATGACATATTCGATATGTTGACTATATGTTCAATATGGCTAATGATTACTGTACATCCATTTATATGCAACCTTGGAATGCAATATACATTTGGGGCTGCCAATTCGAATTACTAGCAGCCGTTGGGTAGCCCCATCGCCATTGCCATTGCCATCGCCATCGCCATTGCCGCGTATCATTGTTAACATGGCTAAATTATATAAGCATTTCTATCGACCTCCGTGTGTGTGCGTGTACGTGTGCGTGTGCGTGTGCGTGTGTACGCTTAAATTGCAGTTTGATTTTAGCCGCTGGCCTTTGGAAAATGAATTTTGCAAGCATCGCACAACAAGAAAAGCACAATACGAATTTGGCAAAGGACAACAATCAGCAAAAACTGAAACGAACAAAGAGAAACGCAATTACACAGACATTTGAGCATTATAACCGACCGAGAGCTGGAAATGGATCCCTTCTAGTCACTGATAAAAAAGTTGCGTTGTAAAATTAAATATTTTCATATTTACTTTCGAAATACCCACATTCATATTTGAATTAAATATAAAACACTTAGATTTAACTAAAAACATGTTAACTTATTGTAGTGAACATGAAAAATATTTAGATCAATGAATAAATCAATTGATTTAAATACATTCATATTAGTTTTTACGTTGTTTTATAATATGTGCATATTTAAAAAAATCAATATTAATTTGAATATAATTTGTAATAAATTTTAATACTTTATACTACTTAAAATAAATTTTTTTTTATTTGTTTCTAATATATCGTATGCATATTTAAATTCAATTTATTTCATATTTAAATTAAATTTTTTTAAACGCATTGTAAGAAGAAAATATGTTCACTGTAGCTATGCATGTATGTACATACATGTAGATTCTGTTGCAGGGGTATAAGGGGGCATGGATAGAAATTAATACAAACTTGATCTTGGTGGGATTTAAAGAAGTGCGGGATGTACATATGTATGTACGGACATGTGCGTGTGTGTATGATCACACATACACACAAAAAAAACACAAATTACATATGTACAATTATGTATGTATGTATGTATATACTTACGTACATGTATTTATTTGTGCATGTAAAATTTTCATACTTTCATGTAGAAATAAGGACAAGAAACAACAACAAATTGCAAAAGCATTCGACACAAACTTGCATACGTAAGCGCACATACACGCTAGGTTGTATACATGTGTGTGCGCATAAGAAGCGTGCCACGCTAATAACAAAAATTGTCTATTCCTTTTTTTCGGTGCACAGTGGTTCTCAATGTATTTCAAAAATGTAAAATACATTATTGCAGATCATAACATATTACTATGGTCATAAAATATATAGTTACTAGAACGAATAATGATGTATTTGAAGCTGG
The DNA here is from genome assembly GCA_951394115.2 of Drosophila phalerata. NCBI lineage: Eukaryota > Metazoa > Arthropoda > Insecta > Diptera > Drosophilidae > Drosophila > Drosophila phalerata. The sequence goes on from OX596006.1 coordinate 21,601,391, forward strand.
TAGTAATATATACAGTATATGGTAGAAAATGTAGATATTGTATATGCATAACATAATAAATGTAAATAAAATAATTTATAAAGTATATTATTAAATAGTAAAATCATTAATTTTAGTGCCCCGTTATTTTTATTTGATTTATATTTTTGTATTAAAACCAATATGAAAAGCCGACACACAAAAAGTAATATTTTACTGTGTTTAGTTCATTTTTGACACACTGTGCCAAAGGCAGAGATCGCGTTCTTTGCTTCACACGCAGCTGCAAAACATAACGGTAATCGCAACTTTTCTTCATCTCTGACGCAGAGCAGCGACAGAAACGCTTAGAAGGTTTAGTGCGAATTGATTGTTGGCCGAGCTGGTCGTGTAAAGAGTGCATAATAGTAAAAAGTGTTTTAAAATTAATATAACACATAATTTAAATAATGAATAAAGGCAATTAAATTAATAAAGATGTAGTGCATAAAAACAGGTAAGTATTTTGTGTTATGTTTAGTGCAGTGTCATTAAAAAAACAAAAAACACAAACAAACGTACAATGTATGTACATATGTATGCATGTGTATGAGCACAGAACGCATAAAATGCTTTATGTCTCGCTCGCTCTCACTCTTTGTTGATATTGTGAAATTCTTTGCAAACGCGTCTACTATGTATAAAAAAGTATTTTGATAAGTGAATCTTTAACTACTCGAATTATATGTTTGAAAATACTTATTTAAAAAGATTTAGCTTGCTTAAATATTATTACGATAAATTAAAGATGGTTTTATAATTTGTGAAATAAAAAATAATAATTTATAATAAGCGGCATTATTTTGATCTCTGGTGAAATACTTTTTTGTTCGACGGTACACATGCATACATACAGCCATAAGTACAAGAATATGTGGAAAATATATAATTAGAAAAATTTTGCATTTGCACATTTTTATACAGATTGTCATATGGATTCGGACAATAATAACAACAATGATGACCCCTATCAGAAGTTAAGAAATCTGTTGACGATTTTGATCCCAATGTTTTGAGCTGGCTTAAGAGATACCCTACATATCTATACATCAATTTTGCTAGCAATTGGTAAGGAAATATATACATTTACTTGTGATAAACATGTATTACATTTCTTTTTTTCTCAATTTATTAATTTCAAGATGTGAACTCAATATGGCAGATAGATAGGAGCCGGGTAACTTTGATTGGTCAGCTCCTTCAACTTCAAATACTTGGCATGCAGAAACAAATGGTAATTTAATTTACAAATATTGGTTTTTATTTTTATAATTTATATTTTTTTCACAATAGATGCGTCCGCCTATATAATTCAACAAGGGATGAAGACTATCCCGCTTGAGCCGCAGTGGAGTTTTGCGCTACACTTGGAAATTGAATTATAAGCGAATAAATGACACTTCTCGACCTCAGGTTCCTGCTATTATTTTCAAATTTGTATATGTAACATACTTATTCTACTATTTGTTTTTTCTTAGCTTAAAATAAAAAATCTAAAAGTATATAAAGTCCTGTTTTTTTCTAGTACAAAAATATTTAAATTAAATATGTACTATATTCAATGCATCAAATATATTACATATTTAATTTAAAGTTAAATAATATTAGTATTAAATATGAAAAAACTTAATTGTTAATATGATACATATTTAATTTAAATATGTGTACTGTTTAATTTCAATATCATTCATATTTGAATATAATATGAAAATATTAACTTTAAATATTAAAATGTTGGATTTAAGTATGACACATATTGAAATTAAATATTTTTTTTACTTAATTTAATGACAAAGATATTGAAATGTAATATGAAACGTATTTGTATTTAATATGGGGAAATATTTTAATTAAATATGATTCCACTTTAATATAAATATGTTCATATTAAAACAGAGATTAAAGTGTACACACTTTGAATCAACTACAAACATATGTGGTGATAAATCATTCGTAAAAATATTTGAATCAAAGTGTATATAGTGAGATTTACGTTGTTTTTTTTCTCTGTGGTGTTAAACATATGCATTGAGCTCTGACACACCCTCATAACCTCATATAGTACACATACAAAATACCGATACCGATACCGATTTTTTTTTTTTAATAAAGTAATTTTTTAAATATGTTCAAAGTAACAATTTTTTGATGGCGATGCATTTACAATATATCCAGCTCAAATGGTGCATAACTCAAATTTTAACATTTTTCAACACTGTTTAGCAATCAGCTATGAAACAGAGTTGACTTGAACAAAGAGCACATGAAAAGGGTATTCCGATTTTTAATGGTAATTTATATTGTCCTACAGCACTAATTTAAAAGCTTTTTTAACAACACATATCATGGATTATATTCATTGTGGCTTGTACTTTGTGTGTATATATATCTATGTCCTTTAAAATCAACGTGCTTTATGTTGTAATTTAAAAACTTGCCTCGAAAACGCCCATTGACGAAAATAAGAGTAACTTGTGTTTACGTATTAAATAAATGTTAAATTATGCAATCGAAAAAAATAGAAATTACTTGTTCCGTATAGAAAGTCAGTTCACGATCAATTTTTATAAGGTCAAAAAATTTGATTTTGGAAATATTTCGAAAAAATCATGTTTTTGTACAAAAAGTGACTTTTCAACATATTATTCCTATTATTTCTGTAAGATATAGTTGTCCGATTCGGATCAAATACAAAACCAAGGCGGCACCAAGCACACTTTTCTAGGCTATTTGCGTATTGATATTATAATCTCGATGCAAGAAACTCAGCCATAATATATTCATTCGCTCTCGAGCTATTAATTTATTTCAAAAAAATCGAAATGCGGACCATAGTGCATTGATATGATATACTCCTTACATACTTTTAGGCGCTTGTATTACTTAAATACTTAAAGAAAGAATTAATTTGTTACATAAGAATAAGTTAAATTAAAATTTTGTTAAATCAATTAAAACAAGGGTGCTCCGCCCCCTGCTCGCTTCGCTCGCGGTGAGGTGCGGCTACAGTCGAGCACGCTCGATAGTAGAATACCCTGAGCCCAGGTACTCTTTTATAAAAGTTGATTTTCGACCAATTGTTCCTGTGGCACCTATATGATATATGGAACCGATTTGAACCAAATCTGGTCAGAGTGTACAAAACCAACCTAAATGCATATTCTATCAGTTTGGTTAAGATATCTCAAAAAACCAAAACATTTTTCATACTAACACTTACTTTTCGATTGAACGTCTCTATTGCAGCTATATGATATAGTGGTCCGATCTGAACCAAATTTGGCCAGAATATATGAGACGAACTTAAATGTTCATTCTATTAGTTTGGTTAGGCTATCTCTAAAAACAAAAAACTTTTTTTTACTTAAACTTGATTTTCGACTGAGCGTCTCTTTGGCAGCTATATGATATAGTGGTCCGATTTGGACCAAATTCGGTGAGGATGTATAATACCAGCCCAGATGCATATTCTATCAGTTTGGTTACGATATCTCAAAAAACAAAAAACTATTTCATACATATGCTTGATTTTCGGCAGAGCGTCTCTATGACAGCTATATCATATAGTGGGCCGACTTTAACCAAATTTGGTCAGGATGTATAATACCACCCCAAATGTATATCGTGTGAGATTGGCTAAGATATTTCAAAAATTGAAGAAGCTTTTCATACTAAAACTTCATTTTCGATGTATCGTTCCTATGGCAGCTATATGATATAGTTGTCCGATCCAAAAATAAAAACAAACTTGATCTGCGTACGGTATTCAGGAACCTACATACCAAGTTTGAAGTCTCTAGCTCTTATGGTTTCTGAGATCGACGCGTTCAAACAGACGGACAGACAGACGGACATGTCTCAATCGACTCGGCTGTTGATCCTGATCAAGAATATATATACTTTTAGGGGTCTGCCACGCCCCCTTCTGCCTGTTACATACATTCTGCCAAATGCATTATACCCTTTTTTGCCCATTTTTAATGGGCTCAGGGTATAAAAATCAACTCTTTTTTTTTAAATAATCGTGAGGGACTTATTTAAGAAATTGAACTATCTTCAAAAGAAACCTTTCTGCGAGGTAAAAGTCTAGTGTCGAAAGTATTTAAATTCCCCATAACTTATGATATCCAATTTTATGACGAGCAATATTCAATTTAAAATATAAATTAAAATCAAACTAGTTAGAAAGGCCATTGATAAAGATCTCGATCATAAAATACCTGTTAATTATTTCAATAGCAACTTTTTTGATTTTAAATTTTTTTTCAAATTAACTAGTACTGTGTTTTTTTTATTAAAATTCCATACTTCCATAAAAAATTAAAAAACCGATTTCTTAAAAAAAAATTTATTAATTTTTAATGAATTGCAAGACAGCAAGAAAACATCAGAGGTCTGCAGAAGGTTCAATTTCAAAATATTGTTTTTGCAATGAGTCATAGAAAAAGCTGTGATATTTTTTTAACAAATAAGACTATATAGTTGTCATTATATCGTAAAACGGACTAAATTTAAAATGATTATTTTATTTTCTCTATTTGCACCTTTTTCTACATAGCAAACTTTTTTTTTTTAATATGTTTATGTGAGTTGCTTGTATAGAATGTTTACTGTATATAAAAGTACTGTACAGAAATAACTATCTAATAAAATCTACTGCATACGTTTAGGTGCTTATATTGCAATAATTATTAATATGTTGGTTTAGCTACTGCCGTTCTACTTGCCAATCTTGCTGCGATTTAGTGGGACAATAGATATCGTTTATTACCACACAAAAAGAACGTTTTATTCTAAAATCTGTAGGTGCGGTGGTTTTTTGGGACTTGCGGGGACGAAAGGAAGCGTGTAAGAAATTTTAAACAAATTTCTCCTGCGTGGGGTTTATAGAAGTCTGTGTGCAAAATTTGGTTGATCTATCTCTAATAGTCTCTGAGATCTAGGCGCTCACACAGATGCACAGCCGGACAGACACACTTGACTATCTCGACTCGGCTGTTGATGCTGATCAAGAATATATATACTTTTGAGAGTTGGAGATGCCTCCTTCTCCCTGTAACATACATTTAGACGAACACAATATAACCTTTTTCTTATTTATTAAGTAACGGGTATAAATATATAAATTTAAATTATAAATAAATATAATTACATTCTGCACCATGCACAAAAAGGATGACCTTCCCAGAACATAAAAATAACTTTTAACGCAGTGCCGAGTGCCATTTAATCTAATCAAAATAAATCCGACTGCGATTCCTTTGTAAGAGGCGACTCGACTATCAGATGTGTGGTCTTAGTGAAACTTTTTGAAAAAAGTCGCTTGCGTCATTTATCCAAAAAAGGGCTCGAAGTGTATATAATATTTTTTAAATCATAATTTATGTCTGCTTTGTGAAGAAAAATTAAAAGAGTTCAATTTCCATGCATTTTGAAAATAAATATTATTTTTATTATTAAGAAGTTAGAAGAGTTAATAAAACTTAAACTAAGTTATGAGGTATAGCATTATAGGCGAGGACTTCGGCTATCAAAATAAATGTCACACACAATTTCTTTAAAGTTTTTTAAATACTTGCCAAATTTTGCATTATTTAGAGGCTTTTAAAGGTTGTATAGCGGGCCCAAGCGTGCTCCGCCAGAAATCCAAACCAGGCCAGCAAGGTGCCAACGATAACCACATAGAAGGCAAGCTGGAGGTCCCCAATGGTAAGGACACGAACAGAACTGCTTTCGCTTTCAGTCTGATAGATTGCAGTATGCATTTTTACGGTCCTTTTGTACTTTTGATCCTGTATCCATTTGTCGATGAGGCCAGCGTTCAACAGGCGAAGAAGTATCGCATTGACTGCTTCCTCCCAAGGTGCATCCCTTGGCAATACGTACGAGATGGTATAGTATTTGGGGCACTCGGGCACCACCCAAATACGTTTCATAAGCAAATAGTTGGCGGACTCCATTGTCAAGGAGGAATAACGCGATACGCCGGCCTTGCCTCCAACGGTGGCAATTTCATTGGTCACATCCGCATCCAGGTCTCGATTCCACCAGAGCTTTTTGTTCAGGCTAGCAAATAGTGGCGATGTCTCACTGAAGAACAAATCATCGGCCATGGAGGTGTACTTATACACCACCTTCAGTCCGCTATCATCTAGATCCTGCATCGTAATAATGTCCTTGTAATGCAGCGGATGTATATAGACGGTGGCCAAACTCGACTCAAAGATGGCTCCAAAGATCACACTCACTAAGCACAGCGATCCAATGAACATCCGTTCCGCATAGCTATCCGGCAAATGTGAAAGATTAACCCGCACCCAAACCACCCACGTATCCACCACAATACCCAGCGCCTGTTGCCATAACCTCTGACCTCCAATATACACAATACGCAGCTGAAGATTAGCCAGTCGCAGCAGAAGCCAGATGAAAGCACACACAAAGGCCATTAGAATGAAGCCCAGCCAAATGTCATAGCCCACCGCAAAGATGGGTAGTATGGATTGAGGAATGCGTCTCGCTTTGGGCACATAGATGCATAGCTGATCATCATAAACGGCCACTGTAAAGTCCATGTATTCCTGCACCAGATAATCCTTCACAAAGAAACCGGTTAAGCAAATGTCCAGACCATCGTTTAAAATAGATCCAATTGCTCCATTGTAGCTGCCGTTGGCGCTTCGCTCCCTAAAACATAGAAATATCATCAATCAGGTAAGAAATACATGTATATATATATATATATATATATATATACACTCGCCTTCTAGGTACCCAGAGCCCAGACTTAAGGCTGATTTCGGAGATATGGAATGCGAGGAGTGAAAATATTTTCACAAAGTCAAGACCTTGAGCAAAGCAAGTTGTTTGAGGGTCATAAATTAAGACGAAGAGTTATTTGCAGTGTTTGACTCAAATAAAATTATATATGAAAAAAGAAGTTTACAATTTACCTATGGAATACAAAAAGATTCCAGAAAGTTGTTCTCAACTATTGCTTTTGTCAATAACTACTTATGAAATAAATTAAATAAAATAATAGAATGAAAAAAAATAAACAGAAACCAGCGATGCACTTTTGTAAAAAAGTCAGATATTTTGGCATAAAGTCCTATAATTTGTTGTTCGAAATCTTAAAATTTTTTTAATTTTCTAAATCTGAATACTCAGGAGAGAACACAAAAAAATTTTTTTTTTTCGGGACTACCCTTAACGATTGAGGCTCGATCAGCTGATTTAGAGTTGCCACGTGAAGGGAAAAATCGCGATAATTTACGTGCAACTTTCAGTGCGAATTGTGTTTGTTTGGTTGGCATAATCGAAAAAGTGTAAATACAAGAAATGTCAGACAAGGTATCTTTAATAAGTTGCTAGAAGAGATATTTAGTATTTGTCTGCAATGTATTGTTCACGTGTAATTTTAAATTAAAACTAACAATTTGAATTAAGTTCTATAAAGTGTTGCTTTTGCACAGTGAAGAGTATAGATAAGTTTAAGTTGAAGTGTGATTTACCAAACTAGAAACAGATGTCATTTATACTTTTGGCCCCTTTTCGTAAAAAACCACATGTTGCAACTGTACATTTATGATGAAAAATCGGATTTTTCTCAAAGTTTGTATGGGAGGGGGGTAAAGACAAGGTCAAATAAAAAACCTAAAATTAGTATAAATTCTACTTAACTTACTTTAACAAACAAATATCCAAAATGTCAAGTGTTTAGCTTTACATTTAGATTTTTTTTTTAATTGAAACTTATTTATTGGTTGGTGAGGGAGGGGGTGAAGATAAGATCCAACTAAAAAGTAGAAAAAATCTTTTTATCCACATTGGGCTAACTAAAGTTCATGCTAAATTTCAAGACTCTACCACTATATAGGGTGACCACCTGGGGCTCAGGGCATTCCGGGACGGTTGACCACCACCAGTTACTTCAAACAATTCAAATAGAGACTAAAAAAAAATTTTTTTTCAAAAATCTCTTCGCATGTATTTTTTATGATTTTTTTAAAGTTGCTAAAAATTACTATTTCGTATGAAAAGTGTTAAAAATAGTCATATATGTATACAGCAATAATCATTATGTTACATTACTTATTATTACACGGTGTAACAGTCCAAAAACTCCTGGGATGCGATATAGCGCAGGTTGTAGATAATGTTAAATGAAACAATCGCATACTAGATTTTTTTGTTGCACATCGAAATTTTAAATTACGGTAAAAAAAACCGTTTTTTCGAGGTTGATAGAGTTAATCAATCATATTCCTTAAGCTTTGCATCCTACATTATAATATATATTAGAAAGAGAATTGTAACACCTTTCCAACGATGTATTTCACTAAAAGCTCAGATAAAAATTGAGGGAGTTACGTGTCAAAATACATGGATTTTTTCAGTTTTTTGCAACTTCAACGTACTTTGAACGAAAATGGCTAAGTTAAACTGGTTAAAGACCATAATTTTTTGGTATGCAGTTTCAAAATACATTTAATTCAGCGTCTTATGCAATTTATTTTTTAAAAATAGAGTAATAATTCACTGAGTTATTCAAGTTTCTGGGAAAAAAGCCATTTGTCCATATTTAAGTTTTATGATGTGTTTTAACTTTCGCGTTAATTCAATTTGTCAGTATTGTTTGAATTTGTTGCTAACAATAAAATAAACATTATATAAATAAAATGCCGATTGGAATTGGCATGCAAGGTGGAAACACGAAGTATCCATGTTATCTTTGTGAATGGGACAGCCGAGCATCAAAACGCTATGAACGTGAAGAATGGTCATCACGTGCGTTACCTCAAATTGGTACCAAAATGTCCTAAACATCCTTTTAGTAAATTCTAACAATGACATGGGCTGCAACATGTCGATAAAAATTCATATTTTACATTCCCACCTAAGCTTTTTCCCAGAAAATTTGGGCCAGTTCAGCGATGAACAAGGGGAACGTTTTCACCAAGAGATCGCTGCTATTGAACAGCGATTTGATGGAAAAACAAGCGGGAAAGGCTATAGTCGAGATCCCGACCATATGATACCCGTTACTTACTTAAATATATTGAAAAGTACTTTAAAGAAAATACTTGTTTTGCTCTGAAAACTTTAATTCGCCATAACTGTCGTTCTACATGTCCGATCTTGATGCGATTTAGTGGGATAATAGATAATGCTAATAGATAACGGTAATAATCACAAAAAACGTATTATCTTAAAAACTGTGGGTGTGGTGGTTTTTCGCGATTTGCGGGGGCGGATGGGGGCGTGGATTAAATTTGAAACAAACTTGATCTGCGTGAGGTATATATAAATCTGTGTGCCAAATTTGGTTACTCTATCTCTTTTAGTTTCTGAGATTTCTTTGTTCAGACTGTTTTTCGCTATTTGCGGGGGCGGAGGGGGGCGTGGCTTAAATTTGAAACAAACTTGATCTGCGTGGGGTATATAAAAGTCTTTTAGTGAAAGTTTGGTATCTCTATCTCTTATGGTCTCTGAGATCCTTTTGTTCATACAGACAGACAGACGGACAGACGGACATGGCTATATCGACTCGGCTATTGATGCTGATCAAGAATATATATACTTTATAGGGTCGGAGATGCCTCCTTCTCCCTGTTACATACATTCCAACGAACACAATATACCCTTATACTTATTTTTTATAAGTAACGGGTATAATAAGTTAACATAATTGCAAATTACTGCTGGTCACTTAAGCGAGAAACCGATGATAATCAGTTGAAAAGAAAAAGACCAATTAAACATTTTTCACTTTTTTCTATAAGTTCAAAAATAAAGAAAAAATTTATATATTTAAGAAGCTTGATATGTTTTATTTTATTTAACAGTAATTCGATCCATTTTCATTCTTACTATAATGTGATCAACATTATTACGCTCAACAGTGCTAAATTGGCGCGCCTCATAAACATATTACCCAACATATGATTTCCGAAAATCTTTTTTAGCTCTGCTAATTATTGACCGATTTAGGAAAATTAAAAAGCGTTATACTCGTAAAAATGTGTTTTTTTTAAATAAAATATCAAAGTTAGAGGGTTTGTAGCAAATTAGTATTGAAAAACATCACTAAAGTCAAAAAATTAAAAAAAAAAAACCTAAAAAAAATTGTTTATTTATCAAATACTCTAATAAGGGAATTAAAACCGATTAAGTCAAGTATGGACCATTTAAAAACCTAAGTTTCTTCTTTCCAAAAAAAATTAAAATCGGCGAGCATTTGACGAAGCTATGCGCGTATAAGTGAGCGCAAGTATGAAAAAACGGTTTTTTTCCGTAATTTAAAAATCCGATGTGATCCAAAAAATTCTAGTATGCAAAAAATTTTTATTTTTCCTTACCTACAACATACGCTATGTCCCATCCCAGTCGTTTTGCTTTGATTTTTTTTTGTAACACAGTGTTATACTTCTCCGCACTGCCTATTTTTTTCAACACACTACCATTCTTTTTGTCCATCAATTCTTTATAAAAGTCCAAAAAACTCATGTCTACAAAATTAAATTGAACAATCATTAAGTTCTTCACATTCTCCACCAGTACCCTATTTCTTTCGTCAGACCACTGCGTATTTACTAAAAGCCTTTCGCAATTTGCATTGTGCGGAGGAATTGCATAGAAGTATTGTGCTATTTTCAATACTTCCGAGTAACAGCTCGGGCTTACGTTTGCTGCAAAAAACTGTACTAGCTTATCTGCGGAGCCTTTCTCAAAAAACGTCTTTCCCGTCGAAACCTGGACAATTTCGTGTCGGGCCGGGACACCGGGACATTACCTGCAAAAGCGGGACATGTCCCGGAATTACAGGACGGATGGCAACCCTACCATTATATTTAGATTTTTTGTAAATATATTTCACTTTTCTTTATAGTCGAATTGAGAGGCGGTGGGGTGAAGGCGTGGTCCAATTTAAAAAATAAAAAAAAATTTTAATTCTACATTAGTCTAACTAAGCTTCACGTCAAATTTCAAGTCTCTAGCTTTACATTTAGAGTTTATACCAAAATATCGGACTTTTTTAGCATAGTGCAGCGCCACCATTTATTTCATATGAATTTATGAATTAACAATTTATGATTTTTATTTTTATATTAAGATTTTATGATTTATTAGATTAAAAATCTTAGTTTTAGTAATTTGGTCTTAAAATAATTATATTTTAAGAACCAAATATTTAAGATGTATGTTCTTGATTTTAGAAGCTGGTCTTTTTTTTCAGTGTAGTTCACAGGAAAAGGCCCATCGATTACTTTGCCCGAATCGACCCACTCCCTTTACTTCATACATATCATAGGCATCTATCTTGATAAAAAGATTTTGTGTCCTGTTTTGGACCTCGTCTTTAACATACCCAAAGTAGTTCTTGTCTGGCTCCTGTAGCTGCATGGAATAGTTGAGGCGATCACTCAGTGTTTGTGCCACCTGCCAATCAACGCCGTAGATGCGACGCATTAACCCCGTATTGGGATCCAGGATTGGACGGGCATAGACAGACTTGAATATCTGCACACGCAAAGGATATCCTCGCATATCGTGGAACAGGAATATGGAAAGTGGTTCGCCACCCACATAGCGTACCAGGCGACCAAAGGAATCCTCCAAAGGAAAAGTGTCCGCATACCCCATTTCATTTGTGTAATGATCGTTGCGTGCAAACGGATCATAGATCCAGATCTCAGTATCGGTGAGTATATAACGATTATATACTCTATACCGAGTCCACAGATGCCGGCAGCTATTCTCCAGTTCCCGTTTTTGTTGCAGGCTCAATTCAGCCACATCATCGCCCACGATGTAGAAAAAAACACTTGCCCGCTGAGCCGTGTGGACAGCGCCGCTAATGAAGATCAATTGGGCTAAGCTAACGACCAGAACCATGCTGTCTCGATTATCCAGGCTGGGAAGACTGCTGGCCATTCCTAGAGGCTGTTGCTCATCGTAGATGTGCGTGCAATGTGGCGTATCCGTGTGTTGCATAAACCAGCGTGCATTGTCATTGGCCGCATCTTCCTGGAACTGAGCGCGTCGCAGCATCACATTCAAATGGGGAATGTTGCGCATAGGCTCCGCCAGCAATACGTCCAGCTGGAGCAATGCCTCTGAGTTGCCTCCAATAGATAAGAACAGAATCAGTGCCACAAGCTTAAGATGTTGCCTTAAAGTGCTCGCCATGCCACCGTTCGCACACGCGATGCATCCACAAATGACCAAAATATTGCCACTCGATGGCCAAATGGTCAATTGACCAACTATTGCTCAACTCATGTTTTGACACCTGCAATTTGGTTTGTTTGCTTAAGTGTAATTAGAGACCAGTTATGTCAGCGCCCATTCACCTTAAGCAAACATTTATGGACCTGGGACATTGAAATTGGGAAATTGAAAAGGCAACTTTCGACGACTTTTACCTCATTCATTGAACGACACTGGCTTATCTAAATGGTGGTTAACTATGGATAGAATACATATATATGTTCAGACAAGACCTCCAAAGAAACCAACCACAAACATATACAGTTAGGTTCCACAAATCTCTAGAGTTTTTTAAGAGAATTGCTTTTGAAAACAACCATTCGAAATGTCGGTGTTTCAGAGATTTAGGTTTATCAAACTTATATAATTAACAAAATTATAAAAATCTATTTTATTCATTTTTAAATTGAAAATTTAAATTGATTTAATCAATCCCTAAAAAAACCTCTACACGAGGTAAAACTCTAGTGACAAAAGCATATTCTAGCCCCAAAATATCTTATATCCAATTTTGTGACCAACGAAATTAAAATAATACGCTTAAAAATTTTAAATAAAAATAATAATTATTAAAAAAAACTTGATATTTTGCAATGGGCACAAAAAGGTTGAGCTTTTATGTTCATAAAAATTAATTTTTTCGCAGTGCCGAATGTAAAATTTTTTTTTTTAATAATTAATATTTTTATTTAAAATTTTGATGCGTATTATTTTAATCAATCTATCACTCCTTTTTAACGATATATAGAACATATCTGTAGCTTTTACGGCTTAAAAACTACGTAAACAATTTTAGCGGGAAATATCGTTTTCGCTAAACTAGGGGGAAATTCAAAAAGGCATAGAAAAAACATTGCTAGATTTTCGAAAAGGAATAAATCCTCATCATTCAATCTAAGGTTTTTTAGCGATTTGATCCAAGCAAACAAACTGATTTTTCATCTTATTTTGAGAAGTCCACTAAGAATTTAAAATTTAATCTTCTTTTAACGCGTATTTTTGATAAGAATTTTTAAAAAATAAAAAATTTTACCAAAAGGACCCAACGCCCCCAAATGATTTCGTCACTAGCGCGAACTGCCGTTCGCAGTGATAAATATTTCATTTTGTAAAATCTCTCAACAATTTTTTTACATTTGAAAGCAATGCTTGATTGTTTTCAGGAACCCCAAAAATTGCTTTTGGGTTGTATCGGCGCTGTTATAGATTTCTAGAACACCTCTGATAAAAACCTTTTTAACTCCAAAAATCAACTTATCGATAAATATTGAAAGCATATACAAAGTTATATGGGATATTATAGAAGACCTTTGATGGAATTTGTGCACACAGGTTTAAAGGTAAATTAAAACACTGCAGAACAAACAATGGGTTCCCCCTTTTAGATCCTTCAACATCAGTGGACAAAAGACTTTATAAATACCTGTTACAAACTTTTAGGAGCTGGAATTGCTTTTCAAATTAAAATTGTGATTACTACCGTTCTGTTTAACCCCTCTTGATCTTGAGAAGAGAAGACAGGCCGTAACTCCAGTGATTTATAATCTTAATCATTTCTTTAGCAAATTTTCCAAATTAAGCAAGATAGAAAGCTCTACTCGAGAGTGCACGACTGCGCCCAGATTCTTGGATAGACTTAGATGTTATTTAATTGCACTAATACTAAAATAGTTTCTTTAATTGTTTTCCAGAGTTTATTAAACAAACGTGTTTGTCAGGACCTAAAATACGTGGTACTAAAATAGCAAACGTCGAGGATATAGTCTTAAAATTGCAATTTAATTATTTTCGATTTGTGGATAATCTTGATCTGCGCAATGAGTTTACAGAAACCGATATATTTACATTCAATTGTCTTGGTCTTATAGTCTTATATGATGTTAAATCATTTTTCATAAAATACTTAAATATAATTTAGATATTGTTAATTTAAATAAAGTACTAACGTAAATAAATAACTTTAAATAAAAATTAGTTAGTAATTTGCAAAATAATTTGTCTTACATCTTCCCTATACTCTATGTAACGTTGGGAATACTTTTAGCCACTGTGCAATGCTTATACCCAAAATTGGATATGAATTTGTCTGTAGGAATTGTACATTGTCTGTACATTGTACATTGTACATATTTGCCGACTCAATGCGTATGTTGCTATTAAAACACCGTACTTAGAACCCCATGCGTTATGTCGGCTTCCGCTGCCAAGGCAGCAACTAAAAACCATCAATAAACTTGATAGTTACATTTTCCTTTCACAATTGTGTTCTTTCTCTTCGCTTACTTACACAGACAAACACTCTGTGTATATGTGTGTAGTTTTCAAAATGAAAAATAAATTGGAAAATTGAAAAAGCAATTCGTCGCATTAGAAACGTGCACTGAATGAAAGGTACGCTGGCGGTCGTTGTCGTTGTCTATCAGCGGCCGACAGCGCTGCAGCTTTTCCGTGCTTTATCGCGCATACGCCAGGTGTGACGTCGCAAAAGTTGATGCATTCGCAGCTCATTCCAAGACAGTCCAATTGAGTTCAACGCAGCCCTTTTCCTCACCACAGTTATGGGTGCATCAAGACAATTGCCATGAAACGAACTCTGTCTGAACTCTGGACTTTACCCAAACCCCTGTGAATCGTTGCTACTGTCACGGACTCCATTGAGGGGCGACCAAGCAAGTATATGACCACGCGATAAAATCAAATTGGAAAGCTTTAAGTTTGAAAACGTTTTGCTATTTATTCTTATGACGAGGCCGTTATATGCACTTCACTAAGCTCTGACGAGATCCGACTGCGAAAAGAATCGACGCTGACGTGCGTGTCATTTTTAGCTCACACCCCTCCAACTCCCTTGGGCATGCAAGTGATAGAGGAATATAAAAGTTGGGGAAGGTCGGGAGAAAGGGAGTTGCAGTGCAGCGAAGCGAAATGAAATCATTTGTACGTAGCACGTGAAAATGAAATTTAACATCAGCACAAAGTCGTTGCAAATTCGTTTTATTCTGGGTATGCCACCGCACTATGGGAAAAAAGTCCGATATTTTTGCATAAACTCTAAATGTAGAGCTAGAGACTTGAAATTTGGCATGGACCTAAGTTAGACTAATGTAAAATTTCATTATATGTCATCGCACTATGGAAAAAAAGCCCGATATTTTTGCATAAACTCTAAATGTAGAGCTAGAGACTTGAAATTTGGAATGGACCAAAGTTAGACTAATGTAGTATTTCAATCTTTTTTTTAATAGGACCACGGAATGTGTAATATATTTACAAAAAATCAAATTATAAAGCTAGAAGCTTAAAACTTAGCATAATCTTTAGTTAGACTAAAGTGGACATTAGGATTTTTATTGTTTGATCTTATCTTCACCCCCTCCCACTTCGACCAATTCAAAAATTTCAATAAAAAAAATCTAAGTGTAAAGCTAAACACTTAAAATTTTGGATATTTGTTAGTTAAACTAAAGTAGAATTAATACAATTGTTTGTATCTTTATTTGACCTAGTCTTCACCCCCCTCCCATACTGACTTTGAGAAAAATCCGATTTTTTATCATAAATGTACATCTGCAACATGTGTGTTTTCGCGAAAAGGGTCAATAACGGGCAAAACTTATAAATGACATCTGATTCTAGATGGAGTATCCAGATTTAGAAAATTAAAAAATTTTCAAGATACTTCACAACGAAAAATTTGAATTAAAAGCAAAAATATGGGACTTTTTCCCATAGTGCACCATTCCATTCGCAATTGTGTGGCAGTTGCATTCTTATATATATGTATATTTGCACTTAAGCTTACATAATTTTACCAAAATAAAATCAAGTAAAATAAGATGGAAATCTATCGTCTGAAAACTTGACATCCTTGCTGAGTAAACTCTTTATTAACAGGTTTTTGGAGGCTTAAACGATCAAAATAAAGGAAATTATACATTTTCATTATTACATTTTATTTTTACTCATGCAAGTTTGGTTAAGATATCTCCAGAAAGTTTGATGCTTGTTGCGATATAATTTCAATGTATCGCTAAAGACGGCAGTCTACGAAAGGTACGATTTCTAACACTGACATCAGAGAACTGCAACGGGTATGTTCGAGTATGATCGAATATCAGTACGAAAAATTAAATCAAATCAAATTAAATTAAATCGTTCGTTTCGATCGAGTCACATTCGAGTAGCAATTATTTACACACATTTCAATAAATTATTTCTTTTATTTGAAATATTTTTTTATTTACTTAATGTCAACTTAGAACAGTTGATTAAAATTTAAATAAAACTAGAGGGCGGTGCTACAGTCGAGCATACTCGACTGTCGGAGACCCCGTACTTATTATGGAAAAAGCAAAGACTGCTGAAAATTAAAAAATATTTTGCTCACTTGATGCTGTTGCATCAGTTGGTAATACATTTTCGACTACTTGTTTCAATGACAGCTATATGATATAGTGGACCTATTTAAACCAACTGCGGTCAGGATATATAAGACAAACTTAAATGCATATTCTATAAGTTTGGTTTATATATCTCATAAAACAAAAAAGTTTTTCATACTAAGACTTGATTTTCGCACGATCGGTCCTATGTCAGCTTTACGATATAGTGGTCTGATTTGAACCAATTTTGGACAGGATATATAAAATCAAGTTATATGCATATTCTATTAGTTTAGTTGATATATCTCATAAAACAAAAACTTGATTTTCCACCGATTCTTCCTATGGGCGCTATATGATATAGTGGTTAGATCCAAAAAAGAAATTAACTTGATATGCCTGCAATATAAAGGCATCTACCTACTAAGTTTGGTGTCACTAGCTTTTAAATTGTTCTGAATCTGATTTGATTTTCTTTTTATACCCGTTAGTTATATAAAATAAGTATAATGGTATATTGTGTTCGTTGTAATGTATGTAACAAGGAGAAGGAGGCATCTCCGACCCCATAAAGTATATATATTCTTGAACAGCATCAATAACAGCAACTCTGTCCGTTTGTGAGAGTTTCTAGATCTCAGGGACTACAGATGTAGTAACAAAATTCGGCGATTTAATGTTTCAACGCAATACAAGAATTTTCTAAAGAGTACTTTTATATATATATTGAAAGAGGTGACAAATATCCTATGTTCGAGAGTTCAACTATAGCCTTTACGATTAGTTTTTGTATTATATAATTTAATGTATAAATAAGGATAAAAAGGTACAAATAAATATAGCAATTTAGTTCAGTTTCACATTAAGGATTCAAATAATAACGTTTTCCCAAATAATAACTTAACTATCTTACATATGAATTTTATTTGAAACAACAGAATTTGCTCTGTTAATTGTACTGTCTCTAATCGAATTGTCAACAGTATGTGTTGCATAAAAATTTTCAAATTATAGTTATCGAATCGTATTCAATTTGGTTTTTGCTTTGCATAAGTGTTTATTAAAAAAAAATTAAAACCAACAAGTAAAAAATATTTATATATAATAATAATAATAATAATAACTATGCTTATCGTCTTTTCAGATTCTCTCTATCTTTGTACAACTTAAATTTAGTAGTATGTAGATACTGTACTACGCCAGAGGCTGTTCTTCTTCTTAGTGGTCCATCGATGCGATCGATGTGGCATCACAGCGGTCCACGCCAAAGTTCTGACGCATACGTTCCAGAGCAGCTCGGTTGAATCCGCGGGCCAGGAGCTGCGACTCCGCTTGGGCGATCACCTCGCGCATATAGTCCAGCACTCCGGCACTCTCCGACAGCTGATTGCAGGCGAACTTGTGACGGAAGCGCAGTTTGGCCTTCTTAATCTTGTTGTTGTAGCGGGACTTGCGACAAGATTCGGCACGTTGACGCTGTGTATCTCGGCTGTTGGTCAGCCTGCTCTGGGCGGAGGCCGAGGCCGAGGCCGAGGCAGTGGCTGCCGCTGCCGCTAAAGTCGTCTCCGATCTGGTTGTGGGCGGTCGTCTCTCAACCACTACGGGATTTTCCAATAACATTTGGTCAACGTAGCGCTGCTCCTCGTCGGCATAGTGTGTCTTCAGATGCTGCAATTCGAGGGCAACCATCTCGTCAATCTGCTCCGGCTTATTATTATGGACCATGGGCATCTTGGTTGGTAGCGCACTGATCCCATGCACCGGATAGTGACCCATTTGGGTGTAGAATTTTTGTAGATAGAGATTACTGTGTTCCATGTCAGTGAAAACGTATAAACGTATTTATTATCGTATCGCTTCTTGCTCTCGATCTGCTCGACTCAAAGTCAGAATCGCGTTTGCTATCATCCACTTGTCAGCGCCTCGCTTTTATAGGCCGCAAAACCGATATTTGAGGCCATTCTCAGGTCATCCCTAAACATGCACATTAGACCCTTTTATGAATCAAAATACAACCAATTTATGATCTTGTTTGTGTCCTAACCAATTGTGACGCCTACCTAATCTAGCTACCTGTGACAAAGGGACTTTCCCTTGACCACTTGAACACGTAAACAAACGGATTAACACGCGACCTACCTGAGAGGTTTCACTTGTAATCTATTGAGTGACCATTCAGCCAATAAAATATATTTGTTCATTATATTGAAATTCGAATAATATTTTAATTATATTTAGTTAAATAGTAGATGGTTAACGGACACATCATCATTAAAAGTATCCCATCACAATACGATTAGATTATAAGGGATCTTCACAATAAATTTATACAAATATGTTTTTTAGTTTTCAAGAACCCAAAAACATTTATTTGAATAAATGTTCTTCACAAAATATTATTATTTTCGGTTATTTTTTTTAATTAAAAAAATCAATAATACTAATTATTTTTGGTAAAAAAAAAACAAAATAAAATTCACATATCATACCTAATCATCACAAATAATCACTTATATTTTTATTTTTGTTGATCAATATCAAAATTAATTGAAATTTATAGCTTTCTTTATAAATACATGCAAATACTTTGCAATTGATTTTTACTTTGATACAAATTTTGATTCTATGTGATTTTTATTGTTACTCAAAAATAATCATTTTTATTGATGATTATTTTTTAAAATAAACATGTAACTATTCCTATGTAATCATTTCTAAAATAAAACCTATAATGATTACATTCTCTATTACAAATCTCTGCAGATTTTGATTTGAATTGTCTTTGAAAACAACCGTTTGAAATGTCGGTGATGACTCCAATGACAGAGTTTTATTTTTACACACACAAATTAATTATTAATCTGACCAAAATTTTTAATTTTAAGTAAGTCGTTCTATAAATAACATGATACAAATATTAGTTTTGGTCATATTCCTCAACAAAAATTGCCTTTGGGTATGTAAGATTTTGATTTTATCTGATTCATCTGATTCATCTGATTTTATTTTTGCTATATTTACATAGTAAAGATTGTGTCCCTGAATCATAAATGAAAATGCATTTATTTGTTTAAGATTAGGATGTAAATGGAATTTTAGTGCGGAACTCAATCCCAATTTTGAAAGAGGTGTTGAGAATAATAGAAATAATTTAAAATGGTATTTATTTGTTTCAGAATTATATATTTTAAATACAATGCTTGTCAGTCTAAACAGCATGAGATGACAGCATCGAGATAAGAACACAGTCGGAAAGTGCTGGGAA
The DNA here is from genome assembly GCA_951394115.2 of Drosophila phalerata. Classification (NCBI taxonomy): domain Eukaryota; kingdom Metazoa; phylum Arthropoda; class Insecta; order Diptera; family Drosophilidae; genus Drosophila; species Drosophila phalerata. The sequence continues at coordinate 21,621,329 of OX596006.1, forward strand.
TTTGGTTGAGAATGCAGTTACATTTCAAATGTAATTTTAAATGCAAGTGAGCAAACATCTGTTGTCAGCTAAATGCCAAGTTCAAAACCAGCTTATCGGGCTGTCAATATTGGAGAAACAAATATTATGAGTACATATTTGCAAGTAACTCACACTGATACGGGCAGCTTTCAACTGGAAATTGGCCGTGGAAATGGGGAAATGACAACGGCACAAAGTGAAGGACAGATGTACGATAAGCTGCTATAAGAATCGGCAGCCCGCAACTCGATTGGTATTGGCCAGGTTACCTGGTTTATCCCGCCAGCGGTCTGCCATCCATTGGCTGGTCAAGTGCTGCAACAGCAGGTAACCATTTTGTAACCAGGATGGATAGATTTGTAACCTGACAAACAAATGGATTTTTGGACGTGTCGCTGCCTGATGCACTGCAGGTAAAGTGCAGTGCACAGGAAAAGGACAAAACTTAAACAATTAAATTAAGTGCATGCAGCCTTAAAATAACAATCATTGCAAATATTCCAAAACATTACGTAATTATTTTTAACTTTTGCAATACCTGCAAATAATATATTCTTAAGTGAGAAAGGTATATATATAGTCGAGATCCCGATGGGATATCCGTTAGTTATTTCAATATATAATATATAAAAGTACCTGAAAGAAATTACAATCGCTCGCGGTGAAGTGCAACTACTGTCGAGCACACTCAACAGTAGGATACCCTCATCCCAGGTACTCTTTTATAAAAGTTGATTTTTGACCAATTGTTCCCATGGCAGCTATATGATATGTGGAACAGATTTGAACCAAATCTGGTCAGAATGTACAAAACCAACATAAATGCACATTTTATCAGTTTGGTTAAGATATCTCAAAAAAACAAAAAAAAATTTCATACTAAGACTTACTTTTCGATTGAGCGTCTCTATTGCTGCTATATCATATGGTGGACCGATTTGAAACAAATTTGGCCATGATGTATAATATAATGCCAGCCCAGATGCATATTCTATCAGTTTGGTTACGATATCTCATTTTTCATACTAAAACTTGATTTTCGGCAGAGCGTCTCTAAGACAGCTATATAGTGGGCCGACTTGGACCAAATTTGATCAGGATCTATAATACCACCCCAAATGTATATCGTGTGAGATTGGTTGAGATATACCAAAAATCAAAGAAGCTTTTCATACTAAAACTTCATTTTCGATGTATCGTTCCTATGGCAGCTATATGATATAGTTGTCCGATCCAAAAATAATAACAAACTTGATCTGCGTACGTCCAGGAACCGGCATACTAAGTTTGAAGTCTCTAGCTCTTATAGTTTCTGAGATCGACGCTTTCAAACAGACGGACAGACAGACGGACATCGCTCAATCGACTCGGCTGTTGATCCAGATCAAGAATATATACACTTTTGGGTTTCTGCCACGCCCCCTTCTGCATGTTACATACATTCTGCCAAATGCATTATACCCTTTTTGCCCATTTTCAATGGGCTCAGGGTATAATAAAAACGACTGCATACTATTGTAATCTTAATAAACTGATGATTTCGAAATAGAAAATTGCCAAAAATATGTATCGAGTTGTCGATATATCGGAAAATAATAGATCGAGGGTAATAGTCTATTAGGCTGGACCAACTCCAAATAAAAAAAAACCCCCCAAATAGAAGGCAATTTATCATGAATTTAGCCGAAAAAATTGGTTTGGGGTCTCAACTAGTTTTTTTTTTTTAAATGTTTGAATTTCACATACAAAATAGCCTTTTTTTGTTGTTGCCCTGTGCAACTTGTCACAATAGCTTGTGAAACATCTCTATAAACTTCATCCTAGAGGTGTTGAGGAGTGTTAATAAAGGACCGTGGAAAAAACTTTTTTTTTTTGTAATCGCGCGATTAATACCAAGATGTGCTATCTTAATATAAGAATTTAATGTTCTCGACGCATTTTTTAGACCAAAAATCTTAGATCTGAGACCAAAATCTGGATTTTAGAAAATTTTTTTTTATCAGTGTAGTAACAAAGGGAATGGGAATGAGCGTTTTATATTTAGATAACAAAATCCTTCATCAGGACAATACAGGCGACGTTCCTGCTACTCATCTCTTCAAATACCCTCCTAAGCATGATTGTATGTATATTTAAGTCTGTGCAAATTAAAATTACAGTTGATACACTTAATGCTTGAGCGACATGTTCTGGACTAATAAAAGCAACTTTGCTGCTGTTGGCTTTCTTGTTAAGCGAAAGTTTTAATGGTCTTCATGGCGCCTCCAAAAGTTAATGTAGTGATAATCGAAACACGCATGAGTAAATCAATAAAAGATTGTAGGAGAATTTACATAGTATACATAGATTAAGAATTAGCAGATTTATAGTTTTATCAGAGTTGCATTCTCATTACATTAAAAAAAATTCAATTATAAAATCTACTGCTAATGAAATGTCATATCACTAGAATTTAAAATAATAGTGCTAATGATATGAATGTTCAGTACAATTGGTAATTGCAGGCTTAGCTTGATGAACATGTGGATAGAGCAATCATTGACGGTACGAGCTCAAGCCACTTAAAAATTGACCCTATCTTTTTTCCAACATCATGGTTACTGCAACAACTTAAAATGTAATAGTTTTATTTAAAAAAAAAAATAACAAATTTTACCCATGCTAATAAAATTGAGTTGTAATCTTCAAAAGAAAACCTCTTTACGAGGTAAAAGTCTTGTGACGAAAGTTTTTCCATGCCCCAAAATATATAAGTATTGAATTTAATATATAAGTTTAAAACAAAATATATGAATTATTAAAAAAGCGTTTAATTCATCTTCCTCAAATACTTCCTGCATGTGAACAATGAGGTTGCGATGTACACTCAGTAAGCATAGCCTGGTTAAAAATATAATACACGATATATATACATATATGGGCGATTTTTTAATGCCGAATTTAACATTCGTAAGCAGTCAAAGAGAAAAAACATTACACAAAAAAACCTCTACACGAGGTAAAAGTCTAGTTACAAAAGCATATTCTAGCCCAAAAATGTCTGATATTTTGTGGCGAACGAAATTAAGTTTAATATAAAATAATTAAATAAATATAAAAAACAATACCTGAAAATTGGCATTCTGCACTGTGCGCAAAAAGGGTTAGATATTTCTCACATAAAAATAAGTTTTTGTGCAGTGCCGAAATCCAATTTTCAGGTACTTTAAACCTTTCCAATGATATATAGGACATATCTGTAGCTTCTATGGTTGTGAAACTACAAGGGCTTTAAATTTAGCGGGAAATATCGTTTTCCCGATAAACTAGCGGGTAATTCTAAAAGTTGCAGAGCAAACATTTCTAGATTTTTGAAGATGAATGAATCCCCATCACAAAATCAAAGTTTTTTTTTAGCGCTTTGATACGGACAAACAAACAAACAAACTGACTTTTCATCTCATTTTGAAAGGACCACCTAAAATTTCAAATATTTTTATCTTCTGAACAAGTTGTCGGATATGGGTGATCAAGGTATCAATCGACGCGTATTTTTGATAAGAATTTTATAAGATTTTAAAAAAATTTACAAAAAGGCTCCAACGGCACCATTAGCTGCAATCTTTTAAATTTTTCCCCTCCCACTTACACCCCCTTATCACACGAACCAGGTGGGCTAGCTAAAGTTTTAGTACGCCATTTTGTAAGTTAGGGCTGAACCTTTCGATCGGTATATAACTCGATCTGATCGGACAGTCGTAGAAAATTTTCCAAATTAGCTGTATATATTAGTAGTCGCCTTTTGCACCCTTCGTTCTGCTTTCGCCACTAGTGCGAACTGAAGTCCGCAGTGATTTTAAATCAGAAATCCGAACTATTTATTCGACTACTAATTTTTATTTTTGTCCATCGGCGAAAACCAAGCTAATTAGAAAACAAATGCTTTAACGATGAAAAATTAAGATTTATTTCGTATAATTAGAATTAATTATTTACGTATAGATCGTTAAGTAAATGACAATCGAAATATGAAAATACATTGAAATTAAAAAAAAAAATTTGTAATGTTACTTTATTAAAATATTATAATGTTACAAATAACAAATATTTATTAATCCAAGCACTTCAAGATATTTCAAATTGAACATAATTCTTAATCAATTGGCAAAAACTAAGATAGTGAAAAAACTTATGCTAAAACAATGATTCATGTATTTAACTGAAAAGATAATATTGTATAATTGGAATTCATAATTTGCGTACGGATGTTTAAGTAATTAACTTAATTCCGAGTAATTAGCAAGATGCAGACTTCATTCAAGCTATTTGTAATGTTGTAACGGCAGCCTGAAAGAAATTGTTAAATATGATAGGTTATCAAAGTTGTTATTTTTTACTAAAAGATTAAGACAAGATTTTTACCATTTTTAATTTTCACTAAGTCGCCTGTATTTATGGTGTACTGCTCATTTTCTTTGGACTCTTCATTTTCTACATCTACTTTAAACTGACCATAAAGAGCAAGAAATTGCTGTGTAACGTAGACATAAAAAAACATAATTATTTATATATATCGAAAATAAGGTCAAGTACGCACCAGTTTGCGCTCAGCACGATTAAAGCCGCGAACTTGGAACGGCTGTAAGCGCATGTATCCCACGGAGCACGAGTTGTTCTCTCCATTATAGAATGCATAGTCAATACCGATGCGATTCGAGAACTGCAGATTAGCTGCTCTTGCTGCAACCAATTAAAGATAATATTAAAGGAATTCTGTTTAATTGAGTTGGGAATAAGGTAACGTACAGATAACCAGGCAATCATTCTTCTCTTCGGTATTGCAGCCATCAATGAAGATAGGGCCATCCTTGGTCTCTATTAGCCAGTCCATCAGGGGAAATCTATGATCCTCAGGCTGATTCACCGATTGCGGCTCGGCTTCAAATACAGACGCTGATTCAATTTCCTGCACAATATTATTTGTTGGTGAAGTTAAGAATGTCACTGGTTCCGGTTCGGGTTCTGGATCGGTTTGTGATTCTGAGGGAATTACTGGTTTTTTCTTGCCACCTTTACTCTTTTTCTTTTTGGGGTTAGCTTCCGGTGGTGGCATGGTCTCCACTACGTTGACCTTCTTTTTGCGGCCGCGCTTCTTGGGTTCAGCTGGCTGCTCTGTAGACATCATAGATCTCTCATAAATGTTGCGCATTTGGACAAACGGATCGCTTTTAGAGTGAACCCAAGTGTTGCGCAGCGGTACCTGACCACGTTTGGATTTGCGAACACCAGTTATAGAGCAAAGCATTTTAGGAAGGTTTGAAGTTCGTCACCTACAGGGGAAAGAAGTTAAAACTTTAATTCTAAAAAAAAATATGAAAAAATCGACAAAATTCTAACAAAAATTCTGCAAAAATTAAAAAATTCTATATTCAATATTAAGAAAAATTTCCTTGGGTGCACCCATGATAAAATAAGTACATGGTGGTCTCGTCGGCAGCCGAAGCATTAAGCTAAGGGAATACTTTTGCCGACGAGACCACCATATACTTACTTCATCATAGGTGCACGCAAACTTTTATGTTGATTAAATTAAAACAAGTTGCCAGATTACGATATTTTGTAGGGTGGCAACCTTCGGATTTTGTGGCATTCTTTTAAACCAGTGCTGACAAGTTTTTGTTAAATTCTGTTAAATTTGTTATTTTTGGGCACTTGTTTGCTCAGCTTAACAAAAATATTAATATCAGAACTTAGTTGAATTTAAATAGCACATAATTGTTAAAAAACAATAAGATTATTTATGCCAATTTATGTTAAATAACGGTGATAATTTTACTGAATTTTGAGTATTCGAGGTGCCTCGGAGGAAGAAGTTGTATTAATCACACAAAAAAACCTCTACACGAGGTAAAAGTCTAGTGACGAAAGCATATTCTAGCCCCAAAATTTCTGATATCCCATTTTGTGGCGAACGGAATTAAGTTTAATATAAAAAAATTAAATGAATATAAAAAACACAATACCTGAAAATTGGCATTCTGCATCGCGCGATTTTTTAAAACAAAATTTTTTCCTGCGGCGCTTGTATTTCACGGTTGTACACACACTTCATGGTTAAATATTCGAAGTAATTATCTGTTCATAAAATTATTTTTCGATTGAGATTTTTCCAAATAAAACTCACAAATCCATTATATACTTGATAAACTGGCCATAAATTGGACAAGTCAAAGAAAAGTAGTGTTGGTAAACGGGCCATAACAGTGACAAGTTGCACAAGCAACAACAGAAATAGGCTATGTTGTATGGAAACTTTAAACATTTAAAAAAAAAAAACTAGTTGAGACCGCCAACTAAATTCATGATAAATTGCCCTCTATTTAGGGTTTTTTTTTTTAATTTGGAGTTGGCCCATCCTAATAGACTTTTACCCGGTTCGGTTCAGAACCGGTTTGCAGCCCTGCTCAGACTATCAGGGGTGTCACAGAAAACGAAACCAACCGAAAGTCTGCCAAATCTCGATACATTTTTGCCACAGAAAACTAAACCAACCGAAAATCTGCCAAATCTCGATACATTTTTGAGATATTTTCGGTTGGTTTCGGTTTCTGTTGCACCCCTGTATAAGTTGAAATCGGACGTTCAATTAAAAAATTCCAAAAAGTTATGTTCTGAAATTTAAAAAAGAAGGATCATCTGAAAAAAGTCAGTCTAAAATCAAGTTAGAATTTATGAATAATTATTAAAATTATTATGGAAATACTGGTTCTTGTGATTAAGGAACATAATATTTTTATTTCAATTATTATACCAAAGATAATCGTACTTCATTTTAATTCTTAACTTGTCTAATTGTAAAGTTCTCAGAATCATCCTGAGGAATGAGCCGCAATTTCGTATCATTGGCCAATTGGAGAATAACATCAAATACCAAAGATGTTGATAGTGATTTGGCCATTTTTATTGGCAGCACGCTGGGCAATGTCTCGTATACTTCCTGAAATGAGGCCATACCTTTGACATAATGCTCGTGCTTGGATTTTGGATGAGTTGGTATATTCTCCTCCGTAACTTCATTCAGCAATTGTTTTTGTATTAAGCTATTGCAACCGCGTCTGAGACTGGTGGAACACCGTCCACATCTGGGGAAATCTAAAGCACCGTATCATTGCACTTGTTGCCTTGAGCAGAAGCAGAAGCAACGACAATTGCCGGATCAACGCCCGAAGTGTCCATACTGTCATCCGAAATGCCAAATCTTCGGCTGACTTTAATGCTGGGCGCATTCTCATATTTATAGAAGTAATTGGGCTCAAGTTCGTATTTGGTGGGCATTACAAGTTTGCTGGCATCCCAATTCTTTTCACGATTTACCTCACGCAGCCTCGTACTCGATTCCAGAGGCAGAAACATCGATTCCGTATACTGGCCAAAGTTCAACGGCTTGTGGCGACATCCTGCGGTATCCTGTTTCAATGTGCTGCGGTCACTTGTACGCAAGAATTTCCAATGCGATGCTCCACTCCATAATTGAGAGCTTTGACCCAACGGACGGTACGAGTACTCCAGCTGGCTGCTGCCATCAACAGGACGCAGATCATCAATTGGCACCGGTTGTTTGCGTAAAACTTGACACTTCTGCAGAGCGTTACGCTCTTCGGCTGTCAGCTCCTTCAGTTCATTCACGTCCCCCTGGAAAGCAGCTGTCATCGGTCTATCCAAATTTGGCATGGGCTCACACTCTGCATTGATGTCAAAGGCCATAGATAGCTCTTCGGGACTCTCACAGAAATCATCATTATCTGGATCTGGAAACTGCCGGACAGCCATGGGTTCATTGGTATTGCTTGAATTAGGAACATCGGTTATAATGTATCCTGTATGCAAAGGTCGGAGATTTAGCTGTTGACTGTTGCTCAGCAGATTTGTAACCCATTCTGCATTTACGAGCGACTGAGAATCCGAATATTTAATATCAGTGTCTATCATCGTATAGTCGGTAACTTCTGTTGGCAGCTCTTGTGGATTCCAGAAGCGGTAGTTTGTTTGCAGTTTCAAATTCGAATTTACAGTGGGCAATATGTTGTGCATTAGCTGATTGGGTGCATTTGTCCCACTGTATCCCACTGTAAAGTTCAGTTTACCAAAAACAGCATCGGGCAACGGAGCTGTGTCCAAGCGTGCTTTCAGTGTCTCCTTGTTCTTGGTTACCATGAAACGTTTCATTGAAATTGGCTTGAAATAATCAACGACAGTGGCACCTTCATCATTCTCCAAAACGCTATCTTCGCGATCCGCTTCTCCATTCTTCATCAGCTGTCCGGTAAGTTGGCATGCACGGATTCTGGCAGTCATCCGCACAGCATCCAGATGTACGGAGTCCACACGCAGGCCATACACCTTCAAAGACGCCTCTAGGGATGAGCCTGCCATCTGAAAGTTAATCAACTTTTTCTTATGTCTATCAAGCAGATTAGACAAAGTATCTATTAACGATAAATTCCAGGCATTGTCGCAATTCAATTTGTTTCCAGTGTACATTTCCAGACATTTTCTTATCGTCTCCTTCTCTTCTATAGACTCCAGGGTCCGAGGGGTTTCTTCCTGCGCCTCGCGACGACTTGTTTTATTGTCGTTGTCCAAGTTGTTTAGGCTCTGAATTATGTTCTCAGAGCGCGGTAAAGACATGATCTTACGATGTTTTAATTATTATTGAAAAAAAATGTAGTTTCACAAAATTTTAGTTTTATTAGATGTCGTCAGATGTTTGGCTTATAACGAATATATTTTACTGATGCTTTCAAACATCGCTGACATCGAGGACTACATTGTTAATATGGAATATAGTATACAATGCAATATGGGAGATTTTTAATATTTTGCAGCATAAACTCTAAACTTCCATTAACTTCTGGACTTTATGTATGAAGTGGTTACTAATCGGTTAGTTCGGCTTAAATATTATTATTATTGACATTACTTTCATTCAATTCCAATGAAAATTGGTTTTTTGTAGTGTTGTAAAAATACATCGAAATATCGACAACTCGATTTTAGCGGAAGCGATTATCGAGTACTTCAACTCGATGATTTTTATTGACGATCTATCGAGTTGATTAAATCGATTTCCATGAAAAATCGACAACTCACTGGGGCTTCTTCGTCGTAGTTCATTTTAAAAATTAAGTCTTGTTAAATTTTTGATAAGAATCCGTTATATACAAGCTACAAAATTCTCAAAGTTTAAAATAGGCATGAAAACGATGGAAGAAAAATAAGATTTCGGTAAAAGTCTAAAACCCCCCAAATAGAGGGCAATTTATCATGAATTAGGTCTCAACTAGTTTTTTTTTTTAATGTGTGAAGTAGTGCTGGGACCGATTTTTTTAAAATCGATTTAAAATCGATTTAAATCGATTTTTTATTCTTTGGTTGGACAAAAAACGATTTTTTAAAAAAATCGATTTTTATAAAAAATCTAGTGCTGCTAAAGGAGTACTTATGTCTAGGGATTAACATCCCACACCATTAAATTTCATTTTTTTTTATTTTTAATTATGTTATTATTTTCCTTTTTCTATTTAAAGCGAGCTTTAATTTGTAATTCACATCATCTTAAATTGTGTTTCATGAGTTTTTTAATTTTAGTTATGTTATTATTTTCCTTTGTTTATTTTTATTTTTGTTCTAAATGATGTTTTTTTTTTTATAAATAATGATAAATGATGAATTGTACTAAAAAAAATATATACTTCAGTTCGAAAATAAAAGTTAAAACCAAATTTAGACTTTTAAAAAAAATCGATTTTTAATCGATTTTCACTACTTAAGAAATCGAATTAAATCGATTCGAAAAAAAATCGGAAAGTCCCAGCTCTAGTGTGAAGTTTCCATACAAAATAGCATAATTTTGTTGTTGCTTGTGCAACTCGTCACTGTTATGGCCCGTTTACCAACACTACTTTTCTTTGACTTGTCCAATTTATGGCCAGTTTATCAAGTATATAATGGATTTGTGAGTTTTATTTGGAAAAATCTCAATCGAAAAATAATTTTATGAACAGATAATTACTTCGAATATTTAACCATGAAGTGTGTGTACAACCGTGAAATACAAGCGCCGCAGGAAAAAATTTTGTTTTAAAAAATCGCGCGATGCAGAATGCCAATTTTCAGGTATTGTGTTTTTTATATTCATTTAATTTTTTTATATTAAACTTAATTCCGTTCGCCACAAAATGGGATATCAGAAATTTTGGGGCTAGAATATGCTTTCGTCACTAGACTTTTACCTCGTGTAGAGGTTTTTTTGTGTGATTAATACAACTTCTTCCTCCGAGGCACCTCGAATACTCAAAATTCAGTAAAATTATCACCGTTATTTAACATAAATTGGCATAAATAATCTTATTGTTTTTTAACAATTATGTGCTATTTAAATTCAACTAAGTTCTGATATTAATATTTTTGTTAAGCTGAGCAAACAAGTGCCCAAAAATAACAAATTTAACAGAATTTAACAAAAACTTGTCAGCACTGGTTTAAAAGAATGCCACAAAATCCGAAGGTTGCCACCCTACAAAATATCGTAATCTGGCAACTTGTTTTAATTTAATCAACATAAAAGTTTGCGTGCACCTATGATGAAGTAAGTATATGGTGGTCTCGTCGGCAAAAGTATTCCCTTAGCTTAATGCTTCGGCTGCCGACGAGACCACCATGTACTTATTTTATCATGGGTGCACCCAAGGAAATTTTTCTTAATATTGAATATAGAATTTTTTAATTTTTGCAGAATTTTTGTTAGAATGTTGTCGATTTTTTCATATTTTTTTTTAGAATTAAAGTTTTAACTTCTTTCCCCTGTAGGTGACGAACTTCAAACCTTCCTAAAATGCTTTGCTCTATAACTGGTGTTCGCAAATCCAAACGTGGTCAGGTACCGCTGCGCAACACTTGGGTTCACTCTAAAAGCGATCCGTTTGTCCAAATGCGCAACATTTATGAGAGATCTATGATGTCTACAGAGCAGCCAGCTGAACCCAAGAAGCGCGGCCGCAAAAAGAAGGTCAACGTAGTGGAGACCATGCCACCACCGGAAGCTAACCCCAAAAAGAAAAAGAGTAAAGGTGGCAAGAAAAAACCAGTAATTCCCTCAGAATCACAAACCGATCCAGAACCCGAACCGGAACCAGTGACATTCTTAACTTCACCAACAAATAATATTGTGCAGGAAATTGAATCAGCGTCTGTATTTGAAGCCGAGCCGCAATCGGTGAATCAGCCTGAGGATCATAGATTTCCCCTGATGGACTGGCTAATAGAGACCAAGGATGGCCCTATCTTCATTGATGGCTGCAATACCGAAGAGAAGAATGATTGCCTGGTTATCTGTACGTTACCTTATTCCCAACTCAATTAAACAGAATTCATTTAATATTATCTTTAATTGGTTGCAGCAAGAGCAGCTAATCTGCAGTTCTCGAATCGCATCGGTATTGACTATGCATTCTATAATGGAGAGAACAACTCGTGCTCCGTGGGATACATGCGCTTACAGCCGTTCCAAGTTCGCGGCTTTAATCGTGCTGAGCGCAAACTGGTGCGTACTTGACCTTATTTTCGATATATATAAATAATTATGTTTTTTTATGTCTACGTTACACAGCAATTTCTTGCTCTTTATGGTCAGTTTAAAGTAGATGTAGAAAATGAAGAGTCCAAAGAAAATGAGCAGTACACCATAAATACAGGCGACTTAGTGAAAATTAAAAATGGTAAAAATCTTGTCTTAATCTTTTAGTAAAAAATAACAACTTTGATAACCTATCATATTTAACAATTTCTTTCAGGCTGCCGTTACAACATTACAAATAGCTTGAATGAAGTCTGCATCTTGCTAATTACTCGGAATTAAGTTAATTACTTAAACATCCGTACGCAAATTATGAATTCCAATTATACAATATTATCTTTTCAGTTAAATACATGAATCATTGTTTTAGCATAAGTTTTTTCACTATCTTAGTTTTTGCCAATTGATTAAGAATTATGTTCAATTTGAAATATCTTGAAGTGCTTGGATTAATAAATATTTGTTATTTGTAACATTATAATATTTTAATAAAGTAACATTACAAATTTTTTTTTTTAATTTCAATGTATTTTCATATTTCGATTGTCATTTACTTAACGATCTATACGTAAATAATTAATTCTAATTATACGAAATAAATCTTAATTTTTCATCGTTAAAGCATTTGTTTTCTAATTAGCTTGGTTTTCGCCGATGGACAAAAATAAAAATTAGTAGTCGAATAAATAGTTCGGATTTCTGATTTAAAATCACTGCGGACTTCAGTTCGCACTAGTGGCGAAAGCAGAACGAAGGGTGCAAAAGGCGACTACTAATATATACAGCTAATTTGGAAAATTTTCTACGACTGTCCGATCAGATCGAGTTATATACCGATCGAAAGGTTCAGCCCTAACTTACAAAATGGCGTACTAAAACTTTAGCTAGCCCACCTGGTTCGTGTGATAAGGGGGTGTAAGTGGGAGGGGAAAAATTTAAAAGATTGCAGCTAATGGTGCCGTTGGAGCCTTTTTGTAAAATTTTTTAAAATCTTATAAAATTCTTATCAAAAATACGCGTCGATTGATACCTTGATCACCCATATCCAACAACTTGTTCAGAAGATAAAAATATTTGAAATTTTAGGTGGTCCTTTCAAAATGAGATGAAAAGTCAGTTTGTTTGTTTGTTTGTCCGTATCAAAGCGCTAAAAAAAAACTTTGATTTTGTGATGGGGATTCATTCATCTTCAAAAATCTAGAAATGTTTGCTCTGCAACTTTTAGAATTACCCGCTAGTTTATCGGGAAAACGATATTTCCCGCTAAATTTAAAGCCCTTGTAGTTTCACAACCATAGAAGCTACAGATATGTCCTATATATCATTGGAAAGGTTTAAAGTACCTGAAAATTGGATTTCGGCACTGCACAAAAACTTATTTTTATGTGAGAAATATCTAACCCTTTTTGCGCACAGTGCAGAATGCCAATTTTCAGGTATTGTTTTTTATATTTATTTAATTATTTTATATTAAACTTAATTTCGTTCGCCACAAAATATAAGAAATTTTTGGGCTAGAATATGCTTTTGTAACTAGACTTTTACCTCGTGTAGAGGTTTTTTTGTGTGATGTTTTTTCTCTTTGACTGCTTACGAATGTTAAATTCGGCATTAAAAAATCGCCCATATATGTATATATATCGTGTATTATATTTTTAACCAGGCTATGCTTACTGAGTGTACATCGCAACCTCATTGTTCACATGCAGGAAGTATTTGAGGAAGATGAATTAAACGCTTTTTTAATAATTTATATATTTTGTTTTAAACTTATATATTAAATTCAATACTTATATATTTTGGGGCATGGAAAAACTTTCGTCACAAGACTTTTACCTCGTAAAGAGGTTTTCTTTTGAAGATTACAACTCAATTTTATTAGCATGGGTAAAATTTGTTATTTTTTTTTTTAAATAAAACTATTACATTTTAAGTTGTTGCAGTAACCATGATGTTGGAAAAAAGATAGGGTCAATTTTTAAGTGGCTTGAGCTCGTACCGTCAATGATTGCTCTATCCACAAGTTCATCAAGCTAAGCCTGCAATTACCAATTGTACTGAACATTCATATCATTAGCACTATTATTTTAAATTCTAGTGATATGACATTTCATTAGCAGTAGATTTTATAATTGAATTTTTTTTAATGTAATGAGAATGCAACTCTGATAAAACTATAAATCTGCTAATTCTTAATCTATGTATACTATGTAAATTCTCCTACAATCTTTTATTGATTTACTCATGCGTGTTTCGATTATCACTACATTAACTTTTGGAGGCGCCATGAAGACCATTAAAACTTTCGCTTAACAAGAAAGCCAACAGCAGCAAAGTTGCTTTTATTAGTCCAGAACATGTCGCTCAAGCATTAAGTGTATCAACTGTAATTTTAATTTGCACAGACTTAAATATACATACAATCATGCTTAGGAGGGTATTTGAAGAGATGAGTAGCAGGAACGTTGCCTGTATTGTCCTGATGAAGGATTTTGTTGTCTAAATATAAAATGCTCATTCCCATTCCCTTTGTTACTGCACTGATAAAAAAAAATGTTCTAAAATCAAGATTTTGGTCTCAGATCTAAGATTTTTGGTCTACAAAATGCGTCGAGAACATTAAATTCTTATATTAAGAGAGCGTATTAAGCATATTGAATTTAAGAACATGTTCTTATTTTAAGAATAAATGTTCTTAAAATAAAGATAAAAAATAAATGCATTAAAAATTGTTTTTCATATTTATAATTTTTTTTTTTAAATATTTTTATTTGCTTTATTTATATTTATTTTATTTCGTCTTGGTAATTTTATAAATTTAATTTTAATTTGTAACCAGTGGGGTTCGAACCGACGCCCACTGCTTTACAATTGAAGCGGTTTCTCTAACCAAGGTCCACGGGGCCACCATTTATTTCATCGTACATATTTATACCTTCCTAACATTTTAAGATTTTTTTTCTTATATTAAGATTTTTTGATTTTTTAGGTTAATAATTTTGATTTTAGTATTTTGGTGTTAAAACAATCTTATTTGAAGAACAAAATATTTAAGATGAGTGTTCTTGATTTTGGAAGCTGGTCTTTTTTTTCAGTGTATGTCTTCCATCCCCAGATGAGCACTGTCAACGGCAGACGGCAGCAAATTCAATGCGTAGTCTAAGTACAAGTATGTCCAAAAATAAGACCATGTATTATATTACAGAGCATTGCGTCGCATCGCGAAATATCATTGTATTTCCAGACGGCTGCCAATGAGAAAAGAGGAATAACTGCCCATAAGTATAATTAAAAAACCATTTATAATCATTATGTCGAATCCCAGTCGAAGGCAAATAGAAATTGACCCAGGCAGAAGAGACCACAGAAACCACCCGCCAATATCCGACCCAACTCCCCAATCTCTGGCACACGAAGCAGTCCAGTTCGGCGTTGACAATTCGCGACTTGACTGTATGTGCCCCGAAAAAAAAGAGAAGAGAAAAAAAAAACAAGAGCCATAAATACGCACATAAAGCGACATTCTCCTTTTTCCGCTTCTTTATTTTGTGTGAGGGAGGACCCACAACGCCATTGCCATTGAGTTTGAATTATGTCAGCGCAGTAATAAATTGTTCAGGGCATTAAATTAAAATATATATATATATATATAAACATATGTACACAAGTGTGTGTATTCATATGTGTGTGTGACTGTGGGTGTACATGCAATTTTTGTGACACAGCAGCAGGCGAGAACTACACTGAAAAAAAAGACCAGCTTCTAAAGCTGAGAACATACATCTTAAATATTTGGTTCTTAAAATAAGATTATTTTAAGACCAAATTGCTAAAACTAAGATTTTTTATCTATATTAGAATAAAAATCTTAAATTGTTAGGAATGTATAAATATGAAACAAATTGCTCTGGTTAGAGAAATCGCTTCAGTTGTGAGGCAGTAGGCGGCGGTTCGAACCCCACTGGTTACAAATTAAAATAAAAATTATAAAATTACCAAGACAAAATAAAATATATACAAATATAAAAAAAAATTTATTTTTTTATTTTATTTCTAAGAACATTTATTCTTAAAATAAGAACTTGGTCCTATTTTAAATGTTCTTAAAACCAAGAAGTGTTCTCTTAAATTAAGAATTGTATGTTCCCGACGCATTTTTTAGACCAAAAATCTTAGTTCTGAGACCAAAATCTTGATTTTTGAACATTTTTTTTTATCAGTGTAGACACACACACCGACAGGGAGGCGACAATGGACGCCCAATAGAATTTGTGGCGAGAATTTACTACAAAATGCCAAACATGTATCGTTCATACATATATTGAGTATGGAAATGAAATAGGATTTTGAGGTATTCACGCAAACCTTGACAACTCGTTTTTCTCCTTTTATTTTTACTTTTTGACAAAATATATGCATACATATATATACACGTATGTATGTATGGTATATACATAGTATATTAAACCAAAGGGTGCTCTGTGTAGCGTTCATGAAAACGGTCGGCAATGCAGTGCAAGGTGAACATTTAAATTACTGCAGCATTTGAATAAATATGACCATATTAATTATAAATATACATATGGGTGTTTCCACAGAAAATGACCTCTTACAACTCAAAAATAAAACTATTATTTTTTATTTATTTTTTCGCTAATTTTACACAAAATGAATGTATCTGTCATTTTCCGAAAGATTAAATTTAATTTTCTTTATACTAACAAAAATATGCTGCTTTGAATTTCGTACACCATACCCGATTTTTTCCCCGCAAATTGCATGGCCTTTTGTAAGCTCTGGCAAAACTGTTCTAATGGTGGATTACAAAGAAAACAAAAGCCACGTGACAGCTTAAAATTTTCTTCATGCTTAGGAACAATCTCGAAGGCGACAAGTGAAAATTACAATTTTTGTGAATAAATCAAAAATAGCCTAACCGAGTGTAACGACCGTTACCCTAAAAGCATAGAAGTTTGATTATTCTGTAAATGATTTAAGCAATATAATATTACTGTAGCGGAAAGTAAGAAGGTAAGCAAGAAGAAGAATTTCGTAAGACCACACAAGCATCAAAAGTCTCCTTTGATTTTTTTAACAATTTTTTAACGATGTAACGACCGTTACCTATTTTTCGGCGATAAAAAAAAAAGTTTTGAAATTAGACTTTTTATGAATTTTTTTTGGTTGCTACTGATGCTTGAACTTTCGTAGGTGTAAAATTAGGCAATCCTCGTGGCCTATTTGCTTAGGTTGGAATTTTATTTAAATAATCTCCGAAAAATGGTAACGACCGTGACTTTGGAAACACCCATATGCTCTTAAGAAAATACTATGTGTCCAGGTCTGTGATTATCTTTGAGTTTTATTACCCATATATACACCTATATGTAAATAACTTCTTCGCCTAACCCATTTAATTACTAATATTTGCTTAATTACTTTGAGCTTTATTACTTAAAGCAATGCATTTATATTAAATATATACTAACTACTATCTCTATTTTAATAGATCGGTTTTTTATATATGTAAATACAATTAGCCAAACTGTCTAAACTTGTCTAAATTAAGGTTGAAGTAATTCTTAAATATTTTAACAAAGTTTTATAAAATTAGTTTCTATAAATCTTTCCACTTAGTACTTCACTTGATAGTACTTTAAAACTAAAGCCAGTTGCTTATTTAATTGCTAAAATAATTGCATGCATTTCAAGTTCACTGTCCATTTTGGATTTAATGTTAAAACATGGTAAAAATTAAAATCCTAAGTCGCTTTATAAAGTGCGTAAAATCTCAATTAATTATTCCCTGTGCCGATAAAATTGGCTGAAAAGGGTATAATGTGATTGGCGGCATGTATGTAACAGGCAGATGGATATAGAATGCATATTATGTATATTATACATATATTGTTGATCGGTATCAACAGCACTGCTGCCAATTTAGCTTTTTCCCCGTCAAGTCTGGCTGTTTTTGAAGACCATTTGCGGCAAAATTTGGGAATTGAGGGAAGCGGGAATTCTGGCTTTTTTAGAAATGTAATTGGATTTTTTTCGGCTTCATAAAAAGTTACATAAAAAGTATTGTAAAGTGACAGCTTCAATATTATTTTTTATTAATATTTGCCAATATCACCACGAGTTGTGGCCAGACTATCATCTTTATACCAAAAGCAGGCGCCAATGGTAACAAAAGACTTAATGCCCCCTGCTCGCTTTGCTCGCGTACCGCCGGATAGATACTCTGTGCCCAGGCACCCCTATACCATCCGGTCCAACATAAGTCCATATTCTATCAATTTACTTAATATATCTCAAAAAAACAAAAAAGTTTTTATAAACTCATTCTTGATTTTCAAACCTTTTTTTTTTTTTTGGATTTGACTGATACAATTTTATTACGTTTCATTCTTCAAGAACTTAAAATCACATTTATGTCTCTTGCTCTTATAGTCATTGAGATGGGACAGACGGACATTGCAAGATCGATTCGGCTGTTGATCCTGATCAAGAATATGTATACCTTATGGAATACTATATGTATACACCTTATACTATTTTTCACCATTTTTCATGGGCACAGAGTTAAAATCATTAAATTTGTTAGCCGCTTTTATTACAGCTTTTTTCTTAAATTTTTCAGCTGTTTTTACCTGTTCTTCCAGTCAAAAACAGCATTTTTTGTATCAAAAGTTGGCAGCACTGATCAACAGTCGAGTCAATTTAGCCATGTCCGTCTGTCTGTCCGTGTGATTTAGAGACTTTAAGAGCTAGAGACTGCATATTTGGTATGTAGGTTCCTAACGGAGTCTGATTCGGACCACTATATCATATAGCTGTCATTAGAATACTCGATCGATAATTTAATACAGTGCTCTGCAAGGGCATAAAATCTGAGCAATATCTAAACACAGAATATTCTACTGTTGAGTGCGACAAGTGAAGCAATCCCCCTTGTTCATTCTATTATTGTACTTCGCGACCATTATTTTCTATAAATTTATTTCAGGGAATCAAACCGAAACAAATATCGGTTCCGGTACGTCCCGAAACAACTATTTCGGTAAACGGTTCTATTTCGGGTTTTTCCTTTCGGTTCCGGTATCAGTTCCGGTACGTACCGGTACAGCAATTAAATTTAAAAAAAAAAAAAATTTTTAAATCAAAAATATATTAATGTATGTGTGTATTTATCGAGATAAATCTAAGCTAAATTTAAAGTTATTTTTTGATAGAAAGCAAAATGATATGCATACTGAAAACAAAAAATTATTTTTGGAAAAGTGTACCGAAAGCGTACCGGTACAAACCTTTCGGTTTTCGGTTCTTATAAACAAATTTATTTCGGCTACGGTTTCGGTTCCGGTACTCAAAATGAAGGTACCGTTATAGAAGGTAATAAAATTTTGGCACTAAATGTATATCGCATAAAAGGCGGCATATTAGACTCCATTAAGTACATATTTATTTTAGGTCGAGGTCGTTTATTCTTCTGTTCCTATGCAAAGTAGTCTCTCAGTTTTCAAACTACTTATCTCGATGCGACTTTGTATCGGCCCTCCTTTTTTATGCAGGAGGTACATATGCCAGAGCCGGCCGGATTGGATCACTATATCATTTAAGTGTCACAATAACAATCGGTAGAAAATCATGAAACACCATTATTTTTACGCTATCTCACCGTGTCTCACAGATCTCAAATTTGGTTTAAATCGGTCCACTCTGATATGGGAAGGATCGGTCGAATATTGAGATGTAGTATTGAAAATTATTGTCTCTTGAGATATCACAACCAAATTCGCAGTTGCAAATTTTCTATAGTATTATACATTCAATTCCATCCAAATTTTGAT
This sequence comes from Drosophila phalerata, assembly GCA_951394115.2. NCBI lineage: Eukaryota > Metazoa > Arthropoda > Insecta > Diptera > Drosophilidae > Drosophila > Drosophila phalerata. The sequence goes on from OX596006.1 coordinate 21,640,814, forward strand.
CGAATCGGCTCGCTATAACATATAGCTGTCATAGGAACAATTGATCAAAATTAACGATTTTTTATGAAAATTATGTGTTTGTTGAATAACTTAGAAATGTGACACATTAATGGGAGTTCCACATTTGCTGTGACAGAGTCTGGCACAGATATGACCAGGTAATGGAATCAAATCCATTCTCAGAAATGGAATCGAGAAGAAAAACAATGTGTTTTGGTTGTACTATATAATTATGTCTCATAGGAGTGACACATTTCACATTTCACATTTCAAGGTGACATTATTACTAACAATGTAGTATTTACATACAAACTACTTAAGTTTCCTCTGAATGTGGATAGTCAAGCAATGTAGATCATATCAGATAATGAAATAAAAAATAAAAAGAATTGATTAAGTCTATGAGCAATGTGAGAATTACTACATTGATGATCAGCATTATAATCCGGCTAATTCAGCCGGAGCAGCCACGACATCCACAGTGCACGCACTCCACAATGCGTCCCTCCTCCAGCTTCGACTTTGGCACGCGGCAAATGCAGTTGGTGCCGAAGTTCGTGTCCCGTGTCTGGATGCAACGCAGGCAACATAGATTCTCATAGCCGGACTTTTTCCATTTGGCTATCAGGTTGCCATCGGCGATCTTCTCCTTCAGACAGTAATCGTATAGTTCGCGGCTGATGGCCTTTCGGCGATAGAACAAGTCATATATGTAGCGTGTCTTCTGGTGATGTATCTTAAAGATGGGCCACAGCGATTCTGTAATCCGCTTTCCCTCATGTGGTTCCGTCTCCGCTGTAATTTAAGTACCCAAAACGTTTAGTTACAGCAACAACAACAATAAGTGGCGTCAATATATTTTCATACACACCTTCGCGCATTTTCTGTTCCAGTTCCTCGAGCGTCGGCTCAATTAATTCCCAACCATCTGGTGGTGGCTTGCGACTGCGACGCACTTTTGGCATTGTTTCTAATCAAAATTAAATGTGCGTTTTAACGCTTAACGTAATATTATTAAAAAATGCTACGAAACTAAAATAAGAGCAATCGGCAAACAGCTGGTGTCAGACTAGCATTGTTAAGTGTTGTAAAAGACGTGTGTCGCTTTGTTCAGAACAAGTTCAAATGAACGAAGCATTGAAATGAACGAGCTTATTCTGCCGTTCATAAACTTTAACGTTCATTTTGTTATATTTTTGTGTTTTATATTTCTTAAATATTTTTAACCTTTATGACGCTTATACAATCAGTATAATATTCTTAACAGTTCATTATAGGATTTATATACATCATTTACTTCCAGCCCTAGTGCTAAGCAATGCCAGAGTTGCTGCGTGCACAAATTGAGATATGTGGGCGAGCTATCGATAACAGTTTTAGTTTATTTTCAACTCAGTGTATATGTAATCGTAGAAGTAATGAGTTGATTGTTTTTGTTATTTTCCTTTGACGGACGCGTGTTATTGCTATTGTACTGTTAATTTTGTTAATTTGAACTTATTTGGTGTGCTTCTTTGCAACTAACAATCAACTATCAAAAGGACGCGACCATTGCGCAAACAAACAGTAAGCAATGTTAAGAAAGTAGACAAAGTTGAAAAGAGATCGTCTGCTTATGGCTGCGTTTGTGTTTCTGTGAATCTGTATGTGAATCTGAATCTGAATGTGAATGTGAATGTGCAGCAAAAGAGAGTCACAGTGCAAACCAACCAACCCACACACACACACACACACACACACACACACACCTTGGACGCAGCTTCACACGCGCTATATACATACATATGTACATGGCATCAGTTGTATTATTATCATTGTCACTGACTGACTGATTGACTGACTGACTGACTGTTGTGGCGGATGCTTTCTCGTCTTCTCGTCTCTCGTGGTTCAATATCTGAATAATTACACTAAATAATTAAATAAACGCTGTCGCCAAAAGCAGCAACAGCTTTGAAACACTTTAGGTGTGTGCAATTTATCTGTGTATTTTTAAGCTGCAGTATATGTACATACATATATATATATGTATGTGCATCTGTAAATGCGTAGTATGTATGTATATAGTGTGTATGTGCATACATCTGTGTGATTGTGGTTTGTTATGACGTCGTTTCAACGCTGTAATTGTTGTATTTGTTGTAATTCGTCGCTTTCATTCATAAGTCTCTTCGCTTTCTTTGCGCCTTCAATGAACACAAGGAAAAACAACAAACATTTGGCCTTCGCCTAATGCGCTCACGCGCTCACTCCAACAACAGTTGTCGCCCACATAATTGGCTGCTACCGTCTCCGTCTCACATCTCACGTCTCACTCCCCCTTTGTCAAAATCTTTGCTATTGCATTTCCATTCATTTGTCGATTAGAGCGTATGCTTTGATTGTCATTCGTATTTGTCGTTATATTCAGTGCATGGTACGTGAAATAAAAAAAAAAATAAAAAAGTTTGTGTACACACACACACACACTTAATATATATGTATATCTGTGTGTATTAAGAGAGATCACCACCCTCCATTTGTTGGCACATTTAAACGCCCCCTTGACGTGATGTCTGTGACTTCGAGTGTACAAGTGTGTGTGTGAGAGTGTGTGAGTGTGTAATGAGCGCAACAAATCAGTATTGTTTTGTTTTCGGCTTGCACATTCCTCATTTTTGCCATTTTCCGCACTATGCACACACATATACATACATATGTACACACTCGTTCCGAATTGTAAATTTACATCGGACCCGGAGGAGCAGCAGCAGCTCCACTTGGACCTAGTCACCAGTAAACGGGAACTCGTCAATTGGTCATTAAATATATACAATATATATATCTATATATACAAACTTACAAATGTATATATGAATGTTAAACAATTCTAAGTCATGAAATCAATCCTACTTATTTCCACACATTGATAAGATAGCTAAAAAATATTAACCTTACTTGAAACAATAACAAAGTTTTTCCATTCTAACTCATAGACACTGCTGAAATTCGATTGCAGACTTTTTAAAGAGTAGAGTATAAGAGTAAGGTCTAAAATGCCGCGTTGGGCTTTCAGGGCAAGTTTCCGAAAATTCGAATACCCTTACACAAAAAGAGTTGCTCTATTAAATTGTTGTTAGTTATGAGCAAGGAATAATATCAAAACCGTTAACCGAAAATAACCGTTTCATATTTAGTATCGGAACACGAACCGAACCCGAAAAAAATTCTTTTTCAACATCCTTTATCTTTGTACCGGTCCGCTATCGGTATTTTTAATACCCGTTTCATAAATGTACATATATAACAGAGAGAAGATATTAAATTGTTGTATCGGTACCTAACGGGATTACCGGAACCGAAACCCATACCGATATTAGTTTTAGTTTGATTCCCTGCATTTGAGAAAGATAGTTACTATAATATAAGTATATCTTATGTCGCATATACATTCTTTCGATTATTTTGGCTTCTTTTAACTTGCATGTTTTCCCAAGTTTGTAAAATGATTTATAATAAAAAGAAGGTTACTTTGACGGATATGAATGCGAATCATCCAACAACTCTTCATTTTTCTGTTTCAGTTTCAGTGTATTGTATTGTATATAACTTCAAGTATTTGTCAGATAATAAATGTAAGAGATGCTAGGTTTGCCACATAACAAATGTGCGTTAATTGCCATTACAAATAATAATTCTTATCTGGAATTTATGACAAATGGAGAAAGTCTGACCATGATACATGCTATTTTGTAAATGTAAATTTGTAATTTGAATTAGTTTAATTTACAAATTAGAACATTATTAATAAACTAATCAAGGTACTGACAAGAGATTGCATCAATACAAAACAATTGTAAGAGTTTTATCATGCAATTTTTGAAAGTAAAAGAGAAATTTTAACAATATTTAACTTGATTTGGTCAATAACGTTGTTAAAATAATCCTTTTCTATTATAATCCCTAATTTGTTCCTGGTATATAAAACATTCTTCTTAAATTACTAAGAGTTCTTATTTCGATGTGTTCATATCTTATGATCCTAATTACTTTGTTTGGTTGACTTAACAATAAGGTCAATGACAAAAAAAGTCGACTTATCATCGATTCTTACATCAGTTTTAACACTTTGTGATTACGCACTTTGGTTCTTATATTTAACATGAAGTAGCTTCCATTTATGTTCATCTGGTCTTTATAGAAGTTATTTCTGAAAGTGACAGATTTTACAGGTTTCTGAATTTTTGAATGATGTTTCATTATGGGAAGATCTTATTATTTTTCCCATCCGGCTAAATGTACAAAAAAACAAAAATACTCTACCCAGATAAATAAGCTTAATAAAAGCTTAGCAGAGTTTATTTAGCTCAACTCTGCTAAATCGATCAAACACGTTTGTTTTTATCAGCTAACTGATAGCGGAATATGAAACATGTGAGAGACAAACATGGAAAACGACGGTCAAAAAGAGAGACTGTGCTCTCAGGTGACCGTCTCTTTAGGTGCTGTTGGCAGAAATAAGCTCAAAGCTGATTCAGCTTCGCTTTCAGCTTTAATATCTATTCAAGATCAGACATATATACATAGGTGGGTAGAGGAAGTACGGTACTCAAATGTTGCTTTCTTTGGAGTGTTAGGTATTTTCCGTCACTTATTTACAATTAGACAGTATGTATTTATAACTCAACTGTGCGACAATTTCCGGGTTGCACTGTCATTCGAATTGCACCGATAATAGGGAATTTAAATTGAAATTTCACTTAAATAAATCCATAATATTTAATTATTGTATTTAGCAATGTTATGCGAAGAATATAAAATGTAAACTATTCAAATATTTAATCAAATTAAATTATATTCAATTGAGCTTTAATTAAATAAAGACTTAAATGCAAATCTGAACACAATCTAAAAATAAATTAAATATTAAATACTCATATCAATATTGATATTTATTTACAGCCAGCTACGGCTTCAAGATGGAGCCCACAGCTGCCGGTAATCTGCTGGAGATCATGGACCTGGCTCGCACCCTGCGCCAGGAGCAGCTCTTCATCCAGCATGAGCAGGCGGCCTTTGCACAGCTAACCGGTGCCCTGGAGACGAATGCGGCAACAATAACACAGGTTTATATTGTTATATGTACATGTGTACATGTGAATATTTGTTAACGATGTCACGTATTCGCATTCATTTTTGTTTGTTACTCATTGCTCTTTATTAACTTGTGTTCCCTTCCATCCCCTCATATCATTTAGCTGGCGTACATCTGCGCACAACAAAGACAGAACCTGCATGATCTACTACTGGCCAGAACAGATCACGATCCCTTTGGCTGTTGCCGCCGAGCGAGCGCCTACGACAGTGCTCCCTTCCTGGATGCCAAACAGGTGTTGCCCTACGAGGTTGGTATCTCCCACAAGGTCCAATGACAATGACAATAGCAGTTATAATTGCTATAACTACAAAACATATTTGTATACACATATGTATATATCCATATAAATATACAAACATAATCAGTTGGTTACATAGAAATCCAGACAACAAAGAACCATTTCCGATTGAAATAGAGAGCACAAACATTGACATTGCTTTTGCGACTAATAGGCAAACTATGTATTTAGTTTAAATAAAATGCGACACGACTTAATCAGAAAGTCGCAATACATTTCGCATCTTTATTGCGTACTTTTTTTTTGCTTTTTCTCAATTGACTTATCCATTAAAGCCAAAACCAGTTGGGCGCAATTCGAAATATCCAAAATGATGTATATTTCTAACTACGATCTCATTACGAGGTAAAAGTCTAGTGGCGAAAGTCTTTACATGCCCCAAAATTTATGATATCCAATTTAGTGACGAACGATATTAAGTTTAGTATATTAATTATTAAAAAACGTGTTTGGCATTTGGTACTGCGCATTTGGGTGTAAAAAATCAGGACCTTTATGAGCAATATGCCGAATGCCAAACATTTCTTTTTTAATTATTCATGTACTAAGTTTAATATCGCTCGTCCCAAGAATCAGCATTATCAAATCGGTGTTTAAATTCAAATAGGTCATGGAAGTTTTTGTGCTTTGGTTAGGATCTTGTAAGTCTGACAAAGTGTGGCTTATTCCCGTTTTGAATGAGCACATAGATCACAGAGACAATGAGAGCTAGAGTTGGTTTCCTTATATCATTAGCAGATCAATTTGATCTCGTAATCCCGAAATGTCACGTCCGAATAATAAACTTTTAAAGTTATTTGTGTGATAATTTGAGTCTTGTAGCTCTTACCGTTTGGGAATTTTCATGGACTGTCTAAGTCAGGATAATAAGTACTAGGATGAAGATTTGATATATATTATGTACAACTTTATTTATTACCAAATGCTTATGATTGCTCACTCTCTCTCTCTCTCTCTCTCTGTCGACCACTAGCACGCTCTGGCCTATGAGGATCTATTCAACTATCTGTATAATACACCATATTTGCTGGCCTTGTCGCTGGCAACAGCGGACCGGCTATCACTATTGGCCCCTACACAGTTGGAACAGATTGTGAACACAATTGCGACGGGCCTATATGGCAATGCGATCAACACAAAAGATGTGGAGCTGCTATTAAAGTTGCTACGTGAACTGATTGAGATGCAGCTGTTGAACAGCGAGCAGCCGCGTCGATTGCTCCGTACCAATGGCAGCGCCTTTGCTCGACTTTATCAACGGCTGGTGGAGTCTCTCTTTTCCGCTCGCATCTTTCTAACGGCGGCGTTGCATGCACCATTGATGGCGGTGCTGAGCGAGCACGAGGCGCTGCTGGATGTGGATCCGCATAAGCTGCTGCAGAGCTTCACGGCACGGGAGCGACAGCGTCGTTTTGGCGAGGATGAGACCAGTGCCACGTATCAACGCAACGTGGTGCGTTTTCATGCCGAATCCCTGGGCAAATTGCATGCACACGTTCAGTCATTTGTGCGCAGTCTGCAACAGAGCTGGTCACTGTTTCCCAGCTCGCTACGTTGGCTCCTTCAAACGCTGGGTCAACAGCTGCGACAAACGCAACGGCACAGTGACCACGAGATCCGTCAACTGCTGTCGGATTTGGTATTCACTCACTTCATTTGCCCGGCTATTGTTAGTGCCGATCTGCTGGGCATCATCGATGTCAATGTCAGCGAACAGATGCGACACAATCTCAATCAGATTGTGCAGCTGCTGCAGCGACTGGCATTGAGTGATGAGGCCAGCGAGTTGGCCCAGCTTATGGAGATGCTATTGGTTGGCCAGACGGGTGAAGATGTTGTCGCCATTCTGCCGCAACAGAGCGACTTTGAGCGTGCTCAATTAGCCATTAATCAACGTGAACTGAATCACTTTGCCGACTTCTTTCGCCTGCTTGCCTCACGTCCGGATTATGATGTGTCCGCCGAACAGCGACAGCGACTGCAGCGCATTCTGTCTCGCATACCCAAGCCAGAAACGGGTGCAGTTGGGAGTACGGTTGCGGTGGAATCAGCCGTTAGCGCCGAAAAGGGTTCCTCTAATCCAACGAATGGTAAACGTACCAACAAAGGACTTATGCGTCTCGGCAAGGCAACCAAAAAGAAGCTGGCCAAGGGCATCAACTTTAGCAGCGGAAGTGGCAGCAACACCACTAGCATCGTGCCAGAACAACTGGCTAATGGGAGCACCGGAAGCACTGGGAATGCAGCCAACGGAACGTCTGGCATGGCCAATGGGGACCTGGAACAGTGCTCCTCCTCTCACAGTGGCAGCAACACCAGTCTCAGTTCCTGTGGCGGCAATATCAGTGGAGCAGCAGCCGCAGCCGCAGCCGTAACAGATGGAGTAACGGATGCAACGGATGGAACGGAGACGGTGTTAATGTTTAGTATTTATAATGCCGCCGCCAAATGTAAATTGAAGCCGCTAACCGAGGAGGATTTGCTAAAGATGAACTGCATTGGACAGGAAATAACTCCAGTGGCCGTTGTGACGGCAGCTGCATCTTCCAATGCGGACGACGCCAGCAGTTTGGAGGCAATGCGTCGTCCACTGGATGACGCATCGATTGGCAATTCGGACAATCTGGAGGCGATAAGTGAGGCGGCACATTCGGCGAATCATTCGGTGGCCAGTTCATTGGATCTGGAGGAGCAACAGGAGCAGGATGTGCACGACGCGGAAAATGATGACAATTTATCGGATATGGTCTCCGCCAATGTATCCGGCCGCGGCACGCCCAACATTAGTGGCCGAGACACACCATCGTCTCAGGTGACCGACGGAGATGGCGCTGCCGGCGAACTACCGCATCATGTGGCGCGTCCAACGCCACAAATGCAGAATATGCTACTCTCCAAGGTGCGCTCCGATATCGAGGATAAGTTCTGCAAGTTCGAACTGAAGAAGTTTGAGGGTGACGAGAATGTGAGCATTATTTCGGATACCTGGTCGACGGATGTCTTGGCCAGTGATTCCGAGAATACCCTCGACGCCAGCCATGAGCAACAGCGTGAGCGTGAAAGAGATAGGGATAGGGAGCGCAACTTCTCCACACCACTGATACCATCCGCTGTGGTGCTGCCCGGCGACAACAACAACTTTGTGGTAGAGGCACTGGCTCGAGCCGCTGCTCCCACACTGGACGCCTCCGATCAGCGGTCGGAGTCCAATTGGAGCACCGATGTGCTGGCCAGCGATTCCGAGAAGCTGGCTGAGATCGATACCGATGACAATGTGAGCATTACCGCCAAATCTGACATTGTGGCGCCGCTGCCACTCGCCGTCGTTCTCGACGATGGCGAACAGACGCCTGGCAGCAGCGGCGATGGCGATGGCGATGTGGATGCAGATGCGGATGCCGATGGCAATGGAAATGCCAGCGCCAGTGAGCGGAGTCAAGAGGATTCGGCCTTTTTCGATGCGGTCAACTCTTATGATGATGCCCATCATTATCAGGCATCCTCGTCGCTGGCGCGCAGTTCCGTACGGACCAGCTACCATGGCTTGGGTGGCGACAGTGGCGATAGCAGCTTCCAGCAGCAGTATAAGTGCAGTGCAGCGGAGGGCAGGAAGAGTACTCCCCTCATGGGAACCGCGTGCATGCGACGACAGACATCCGCGGAGAGCAGCATTTCCAATCAGAGTCTCAATTTGGAGGAGCCTCAGTCGTCAAGCAAGCAACAATCGCTGCAGCAGCAGCAGCAGCATCATCACCATCATCATCATCATTCGCATCATCACAAGAAGAAGAAGCAGCAGCAACAACAACAACAACAACTCCATGCCACCAATGTCAGCAATCAGCGTGATCTGATTGACTTTAGTGACTACAGCGAGGACAAGGATGAGCCGCCGGGTCTAGTGCAGCAGCTGCTGGACAAATTCGGTGATGAGCAGCATTCGCGAGGAGTCGAACATCGTCGCATCTCCATGGAACAGCGTACGGCGAGTGTGGATGGACGACGCAATGGGATTCTTGCCGGTGGTGGTGCTGGTGCCGCAAGCGGTGGCAATGAGCGGCGTCATCAGAGCCTCAACTATGAAAATCACGAGATCATGCTGCAGGCCATAGTTCCAGCTCAGCCCAAAACGGATGATGATAAGCAGCAAGAGCAGGAGGAGATGCAGCTGCTTTGTGCACAGACACAGCAGTTACACCTTCATCCATCCCCATCCACATCCCATCCCAAGCCCAGCAAGGCAACCGGCGCCATACCAAAGAGCATCAGCTTTGATGCCAGCGCAGACAAGGAGAAACATCGCGGCCAACGGGAGCAACGGGAACAAAGTGCCGGCATTTTGAACAAACTGAAGCAGGGCATCTTCAAGAATCGACGCAGCAACAACAGCAAATCCTCCACAACGGCAAATCAACGTTTGAGCATTAGCAACAACAACAATAGCAATGTCAACGAACCAAATCGCAGCGTCAGTTTCGATCCCAGTGCCGCCTGCGTCAACTTTAACACCCACTACTGTGATAGCAGCGAGGACATTTTGGCCAAATACAGACGCAAGGTTAGCAGCTCTAGCGATGCCACCAACTCCGACTCCACGGGCAATGGTCATGGACATGGGCATGGACATGGACATGGACATAGCCACAATCTACCAGCTTCATCTGCTCATGGACAAACCATCAATGGCGGGTAAGCAGTCAAATCAATCAAATTCAATACATTTTTCCTCTTAAATTGAGTATATTCATACAGGAAATAATTTTTATTAAGTGTTAACATAATTCCAAAATTTAAATAAAACTAGGAAATTTCACTTAAAGAACAGGTTAAGTGAAAGTTTAAAAGTTTAACCTTAAGCAAGAGCAGTTGTCCAAAATAATTGATATTAATCACTTATTAAAAAATATAATGTAAATTTATATAATTATAAGTATAACTATAATAATTTAAAATTAAAAGCACGAAAAGATTTGAAGTATTTAAAAACTGAAAAGATAGATAATGCCATTTTTAGAACAAATGTGACAACAAAAATTTAATTTTTAAAAAGTTTTTTATATCTGAATAGCAATTTTGTTTAATTATATTTCGTTTTAAAGATAAAAATAATCGAACGTTAAAAAATATAATTTACATGATGATTTGCGACTTACAGAAGCACTTGCCAATATTTCGAGTAATGGAGAAATTCGACTTATGGAAGTTCGTGTTACGGAAACAGAATTGTTTGTAATTTTCTCAGTAAACGCTATTGCCACTCAATTTGGTTCAAGTTAGAGAAAATTCAAGTTATAGAAAATTCGAGGCTTAGAAGTTCGAGTTAGGAAAGTTCGACTGTAAATAGAACATTTATTTGAACTTATGCTAGTTATTTAATTAATATATTTATTGTTTAAATCAGTAACTTGAATATGTTTCTTAATGAAGTAATTATCACAATCGGGAGTGTCGCAGAAATCTCTTCCAACCATGTTTTCCTTGAAAACCAAATTGTTTGCAGTTCTCAATTTGGTCAACTTCTTTTGCTTATTGCCGAGGGAATTGACTGAAAAATTAAATTCCTTCTTTATTTGGTCGCGGGATATTTAAGCAGGGTTTCAAAGTGATTTGTTGAGACATCCCCCAAATATTTGAGTTTGTAATCAATTTTAAGTTTTGACCGCGGTGGACCTTTCTGTGGAAATGTCCATATAGCAAACGTGGAAGTGTTTTTTTCAAAATACCAGATACTTTTACCTTTACCTTTACAACCGGGACAAATGAATGTCCTACCCCTGCCTATCTCTTTCTTACTCGTGTAAATGTGTGTTCTCACTCTAACATTATTTCTCTCTCCATCTCTGTCCATCCACAGACAATTGCCTGGCGTGGTGTTCAGTAGCGTTAAGCAAAAGCTGCGCACGGTGCTATCGAAAACCGATCTGCATAGCGGCGACTTTCGACAGACGACGCTGAGACCATTGGACGCGACGCCGTTGCAGACGTACCTGCAGATTCAGTTGGCGCAGTGCATCAGCTTGCAACGGCTGCCGCAGATATCGCATGTGGCTGAGGCACTGCGTTGCCTGGCGCAACTGGAGCGGCCACAGCATGCCCAGCTGCTGTTGGAGCTGCAACACGATCTGGAGCGGAGGAAGAGTTACTTGCAATACCTGCTGGTGCATCGCCAGCAGTTGCTGTTACGCTCGGAGCAGCTGGATCAGCTGGAGAAGCGACTACGAGGCGAGGCGTTGAGCTGCCAGCGTTGCATGTTGCAGTCGCTGGTTCGATTATATTTGGGACGGCAGCAGAGCAAGCTGCAGGACTTTCAGTCCGAGTTTGCTCGCCTCAGCGTCAGCGATGAGCGGCTTGAGCTGATCGAGGAGTTTGTTGAGGGTTTGCTGGAGGAGCTGCGCGACGGCGGCGGCTTGCAGGACGACTTTCAGCGGGAAGCGGCCCGCGATGCCACTGAGCGATTGCTATTCGAGCAAATGTACGACCAAGTGATGTTTCCCAACGAAGATGCTGATGTGTCCAGAGATGAAGTGCTGGCAGCACACATTGGCAAGCTGCAGCGCATTGTGCATCCGGCTCATCCTGCACTCTGCATCGCCCAGGAGTATCTGGGCGAGGCGCCCTGGACATTTGCCCAACAGCAACTCTGTCACATGACAGCCTATAAAACACCTCGTGAGAAGTTGCACTGCATCATAAAGTAAGTGTTAAGTTACATTATTAGTTATTATCGCATTCACTCCCATCTCGATTTTCAGCTGCATCTCTAGTATCATGAGCCTCTTGAGGATGTCCAGCGGTCGTGTGCCTGCCGCCGATGATGTCCTGCCCGTGCTCATCTATGTGGTCATCATGGTAAATGCTCAGTGGCATATACAGTATAATAATTTAGCTAATCTAATCTATCGATTATCTCGTCGACAGGCAAATCCTCCTTATCTGCTCTCTACAGTGGAGTACATCAGCTGCTTTTTGGGCAAGAAGCTGGACGGTGAGGATGAGTTCTACTGGACGCTCTTCGGTTCGGTTGTCAAGTTCATCAAGACCATGGACTACCTGGACTAATGCTACCAATAGCATTAGTTATAGTTGTTATATACTAAACTTTCGTTAGTTTTAAGTATTGCATCGAGTTCTGTTTTATCAACGTTCAATTCTTGTGTGTTTTTTTTTGTATTTTTGTATTTGTAACTTGATGTCCAGTCAGTTGTTTTCCAGCCAAGTTTTGCTGTGCGTTTGATATTAAGGTATGTTTGATATTTCTATCTTTATTTGTAAGCATAGTTCTACTTATATATATATACAAATATACATATATATTTATTATATGCTCAGTTCATGTACGAAATTTACACATGTATTAAATTGTTATAAATATATTAATCAATGGCGGCTATAAAACAAAAATATATATTTTTAATGGCAGCTTCTTAACTGTCTTAACTATTTTTCGATGCTTGCATTACATTTGTATACTCGTACATACTTAGTAAGTACATACATAAATATACATATATATATATATATACATACTTACATAAATATATTTAAGAATGCATGAAACATGAAAATCAACTTAATATTCCTTATTGTGTAACACAAAATAAAACAAATTTAGAAGAACTCAAATGTGTTTCATTGTCGTAACCTTGGTCTATAATAATATGTAGATTAATTAATTTTGTCTATATACATTTATCAGTGTTATTATACATAACTACGCTACTTTTGAAATCAAGCTACAAACCTCCAAAATATAGAAGATGATTCGTTTCGGTGGCTTTAGTTTCCATCTTTATTTAATATATTTGAAGCAATATATTTAACTTTCCAGTTTTTCTTGACTTATGAAGACTGACTTAAGATTACAATTATGATTATTTATTCATTTATTTTTTTATAATAAAGCTAAAATCGAGTATAGATCTTTGATATTAACTTATTTGTAATACACAACTAGTTAAAAAGGAGCTCGTATAAATCAATTCCAATAATACCCATATTTTCGACGTCTTTAGAAAAATGGAATGGAGAACAATTTAATTGTCTGTATATTTAGATCTTAATGAAATGGAATCAAATAACAGTTAAGTAAAATCTAAAATATTGTCTAGTAAGAATTTTGCTACGAGAGAATTTATTTGATAGTCGGAATGTTGCTATGTCTATTCTTTTTCATAATAGATATATAATGAATTAAACGAAGTTTTTTTTTTTTTTACACGATGAAAGGTGTTTTCTAACGGACAGACACTTGAATTATATTTCAGACAATAAATGGAACTGCTACAAATAGTGTATATTAGTAATATATGATTAACTCCAAGATGTTATCAACAAGAAACCATAGCTTTAAAATAAATTTATAATGCCAGCTTTTTGTATTTAAAAATTGCGGGTACTAACAGCAGTTTTGATAACAATCTTGTAAGGATCGGACTACAAACACTAAAGCTATTCTAATATTAACATGTTAAAAATTTCAATGAAATTAATTTTTTCCACTCAAGAAGCGTGGGTTTTAGGACTACGGTTTCTTGGTAAAAACCACTCAGAATTGAGAGTATATTAATTTTAAAAATGTATTTTTACGTATATAATTCTGATCAAAGATCTGCCAACCAAAGTAACGCCCAACAGGAACACTTTGTCTTCAACATACATAATTTATTTTTATCGAGTTTTAATAACTACATATGAATAAATTCAACAACTTGTGAAATTAAAAAAGAATATTTAATTACAGTCTTACATCTAATTGGGAATCAGACTTGTGTCGGGTCTAGATATCAGAGCCGATGTTCTATAACATTAAGTTTGGATTAACACGATGAGTTTGTTTCATGAATCAAATATTATATACGTATATGGAACCTTCATGAAAATATGTCATCGTGTTGAATCGGACAATGAAAAATGAGACAAGAAAAACTAATGAATTGATACATAATAAAGATAAAGTGTGGTGTATCCATCTTGGGTGAAGAGTTTGGCAGTCTCTACTGCCGCAGCACGTACTTCTCCAGGTTGGCGTCTCGTCCGCCCATGAGGTAGCTGTTGATCCACATTTGGGACATGATGCAGACGCCGCGCTGTTGCAGGTAGGCAAAGTCAGCAGCGGCCAGAGGCGCCTTCTTTACGTCCATGAAGCAATGCGTGGCACTGTCTGCAGTCGGGTCCGAGCTGAACGGCGTTTTTGGCTCCAAGATGCATGCACCGCCAGCTCGCAGCACATTTTTGATGGCGTCCAGGCTGCGCTCCTGCAGACTAAGTATAACACGCTGACCTTGGAAGGCTCCTTCACCGCCGACGCCGGCAGAGAGTTCGGTACGCCATCGATGTGCAGCCACAGCAATTGGTTGCTCCTCCGGCGACAAGGCGGGCAAATTGAGCGCTTTGGGGTTGCCCCACTCGTACAGGGACTCATCGAGAAAGACGCCACGGGCGTGACACTGCTCGATATAGAGGATGTTCAGGATCCACTTGCCAGCTGCCATGCAGCCTAGCAGCTTCTCGCCGCGATTGGGACGCTCGCATAGAAGATGTGTGCATGCGGGATCATAGTTAACCAGATTCTGACAGATGTTGCCGCCAAGTGCCTTGATGCGCTCCATGAGCTGCGTACGCTTCTCCTCATCATCGCCGCAGGAGATGCTAAAACAAGGTGTTCCCGGATAACGCATAAGCGGCGATGTGTCGTCAGCGCTTCGCTTTGCACCATTGAATTCGGCAGGATCGCGCCAGTCCACGATATCCTCGCTTGGGGTGAGCGCAAATCCCTCCGACTCGAACGGTTGCACATATTGCACCTCGCTCCTAGTCTGACCCTCATGGTCACGCTTCAGGCTGCTGCGTCGCGACTCGCGACTCTTGAGGTAATCGGTGATCTGCTTGAGGTCCGACAGATTCTCCGTTGCCGACTCCTCAAAGCTGATCTTGTCAAAATTGATGGTGCTACCGTTGGGCAGCTCCTCGCGAACATGATGACCACTGCCAGTTTCTGTTCTTGTGCCACTTCTAGTGGCAGCGGCATTGGGACTTTGTGTGTTGGGTATAAACGGTGAACCGGGTGTAGTTGGTCCGGCTTGGAAGAGTGTTCTGCCCACCTGCTGATCCTCTGGCATTTTCGGCTGCTGCTCCTGCTTATCCAGCTGCTGTTCCTCAAAGTCTATGCCCAGCGTTTCACACGTGATGCGCATCACACGCTGCCTGATCACAGAGATGGGAGTGTCCGGCTTGATCTGTTGCTTGGGCAGACGCCAACGTCGCTCGAAGTCGTCGGCCATGCGCTGCTGGAACTCGGGCGTCAGGCAGAAGTTGGGTATGCCCGGAGCGGGTCGCGACGTCTGGCGGCGATTGACAGGCGTACTCGCCTGTCGCCGGATGCGCTCCAATTCGGGTGTCTGGTTCTCGCGCATCTCGCGGATTATCTGGCGCACGCAGTCGCGTGCTTGGCTCGTGTCCAGACGCTGCACCACTTGCTCCAGAAAATCAAAGTTACATGCTCCTCCTCCTCCTCCCCTTTGATTGAGTGGCGTATGCGGTGACTCCGGCGTGGCAGAGGAGCCGCCCGAGCTGCGGCGTCGTGCGTTGGGCAGACCAGTGACCAAGGCGGAGACGCGAGGATTTCGCAATGGCGTCAATTCCGGCGGCACCGATGGCGGAGGCAGTGCATCACTTTGTGGATGCTGCTCCTTATCCTCCTCTTGTAATGTGATTTGGTCCGTCTCGTTATTAGAATGGGAATGATGAATGGGCGTCTTGTTTTGAGGCGTAAGTGTCTTGTTTTTATTGCTCTCCTTCAGTCTGGGGGAACCGGGAAACTGGCTGGAACTCTTGCCCACCAAGAAGCCATCAAATGGCAGCTTCTCACCACGCTGGGCGCACTGCAGTAACCACTCGGCTTGGACCACTGGGTAGCCCCATTTGATGGCGCCCTCGTATTTGGAGCCCTCGGCATTTGAGCACACCAACAACGGTCGCTCCTTCTTCACGAACGCCTTGTTCAGTGTGGCGCCCTGTAGCTCCGCCAGCGCATTGATGAAATCCCGCTCCAGTCCCGCATATATGGACACCACAATGGTCATGCCGCGCAGCTGCTCCTTTTGTGCATTGAATGGCACTGGACGATGATAGTACTCCAGGGGCAGCAGCTTGTTTTGCTTCATGCAACTCTCCAGATACAGCTCCGTGACCACATGACGCGCCTGCACCGGCAGCACGGACACATCCATGGCCTGCTCGAAGCTGACAATGGCATAGTCCACGGGATCTGTGTAGGTCGGAGGCACCAGGCAACCCTGGGCCGCCTTGCACTCGCTGACCATCTGGTCATAGAGCTCGCTGCTGAAGCACGCCTCATGGACGTACACCGAGGCGCCCATGAAGTAATCAAGCTTGTCAAAGTCTATCGACAGCGTGCTGGCGCTCAGATCGGGATAGGCAATAGAAGGAGCAAGTGGAGCAACTGGAGCAGATGCCGCTGGCTCGCCAGTGCCGCCTGCTGTCAGTGACAGTTGCGTGGAGCTGGCGGCGGGCAATGCCATGACTGGCTCCTGCTCCTGCGAGTAGTGTGTCAACAGATCCGGCTCCGGTTCCGGTTCGGGATCCAGCCCCGGTTCTGGTTGAGCTGTTGCTGTGCCCTCGAAGAGCTTCTTCTTAATGGGCACCGTTGGCTGCTTGAAGCTGTGATTCATGGAGCGCAGAGTGCGCTTGCTGCCAGGCGAAGCAATCACCGGTTGCTCGCCGCCATCCGGCAAGGTGATCCGGTGTGGCAGCTCGTTGGCAATGCGACCGGCGCGAATACTCTCCAACAGCCACTCCAGCTGCACCACCTGCACCGCAGCAAGGAGTCCATCGAGCTGCCACTGCCGATAGGCGGCATTGTCCAGCTGGCCGACAATGATGTGGGTGAGACCCTCGTGCGGATCATCGTAGCGTGTGGCGCCGCCCGTGTTAAGCACCCGATTCAGCTTCTCCCGCTCCGCGCTCCGGAAGCCGCTCAAGTAGACACAGCAGCCATCGAGGAAGCTTCCCGCCTGCTTTGCCTTGCGCGGACAAATCTCGGCGAGCGTCTGCTGATACAGCTGTTGCTTCTGGTTGCTATTGCTTGTTGCCTGCCTAAGGAGCTGCTTGTTGACACTTCCGCCGCTCCCGCTGCAGTTGCTCAGAGTCTCGTTGACGGTGGTATTGTCGCTGCACATGCGCCGACCTGTGCCGGCGGAGACAAAGCTAATGCTGGACAGGTCGGAGAGTTGGGTCTGATCCGCGGCGGTTTGGTTGGACTTGGTGGGTGTGGAGACCTGTTTGCGGGGACGCACCTCGTACTGTTTGGTGGGCAGCGCATAGCCACGCTCCTGGCTATCGAATATCCACTCCGGCAGCAGGATGTCCTTCTTGAAACGCACCGCTGCCTTGTATTTCTCCGAGTCCGTCTTGGACTGCTCCGTGATGACAATGTCCACCTGTTGGGAGCGAAAGGCGCGATGATAGATGCCGCCGTTCTCATTGACCAGACGGATGACGGCATCCTTGCGAGACGTCTCCAATCCGCTGCACGTGATGTTTGCTCCAAAGAACGTGGGCAAACGATACTTGTCGAACTGTGGATCCTTGGCGCTGTTACTCTCACTGTGACTGTGACTGTGACAGCTGTCCCAGACGCACTGCACCCAGTCGACATGCATGACGGGCACATTGTTCAGCGTCGCGTGCTCGTATTTGTTGGACTTGATGGTGTTCGATATCAGATGCGTTATGTTGCGTCCAAAGTTCTGGAAATAGTGTCCGCCCATCCAGTGAATTAACCTTTTTAGCTCCTCCTTCTCCTTGCTGGAAACTCCGCTCGCCGAGATCTGCAAATCCCGCATAGCCGTCGAATACACCGGACTGCTGCCCAACGGTATCGGTTCGCACTTGACCAGACACTCCACAATGCACGGCGGACCCAGCACCAGTGCCTTGGTCATCTGCAGCTGACTGAAGAGATCACCCTCGAATAGCGCCATCACGAAGACATCCTTCTTGGTCAGTCCACCGCCGGCAATCAGTGGAAATCCCTCGCTTGCCCGAATCTCACGGATCTGCGTGTCCGCCAGCTGTTCCCGCATCAGTTTCAATGCGTTCGCATATTGCTCCACGATGGCGCCATCTGTCTCGCTCTTTGTGTTGTTGACAAAATACGCGCATATCGATTCATCCAGACTCATTCTCGCTTTATTCCACTTTCACTTACAATTGGCCAATTGCGAATTGCGAATTGCGAATCTTGGACGCTTATTTGGGGCCTTAATTTTTTTTGTTTTTGTCAGCGCTTTTTGGCGCGCCTAGTGATGTGTGTGTCTGTGCTACAAACTAGGGCTGCAAGCACACTCACGACAAGAAACGATGTTATCGATAATTCAAAAAGAGCCGATACATTCAACAAATGCCTTGTAGTAAATTTCATTTACGTTGAAGTTTAAAACTAAAAAGGATTAACATAGAAATTAATTCATAAAAGTGCAAAGATTTCCTAAAAGAAAAGTGGAATAAAACATGTAATTATTTTGTCAAAATTATGTATAAAATTTTTAATTTTTATATTCTTTTACTGTACTTGAAATACATGTGAAAAGTTTGGATATGAACCGGCTATTGTTTTTTTTGTTTGTTGCTTGTTTCTAAATTTGATTAAACATTCGATTCGATTGATAATTTTTTTAGATCTTTTAAAATTTTAACTACTTCGTTTTGTTCGAATGAACGATCATAAAATGAACTGATAAACTTATTCAGTTGATATTCAAATTTCTGTTTTTTATGAATTAAACTACATTACACAATTACAATTAGTATTTTAAATGTAATGTAATTTTAAAATATACATGCAGGTTTAATCAATAAAGTACCTTATTCTTAGGGTAGGAAAAAAGTAAGGGTGTTCCATAAACAGATTCAGATTTGGTTTTGATTCTATTTAAGCAAATCTGAATTAGTTTCACAAACGAGAACACGAATCGACAAAGAAACATGTTGTCTAAGACTTTTTAAAAATAGTTTGCTTGTGGAATAGTATATTTCATAAATATTATAATTTGTTTACAATGTTTAATCTGCAAATCACACAATATTAGCTTTTTTATCTTCGTCCTTTCAACCTATGCATCTGGGAATCGACATCAAAACGAAAACTGCCTCAGAGCAGATTTCGTTAAAGCATTCAGTTGATCACATTTTCGAAATTTTTTATTTGGCTGGTCTTACTGCGCACTTTGCATGGACACTATGAAATAACCTATAGATAACTCATTTCACACAATGAAAGTGTTCACAAAAAACGCCACACACCTGTGAAATTTACTTTGGGCCCGAAAAAAAATGACGGTTCTTCTGGTATGGAGCAGCTGTGAACAGCTGATCGGCGAAACGGCGAAAGTAGGACGGTTCTTTTTTTTAGGTCCATGTATGGCCTTTTGTGTGGACACTTTCAATGCATTAAATAGGTTTTCAATAGGTTATTTGCTTATTGCTGTAACGAAATCAAATTTGAATCTGTGTTAGGAATAGCCCTAATGCTCATGTAATATCGATATTGCCAAATTGGACCCCATCCCTATCGTGATGTAAAAGGTTCTAGTGTTGTTCATCGTAGTTTAATTGAAGGATTTAGTTGAGTAGCTCAATTTTTGATAAACGAACTTATCTTTCAAATAGTTCGTTCGTTCAGTGAATATATCTCAATCCCAATATAGATTATTCGTTCGACTAGGTCACAACTGAGTTGGTTTAAGGTGAGTACTCAGAAAAAGTTTGTCTTCGCTGGCGAAAAACTCCCAATCATTCGCTAGGCCCTAGGAAATGCCAGTGTTGCCAGTGCAACTCACAAAAATTAACTAAAGTACAATGGTAACTCTGTTGCGTCAGTTGCGCGCTTTGTTTAAATTAAAAAAACACACAACTGATTAGAACACATTGAAGAGGCATGGTGAATGGAAAATGTAGGAAATTATATGTCTGGTAGATCAATATATATATTTTGCAGATTTCTGCACTTTTTTAATATAAATTAAAAAATAACTCCAAACATTTTGTTTTGTTTTCAAATAAATGGCGGCCATTTTTGGCCAAGTGGTGTAAGAGGATTGAAAATTTCATTCTTCTTACAGGCAGCATAGCGAAAATCAGCTGTTTCACTAACAGTGTTGGAAACCGACAGCCCCTTAGATCTGGCAACTCTGAATTTTTTTCTGAGGACTGCTCAGCTAAACCGCTGCTGAATTTTCTTCTACCTAATTTCGACACCGTTTTTTTTATATGGAGTTGACACCTCGCGAACAACTTTTTTCTCTCGAGAGTACTCCGCTTTAAAGAACGCTGCGGTCTACCATGGTATAGATATGGGTTTTGAGAAAGTTTCTTTTTGTTTATAACAAATTACTATATGAAATTGAAAATAATTGAGGCCTTATCTGTTTTATATCTGTAATCAAACATTTTTGATTAGATAATGAAATTAATATTTATTTAATGAAAACTATAATTGATTTTTTTTTAATCTTAATTTTAATATATATTGTCAACAGTAGGTTTCTATCGAGATGTAATGGGATTCGTTTCAACCAATGAAATATATTGGGATCTATTTACTAAACGAACTGTTTTGGGATCTATTCCATGAACGATTTACATTAGAATTTGAATAAAAGTTGGTTCTGGTCAAGTTAGGTTTAGATCGGTTTCCTATATCATACAGCTGCCATAGGAAAAATCGGTCAAAAATCAACTGTTAGTACAGGGTACCTGGGCACAGGGTATCCTACTGTCCAGCGTGCTGTTTTAGACTAGTTGAAAAGTAAATGGTTATATTTTGGTGTTGTCCTTTCGGTGTACGCACCGACACAAAAAAACAATTTCTAAAAATTTGTGCCTGTTACGCACATTTGATTTCTAAAACATACTTCATGGAGCCCAATACTTTTTTTTAACAACGGGGTCTAAAAATATGACAATTTATATGTATGTTCAAAGTATGGCAATGCTACGCAAGTGGCAACGCTCATTGCAATTCAAATAATCAGTTTGAAATCTTTAATGAAATCAGTATTGTTTGTATTAATAGAACGTATCTTTCATGAGTTTCACTGTACAATATCTATTTATTTCAGTTTCATTCAATACATATAAATATAGCTTATGAATTGATTTGCGATCTCGCTACACATTTAAGTTAAATTTAATTGCGAATTTCGTATATGTTTAAATATATTAATGCTTAATATATATACTTGTTGTGCTGCTGCTGAGACTATTTAATTTATTTTTCTCGGTTGTTAATAGATAATAGAAATATAAGTAAGTAAGTAAGTTGAAAGGTGACAGTGAAGGAGTAGAGTGAGTAGAGTTTAGACTGGGTTTTATTATACAAAATAATACAAATCATATAGATTACTGATAATCAAAAACAATTAAAGTTAATAAAATAAATTAAATACCGCTATGTAGGCCTTATATTGCTAAATAAATCAAATTAAATGCATCTGTTAATCAAATTAAAGTAACGCGAGCTTAACTTGGCCAAAAAGAAAGGGGAAATGATCAAAAACTTTAGACGAAAAAAACATGTGTGTGAATATGTATTGTATGTATGTATTGTATGTATGTATGTATGTATGTAGGAGACACAGAAACAACTTGACTAAAATTCTATGCAAATTCGTGTGCATTTCGTTATTCATTAAAGTTGCGACGCGTTTTGATTTAGATTTGGTTCTTAACTTAATATCTAGAGTCTACAAATACAATTAGCGCAAAAAAAAAACTAAATTAAAGGTAATTAAAATGACAGCAAAGGAGAGACAAAGATGGCCACTGTGTGTATGTAGGATCAGGACGGCACATCTACGCACAGGTGCGCGCTCGGCGTTGAAAGCGTTTCATGCGTCGATACCAATCGTCTTTCCATTCGATAACTATCGAACGCGGACCAATGCCCAAATAGCCGGGCGGCGCTTCCGAGTCCCGGCCCAATATCAAATAGGATCTGTAGTAGATAAAAAGTAAACATTAATAAGCATTGATAGAGCATCTTTTATTTTATTCATTTATTTGATGATTTGATTCCTATTGTTTATGGATGAAGCTAATAGATAAGGGTCTTACTTATAATTCGTGTTATCATTAATACACGTACTATTATTATGTTTTTCGTCAATTTATTTTTTTTACCCATTACTTAAAAAATAAGTAAAAGGGTATATTGTGTTTGTTGGAATGTGTGTAACAGGGAGAAGGAGGCATCTCCGACCCCATAAAGTATATATATTCTTGATCAGCATCAACAGCCGAGTCGATATAGCCATGTGTGTCTGTCCGTCTGTCTGTCTGTCTGTCCGTCTGTATAAACAAAAGGATCTCGGAGACCATATGAGGTAGAGTAACCAAATTTGCCACACAGATTTCTATATACCCCACTGCGCAAAAATTTATTTTTATGTACAAAAAAGCTAACCCTTTTTGCACACAGTGCAGAATGCCAATTTTCAGGTATTGTTTTTTTTATATTCATTAATTTTTTTTATATTAAACTTAATTTCGTTCGCCACAAAATGGGATATCAGAAATTTTGGGGCTAGAGTATGCTTTCGTCTCTAGACTTTTACCTCGTGTATAGGTTTTTTTGTGTGTTATATATACTCCAACTGAATTCCATCAAGATCGGACAAGTGGAACAGCAGTTATGGCCAATTAATGATTTCAAAGTAATACATGCAATTTCTTTAAAGTTCTTTTATATGTATTGCAATAAGTAACGGGTATCCTATGTTCGGGATCTCGACTATAGCCTTTCCCACTTGTGAAAGAAACTAAATAAAAATTTGTTTGCAACGTGGAATTTTATGAACTTTTATCCTTTAACAGCTCTAGTTTTTGAGATACAGCTATCTGAGAAGTAAAAATTGTTTAAAACAGAGAAACTTAACGCCGAAATTTTGGATAGTTCACAAGTAGAAGGTTGATAAAGGAGGTTGCTTCTCACCTGTTTACTTTGATCTTGGGACAGCGACACTCTAAATTCTTAATCGGTATGATCCAGGTCATAGGACCCCGTTTCAGCATTGTATTCGGCATTCCATAGGCGCTGGTTTTGCTGCGTTTGAATACCGCTTGAATTTGGAGATCGTAACGCGCCGTTTCGCTGTCGTTTGGATAATCCGGAACGCTGCCGCTGTTGCTGCTCCCAGTTGCTGCCCGAAATCCGTACTCCTGTTCGATCCCCGGCTGCTGATCCATTTCGTAGTCCACGTCCGGATCCATTTCGCGCCGTCGCTCTATGTTGGCCACCTCGCTGCTCGTATCTCGACCAATTACTTTGGCCATTATTGCTACATATATAAATTGGAGACATTTGAGAGATTCATTCAAGAATATATATGTATATACGTAATATACATGACTATATTGGAACATACCGTAGTCTCTTTTGCAGAATTTGTTGAGGTTTAACCTTTTGGTGCTTATTTTGCATTTTTCGCATTCTACGGATAAAAAAGACGGGGGCAAAAAGAAGAATAAATGGAGAATTAGTAAGATATTGAGCAATGAAGTTTCTCTGTAATGAGATGAATTTTTTTATTGATAGCAGAGAGACCTTCGACTGAATGCCACGCCCACTTTGACGCCGTCGCCCCTTAGTTTCAACTGCGTGCATGCGTTGGACAAATTTGTTGTTGTTGCTTTGCAGTCGTAGTGTTTGTGTTTACAATTTAATTGCACAATTTATGTCTTTATGGGCAATGCCAATTAGCGTGTCGAACAGAAACAGAAACAGAAACTGAAACAGAAACTGAAACAGACGCAACTACAGCAACAATAATATGAGCATTAAGGCGCGATCGGCATTACATTAAAGATATCACCCGTGCCCCCAACCCCAGTCCCAACATCAGTCCCAGTCCCAACCCTCAACCCCCACCCAGGCTACAGTGTGGCCTCCAACGGCGCGGACTAAGGTTGCCATTGCCGTCTTTTGTAAACTAAAATTAGCCAAGGCATTTTTGTTCTTGTTGTTGTTGTTCTTGCTGTTGTTTTGTGAATGCAGCAATGCAAATTGTACACTGAGAATAAAAGTCAACGAAAAATTACCGAAACGTTTTAAGTATTTTTGTTGACCAAGCATCTAAATTTGATTTCAAACTATGACCAAATGTTCTCGATACGATGAATTACGATAAATGAAATATAATAGTCGTTTGACATTTAGCAACATTTTATTGCATGTGAAAGATACGTTTAATTACTAAACAAATTAAATTGCATATTTGTGAAAATACTGTAATTGAGCATTCGAACAGAAAAAAAAAATTGTTTTAAATATTGTCACATTGCAGGCAAACGAAATCTTCTACACAGTTTCTGAGCATTTTTGAATTTAGAGGCCCGAATTCATCTTAGTAAATTCATCTTTTGGACGATAGTCTTAGAGAGTTAACTGCAACCTTTAACCGGTAGAAACCGATTAAAATTTTTAACCGTAACCGTAACCAAAACTGTTACCGAAAAAAATGTTTTTGGCGTATCTAAACCTAAAAACTGAAACTCTTTAAAACGAAATAACCGAGTTATTTATAAGGGTTAATTTCGGTTCTGTCTGATCAAGACCAACTGTCTTTACTGGTTTTCCTAACATTATTTTAGTATAAAGATAAATAGTAAAAAATTATTGCAATGTGAGTAGTTTGAAGCAGTATATTTAAGTGCGTCAAGGAAAAAAATGATAATTTTTTTTTTTTTTAAGAATTTTTTTGTTTTTGTGAACTGAAACCGAATCGATATTTTATAACCAAAACTTACAAAAAACTGGTGACCGTTACGATTTTGTGTAACCGATTACCGAAACCTTAATGCGAGCATAACGCTATCTCTATTTCAGAAGCTATCTCCTTAAAATTCTAATTATTTCGGACCCACAGAGAAGGAGCTAGAGTAAAGCCCCGTTCAGCAGACCAACTGCTTGCACTGATAATATCATTTCGTTACAAAGTTATACTAAATATGTTCCCAAATTATTCCTATTCTTTCAAAAAAAGACACCCAAAGGCTCAGAACATTTCATGAAAAATACTTTCAAGGACTATGAAGAACGGAATCATGATGTTTTTGACTACATTTGGGAACAATGCTCTACAGTTTCGATTCTAATTTTTTTTTTAGTGTATTGTTTGAAGTTGTTGTTGCAGTTGCCAGTTGCTACCAATGTCACAGACGTGACACAATTGGATGCATAAACTTTGTTTTATATGTATATGAACAAATGCTCGATCGAGTCGATCAATTCGATCGATAATAATACAATGAAATACAATGGGGCGGGGGTGGAATTTCTAAAATTGGACGGGGGTGCGCCAACATTTCGTGGATCTCGCTTCTGTTTGGTATTTTATGTGAATCACTTCAATTTCCGTGAATAGGTGCATAAAAAGGAATGAGGAGGGTGGAAGTGCGACTCTATTTGCCGCTAAGTGGCCTAGCGATATTTAGACTGGCTATTTGCGGATCTCACTCTAAAGAGCAATGGCCACGCCCTCCCAGCCTCATCTACAAATATGCACAGAAGTGTGCAAAATATTAAGAACACCATAATTTGCTCATTTACCTTGTTAAAATAATGCATTGCTAATCTGATTTTTTAATGAAATTAATTTAAAATATAGTTGAACTTCCCAAACTCAAAGAATAAGTTCGAGTTTTTTTAAAACTACAAAATTTATTCATGTTAAATTGTGATGTTTATACAAGCTTAAAAAATCAGGAAATAGTGACACCTCATACACTCAAATTGTGAGCTGCTATATTTTTTTTTATCATTAAAGTTAAACTAAACATAAAAAATTAGAAATTAGGTACTAAAATTCATACACTTTAAATTACCTTTACTCTTACTTTACTATACTCAAAGTTTTCAATTTTCTCTCATTCTTTAAGCTAAACAGAACTTGAAAAATCTAAAAATTATTAATTTTTTATGTTATTTCTACAAAAATGGCCAATTTTTAGGTGATTTTTACGAAAAATTCGACTTACAAAAGCACTTGCCAATATTTTTGTTATGGAGAAATTTGACTTGTGGAAGTCCGAATTACGGAAGGATAAGTAAACGTTATTGCCACTCAATTTTGTTCGAGCTAGAGAAAATTCGAGTTATAGAAGTTCGAGTTAGAGAAGTTAGACTGTATATCTAAAAACCGTAGAATTGACTTGCAAATATTCTCGTGTGTCGATTGGAATAAATTCAAAGTGACTCGTTAATCATTTAATTGTGCATTACATTAACATGTCATTAAATTTCGTATTCAAAATCAGATACGCGGCAAGGTCGATAGAAGGTGGTTGGGTGTTTGGGACCGTGCCCCAGGCTCACATTGTGTGTGTGGCACTTACTTTAAATTAACTCAAACTCGACAGAATTTCAAATTAATTTAATAAGATTATCAAATTATAAATTCATAATTAATATTCATGTCGAGCAGTCTCGCTGTTTCCTCGTTTTATACTCTCCCTCTCTTCTCTTATTTTATCATTTGCCCCACAACTTAACTAACACTATGAAATGCCAGCAAGGACTAACTTTTTAGTACTGTGCACGTGTGTGTGTCCGTTGTGTGTGTGTGTGTGTGTGTGTGTGTGTGTGAGAGAGAGAGATTGAGGCAGAGGCAGAAAGAGAGGGTTGACCATCATTTCAGTGCGCTTCTTGGTTACAAGCGTGCAAACTTCAACTTCAACTTCAACTTGGGTTTCTTCGCATCAACTTTGCGCTTTTCTTTGCCATTGACAAATAAATTTAACTGGTGCCTTTTTTTTTTTGAAGCAGGAACTAAAAAAGCTGAGGCAGCTCAAGGGAAATGATGACAGAGAGGGGGGTCCATTGAGTAGAAGGCACTTTGACTGAATCCCCATCTGCATTTGATGATGGATGCTCTTCTGGAGGGGTGCTCAATTTGCGTATTTAGTTCTGAGAAGTTGTCACAGTTCCTTTTTCAGCTTTCAGATTTCAACTTTGATTTTAACTTTCACTTAAGTCTTATTTAAGTTTTTGCATGAGAAAATTATCGTTATCGAGCAAAATCTCAAAAGATAGAAACAGAGAGAAAGAGAAAGAGCTTTGCTTTAATGCACATTTGTATTTGTGACATTTTTTACCATAGCTGGTTTTTTGATACAATTGATTATTTTCCAAACAGTAAATTTTCTGTAGGCTTATCGAATTTTCATTTTTTTTCTTTAACTGGCTAGATGCCCAAAGTTGCTTGAGCTTCAAAAACATTTTGTTATTTAAAATAAAGATCTTTGCCACAAAAGTTTAAAACAATGATTTTTTTTTGAATATTGCTACGAATTTCACATATTTATACATGCACATAAACAATTTTACCCTTAAATCAAAGAATCAAAATAAGTATCAAAGCAATCAATTAGTGGTGATTAAAGCATTTAAATGTGATGGAAATTTGGTGAGTTTGATTATTAGTTTGAATAATCAGGCCTGTTTCGGTTTTCACTTCCGATTTTATCGGATTTCAAAAAATGTAATTTTTCACATATCATTTGGGCTAAACATTCTAATTATATTTTATCACTTTATTGTACTTATATTCACCAACTAAAAGTGAAATCAATTTGTAAAATATTTCTAGATTGGTATAAGAATAGGCTAAAGATTTTCACTTCCGACAAATCTTGCCGAAAGTGAAAACCGGAACAGATCTGTATTAGTTTTATATGAAAACAAAAAAATAAATATATTCATTTTTAATTGAAGCAAATCTTTTTTCACAAATGTATTTTTCTTCCTAAAATCTGATATATATATAAATATTATAGTATAGTATAATATGATTATGAAGTGCAAGTCGATTGAGTGAGTGAGAGAGTGAGAGATTGTGCTTTCAGGTCAATTTGTTATTGCATTTTTCGCACTTTGGTTGTCATTCAGTGTGAAATCTCGACATTGCCGCACCCCTCGTCTGTCCCCAGCCCTGTGCAAATAGTTGACTACAATTAGCAGCGGTTACAGGCAGCACGGCCATTGCACAGTGCCGCTTAAAAGTGTGCGGCCATTGTTGTCGCCGCTGTTCATTCATGAACAAATTAAATAAAGAAACTTTTTAATACATTTGCGTAGCGAGTTGTTGTTCGTTGTTCGTTGTTGTTGTTGTTGTTGCTCGCTGCTCGCCATTCGCTTTGCCACTTTGTGCAAAGTTTGCTTTGCTTTTTACTTGAGCACGCGCCTCCTTAGGGCGCCGCATTGGAGTGAGGGGCGGAACGGAACGGAACGAAGCGGTATGGGATGAGGGATGTGGGATGAGGGATGTTTGTGGTTCTTGGCTGACTCGATGCTTCGCTGCTTGGCAGGCGGCTTAAGCATGATTTATGCCATTGTGGAGCATTCTGTATGCTTGTTGCTGCAACCGGCAGTCTCCAAACGTCCATCCGACGACATGCACTCTTCTGCTCCTTGCAACCCACTCTTTCCTCACTCACACTCTCTACCTACACTCAGAAAAATATGCCATCCTAAAATTAGGTACGATCGTACTTAAATTTATACCGTTTAGTTTAGATTGCTGTTTACTAAAAGGCAAGTCAGCATCTTTTACATCTTTCACTTCCGATCTTATCGAATTTAAAAAAATTTAATTTGTCACGTTGCATTTGGGCTAAACATTTTAAAATTATATTTTATCACTTTATTGGACTTAAAATCACCAACTCAAAATGAATTCAATACGCAAAATATTTACAGATTGATATAATAATAGAATAAAGAATAAAGATATCTTGCCGAAGGTGAAAACCGGAACAGGCCTGATAGAGTATACATACATTATAGTCAAAATTAGAGGGCATCGATTTGTATGGGTCAACAAAAAATTGACAAAATGGTACTCCATATTCGTAATTCTAAGATGCTTTCACCAAAAAACCATAGTTCCAAAATCAATTCCTAGTCCCCGCTTTTTGAGTTGAAAAAGGTTTTTTTTTTTTTTTTTTATCATCAGTTATTACCATACATTGAGTATTTTAGTCAGATCCGGACAAGATTCGTATCAAAACTCGGGTCCTTAAAACTTAAATTTCGTCTTTGCAAAGACTAAAAACGCAAACTTTTTCAACTTAAAGCGCGGGGACTAGGAATTGATTTTAGAACTATGGTTATTTTTTAAATATCGAAAAAATCGATGCACCCCAGTATATAATTAAATGAACTTAAAAATAAGAATATTTTGTACTAAGAACAAGTTCATTTTGGGATTAGTTCAAGATTTTTGTGTACTTAAACAAGTGTATTTTAAATTTGTACAGACTTGAATTAAGCCCAAAACGTAGTTAAAGTAATCCAGAAAAAACACATTTTTGAATTTCTGGACTTGCGAAAACCGAACTTGAACTAAGATTTCGGTTCTTAAAGTTTGGAAATTCCAAACTTTTACCGCTTTCGCGATTGTTCGTACTTGAATATCTCCTGTTTCAGTACGGAAATCATGATTTTTTTTCTGAGTGTATTTTGACTAAAAGTTCCGTGCAAACATTTGCACTATCTCTGTTAAGTGCCGCCCACGCGGTTTATGTTATACCGTTGCCCGCCCGAGAGTTAACAGCTTGCAGCTCGTTGCCTTTGCCTTTGCTTTCTTTCCCTTCCGCTCTTCCTCCCTTCCACCAGCCGCTTTTGGTAGCTCGGTAGCCGTTTTCTTCTTTTGAGGCCGCTTAACCAACAACCGACTGCACTTTAGCGGATTTGTGTTTTCTCACCCATTTGAAAGGATTACAAAACGAGAGAAGCGACGCGGCAAAAGTTTGCCGTCTGGAATAGTTAGTAGAAGAGGCCGCATTACTAAAAACACCACCAACAACAACAACAACAACAAAAAGTTAGAGCGGTTAACACAAACAATATAGACACGAGACAGAAAGTGAGAGAGAGAGAGAGAGAGAGAGAGAGAGAGAGTGATGAGAGAGCACTTACTTACCCCTGCCGCCCTCGGTGCGATAATATTGGGATTGGGCGGCCGCCGCGGTGGCGCCTCTGTTGACGCCAACGCCTCCAGTGGACTCATTTGGCTCTGGCGCCGTATTCTGCGTATCCAGCATGTTGATCATGCGCGGTGGTTGTTCTGCGAAGAGATTAAATCGTTTAATATGGTTACCAATCATGTTCTAGAAATCTTTAATCACACAAAAAAACCTCTACACGAGGTAAAAGTCTAGTGACGAAAGCATACTCTAGCCCCAAAATTTCTGATATTCCATTAAGGGAAAAACGAAATTAAGTTTAGTATAAAAATATTAAATAAAAAAAAAAAAAAACAATACCTGAAAATTGGCATTCTGCACTGTGCGCAAAAAGGGTGAGCTTTTTGCGCAGTGCCGAGTTCCAATTTTCAGTTATTGTTTTTTTTTTATATTTATTTATTTAATAGCGAAAATGCAATGGCCGGTGTTCCTAAAAACAAGTATGCAATACTTTCAGATGTCAAATAATTTGGTGAAAGATTCCACAAATTCAAAAATTTAAATCAAATATATTTGATTGTATAAAAATGCATAAAATAAATGTTGAATGCATTTTTTAATGTGTATAATATACACGACCGTGCTTGAATTTATACCGTTTTGATCTTAAAATTGTAAGATTGCTGTGTACTAAAAATCTTAAATTAAGTATGAATCGATCTCAAATTTAGAATTCTGACTTTCTTTTACTATGGCAGCTGTCCGAAATAATAGTCTGATTTTAACCAAACTTAGTCAGAATATATAAGACCACGGCAAATATATAATCCGGGAGTCTCATTAAGATAACTAAGTTATCGGAAATTGGAAAGGAAAGTCAGAATTCGAAATTTGAGATCGATTCATACTTAATTTAGGATTTTTTGTACACAGTAATCTTAAAACGGTATAAATTTCAGAACGGTCGTACCTAATTTTAGGATGGCATTTCTTCTGAGTATACATATTGTACTCGTATTTGTATTTGTAGTTAGAAGAATATGTGGTTAACTTACTGATGCAAGGAGCGATGTGGGAGCGACTCTGTTGGTAGCCGCGGGCACAGCGATTGCAGGTCAGTCCGGTGACGCCGTCCTTGCACGGACATTGACCGCTCGTGTTGTTGCAGACTTTGCCAGATGAGCCGATCGGATGGCACTCGCAGGCTGAAAAATGGCAAAAGAACAGATGCACAATCAGTTGAAAGATACTCAATGAGATGCCGTTTCAGATACAGATACATTTCATCAGCAGATACAATTGTATTTGTTGTTGCAGTTGCTGTTGCAGTTGCAGTTGCAGCTGCGTCGCGTTGAGAGCTTAATTGAGCTGGCCGCACTTCAAAGCCTTTTTTCTCAATCGCAAATGCATTCGGAAATCAGCACACGAACACACACACACACACACACACACACACTTGTATGTAAGAATGTAATGGCCAATATGGCGTTACGTCCATGGAATCTACTTGAATTTTACTTTAAGTTCCATTCAAGTTTTTCTTTTCATCGACTTTTTTGGCCAGCCAGCGGGTGACGACGGATTCTGTTTTTTTTTTTCTCCTCTTTTTCTTTCTCTGTGCCGGCTCTTGGCGTATACGTTTATGAGCCGTGGAAATATGCATTAACAGATAACAGAGACAACACCCACATTAGCCACCGTCGGGATGCCAAATTGAGTGCACGCTGCCAGTTAAATGCTGGCCACTGCTGCCACACAGTTAATTGCAATTGAAAGTGCGAATGTGCTTGGCCCAGGGTCGGACTTTACCTTACATCCCCTTTGCTTTAACATACGTCCACCCTCTGCCCCTAATACTTCTTTTCTTGCCCAAACACTGATAAAAAAAATGTTCTAAAATCATGACTTTTGTCTCAGAACTAAGATTTTTGGTCTAAAAAATGCGTCAAGAACATGATATTCTTAATTTAAAAGAACACATCTTGGATTGAGGAACTTTTATAATAAGACCAAATTCCTATTTTAAGAATATGAGTTCTTAAAACTAAAATCAAAAACCTTATTTTGTCTTGGTAATTTTATAAACGTTATTCTAATTTGTTAATAGTGGGGTTCGAACCGCCGCCTACTCTGCTTCACAACTAAAGCAGTGTCTCTAACCAAAATGCCGTGGAGCCACCATTTATTTCTTATGCAATTGTACATATTTATACCTTTCTGACAATTTAAGATTTTTATTCTTATTTTAAGGTTTTATGACTTTTTAGATAAAAAATCTTAGCTTTAGTAATTTGGTCTCAAAATAAGATTATTTATTATTATAAGAATCAAATATTTAAGATGTACGTTTTTGATTTTAGAAGCTGGTCTTTATTTTCAGTGTACAAAACAAACTTTGACTACACTAGGTAACAGCCAGATTGTAAGCTTTATCAAATATCTTGTAAAAAACAATTAATAATATTTTTAAATCTTGTAATTTTTTAAAAAGTTTTTTTCCCTGAGGTGAGCTGTCACTTTTGACAATTACTCAGGAATATCACATCTGATGTAAGCATTACACTATATAAAAGCTAATTAAATTATGAAATAATCATTTATATATAATAATTTAGAGACACATATTTTGAAGTAAGAAAACAATTTTTTTCTTGAGGTAATTCTAGGACTTTTTTCACTTTCAGATTAGATATACTCCGGAAAGTTCGGATGGCATCTTTAAGTTACAGGACTTTTCTCTATTCAGTTAAGATTTTGGTTATGTTTGTATTTTGATTTTCGGTTAACGGTTACGACAAATCTTTGTATATCGGTATCGTAACGGTTACCAGCTATTTTTTGGTTTCGGTTTCAAAATGGTATGATATCGGTTCACAAGAAAAAAAGACAAGCCTAAGAAATTTTAGAAGAAAGTTAATATATAAGAAAACTTTTTTGATTTACCGGCTAAAAGATACGGTCTTAATTTCTGATGACAGCATTTAATTGACTTTGCAGGAAATGAATAACGTTATCATTCTAGGGATTTGATAGACTAGCAGAGGTCTGATCTTAACTTCGACACAAACGTTTATTATGTTTCTTTCATTAATCTTAGGGTTTGCCATTTAAATATCTCTGAGTGCATTAAGGCCACAACTTATACTGACTTTAACCCAATTTTTTTTGGCGAAATGCACTTTTGTTTTTATTTTTTTTAGTATGACACTGTGCTTTGTGACACAGTGAGTCTCCGCAGCATGTCGTCTTTTCATTTTTTTTGTTTCGCTTTTAGCCCACCCACAAATGACCTGGTCTGAAGCACTGAGTCAGCGGGGATCTCATCGTAGCTGGTGTACACTGTACATATATAAACTAACCACGCTAGTTGGTTGGTTTTTTTTGAGTTAATAAGCCGCTTTTGGCCACTCTGCAAATGAGGACCCAAAGACTTTGCAAGCCTACAGCATTCAATGGAGTCGGAGAGAGAAACTGAGACGACAATTTGACGTGCAACGGATGGTCTTCTTTGGTTCAGGCTCAGTCCAGTGAATAGGGAATGAAATAGGGAATAGGGAATGGATATTGAGCTGGGAATGGGAATGGGCAAGCGAATAGCGATTGGGGATTGGGGAACGGTAGCCATGGACCTGAGTTTGCAACGTGCGTGCAACATTTGGTAATTTAATCCGATTTACAATAAATTAAATGCGATTTATATGCACACAGCGACACATCCGGAAGATAACAACAACAACAAAAACAACAACAACAGCTGTGACAACAACAATGACAATGACAACAGCGACAGCAGACAATAATAACTTGCTACAACAACAATAGCACTTTAACCATTTTACGCTCGTGTCCATTGTTGGGCTTCAGGGCATATGTGCTCGTACTGTCAGATATAGGGGGGCTGGTTTGAGGGCGTGGCAGCAACAATATGACAACAATATGGATGTGTATACGACTCTTCGTGTGTGTGTGTGTGTGTGTGTGTGTGTGTGTGCTGTGTGATATCTGAACGTGGCAGCATACACAACACTCTCAACTGTTAAAATAGCCAAGGCTGAAAAAAATAGCAGCAACAACGAGTTCATTACGCATCCTGCCCCATATCGTGGCATGGCTATGAACTGCGCTACAAATCTGCATGCAACCATCTGTATGTGTATGTGTGTGTGTGTGTGTGTGTGTTTCCCTGGCAGTTTCCATATGGCCCGTGCTGAGCTTTTTTACGCATTGACCAAGGCAACAGATTATGAATTTTCATTATAACGAGACACGGAGACTTACACACACACACCCTCACACACACATACACATACACACTCAAAATCGCACTCACAGATAAACACACTCATTCCCATTCACAGCTATCGAGTACATTCAAATTGACATTCACAAAGAATGCATTCGAGTAGTATAATTTTTGGACTTTTGGCGGGTATATAAAGTTTGGGCAAAGTACACGTATATAACAGGCGGAAGAAGGCGTGTCATACCCCGTTAACAATAAGACTGTGCAAGTAAAAAAAAAAGACATGACCAAACTCAACGGTTTCCCCCTATTTCGGATCCTAGGAATCGAACTGCATTATTACTTTTTTGAGTTATAATCATGGTTTCATACAAAATTTTTTTACTTAAGTTTTTTGGTGAATTAGCCACTTTTAAGAAAATTGGCATGTTTCTTCGGTATTAGTTTACAAACATATTCATTAGCTTTCAGAAAAAGTAAGGGTTTTTAAAATCGGTTGTGACTTTAATGGGTAGTGAACACAAATGCAAGCTAACTTCTGAAAAAAAAAACCTTAAGAAATATGCTAGATTTAACAAAGTCTTTATTTAAGAAGTCTTACAATGGAGAATTATTTCAAGTACTTTTTTTTTAACTGGAACACATATATGTCAGAAAAAGTGTGTTTTGGTAAAAGATACAATGTTGTTATTACTCAGGGTAATGTTTGAAAAAAATTTAAAAAAAAAAATGGATTTTTGGGAACTTGTATATTTCAAAATATTACATTTTTTCAAGAATTTCACGATCTACATTTTGGTATATGTATCGTATAAGAATGTCCGCACTAAATTTAAAATGTAGACTCCCTATAATTTCAGGCTGATCGAGTTTAATTCAAATGTTTGTTTTTGGAGATACACATCAATGTAATTCGAAGATTATGAATTTTCTGTAGTCCTCTACGAATTTTGTTCTAATCGGCCTACAAGGGCATCAAATTTTCGGCGTCTCGATCGGAATAAAAGAGCTTGGGCACAGGGTATCCTGCTGTCGAGTGCGATCGAGTGATCCGTTTGTTTGTTTTGTTTAAGTTTTAGTCGGCTTGCCAGCAGTTGAATCTAATGATCTAATGGTGACAAAACATTTAACATATAATTTATAATAAATGCCACATATTCTCATGCTGCTGCATGTTTTACTGATTCATTCAAAAGACATATCAGTTACCAGAGTGTACCTTTCACCAGATCTACAGTGACCTCCATCTCGCCTTAAGGCACTAAATTCCACACTAAAGAATGACCCAAATAGTCATATTGAATCACATTTGACTTTGCAGTTGGTTAATTCACATACTCAAACCTGAATATGAGTGTTCCACACACAAAGAGATGCAGTTGCAGTTTCGCATGTAACTGTCACTCACTCTCTATCCGGGAGATTCCCTTGCTCCCTTGCTTTGAGGCGGGAGTTCGGAGCTCACATACAGTTCCAGTTCCGTTTTATAAATGGGCTCTTAATTAGGACAGCGCGTGAATCATGGCCAATGTTAATCGAAGTCGGACAATTATATCAAAGCTATTCATCATTCTCACTTCGAGTTAAAAAGTAACGAATTACGTATACTTTCTTTTTTTATACCCTGTGATTATTAAAAGTGGCCTAAAAGAGGTATAATGTGTTTGGCAGAATGTATGTAACAGGCTGAAGGCGTGGCATACCCCATAAAGTATATATATTCTTGGTCAACATCAAGAGTCCATCTGTCCGACTAGAGACTTTAAACTTTTTATGTATGTACCTGGATACCGACGCAGATGAAATGTTTTTTTTATTTTGTTGGATCGGACTACTATATCATACAGATTCCATGAGATTGATCGGTCGAAAATAAAGTCTTAGTTTGAAAACTCTTATCAATACACCGTTTTTTTTTTTTTACAATAAAAGAGTTTTAGAGCATGACATATGACAGGTTCTAAATAAATATTCTACCACCAGGTACAAAGGAGGGTATAAAATGCAACTGGAAAGAATTAACATTTAATTTGCTTTGCTTAAAAATACATTTGTGCTTGATTTGAGTACATATAGGAACTAGTAATTAGCTTATTTTTTATTAATACAATGCTATTATAGTTATAATTTTTTTTATAACTATTCGTTAAGAGTGTTTTTTTTTTTATTTTAGAATTTCTATCCGGTATTGAATTTACTGATTATACTGTGCTTAGCTTAGGTTTGCCATTTTATCATAAATCATTTGCGTGTATCGTCAATTGATTTATTGAAGGCATCTTATGGCAAGCCAATTATTTTTCAAAGTTCGTCGGTGGGTCTTAAGCCCTCAAAATAGTTTATTCGGTGGGTGTTAATCCCTCAAAATAGTTTATTCTTGGGTTATTTGCGTCACCATTTTAATTAGATTTTCAATTAAAAAATATAAGGCCCTTAACTAGAACTTCAGCTTGAAAACTAACTGAGTTCGAAACCTGCACTGTCATTTAAGTATATATATACGGGTATATATGAAACTATGCATCTGTCTGATGGTACTTAGGAAATGATCTTTGAAGATGAACACCTTATTGTAAACAGAGAGTAGATTTGTGCAGAGACATGATGTATGTACCTACACATTTAATATCTATCAATCACACTGTAGATATACAATAAAGTTGGCCTGGTTTTTATTTCATTATCTGGAATTTCATTTGGACAATTTTCTGCTTTTAAAATTTTTGGGCTGTCTGGCCTGTTTTTTATTTACAATGGTTAAAATCTGTTTGGCTTTTATTTATTTTGCTTGGCTTTCCAAAAATTAATTAACCGAAGTTTCGATGTGCGCGCTGTTTGAACTCACACTCACAGTCGCACTCATACTCACACTCGCACTCACACTCGCAATCACACTCGCCATCACATACACACTTATATATTCAGGCAGGACGGCTCTGGGCAAAGTGTAAACATCATAAAGCAAATCAAGCGCAATTTGTTATTGTTTATTTCAACTTTACGCAAGCGAACGCAACCCACGTCTCTTCTTCTGCCTCTGCCCCTGCCTCTGCCACAATCTCAACAGCAACCCCAGCCCCAACCCCAACCCCAATGGCAGATCCCATGCCTCTGCCCCTCCAAACTTATTCTATCCATTCAACTGGCCGCATGCTAAAAAGTGCGTAACACAAATTCGACGTGGTCGTCGTCGCAGCGCCCACTTCCATCAACTGCCATAAAATATTAGCCGAAATTTCGTAGTCCAGCGGAAAAAAAAAAATTGTAGGCAATAAAAAGTACAGCTGCCTCCAGGGGCTGGTTCTAATTTTCTCGTTGCTCTCACTGACTGTTTGTTATTATTGGCCAAATAGATTCATGCAAAATTTCAAAAGAAACCAAACACACAATAAGAATTATGAAAAGATTTCCTTGTCGAGTCGCAATAGAATCATTTGCCATGAGAGAGGGATTACACCTGACCGGGACGGACTGACGACTACTGCTGCTGCAGCTGAACACTAAACAGACCGTGAATCACTCCGATACATTGTATAAATAATGAGTACTTGTCTGAATCATTGCAGCTCTCACAAATATGAATGTTTTATATTTCGAAATGAGTTGGTACTGCGCGTCGAATAACCGATTTTTATTAGACGTTGCACTATAATATACTGATTATAGTGTAAATGACCATTTTATTTTTAATTAATCGATTTTTAGTGCTGTTCAAATTAACGATCTTTTGATGTTAAAACATTAAATGGCATTCACTTTTTGTTTAGGATTCCAAAAT
Organism: Drosophila phalerata; assembly: GCA_951394115.2. Classification (NCBI taxonomy): domain Eukaryota; kingdom Metazoa; phylum Arthropoda; class Insecta; order Diptera; family Drosophilidae; genus Drosophila; species Drosophila phalerata. The sequence goes on from OX596006.1 coordinate 21,679,251, forward strand.
TTTGTATATTTATAATTTGTGATGGATTAATTTCATTGTAGCTTGTACTATTTATAAATTTTATTTTTTTTTCTTGTGTGTGGTTTTGTGAATTTGAAAATATGGACCCATACGTATATTTAGGGAGATATGTTATCTGTCTTTAAAACCAATTTACTAATATCGGCAGACTTTCGGTTTTTCGACCGATTGATCCTATGTCCGATCCTGGTGGTGTAAACAAAATGATCTCAGAGACGATAATTACTAGAACAACCTTGCCCAGAAATCGATATAATTTAAAAGAAAAAAATGTAATGATAATGACATTACGATCTAATAATAAACTTGGTAGTTATTTAAAATTAATTTTTAAGCAACCTTGTCTTAAAAATTTTAAACATTTTTTCTTTACATTCATAATAAATATAAAATCTTATTTTTATTTTTTAATCTTTAACTTAATTTGTATACTTGAAAATTTTTTCTTTGTCGACTGTTTTAAGTCGTACATAAATAAATAAAAAACAAAAAATTAATTTCTATTCTAATAATTCTACAGATTTTGTTCAGCAAAATAAAATTTGCGAAAAAATAGAATATTGATACTGTCATTTGTTTAATAATTTATGATACGATAATTATAATAATAATAATTTAAAGAACACTTAAAAGACATACAGTGTATTGAATGCATTTGGAAATGAACAGCGAGTGTTAAATTCTTGTGAATTAACTGTAGTTAAATTTAAGCTGAAAACTTTAATTCATTGTTTAAAAAGTTAATATTCGTTCCTTCCTTTCTGCCCAATTTGGTTGTGATGGAGTCGAGCGGACGGAGGATGGCTTCTCTTTGCTGGCCTATTAATAAATCAATGACTTCACACGGTGCGACAAAAGTTATGCCCATCTTGGCAGGGTATCCCACCCACTAGACCACCCAATAGACCACGCCCTGGGAAAAACTTTGTCGCGGTTGCAACTGGCGCAAAGTTCGCTCAACTTTCCCGACATCGAAATGAGCAAAAGAAGATGAAGAAGAAGTAGAAGACGCAAGTGAATCCCTTACTGACGGCAAACGGCAAACGGCAGATGGAGATGCTTCTACTGACGACCTCTGCTGAAATGGATTGTTACAATTTTGTTGCATGTACAACACGGAAGACTGCAAAGTTTTTAGCGGCAGGTAAAAGGAGTGGGTAAAGCTAAATGGAAGAGTGGGACAGTGGAAAGTTGGGCGAGTGCAAAAGGAATAAGACCTCAATTGTATTCAAAACTTTGGCTCGCTGTTCAAATTGTGCGTTAAAATTGAGGCGCAGACATAAAGACTATTGAAAATCAAACGATGCGCGCAAAAGTAGGCAATGTTGAATTACTTCGTGGGTAGACTGCGAGGGGAAGACTGCGAGGGGGAAGACTGCGAGGGGTGTTTTACCGTTGCCGTCGCCGTCGCCGTCGCGGTCTCGTGGAGTCAACGAAATGGCAGCGCCAATTTGACGCTCGAACAATTTGCACAACCTTAAATGTCAACTCGCATGCAAAATGTCATAATTCAAATTCTAGGCCATTCCCCCCCCCCCCCCAAAATCAGCCAGAGAGTCATAAGCGTGGCCAGCCTCAGGTTGTGTATATAAATAGTATATGTCTGTCTGTGTGTGTGTGTGTGTGTGTGAGTGGGTGAAATTGCCTGATATGCACTGTCTATACTCTAAATCGCCGCTGAGTCGCAAGGGTTGATCAGCTTGATAAATCGTGGTAAAAAAAAAAAAACACTGGAAGAGCTACGATAAGACACAGAAATGCTGTTTGTACTTAAAGTATGAATGACTTATGAGTTGATTTCTGACTCAAATGAGACCTCATGTCAATTGATTCAGCGAGCAAAGAAATATGAGTTCATTTATGTCTATTATTAGGGTGGAGAAATAGAACAGTTGTGTTGGTGTAATAATTATTTCATTAAGTTAACCATAGAAAACATTATATTATATATCTGATTCCAAATGATTAAATCCGAGCTTAAATCGAGCCTGAAATCCGAAGTAAAAATCGCTTATAAAAGAATCGAATTGCCAGTTTATCGGCAAGTTATATCGATTTATCGATATGCTGCTGCTGTGTCTTTAAAATTAATTGTGATTTAAATGGAATTAAAATTTTTTTTTTATTTTATCTCAAGTGAACTCTTAAAATCTATTATATCGTTCTTATAAGGTTCGATTGTATTTAGTTTGGTAGTTCACAAAAAATTATAAAATTTAACTAAGAAAAAGAAAACGCAAGTAAACTGAATAAATTTAACTCGCTTTACTTTAATCGATTCGACGTCAAAACTAGAAGCGAATTAAAGTAGTGTAAAATCGCTTTCGCGATAATTGATTCTTAGTTTCTTCGATGTATTTTTACATTTCTAATCGAAACAATCGAGTCGGATTTGCCCACCATTTCTTACTACGGGGCATCTCTTAGTCGAGTCGACTTCTTATCTGTGTATTTTTTTTTCTGTTGCCAAAATTTGAAAATTTGTCCTGACATCAACTTTTATTGCTTTGCCAGCGTAAAATTTGCTACGCCGCTTAGTTCGTCCTCCCCTTCTCCGCTCTGTCTTTTCCCCCAGCCCGACCTGTCTCTTCCCCTTCCGTCCCACACATAGTTGTAATAGATTTTTGCAGCTTAGTTTTAAAAACCATTATGGCTTACTGGCTAGCTGCCACCTCCCACTCCCACTCCCACTCGCAATATCCCGCTGTTGCCGGCTTTGATGATAAATGCATTTTCTTGTGCCATTCAATTAAGTTAGCTGCAACCCTCGCCAAGGCAACGACTTGAAGCGACCTTTAACCGATTTGTTACAGTTGCAATGCTCATTTTATGAAATTCTAATAACGTTTGAACGATATTCAACACTATTTGGGACACCCTCACACTCTCTCTCTCTCTTTTTCTCTTGCAACCTCAATGTAAACCTCAAGCTTGTGTTTACCCTCACTCCTTTGCAAGCAGTCCACTATGGGCAATTGAACCATTTTTTTGGAATTAATTAATAGCTCGAGAACTAATAAAGTTTTTTTGGTCTAGTTTTATGCATTGGGCTTATAATAGCAATACGCAAATGTCATACAAAAATGGGCGTGGTAAGGCGTGTTACTATGCCACTAACGTGCTGGTCAAATTTGATCCAAATCAGACAACTATATTATATAGAAATAATATAAATTATAATTATCGGTTGAAGACTATTTTTTTTGTAAAAACCTTATACTTTTTCAATATTTAAAATATGCGAAACTTATCAGTTTTAAGAGTTTGTAAGTTTCTGGCATTTAAGTCAACCTTAGACTACCATTATAGAAAAATCGGCTGTAAAACGCCAGCTTTCAGTGTAATAAACAATAATGATTATTTTCTATTTAATTCTTATATGTAACAGCTAAAAATAACCTTAAAATTTTTGATCATAAAATTTGTGTAAAGTTCTTTAAATAAATACTAACAATTATTGCGTTAAAGTAGCTCAAAAAAGCAACATCATTTGCTCTTTTTACCTTCGTTAAGTTTTATGTAAAATCAAACTCTGCATTTTAAAATTTGAGCTTATATGCTAATAATTAATTTTCATAAAATATCTCAAAATGTAATTACATTGACATAACAAGAACTGATTTATCTACAATAAGTTATAAATATAATGGTGGACATTTTTTTATAATTTATATTTAATTTTTCAATGGGTGAGATGGCTCTCTCTCTTTAAAATAACTACGAGGTCAATACGACCAAAGTATACGCATTTATACACAAAGTAAAAGCCTCTCTGAACAGATTGCATATCAAAGCTTTTCAATTGATGAAAAATGCAACAATTTTGAAAGCACGTGCTTTTCAATTGCATATCCTCTCTTGTTTGCACTGTTAAAACTTAAAAGTGCCGAGTTCTGTTAAAATTTCTGGTATGCAACATTACAGTTTGGACATTTCCTGGTCGATTGCTGTTACTAAGAACGTATTTTAATAACTTTCAAAAATTGAATTTATTCCAAAAAAATTGGGAAAATTTCCCATAGTGCAGTCCTCACCCTTAACATTACCCTTGGCATGAGTCGCCCCCGCAACTGCTTGTCTAATGGTTTCGGTGGCAGCGGCTGTGTTTCATGAACTTTGTGGCTAAATGGGCAGTAAAAAAAAGTTGCTCCTTTCTATGTGTAGTGTATGCGTGTGTGTGTATATATGTGTGTGTGTGTGTGTGAGTTAGGTAATTCATGACATTATTTTAATTGCTGCTGCTGCTGTTGCTATTGCTGTTATTGCTATAGCATTTCGCACGTGACTTTGTGATTTTATGGCTTTTAACTTTACGTATTTAGTTTCGGATATTGTTAATTGTATTCATGGCTGGCCTCCTATGGCCTATGACACGACATGCTCTCAATATGGCATCGTTTATGATGTACCATGTAAGTTGGCAAATTGCGGTATCATCACGATTGAGTATTATAACTTTGTGAAGACGTCTGATGCAGACATATTCAGTTGAACTGTGGTATGCTCAAAACTATATTCGAGATACGTTAATTTTATTGAATAATACTAAAGTTAGGGTATGTCATGGTATATAACCCAAAGTAGTTTTCCTTAGTTTTATGTGGGAAATTAATGATGTGACACCGGCGACACAAAAAGCACAGCATAGTTTTTGGGGCTGACAGAGATTTTAATTATCCAGAAATCTGCAACAGCAGACCTACAACAACAACAACAACAACAGCACTATTATGAATTACGGTCAGTCGTTTGTTTATATATATATATATATATATATATATATGTGTGTGTGTGTGTGTGTATGCCAATCTCTCATTGGACAAATAATAATATGTAATTTTCCGGTCATTGAAACATTTGCGCAAATAAGGAAATTGGCTGAGCCGAAACCGAAATGGCTTTGACAACATGTCCGAGTCCCAAAAGTATCTTTGTGTGTTTGTGTGTGTTTGTGTGTGTTTGCATGTGTGTAATGGTTTGCCTGTCCATCCGCTTCTGCAACCCTGTCCACCGTAACTGATGAGTTATGGCTGGAAACGTCTGTTCGTCGATGTATTGCTCGTGTCTGCCAAGCTCAAGTAAATCATTTGAATATTTAAATTAAATCGACAACAAATGTGCATCAGCATCATCATCATCATCGTCATCAGCAGCAGCAATGTCGAGACTCCTCCACTTCAGTACCGGAAGTCACCATTCACTCCGAATTCGCTTTAAGGCGTTAATTATAATGCGAGACATGCGAGCAGCGCGTGATTTGCAATCTACGAATAAACTTATACATCATTTCAAGTTGCAAACGACTGACAAAGAAACTCTGAAAGTTACCCGCTTAACTTTTTCAACACAATTTTAAAAAATTCTTTTTTTTTTTTTAAGGCTTTTTCAGAGGTAAGTTTGGATATTTTATCATTACTTAAGAATGTATCAGCCGATTGTTAAAGCAAATACATATAATTATTGTACTAGATATACTAATAATTTTATATCTGTAGGGCGGTATATTTTACGTGTTTCTTACTTTTTCTCGATTTATTGCATTAATTAAGTGTAGTTAAGTATAAACTTTATTGCAGTTGGATCAAAAGTACTCTTACCGGAAGTGGTTAAGAATTGAAATTTATCTAGAATTTTTGTCAGATTGTAAAATTAAAAAATACCCTATAAAAACATCATTACTTTCTTATTTAAAACATACCATATATGTATATATCTAAAATTGTTTACTTAAATTTAAATCCGTATGAAAACGATTAACAAATATTTTGATTTAGAAATTGTAATAAAAGTGCTACCTCACTGCGGAAATAAAACTTTTACACAATTGCTAGATATATAAATCCCAATTATGAATATTATTAAATTTTCGAATGTACTATATATACATTTAAGTGTGTATGAAGCAGAAATAATAACTCTTTACAATTAAATTAAAAGGTCTACAAAGGTCACTAAACCAGCGAAAAAATCCCCATTACTTAGTAGTCAGAATGGCGTAATCTTATAATTTGAACATTTTTCAGAACTTCTCTTTGTTTGGATGCGTTTTTCTAAAGAAATTCCTTAATTGTTTTCCGTATAAAGTGCTGTAAGTGTAAGTGCTTATACAAGTAGACCAAAATGTAATGGAAAGTGCAAGGAATGCAAATTCCGATAAATTATGCTAATAAAGCTGAAATAGCTTACGTGTATGTCTCTGATAAAAAGAGAATTGCTCATCTTAAGTTCTTAAAGTTTCTGAACTTGTCTTCTGTTGCATAAGATTATTCTTAGGAACTGCATATTTTGCCAATAGTTTGTAGTTTCACCTGAAGATTTGTTTTTGTTCTAGCGATGAATATTAATTGGAAAATTTCTTTCTTCGAATTTCTTTCTTTCTGCAGATACTTTAAACAAACATTTGCGATTAGTTGCTTCCGTTGAGATGGAAATATTCTTGAGAAATTTAATTTTTGCAAATTGAACCATATATCGAGGCATTGGCAACTAATGGAGATGATAAATTGATGTGATTAAATTTGTTGATTTATTTTCGTTTCTCAAGGTACTCGTACTCGATTGTGTATGCATGTTTATTTTATCAAATGGTTTCCCAAAAGTTTATCCATTATCATTTCGCATCCATCAAAGAGTTTTCATCTAAAATGTGTGCCACTTCTTATGGGTTGCGTCGTTGCGTCATTGGTTCACTTGGTTCTAATGGACCTTAAGGATTTGCAATTGTTATATAGTATGAGGGAAAATGTTGCATTAAGCACAGACAGACAAGTCAAGGCGGTTGACTAATTAAAAGACAACGTCGCCAAATGGACGCCCCGACCCAAAAAAAAACATGACGTAAAACATTTTGCAAACAAGCAACAAGAACGAGTGGAACAACAATGAGAATAAATGTAAAACCACAATGCAAAAATGTTTTAAACAAATTGCACGCGTGTCAAAATTAAAATGAATAAATTTCTTTCGACGTTGTGAAAATAAAGCAAAAACTGATACCGACAACAATTGGAAAAAAAAGTACAAAAATAATAAGTCAGCAAAGAGAAGCCGCCGACGATTAAACTCATAAAGCTTTCGTTTGAGAGTGTATGTGTGTGTGTGTGTGTGTGTTGGTGTGTGTGTGTGTGTGAGCTGCTTGCTTTACTTATTTACGATGTGCGCATTTGGCTGGCCTTGTATTGTAAATACTGATGATTTTTTGTCGGCTGCCTTTTTTTGTTCTTCGAGTGGATTTTGTTTTTTTTTTTTTCGGTTGTGCTGTAAAATTAATTAAAAATCGATAAGATTTTGATTTGGATTTAACGGCTTTTCAGAATTATGATGGTTAGTCAGCATCAGCGACGTCTTTTGAAAAATGATGACAAATGGGCCATGCGGCGTATACGCAATTCGCAGCTGGATGCGGACGCCAAACGAGAAGAACGAGAAGAGCGAGAACAAAAACAGGAACAACAGTCATTACATGCAAACAATTTGTTTGCAGAGAATTTTGTGTTTGTTTTTATTATTATTATTGTACTACCACAGCTACAGCTACTACTTAAGTAAATTTTCTGTTTGTTTACAAATTCAATTTGCAATTGGGCATATGAAAATTTTGGTCCAATTTGCTGCGCTCGAACAGTTAGATGGATAGATACGAATACCAATACGAATACGCATACGCATACGAATTCGAGTACGTGTATGTGTAAGTATTTCAAGTATTCCTATGATCCAAAAATAGAAGTTGCCCATTTTAACTCTTGGCCAGCCATCTGTTGTTGGCCACCTTATTTGGTCGAGTTGATTAGGCGGCGCGTGAAAATTATTGCCAGCTCATAAATTAGCTGACCATGCTGCTCAATTCCTGCTGCTTTAATTCATGCTCTATTCTATTCTTTGTTCTCATTTCTATCATTCCCCATCTCCATCTCCAGCTCAAATCTTAAACTCAAATCGTTGCCGGTTTTGGTTTTTAGATGCGCCTTCAGTTTTTTAGTACCGATTGATTGGCAAATGCGGCAAAATTTATAGCGTAAATAAATTACATCAAAACATTTTCATAAGCTCGTTGATTTAACAGATTTGGCCTGGGATTTGTGAATAGTTAGCTGGTCAATATTTGGACTAATTATTGTTAATTGGTCAGGAATTTCGAATGTGTATTTTGTATTTTGGTATTTTTGATTGTTTGTTGTGGCAACAGTTAATTAAATTCTGAGGCGATTCATGATGGCATTTGTTGATTTGAATTTGGCATGACGAAATATTCAAATAGCCCATTGATTTATCTAGTTCTAGTTGGCTTTTATGTATTTGCTTAAGCATGTAATTTATCACAGTTGACTTACCTTTGCACACCTTGCGATGATTCAGCGGCTTATTGGGATCCCGATAGTATCCCTCCTTGCACTGATGACAGTTGCGTCCCGTGGTTGAGTGTCGACAGTTCTGACAGACGCCTCCAGAGACGCCTTGCGATACCCGAAAGATTTCCATATTGAAGCGACACTGACGCGCATGATTATTGCAATTGCACACTGGAAATGGAAATAGAAATGGACAAAGTTGGAGACGGATCATTAGAAAGAGAGCTCAATGTATTGATGGGCATATGAGATGTAGATGTAGATTATTGAGTCATTTGCATACCAAGTGCCAACTCTCTATCGATATCTTTACTAACTCACTCTTCGACTGTCTTACTTGACGATTTTTCATTTGGCATTGCGATAAATGAAAATAAATGGAACGCAAAGCCAGCAAGTCCAGCAAAACTCAACTCAAGAAGAGGCTCGAGTTGTATCTGTACTGTACTGACGATGGTTCTGTCGCTGATGGTGAGTTGGTCTAATGGCTGTTGGTCCTAATGAGGCCAAGACACATCATTTGTCTAGCGGGACATTGGCTTTAATTGCATAATTTATGCGTCAATTTGTTTAAACGACTTTAAGAGCAATCATCACAATCATCACAATAACAATCACAATGACATTGGCGACAACTCGACTAGTGAGTAGACTGTTCCAATTTACTCTTCTCGCTGGTAGTAGAAGTTCCTGAACTTCTTATCAATATTGCTGTTATCGCATTTAGAAATTTCTAATTATAGAAAATAAATAGAATTTCTATTCATTGTTTCTTAATTTAGTAAAACGTGTTTTGCCATTGCTTAAATCATTATCTAAAGATTTACCAAATACTTTTATATACTTTTCAAAGACCGTAATCACCTAAAGTTTTATTTTTTAAAATTACATTGTTATGATTAATTGACGATTTTTAAAAATAATAAAGTATTACTTTTAGGTAAAAATGTAATTTTAGCAATAGTATGAAGAAGGGCACAAAGTTTTACAACAATATTAAAGCTTGAGCCCGTTTAAAAAGTGTTTTTAATTGTTTTATTCCAATACATGTCGATTTACATTGGCCTTGCTTCGATCTCAGAGACTATAAAACGTAGAATCTACAAATTTGGACAATATTGAGACGCATGAAGAGTATTTTAGTGCCGATAAAAAACTCAGATGACATACAAGATTCAAAATCAATTTTTCTCAAAAGGAACGTTGAAACATCCAAATCCTGCGGATTATTTGTTAATCAGTTACTAAAAGCCTGGCAGTGTTTGAACTCATGGGTGTTTGAACTCATGGGTATTCTGCTGTTGAGTATATAAAATATTAGTTACTTTTACCAGTCGACTGCAGTCTTTGTTTTTTCAATAGGAAATACGGGGTCTCCGACAGTCGAGTATGCTTGACTGTATAACCGCGAGCGAAACGAGCAGGGAACGGACCCTCCTAGTTAGAGTTATGAGACTCTTAAAGTAAATAAGCGACCCAAGCTAATTGCTTTTTTTTTTTAATTTCATAAATATATAAAAAGCAGAAATAGGCGGGACAAACTCTATAATGAATTAGCGAGCTAAATTAAATGTAACCACAATTCTTGGAGCACTGGGAATCAATGAATTAAATATATGAAAATATACCTGTGATATATATTCCAAGACATGTTTATAGACTTATTTGCTTTTTAATTTTGACACGCAATTACCTTAAAGCTATAACATAATAATTAATCGAATGTTAGGCCATTGATTGTAGCACTAATCCAATATCCTATAGAGTTATCATTTCATACAACGAAAATGTGCACATATAATATAACATTTTTGTAAGAGAAACGAATAATTGTATGGATACTGCTAGATTTGGCAGAAATGTATTTGGCGTGCAAAATCAAATTTGAGAGTTTGGTTAAGAAAATACAAAAAATCAAAAAAGTTTTTCTAATAAAAGGTTAATTTGAAACCGATGTTTATATGGCAGCAATATTATATAGTCAACCGATGCAGACCAAATTTGAACAGGGTGTAACATTTAGTAATAAAGACATATTCTGTGAGTTCTGTTGAGATAGTTTAACAAACAAAAAAAAATTTCATACTAAAAGTTAATTTCCATCCATATGACATAGTTACCCGACGAGTTGACCAAATTTGGTCAGGGTGTAAAAGGCAGTCTCAAGTACACAATCTGTGAGTTTGGTTGATATGTCTTAAGAAACAAAAATTTGAGCTTAATTGTACCTATGACAGCTATATGATACAGTCATTCGATTTTGACGAAATTGTGTCAGGGTGTAGCATATTAAAAAAAAAACACAATCTGAGAGTTTGGTTGAGATAACTTTAAAAACAAAAAAGTTTTCCATACTAAAGGTGAATCTGAACCCGATTGTTCCTATTGCAGCTATATGATATAGCAACCCGATTTTGACCAAATTGTAAAATATCGTAAAATTTTACAAAATGTTAATAAAAATAAAAAAATAAATTACAAAATAAAAATAAAATCTTAATGGGTCTGGGTTCGAGCTCGCGACCCCGTGCGCGTGAGTCTACAACACCATCCTCTGCGCCACCTGGGCACTCATCTCGCTGGCTGACCAAACGCTGCTATATGTAAATCAAAATATACGCGAACTTTGACCTCGATTTTGACGCACTTGCTGCGCAAATTTTTTAAAACGCAGCCTTATCTCCCGATGAAATTGTAATCATTTTGCTGTCCCAAAATTTCAAACTTGTATCTTGAACCGTTTGGTCTGTACAAAGACACATGAGTGAGTAAATGAATGTACAAGCAAAAGAATTGAATATATATAGATATGTATACTCGTATATGATTCTGTCTGGTAGTTGCATTTGAGAAGCGTATACGAAGATCGCTGTTGGTTAAAGTTTTCGGTCGCTTCATGTTTTGCTTTCGGCAAACAGTTTTGCTATTGACATTCGATGACGACGGCGACTGCTGTGTTGGCATCTTCAGTGTCAGTGTCAGATTTGTCCGAGTCCGAGTCCGAGTTGGAACTGACTCTGGCAAAAGCCGACGATTTAGCTTGTCGCTAGACAAAAAAGAATATAAAAAAAAGACTTGACTCGCTCTGCAACTCACACTCTTTCCCTTTCTGGCCAAACCGTCCAACAGTCCCTATGTGTTTGTGTGTGTGTGTGTGTGTGTGTATGTGTGTGTGTGTGCACACATGTTATAATTATCTTTCACACATTGTGAGAGGCAGACAAAGCGGCTGCCTGTCGTCTTCTGCTGCTGTTGCTTCTCTTTACGTGCACAGTGTACACAGAGCCCTTCTATGCGCTTCTCATCTCATCTCTTGGCGCGCGCCAGCCGCAGACAAAGTTATGTCAGCGCAAATATTTGAGAGCAGTCGACATGTCGAGGCCATTGGATCTACATACATATGTACATTGTACATACACTGACAGAAAAATGGTGTACATTTTTAATATTTTCATATTGATTTAGCGTAATATATGGATTAAGTAGATTAAGGTTTAAGCACTTTAAGACAAAAACGAATTTGAAAATATAAATTTTTTCATATTAAATTTAAATTGAAACTACAATAATACTGTATTTGTATTGAAGTAAAAACAAAATTTAAAATTTATTGCTTTATTAATTTTAATATGTTTTTTTTTTATTTTGTTTTATTTTTGGAATTTATTAGTTTAAAACAATTTTATTAATTTATTTGAAATAATTTTAACACTTCTCATTGGCACATGGAACAGAGTGGAATTCGAGCCGAGGCCTTCAAACTGGAAAATAGTTTTGTTTGTAGCAGGTAACTCTAACCTATAAGCCACCGGATTTAAAATAAATATTTTCCCATTTTTTTTCTAACCATAATGTAACAATCGACTTAAATTTCAAAAAGTTTTTAGTTAAATTCAAGCTTGTTATATTTAATTCAAATATGTTTTTTATTAAAAACTGACAGCAGTTCGAATACGATTTTACTAACTTTACCGCATATTTTAAAAAAAAATTATTTAAGTTTAAACTAAATATTATATTGTTAATTTGAATTTGCTTTAAGATAAACCAAAGTGAATTATATTTAATATTGATACGTTTTCTATAACAGATAAATCTAACATGAAGAAATCAAATACGGTTGTATTTATTTTTACTACTCGTCTTATCTATCAGTGTACAGAGTGTATGTGTGTGGCCTTTAAAGGCTGTGAGCAAATATTTAGAAAAACTCAAAACTGAATGTCGCCTCGTGTGGCTAATTGCTAAGTCAGCCGCCCAGTTGGAGGATGCTCCTTAATGGGATTGGCTCCGGCCTCGACTCCATGTCCGTGTCCGTCACCGATTCCGTCTCCGTCTCCGTCTCCGACACCGTCTTCGTCATCGCCCAATCTTCCGATTGGTGTTAAAAACGCTAGATAATTAATTTTAATGACACACTTACCGACTGCCGACTGCGAATGCAACTTGATTTATGGGGCAGTATTTTGATTTCATGTAAATCTCCATCCAAAGAGATTACAAAATGCGGCTTAAAACGCTGCATAAAACTGTTCATTAGTCGTCGATTTGGGCCCAGTCATCTGTATAGTCAACTCTTCGCATTGGTAATTAAATTCAAATTTGATAAGTGAACCCAAAAGACCAGACAAACAATGGAATTGTCAGTTCAGTATCTGTATCTGAATTCGTATTCGTATCCGTATCCGTCTGTATCTGTATCTGTATCTGTATCTGTATCTGTATCTGTATCTGTATCTGTATCTGTATCTGTATCTGTATCTGTATCTGTATCTGTATCTGTATCTGTATCTGTATCTGTATCTGTATCTGTATCTGTATCTGTATCTGTTTCTGCATCATCAGCTGTGCCTCTAATTAACTGCCGTCGGTTGAACATATTGTTTGAGGCGCTTAACTTTCAGTTGAAACGCTTTATGTTTGGCCATCGAGTGAGCCAACTCAGCGTTAAGGGCCAAGACCCAAAGCCATTGACAGATTGTCGATGAGAATAGTGGACACACACACACACACACACACACAGAGAAAAAGGCAAAAAAAACGAAGGCATCAGAAATCGTTTTAACGATGACTTTGCTAGCTTTATGCATTGCCATGTTACTCTACTGTTGTCCCTCTCTCTCTTTGTCAGCCCCTCTCTGTCTGTCGTCGTCCCTCTTTGGTTATGTCGATGTCCGTTTCCGAGTCCGAGTCCTGGCAGCGTTTTCAATTTGCCTGCTTCGCGCTCGTCGACATTTCATCATTTTATGATTGATTGCGTTCACATCGCTGTGATTTTCGGTTACCAAAATTGTGAATTGAATTCGTGTCTAACGGCTCGACTGTGATATGATGTCCTGGGGTGGCACTTGTCGAGTGTGCCATGTAGCTGGCAGTGTGTGTGTGTGTGTGTGTGTGTTTGTGTGTGTTTGTGTGTGTTTTCCTGTTGCTCTGTGGGTGTGTGTGCGTTTTGCGGTTGCGGTTGCTGCTTTTGCGTTTTTGCGTTGCAATTTGACAATTTCATCGCAAAATTGTTTTGGTGTTTGTGGCCATGTTCTGTTGTGGTGTGCAATGTCTGTCCGCCAGTCTGTCTGTCTGCCTGTCTGTCTGTCCGCCAGTCTGTCTGTCTGTCTGCCTGTCTGTCTGTCTGCCTGTCTGTCTGGCTGTGTATGTGTGTTCTAGTCTGTGATATATCAAAAGTGGCCGATTCACAAATTTTTGTTTACGTGCATACACTGGTTATTAATAATTTTTGGGGGTACAATGCAAAATGATTGTGTTTTCTGAGAGGTCTTCTTTGAGCTGAGATTTAATTACAGTTTGTCCAGCCCGTTCCGCTTTTAGCTCCATTTTTATAGGACTCAGTAAAATGTGGTTTTGCATGTTGCATTTAAAAGTGATCGTTCGACTCAAAGAAAGTTCAATACGCCAGATTTTGAAATAATTAAAAAACCGGTTGAAAAAGTTCGCTTTAAAAAAAATCTGCCCGAAAGCTTTATTTAGAAAATAACTATGTATTCCGTTTCCATAATCAGTTAAGGAGAGCTGATCCCAATTTGCAAAACAAAGTATTTGTTTCGACAATATACAAAAGGAACAAATCTGTCTTGAATCACAAACAACTGCAATATATGAATAAGTATTTAATTAAGTATATTTCTTTTATGAAGCATATGTATTATAAGAATCGCAAATACATAATTCGACTAACTTATTTTTAGTACTTCTTATTGATTAACGCTATTAAGAGAACAATTCAAACTCAGCTGAATTATATTTACTACATAGACAGATAGTTAAATAATCCATTACTTGGAATCACTTTGTATGCTTCTTCTTTCAACACTACGACATTTATGTATTCAACACATATTTATTTTCTTGTTTGAGTTCCTCATAATACACATTCACATGAAAATCATGTTATATGCTAAAAATCAACACATCAGCTGTAAAAACTGACTTCATCTCTCATTAGTTCATCGCAGATACCTCTTGTGCAGATATTGAATATTTTGAATGCTTTGACCTATTCCAAGTGGCCCAATTCGATGGTTTTGGTACTTGGCCTGCATTACAAGAATATATATTTAGTATGGATGTGTGTGTATGTATCTTATTATAAACATTTTCGACTTAAATGCTCGAAGCAGTCATAAAATTCCCTAAGTTGATACTAAACGTTTGTTTTACATCTTCATTAATTGTTCGCACTTTCTTCTCGGGAAGCGGCCATAACATATTGTAGTAGTACCAAGAAATCCGAATGATCGGTGAGCAAACCATTGCTGAAGATCTTCTATATATATTCATATAATAAGATGATCTTCATTTAATTTCTAGTATTGTTTTTAGCTCCCGGGTAATTCTTGCCTGTCACCTTAGTATGTTTCGGGCTTTTATTATATTATTTCGACCGAGATTTCCACATAAGTACTATATTACAATCACTTTAAATAAAATCACATTTCGAGCGTATGTATGTTATATTGTTTTGACACATGTGGCGAATAAAAAATCGGCTAATTGACAGACAATTAGCTTCGAGCTAGCCAAATCATCTGCCAAGCTAAAAACTTAATAGTTCAACTTGTGAAAAATGTAAATATGTATTCGTATCTGTATCTGTATCTTTATATCTGCAGTCAGATTGTGTAGATTGTGCTTAACAATAAGCGAATCTGTACGTAGACAAACTAAATAAATATTGGAATAAATAAAACCTAATTAAGTAAATTAAAATGCTTTGTGGGGTTGCATTTGATATTTTGTTTAAAACAAATTATACTTTTGCCGTATTCCATTTATAAATATAATACGTAATTTATTAAAAAATATTTTATTTGTTTTGTTATTTTGTTTAATTGCTATATTACTATACATCTGCTATAGTTTTATAGCACTTTGATGTACAGCTTTCAATTTACGACATTAACCGCGACACATAAAAAGCATATTGCAAATAAAAATTGTATATTTCCTTTACGAAATCAAAATCTTCTTATAGCCATAGTTTTTTGTCGCAGTGTAAATTTATCAGAAATAAATTTAGAACAGGTCAACGATTTTCAATGTTCGATGTGCAGTTCGACGGATGCTCAGAGCTTACTACAATAATTTCTGTGATTAGTCTTCACTTGCTTTCATACTAACTTAAAGCTTTTAACACCCACGCTTATGACTTAGATAATTTAATCAGGAAGCGTGAGGTAATACCTATTTAATTAAAATTTCATCCATGCATATCAATCAAGTATACACGATTTTGATTTAAGTCTGCAATATACTTAAATGAAGTATCATATTCATATTTTAGCATATATTTTTGTACTCAGTTTCAGAATGTTAAGAGCTTGGATCAAGTTTGAAATCTACTTAAGTCAACTACAATTGAAAGTTCATTTAAGTTTTAAAATATTAAATTTTGTTCTTGAGAATTGAGATCGAAATTCTCGAATTCTGTATTTTTATTCTTAGTGAGATATCAAGTTCGAAAAGTGGCGTTTTAAGTACGAAATACTTGATTTTATCTCTCTGTGTATCATATTTAAAAAATATTTTTACAATTATTATTGCTGGCATAAATTATTGTTAAAAAATGCATAGAGGTTTTGCAGGATTTTTACTAAAACTGATAAGATCAATGCGATGAATCACAACTTATGCACTGATTGAATTCTTTGTTTGCTGGCTCACCATAATCGACCTCTGACATTTGTCACTCGTTACTGTCGTTGTTGTTTTTGTGGTTGTTGTTGCTGTTGTTGTGGTTGTTGTTGGTGTTGGTGTTGTTATTTGAGCTACAACAAAAGCTATTGGCATATTTTAGTCGCTTCTTTGGGACTGCAATTAAGGCGACAGTGTGCCGTGTGGGATGGGGGCAAGAAGCTGGGAGACGAGACGGGACAAGACGAGAGGAGAGGAGAAGAGAAGAGGAGAGTAGACGATTGCAGCTTTCGCAGCTGCAACATTTTCCTTGTCAACGAAGCAGCAGCAGCAAAACAACGATTACAAATTGTTTGCTGCCAGCGGCAAAATAAATAAATACACAAAAATGTCTGCTTAAAAATAAATTGTGTGGAATTCTGTTTCAATTTTGTGATTGTTGCTGCCTTTTTTTAAATTTAACTTTTTTTTTTTTGTATTTTGTTGTTGTCGCTACTTTGGGGTTTTGCTTTCCAATTAACGCAAACGAATTAACATATACATATGTAAGTATATAGAAGCATGCCGATATCCTGCCGCTAATAAAAAACAAAGTTCATGGCTGCGCCTTGGCCCACACATATACATATACATATGCATATACATATACATTAAACATATACATACATACATACATACGTTCAAAGACACAAATACAAATACACACAATAGGGACTGAGGTAAAGATTGAAAGAACCCAGATCGTTGTATTGCCAGAATTTATGTTTAGTTTTTCGTTGAATTGCTTTGAGAATTGTCTGTGTATGTCTGTATGTGTGTTTGGCCGTTTGTTATTTTATTTAAATCAAGGTACAACATTATTTCAATTTTCCCTCAAACGAGACTCCACTTGGAATCTGACTCGTATTTTCCTTTTAATTTCGAATTCCGCTTTCGATTTCTGCTCTTTCCAAATTAGTGAAATGCAGCGGCTGTGAGGAGGACCCCAAAGAAAAACAATAAACAAATTTTGAAAATGTTCAGCTTCAATATGATGTTAGTTTTTCTACACACCGAAAGAGAGAAAGACAGAGAAAAGAAAGAGCGCTAGTAAGAGAAGCAGAGAGGGTGAGTTAAATAAACGACTCGTTAAGACACATAAATAAAACGCACCAAGTTTCCTAATTAAGTCGCCCAACACATTCATACATACACACACCGCACACACACACACACACACACACACACTCACGCACACACAAAACAAAAGTGGCCCAAAATATAAACAAAACAAGCCGAAAAGACTTCAGTCAATAGGCCGTGACAGTATTACAATATACCCTGTACCAGTCTCTGTAAAATTATATTTATCAAAGGGATTCTAATCGCCCTTCCATCTTAATACAAATATTTCAGCTACTTTCTCACTTTGTTTTTCGCCAAGTTCTCTAGTAATTTTGTATTCAGTTGGCGCTATATTTTAAATATATTTAATAAATTACATTCAAAACTTAGGTATTCGAGCTGACTATAAAGTCCTGTGAATTTTTCGTAATAAACAAATAAAACCTTTTTAGAAAAGAATAAGATATATTTTAGGATTTTATAACTTTTTTTATTGTGGTAAAAAAATGTTTCGTTCTTTTAATTACCTTATATTCTAATAATTCCATAATAATTGTCTTTTAAAAATGTTATTTTCATGATGATATAATAATATGTTATTCAACAAATTTAGTCAGACTTTTTAAGACATTACCAAATGCACATTATCTGTGTGTTACGAAACTTAACAGTTATGCATATTAATAAGATCTGAATTTTTAAAAACTACAGTTGTTTAGCTAAAGAATTTTAAATTAATAATAAATCGTATATAAATATATAAAGTACGATTTTCCTATAAAAAGACACAATCTGTGAGTATGAATTTTGACCCCAAATTTGACACCCTTGTAATTTGAACATCGCAAAATGCCGTCTATTGCACTATATAAATTGTCCATGCTATGTTGTGTGAAAATTTCAGCCTCCTAGGTCTTATGGTTTGGGCTGTGCAATGATCAGTGAGTCAGTTCAGTCAGGACAAAAAAAAGCGCAACCAAATTCAATTGCATGTTGTTGTTGTTGTCAAAGACCTGTGTGTGAGTGCGTGTGTAGGTTAGATAAACAAATCAACAGCAAGATCAACAGCAACAACAACAACCACCACAGCTCGCAGGTGATGCCAAGACAGCGGCAAGACAGAGATAGGGACAGAGTAAGAGACAGATATACAGGTAAATCAACTGAAACTGAACTGTGTTGTTGTTGTTGTTGCTGTTGCTGTTGCCTCTGCTGACGGTAGCCGCCCGCCTGCTGCGCTCTGCCAACGTCAACGGCAACGTCGACGTCGACGTCAAGCTCAAGTGTCTGCCGCTTGTTGTTGGTTTTGATCTTTGTTTTGATTTGGATTGGAATTGGGATTTGGATACGGATTCGGATTCGGATTTGGATTCGGTTGCCAGTTCAAAAGATCATTCGGTTGCGCTTTGTATATTCTGTATATTCTATGCGCTTTGTCATTAGACAGAGCTCAAGAAGCAGAGGAGCAGATGAGGGTGAGTGAAGGGGCACTGGAGGGGGAGTAGGTGCCACAGTAGCTGGAACTGAAGATGATGGTGTTGAAATGTCAGCGGTGCGCACTTGGAGCACATGGCCTCCAAGTGCGGCAATATGTTTTGTTTAACTTTTGGGCTCATATTGTTGTTGCTGTTGTTGCTGCTGCTGCTGTTGCTGCTGCATTTGCATTTGTTTGTTTATCTTTCAGTCGTTTGGCAGGCAGTGTGAAATCGTGAACTCTGTTGCTGAGACTGAGACTGAGAATGAAACTGAAATGGTCCCCGCCTTAATTACAGCGCCACAGCTAATTCAAATTAATGATTTTTAAATACGCAAAATATGCGCTACTGATTTGAAGTTGACAGCGCAACTGTTCGAGGGACACGTTCAATAGAGTTGTAGATTGTATTTAATTAAACGAAACGAAACGAAGCAAAGCCAAGTTGATTTTCCCTACTACCCACTAACCACTCTCTACTCTATTCCCTACTCCTTACTGTCTGTCAATGTCAGAAACTTACAGATACAAGTATCTTTGTCACTCGACTTTGTCCTGCCAGATTGCCTATCTCTACACTATAAGAAATTCTCCAGAAGCGACTGAAATGCGATGCGACCAAAAGGTCAAAGCGGTTACTCCAAAACATAAATCAGCAACAAAGCGAGTCGACTCCACAATTCTACAAGTCTCTCTTACATTCTTCTAGTCTTCCATTTCAATGTCATTGCAGTTTTGCAGTTTCATTATTGTAAGCGGTTACCCTTTCCCTTAACCGACATCGGAGCTCATCTTTCACGTTTTTACCCTCCTCGGAGTATATAATATCTTCCTGAAGAGGTTTGTCACTTCAAAAAGAATACCAATCGGCATGACGCCTAGGATTGCGCGTATTCCACAGTTCGATCTATTTAAACTCGTTATACGCCTCACATGGGCCAAGAAAATTTTGGTCTTACTGATCATCTTACGTCATGCCTATGGTACATGTTTTTAAGAATTCTAGTTTTAATTGCGCCACTTTATAAGCTATTTAAAAATAAACTATCAAAACGTGACCGAATCCGAATTATATCAACTGCATATTTCTGAAATATACGAGGGCGGTCCCAAAAGTAGCCTGTCTAAGAACTAAATCACCAAAATTTCGGAAAGATTTCTTTCATCTACAAATCTGTCGTCAGCACTTTATCAAATATCTACAAATTCTGCTGGATCACGAACGGTTATACAATATCTTTTTGTCGGGTTTCTTTACCATTTCAGGAGCGATCAGTTTAAAATTTACAGGGAGGATCAGAAACGCCTTAAGTAGAATCCATTCCGGTCTAGGACCTATTAAAAGTACTGTATCACATTACGATGATCAATTTTTTCTCACTACCAAGAGCGATTAAAAGCAAACTATTAAGTTTTATTTTTGGAATATTCTTTTTAAAAATCCTTTTTTCAACTATGTGTGTACAGTTTTTATTAATTTATATTTTTATTTAATATAACCTTTTATTGATAATAGTGTATATTGGCTTCGGCTTGCATTCCAACGAATTCCCATGTCAATTTCTGTAATTTTTTATATTTTATTGCGTTTTTTTTTATTTTCCTAAATTTGTCTTGGTCACATTTGGCAAGAGATCAGTGTGTATATATAGTATGTGTAAAATCTCCAGCTGGGCGGGCCGATTGACAATGGCAAAAAGGTAGGAAATCCAAATCCTTTTGTGCCACACAGTTTTTGCCATTTATGGCACTTACTCGTAAGCAAATTAATATGAGATGCCATTTCGGTGAGCGTACTGGACAATGACATGAGGATGGGCGGACGAAAGGACGAGAGGACGAGAGCATGACAGGATGACCGAGGGAATGAGAAAATGAGAGAGAATAGGGCCGGTGATTGTATTGCTTTGTTGGTTTTAACAGTTTCTCTAGTTTCGCCTCAGTTTCGAATTTTATGCATTTTAATCTTTTTGTTACGCTTGAAGAGAGAGACAGAGAGAGAGAGAGAGAGAGAGAGAGAGAGAGAGGGGCGGTGGTAGGGGCAGTTCAACATTTATTGTATGCCGGTTGAGGCATCGATTTGGACAATTGTTCAATGAGTTTTTCGAAGAGGCAGCTGTCGCCCTTTTGTTGCTGCTGTTGCACATTTTGGCCCGGATCCATTCAGTAAAACTATGCAGACCGAAATGCATGCAAAACTATGTTCTTGGCCCTGTTCCTGCTCCTGTTCCTGTTCCTGTCCCTATCACTATAGGACTATCCCTGTCTCACGTCCAGTTCTCTATCATGTCCCGCGACGCTGCCCTTGCATTTATATATTTGCCTGGCGGACTGGCAAACAGATGGACAGAAAGGCGGACGGACGGACAGACAGACGGACAGACAGACGGACGTACAGAAAACAGAGTCAGCCTGTCTGGGAAGCATTCCCATTGCCATTCATACAGCCAGCGCATTTTTTGAAGCCTTTTTTTTTGGCTCAGGTCTGCAGTCCCCAGATCTACACAATGCAACCGTCACTCCGGTTTCAGAGGGACCTAACAGGTGTGTGTGCGCCTGGGAGTGTGCGTGTGTTTGCCATAAATGTTGCAAAAATGGAAATATTATTTTATGTATTGCTCGACAGCAGGGAAATTGCATCAAAAATTGCATGAAAACAAAAGCAAACTTGAACCCATGTGGATCAATTAAAGCAAACACAATTGATGCATGTATTCTATTTATACATCAAGTGCTTTAGATACAGATGATAGATACTAAAATCAAGATAAAATGAGTCGTAAGTCACTGTAGTATTGGACGCTTTGCAGTTTAGTAATCAATTGAAATAGATGATTACAAGGGATAAACTAATAGTTCAATTATCTAACTAAGATTTAATAGACGGTAAGGTTAGTCAGTTTTATAAGAAAGGAAATTGTATTTTGAAAGATTTTCTAATGCGCTTGAATTGCAAATTTCCAAGCACGTTGCGTAAAGGAATTGATTAAAAAAAATAAAATTTGTATAGGATAATATTACAATGGTCCGAGGCGCAACCACTCTTCCAAAAAAAAATTCTAAGAGTGTGAAGAAACAATAAAAAAAAACTGTTTCGAAAATATGATGGATATTAAAATATGCCGGAATAATGCCACAAATTTGTTTCTTTGTGTTTTAAATTATTTGAATGAGGATGAAATTTGATTTAGTTTTAGTCAAATTTTGGATTTCTTCGAGTTAACCCGAATCGTCCTGAGCAACATTTTTTCGAATTTCTTAATGAAAATTTCAGGACTGATAAATTTGAGTTCGCTGAATCCGAAAAACACATTCATTTTGTTCGTCCTTGTCAGGATAATCGACAGGACAATTTTTTCGGCTGTTACCATATGGTAACGCTGGGAAGTACAGGGTACAGGTTTTCAAAATGCTACAAAATACAAATGTTTGAGAAAAAGTCTAATAAACACAACTTAATCCAACAGGGGGGCTCTTCCTTGATTTATAGGACAACATTTGGGTCAAATCGGTGCAGTATAACGTATATATAACACAACTGTCATAGGACCAATCGGGGTCAAATTCACCTTTAGTATGAAAAACTTTTTTCTATTCTGAGATATCTCAACCAAACTCTTAGAATATGTGACTTATATGTTGCTACACATCCTGACCAAATTTGGTTCAAATCGGACCACTATATCATATAGCTGCCATAGGAGCAATCATATTTTATGAACAAAACAGTGCGAAACGCGAATAAAATGTATGGAAAAAACCTGTACCCTGTACTTCCCAGCGTTACCATATGGTAACACGAAAATTAAAAGCGTAAATTAACTTTAAAAAAGTGTTTTTTATTTAAAATTTGTTTCATAATTAAAAAGAGCACTCTTTTACCTTTGTAATGATGGGTGCATTTCATATAGTTCAGTACTAAAATTAGTTAAACGATTTAAATTTACTTGCGACGAATTGCCAAATGCCGTTTTTCTGCACTGCAAAATATAATGAGCAACTTAAAGCGCATTTTTCGATCAGCTAACTTCAAGAGATTGTTTCAATCAACTTTTTATCAGTTAGAGATAACAATTTACTCTTAGAATATCTTATAAAAGTTAATCTAACGTTAATATATTGTCTAAAAATTAAGTTTTAGTAAATGCCTATTGCTTGTTACCATATGGTAACGCTGGGAAGATTCGGGTTAAGAGATTATCATTTATCTTGAACATATTATGCATTGCAATTTGTGTTGCTTTATTGGGCCAAGATGCTTATCTGACCCAAAGATGCTAGTCTGTTTGGTAACCTGATAGCTGAGAACTCAATTTCCAGTTAGAAAGAGCTATAGCAGCACTGTTAACAATTGCTTTTGAAATTGCCATTCACTTTATACAGAACAGGTAATCAAGTAAGTATATTGTCAATTCCGAGTCAACAGTACCAACTACAAACAACATTTTTCGCATGACAAACAAATCGTGAAAGTAAGGGAAAAAAGACCAGCAAATCACAATGACAACAAAAAAGCGACTCAATAATAATAAGTAAAAATGTGCAACATTCACCCCTCACATAGCCAGCGATTTGTTGCCTGCTATCTTCGCGATCTGCAATTCTCAATTCTCAATTCGCGATCCGCGATTCTCGATTTGTTATTCGGCGAGATTCGCATATTGCGATTTGGTCATGATTTGGCAGTAGCGAATGCAGCAGCAGCAGCGACTTTTTGCCCGGTACCCAACGGGTATAAAGGGCTTTTAAGTTTGTGACAATTCACGTATTTCAATATTTAAGTTGGACTTTATTTCGAAAAATGTAGTCGGAAAAAGGGAATATCCATCACATACATATACGAGTTTTTATTGCTTTAGAAATTAAGTAGATAGATATATAACAATACTTAATCTAATATTATTGCTATTACTAGTACCAATACTAATATTTATAGATCTGATTGGGTTTTTTTTGCTGGGTTTTCCCCACTCCATGCAACAAATATCGGAACATTTTATAATTCTTTGAATATTCCCAGACTTTTATATAATACTTTTAATTGTTTTTTTTCTAATTACAATTTTTATTTTTCCTTACATATTATTATTGTATTTTAACGTTGAGTTTATACTTTAACGTCATTTTTAATATTCTTTTTTTTTAAATTGTATTTTAGGGTTTATTTAGTAGACATTAAATACATAAGTAAATAATAGATAATGTTATGGTAATTACCAAAAATATTGCTATAACTTAAAAACTTTATGTGTAGTAGATCTTATAGTCCCTGAGATCGAGAAACTTACACAGTCGAACAGTCGGACAGAAGGACAGACGGACAAGGCATTTGTATATTCTTTAAATTGTGTGCAGTATTCAATATTTGTGTTCAAGTTAGAGTATCTCAGGACCCAGGTACCGGATGTGTCACAGTCGAGCACACACGACTATGGCATTCTGACTAGCTTATTAATATTTTTGCAGTAAGTTGGCCCAAAATGAGCGGGGTCAAAAGGAAATCAACTGCATATCGTTTGGCGATCTGCTCTGCTACTTGCCGGCTGATGGGCAATTGAACCTTAAACCTGAATCCACAGACTCAAGACTCAAGACTCAGGACTCGACTTGAGACAATGCAATTTGCATATTAAGACAATAGCAGCGACAAATATTTTTGCATTTACTTTTCTTAACTTGTTTTTCTTTTGGACTATCTCTTTTAGTCTAGGCCTTGGCAAGAGTTCACGACTAACAGTGCAACAGGCTCTGGAATAGCAATAGCAATAGGAATAAAAGACGAAATAGAAATAGAAACAGAAATAGGGATAGGGATACTAACAGTGAGAACAAAGGCAAAAGTTAATTGTCCAGCACTGAGAGTTGACTTTTCGGGGAAATTAACACTTGTCCAGGAAAGACTAACATTTGCAGGCCCAAGCGGAGCAACAAAAGGAGCAACATCAGCCTGTAAAGATAATATTTATGGGAAAATGACAAGACGACAGAAAAGCAGAGAACAGAACAGAAAACAAAAGCAAATGCCACAAAATATGCGAATGCGAATGGAAATGGGAATGTGAGTGGAGTGTACGAGTATCTTTTGGTTTTTGCGGTTACTTGTGTCTATGTATCTTTTGCCGTTTACTTTATGTATATGTGTAGGCAGACATTTGCAATTTCATATTGCAAGTCTAGGATAGCCAACAGGACACACAAGCACACACACACACACACACACACACACACACACACACACATACAGCAGTCCTGGACAGGGACTGACAACGGATCTAGGTCCGGGACCGGGACCGGGTTCGGACTTGGTGTTTATTAAATGCTTCGTGGCCAACTCTTGACAAAAGCGAAATACCCTCTTGGGGGGCAGGCATAAAAAACTCGGTAGAGGCCTTAACGACTTTGCCAGTTTCGCCTTTTGGGCTATCTTTCACTTGTTGTGTGGTTGTTATACTGTTTTCATTTCCATTTTTTTTTTCTC
Organism: Drosophila phalerata; assembly: GCA_951394115.2. Taxonomy (NCBI): domain Eukaryota; kingdom Metazoa; phylum Arthropoda; class Insecta; order Diptera; family Drosophilidae; genus Drosophila; species Drosophila phalerata. Next base: position 21,704,824 of record OX596006.1, read on the forward strand.
TCTTTTTACGTTGTCACATTTATCGCACTTTTATAATTAAAAAGAAAAGAAAGACAGTGAGACAGTGAGACAGTGACAGAGAGATGTAGAAGGGAGAGGAAGACAAACTAAAAGCGGGCGATAAGCGGCAGTCACAAAATATGAAACAACTGAAACGACTGAGATCCGGCATTGCTGGAGGATGAGTAGGAGGAGTCTGTAGAGTCATCTTCTGGTAACTGCTGCTCCTATCATTTTGCTAAATAATGATAACAATAAACAAAAGCCAGTGCATTGTTGTAAACATTTATTTATTTTCTCCGTTTATTCCCGTTTTTATAGTATTTACTTTGTTGTGTGAGTTTTTGGCATCGCTTTTAATAAATTACATATTTATGTATCTTTTGGGTTGGCTTGGAATGAAGTGAAGTGAAGTCGGAGACTCCGGACTACCTCTGCGATTTACGTGGCTAGTTGGGCATAATTGTCAACCCCACACTGTGGGTCCAAGATTAACAACTTCCGAAATGGCTTTTTTAATGACACCAATTATGAGTTTCTTATCGGAAGAGCAGCTGCCCGACAACAAAACAACCTCGGACACTTCTTCTTCATTTCCAACTTTTAATGAAGTAATTTTTCTCTGCTTCTCCTCAACGAGAAGAAGAACCTGCCAAGGTAATGGGATAAATGTTAGCTTCACATTGTTTGGCTAATACAAATATTGTTACTTTTCAGGTGACTTTTATAAGGGAATCTCGCGACTCGCGACTTTCGTCGCTTTCTTTGTCATTTGTATTCTTGTTGTGGGTTTCTCAGGTTTTTTCTTTTGTTTTGCTTTGTTTTGTTTTGGTACATACTCGCACATCGCATTGTTTGTAGAATCACCTTTGTAACTGTTTTTTTTCTTTTTTTTTGTGACTTTTGAGGCCTCAGTAGTTGGGCGTGATAAGCAAACACTTGCCCAGTAGCAGCTGTTGAGGGAACCAGATGGGCAGCTTAGATAAAGGTGTTATACCAGGGGAGAAAAGAAAAGAAACATATTTGAAAGATGTACACTTGAATTTTTTACTAAACGCACTAGCATATTTTTTGGATAAGCAATTTTTAGACCCCGTACTTAAAAAAAGTACAGGGGTCTATTGGGTTTGTTTTAACGAAAGTGTGCGTAACAGGCAGAAGGAGGCGTGGCAGACCCTATAAACTATATATATGTCTGTCTGTCCGTCCGTTTGTATGAACACCTAGATCTCAGAGACTATAAGAGCTAGAGACACCAAACTTGGTATGTAGGCTCGTCTGTATTACAAGCAGATCAAGTTTGTTTCAAAACTTGGCCACGCCCCCTTTGTCGCCCACAAATCGAAAAACAAAATTTCATATCCAAATTATAAGAACAATTTAAAAGCTAATGACACCAAACTTAGTATGTAGATTCCTCTATATTGTAGGCATATCAAGTTTGTTTATTTTTTGGAACGGACTACTATATCATATAGCTGCCATAGGACCGATCGGGCGAATATCAAGTCTTAGCATGAAAAACTTTTTTGTTTTATGAGATATCTCAATCAAACTAATACAGTATGCAAATAACTTGGTTTTATATATCCTGTCCAAAGTTGATAAAAGTAGTCGAAAATGTATTACAACTCTCTGCAACAGCATGAAGCGAGCCAAAATATTTGTTAATTTTTATAGTCTTTTCTATTTCCATAGTAAGTACGGGGTCTCCGACAGTCCAGTATGCTCGACTGTAGCACCGCGAGCGAAGCGAACAGGGGGCGGAGCCTCCTAGTTTTTTTTGGGGTTGCCTTGAGACTTGACAATTTCCCAGCTGAATTGTCAATTGAACATTAAACTTAATCAGATGCTTCACACCTTTCACTGGCACTGCAACTGCAACTAATGAGCTGGCTCATTAAAATATTTGTCTTCCGACACTTGAAAATCAAATAGCTTGGTCAAGAGTAGCCCCAAATCATATTTGTTTACAATGGCAATATCAATTTGTTTTTACTATTAATTTGAGCTCTTGTCTCTCTCATTTTCTTAGTTGGCGCTAATGAAGCCAATGTCAGTCAGTCCATAGTCCAAACTCTCAGTGGTTCAGTGGTTCAATTCCTTGCATCCATTGGAGCCTTCAATTGTGCAATGTCATCAGAGTCGAGGTGTCGAGACAGCTTGATTAATTAAATGTAATTGAGTTTTAATAGGCGCATTGAGTTCAGCGAAAACTCCAAAGTAACTCTCTCTCTCTCTCTTTTTATCTCTTTCTCTGTCTTCGCTTATGTGATGCGGGTGAAGGTCGCGTGGGTGCTTCAACACTCTGAGAAGATGCTGTGGCACCAACAACGACAATAACAACAACATTTCATTAATGACTTAACTCAACTGTCGATTGGGAAAGTCCCTTGCAGACCTGTAGCTCTGTGAGAGCCATCAACTCTTGGCTATGGGCCATCAACTCAGCCATCTCAGCTTTTGGCCCTCGAGTCGCGCTTAACAATCACTTAGCGCATTATTAAAAACGCTTTTTGATTGCGCTTTGGCGTGTTTGGTCTTCGGATGTCGGCCGATTGAAATCGATAGGCGTTGCTTAGCCAAGTCGCCTAAACCAAAGGGCAACAGACACTATGCAACACACTCAACTACATACTGTAAGATATTTATTAAGAGAGCACTTTAATATTGTATTATTTAATTTTATAATTTGTATATTAACATTATTCAATCTAATAGTATTAAATAACATTAAAATAGATAATTTACAAAATAAAATATATATATAAATGTATTCTATGCATTTTTATTCAATTACAAAAAAAAAATGTGACTCAATTCAATAGATATTTAATTTTGTCAAATCTCAACCATTTTTCAGACATTTGCTTGTTTTCAAGAACACTCACAATAGCCTTTTAGAGATTTGTAGATCACTTCTGTATACGTATTATTACAAATATTAGTTAAATTCTTAAAATTTTAAAATTGCAACTTAAATTTGAATTTTATTTTTTCTAAAATTTAATTCATTGATCTGATTGGGTTTTTCTGGGATTTCTCCAGTTCATGCAACAAATGTTGGATCAACTAATAATATGTTGTATTTTCTATTAAATTTACAATCTTTTATTCTTTTTCATTTTTATTTGTTTTATTTTTATCATTTCAGCTTAAATTTAAAATTTATATTCATAATTTAACATTTTTAATTTTATTTCAGCACTATATAAATAAATAAATAAATGATCAATTTAATGCTGCAAAAATCGCATTAAAATACATTTTACTTTGAGCTACAATTTTTCCAGCTATTTGTAGAGCATTTGATAGTCAATGCATGCAGTTGTGTGTGTGTGATTTCCGTCTTGACTTTAATTGACCATGGCCAAGAAGTCGCACTTGGAAATGTCTCAATCAAAAGATAAGGCAACCCACGGTAAATCTACATAAATTTTTGTTACTCGCTTCATTGTTGTTGTTGTACATATTTGTGGGTTCGAAAAATCGAAAAATCGAAAAATCGGAGAAACCGAAACTTTTTCTTTTGTTTTTGGTTTTTTCTTTTCAGGACACGCCCCGCACATAAACTAAGTGTGGTTGTTGTGATAGTTTTTGGTAATTTGCATTTGATTATGGGTGTTGGTGTTGTTGCTATCGCTGTTGTTGTTGTTGTTGATGTTGCTGCTGCTGCTGCGAAAATTGTTCCGGCAAATGTCTTTGATTTCTAATCTGAGCTGTTAGATCTTGTAGCAGCAAGATTAAAGAACGAAAAGCAGCTGTTTTCTTTTTTTTTTTTTATTCTTTGGACAAGGGTCTTATGATATTTAATCTGGGCAAATGTCTCGATGAAGTTGTCAATGTTATTATGTGTGTACGTGATGGAGAAAGAGGTGGGAGCAGAGGAATCTATACATAACATGCCGCTAATAAGCTCGTTTGCGGTCCAAAATTAATAACACCAACAATGGGGACATTGCTAGAAGAACTTTGACAACGGGGCCAAAATTTATTGTAGCCCAATGAAAGAAAAACAACAACGACAACGTAAAAACAACAAAAAAAACAGTAACAACAAGAACGAACAGGATGGTGAAGGCGACCACGAGAATGACAAAAGGCAACTCAATAACAATAAAAATAACAAGATGTCATAAAATGAATAGCCAAAGAAATAACAAGTACAACAAGGCCGAAAGCAAAGCATCAGCCGAAAAAATGAAGAAAGTCAAATAAATAAATGAGTGCATAGCCAGAGGAAAGTAGAAAAGCTAACCAGAGTTGAGAGTTGTGCATCGGATGAGCGAGAAAGGAATCGTGCCGAAAAAAAGGATAATTACGTGCTCAAGATTTTTATGCGCCCCATTCAATAAAACAAGTAGACGGTTACAGTCGAGCACGCTCGACAGTAGGATACCCTGTGCCCAGGTAATCTGTACTGAAATTTAATTTTTCACCGATTGTTTCTATGGCAGCTATATGATATAGTCTTCCGATCTGAACCAAATTTGGCCAGAATATATAAGACGAACTTAAATGTTCATTCTATCAGTTTGGTTAGGATATCTCTAAAAACAAAAAACTTTTTCTTACTTAAACTTGATTTTCGGCAGAGCGTCTGTATGACAGCTATATGATATAGTGGTCCGATTTGGACCAAATTCGGTGAGGATGTATAATACCACCCCAAATATATATCGTGTGAGATTGGTGGAGATATCTCAAAATTTAAAGATGCTTTTCATTCAAAAACTTCATTTTCGATGTATCGTTCCTATGGCAGCTATATGATATAGTTGTCCGATCCAAAAAAAACAAACCTGATCTGCGTACGGTATCCAAGAACCTACATACAAAGTTTGAAGTCTCTAGCTCTTATGGTTTCTGAGATTGACGCATTCAAACACATGGACGGACAGACGGACAGACTGACGGACATGACTCAATCGACTCGACTGTTGATCCTGATCAAGAATATATATACTTTTGGGGGTCTGCCACGCCCCCTTCTGCCTGTTACATGCATTCTGCCAAATGCATTATACCCTTTTTTGCCCATTTTCAATGGGCTCAGGCTATAAAAAAGACAGAAAGAGAAAAAGAAGCCAAATTAAAGTGAGCCTAACTCACGAGAGGAATGCGGCTGAAGTTGGGGTTGCTCTAGGCTGGGATTGGGCTTGGGCTTGGGTTTGTATTCGGATTTGGGTTTGGGTTTGGGTACAGGCCCCTGGGCAAATAAACAGCAACATAAACAAGATATAGGCAAGTGCTAAGCACCCAGGGAACAACCACCCAAATAACGAGAAAAATGTATATTATATTGTACATAGGAGTACGAGTACTCGAGTATAATACAAAATTTGTCAAATGAAAATATTTTGAATGCTCTGAGCAGTCGAGATGAGTATCTATCTATCTAACCATGGTCAAAAGCGCTTGACTAGACGTTGTTGTTGTTGTTGTTGTTACTGTTGTTGTTATTGAATTTTCCCTTTTCCCCACATTTTATTCGCTTCGATGACTTAATCTCGTTGTCTTTTAGCGCCTGTCAGAGAACATTTCACCACCACCACCATCATCTCGAGATAAACAAAAGCGAAAATGTCGAATCGAAGTCTTTGCAAAAGTTAAAGGAACGCTCAACTTGTCATGAGGCATGAGGAATGAGCTAAAATAGTCCTTTTTCTGTCCAGTCGTTGGCTTGAAACCCTTTTAGGCTTTACCTTCGAAACAGGTGCGTCAATCCAAGACAACCACCGTCGACAACCACATGTCAAACACACAGGGGTGGCTCATCTCTCCAGCAGACACAGCAACAACTTCTATTTCCAAATACATACTTTTCAAGTATTTATTTAAAATTTAATTAAGAATTACTACCCAAAATACCATTGGGTACGTTCACCACGAAAAATGCTCCCTGATCAAATATCACCAAAATATTGTACTTGTTAGGCTTCGTAGTGAACACTTTGATACATTTTCCTGTCAACGTTAATGTTATAATCAAGTTATCGAGAGTACAAATTATGAAATTTATTTATAAATTATTTAAAATAAATTATTAAAATAACTAAAAAATAATTAAAATACATTGCAGATAATGGAAAAAATGTTTGTTCATTGTTAACAAAGAAAATTTTTGATAATTATTTAATTTGTTTTCGATAAAAACAACAAATGAACGTCCCAATTTCTATTACAGTCTGAAAGTTTTTAATCTAATCTAAAATAGCCAAAAGTAAGGGGGGTATGTGTATTAGGGTGCATCGATTTGTATGATTCAAACAAAAATTTAAAAATGGTAACATTTTAATTTGATTTCACTAAGAAAGCATAGTGCTAAAATTCTAAAATAAATATATCAGGCTTGTTCCGATTTTAACTTTCGGCAAGATTTGTCGGAAGTGAAAATCTTTAACCTGTTCTCAAATCAATCTAGATATATTTTGCGTATTGAATTCACTTTGTGTTGTTTAATTTAAGTCCAATAAAGTGACTGAATATAATTTTAAAATGTTTAGCCCAAATGCAACGTGAAAAATAAAATTTGACGAAACTGGCCTGTATATTTGAATAACAATTTTAGCAAATCGGTTTTAAACTCGATGCACAAATTTTGGTAGTTTAAATTTTGTTATAGGTGTTCATGGACATGGCTATATTGATTCGACTGTTGCTGTTGATCAAGAATACATATATTTACTTAATGGGCGTAGAAGATGCTTTTCCTACTTGCTACGTTAATTAAAAAACTTTGACAGCTTTGGGTTAATTACTTTGCTGACCGAAGGCGAGGCGAAACACCTGCTATAACCACAACTCGTTCGATGTGAAAGTATCATCGTCATCATGGGCATTATTATCACTATCATTATCATTATCATTATCAACCGGCCATTGTAATTATCGTGTTCAACGTTTTCCACTCGCTTGACAGTTTCAGTTTTAATTGCTTTTGACTTTTTGCTTTACTTTCGTTGTGTTTTGGCCAAACTTCAGTCGAGTCGAGTCGAGTCGAGTCGATTTTGATTTAAATAAATTCACTTTTTCGACCCTGTTTTTTTTGATTAGGTCTATTTGGCTATTTGCTGTTGTTATTGTTGTTGTTGTTGTTGTTGCCTTTGCAGCCTCTGGGGCTTGGCTGCCACAAATGTTATAGACGTCATTTGTGTGGGGAACGATAAGGGGCGTTATACTCGTAGTATTTGGCCCCCAAAACATGTTGCAATTCGGTCAACTTGGCGTCAATGTTGGCTAATGAGCTTTTTTATTTGACAGAGGTGTGAGTGTGCATTTTCCCCCAGTCATGTATAATACATACATACATATGTATGTCCCTTTGGCACGCCTATTCCTATTGCTAACCCCGATTCCCAATCGATTTACCATTCCCAACTCGACACAAATTGTGTGTTAAAGTCTTGTGATTAAACAACTTTGGCACCTGCTTGGCCCGCTGCACTTTGATTGCACCTCACACTTCACACCTACGCCAGCGTTGACTTTGACGTCGCTGTCGCAGTCGCAGTCGCAGTCGCCATCGACTGCAGCTTCTTTGCATTTGGCGCTCCACCTTGTGGGCCACTTGCGCAACTTGTTAGCTGTTAGCTGTTAGCTGTTTGCCTCATTTACAGTTGGTGCTGTTGTTTTTCTCTTTTTACAGCGGGATTAATTTGCCCGCTGACAGGCGGGAGAAGATGAAGACAGAGACCACCAGAGACCCCAAGGCAGCCATGGGTATAAAAGTCCATGATTAAGTGGCCAGCAGATTATATACATACATATGTACACAAACATACGTTCTATTCTGCAGCGATCAGATTTGTTCTTCGTCAGTTTTAATTATCGGTTCTCTGATATCGCCAATGTATCTAATTATGCTAGTGATGTAGATCCAAACATAGTTGAATCGAGTTTAAAAATGGTATTGTAAAAATCACCTGCGAATGAATCGAATTGTCGATTCATCCACGAATCACACCGATTCATTGATGCATCGATTTCGAATAAAATATATTTAAAAAATCTAATTTTTATAATCACTGCGGACGGCAGTCCGCGCTAGTGACGAAAGCAGCACGAAGGGTATAATAATATCTTATAATAATGAGATCACTTCTATCTTAGGGAAACTTAAATACTTGAAAACTTCAACAACAACTTGTTTTTAACAAATTGTATACTGTGGTGCTATTTCAGGATCCGGACTACGAAAAATCAGGCATCAATGGCTATGTAAAAATGATAATAATTAATTTAGTATTTTACACGTCATTTAAGACTTCTCGAAACAAAATCATTTTTTTCTCAATATTACGAAAATTTACCATTTTCATATTTTATAAATATATGAATCGTAAACAATGGACGCAGGGCACAAAAATACATTCCTAAGAATATTAAAATTTTCCAAACATGTATCGGCAACTATCGCATGTAGATCTTCAGCTCTAGCAATTTATCGAAATAACTAACTGATCACTGGACAAAACTGAAGTGTGAGGGATTGTTCATGTTTTCACATACGTATATGTCATTTGCCATGCTACTGCTGACAAATGATAACCCTAACAATGTGCTTTTAATAAATATTCGTCGTCAGCAACACTGTGCGTTCGAGTGCTTTTGCGTCTCTCTGGCTCCGCTTACCTAAACTTAACAGAGCAGCAGAAACAAAATCTAGTCCACAGCTGATGTGAATCAACAATTTGATACCGATTAGAAGATTATCTGTGGGATTTTAACCAACTTTTTAGTTGAGAGCGGCGCGAATATTGATGATAAATCATTTGAATTAGTTATATGCTTAAAATATTTTTTTTGGAAAACGTTTGCAAGCAAACAAAGAATTTGAGCATAGTATTTAGCACGGCACAAAGCTACAATAACATTTTCATCATCTGGTCTGTGGGTTGCACATTGCAGCATCGGCATCGGAAAGAGGCACAGCTACAGCAGCAACATCATCAGCGGCACAATGAAAGGGGCACGTGGAGAGGGGGGAGTGTGGCATGTGGCATGTGGCATGTGGCATGTTGCATGTTGCATGTTCAAGTGTGTGCAGTTGAAGTTGCAAGTTGGTAGCTGCTGGGCAGCCGACGCCTTGAAAGCAACCAGCATAAGTCAACACCATGTGTTGTTGCTGTAGTTGTAGTTGCAAGCATAAATCTGTTGCATGTTGTAAATGTTAAACGCGACGGCAACGGCAACAACAACAGCAACAGCAACAACAACAACAGCAACAACAACGACGTCGATGGCTTTCATCTGAGCTGCATCTTTGGCGAATTTGCGCTTCAATGCGATTTATTTGCCCGTTGTTTGTAATGCCATTTATTGGTGTTGTTGTTGCTATTTGTGTTATTGCTGCTGCTGCTGCTGCCGCTGCCGCTGCTGCTGTTGATATTGCTGCTGTTGATGTTGCTGCTGTTAAATGCTTATTTACATTACGTTTAGCGGCACTTGACGGGTGGCTCCCTCTGCCTCTGCCTCGGCTTCGGCTGCAGCTTCAGTTACAGTCACAGTCACAGTAGCAGTCACAATCGCAGTCACAGTCACAGATACAGTCACAGCTCTAACTGCAACTGCAACTCCATTTCCAAGTGGCAGCTTCGCATGTTTCGCTTGTTGGGGCGGCAACTTCCCAGCAAAGGTAAAAAAAAAAATATAAAAAAGTTGCCGCTGCAGAAATTTTGATTTATGTCGGTGCTGTTGCTGTTGTTGCTAGTTTTTCAGTTTTCAGTTTTTATATGCCATACATATCATTAGCCATCACAGCGCGAGAGTTACTTGAATAGTTTGTCTGTTTTTAAAGATTACAGAACAACACAAATACATATTATATTTCGGATTGTCAAAGGAAATTACTATGAAATTGAAAGTTATTACATTATATATACATATATCACCTCAAAAACATGATTTATCTCCCTTTTAAATTGATCAGTAATTAAATTTCCTTTCAGGAAATTCCTTGAAAAAAACCAAGGCTGCACACCGGTTCTGAGCCGAACCTATCTGAACCGGTGTGGTTCGGGACTTTAAGCAATCCGAACCAGAGCATGAACCGAACATTTGATGTTATATACTTCGTGAGCCCGAGCCTGAACTATACCCATTTCTTAAATAAAACGTTCGATTTGGAAAAACAATAATTACATTACTTTTATTAATGATGTAAAAATACATCGAAATATCGACAACTCGATTTTCGCAAAAGCGACGATATATCGCGTTAGTTAAATCGATATCCAAGAAAACATCGACAACTCATTGGAGTTTGTTCATTGTTCATCAAGGCTGAAAACCAAACCATGGGTTTAAGAGGTGTATAAACCGGTTTGCAAGCCGAACCCAAGTCTTGCTCTATGGGTCGAACCATCAAACCGAACCTTTACCAAAATTTTGTTGGTTTTTTTCAACTATTATTTTTAAAATTATTATCAACGAGCAACAAAAATGAAGCAAAGATTTAAATGAGCCTCAAGAATTGCATATAAATCAAATTCATAAGGAAATTCAAAAATTAACTTTAAAATTTTTAAAATTCACAATATTTTTGTAAGATTAACTTTAGTAATTGTTTGTTTTGTGACAACCCGCGGAAATATTTCTTTATACAGATCCGCAGAGTCACAACTTAGAGTCATGATATACCATCTTCAGAGGACGGTAGCTATGGCCAAGTAGCTGTTGTGGTTTAGTTGTCTATTGTTATTTTTTGTACGTCGATGTTTTTGTTGTTGCTATTGCAGTTGAAGTTGAAGTTGGTGTTGTTGTTGCGCATGAGCAACTTTAGACTCGGCAACAGACCAAAAACGAATGTTGTCCCCGTCTGGCCAATGCCTTTAGCGTGTATTCCCAGTTTTGATTTAACATTTCACATATTGCATGGAGAAAAAGAGAGGCAGTGGGAGAGAGAAGAGGAGAGGTCGGAAAAAAAAAGCTGGAATTTTAAATTCAGAAGAATTGTTTGCTACGGCGCAAGTGCATCAGCAACAGCAACATCAACATCAACAGCAAAAGCAACATCAACAGCAGCTGTGCAACAACGATGGAGACACACAAAGGGGAATTTGGGGTGCAACAGATGCTGTTGCTATTTATATACAAATTTATTAGCAACAGAAATAATTAAATAGATTCCATGAAAGTCGAGTCGAGTCGAGTCGAGTCGAGACCAGACCCAATCCGTTCCAACCTAAACCAACCAAGACCCAAAATGACCAAGACACTGAAGCGACTTAATAGCCTATTTCCACGACTACTCACATTTGGCTCATTTGCGCACATTTGAATGTGGCAAAATTATGGCTTTCCACGACCAAATGTGACACATTCAAAGCACTTGCCATGTAACTAGAGTAATATAATAAAAAGCTGACAAAAACAACAATTTAATATTTATATTGAAATTATAATTGGCGAAAATTAAATGCCTTCTGTTTTTATTGAACAAAACAGCTGGGTTAGGTGATAATTGCTTTTTTCTCACGAGTATATCGATATACATCGGGTGTTCGATAAAAAAAATACTGAAAATACTGGCAAAAAATCGGCACATTCATTTTGGATGAGCCAAAAAGATCTTTCGAATTTTGTACCGAAATGAAATCCACATTCAAGCCGGATGATGAAAATGACGTTCGAATGTGCCGAATGTGCTGTCGTGGAAATAGACATCAACTGTAAATTCATCTTCATCTGCATCTGTAACCAGCAACAACATAACGCTTGCTTAGACATCTTTAAGTTGCTCCTATGGCAGATGTTGACATTTGGGTAGCGATTTGTTGTTGTTGTGCAGCCACATTGACAGCTTCATATGAAATATTTGGTGTGCCTGCCAGGCGCCATGAAGTATGCAACAATCTTTTATGCCGTTTCTACTCAAGAAAGCCAGCCGAAATTGAGAAGTGACCCAAGCCCCTGATCCAATTAACTGCTTACACAAAACGCAAATAGCCAGACAAATAGAGAGACTGGAGAGCGGGTCAGACAGACAGAAATGGACATGGACAACAAACATTCATACATTCATACATTCATACATTCATACACATATGCCCGGCTCTAAGTAATAACAGTAAAAATCAACGCACATCATTCGTCCTGATGTCCTGACGTCCTTACGACTGCCCTATGGCTACACTAGAGTACAAACACACACAAACATACTATATTATACATATATATATACAGTGATGGAAAAAATAACGAAACAACATGCATTTTTTATTTAAAATAAAATATTTGAATATATCAAACTCTTCGTCCTGATTGACTGACTGACTGACTGACTGATTGATCATTGAAGAACCGAAACGGTAAGAGCTACAAGGCAAACATTTTTATATTTAAAGACATGGTAAACCAGAAGCGGAGGCACAACAAATTTTACAAAATTTTCTGCTTCATGAAGTTTATAAAATACCGAAGTTTTTTTGTGGTGTGTATCATAAATAAGTATTTAATAACAATTATAAAAGTTACAAAATATTCATTTTTCGAAATAAAATAGCAAATAAAAATAATTTGACGGGTCTATTATTTTTGGCATCACTGTTTAAATAGTCTCTAGGCAGAGACTAAGTACCCCACTCTGTTTCATAGACGCCTTCGCTTGGCTACCTTTGGAATGCTGTTGCCTCAGATATATACCGACTATATAATTCCCTTATAGAGGGTGTTGTATATATAATTTTGTGACAATATGTGTATCGCTTGAAAGGAACCAAGTTAATAAGGACGATAAATTGTTTGATGAAATTTGGTATAGGTTCGAATTTTTTGTTGCAGGTAGCCATTATATCATTTAGGTGCCATAGAAACGACCAGTCAAATATAAATTTTTACTATAAAATACTTTTTTTGATTTTTAGGACATTTCAACAAAAATTATTATATTATAAATTATTGTTGCTTATGCTTTGACCGAATTTGGATCAAATAAGTCCACTACATAATAAAGCTGTCAAATAAACGATTGTTCGAAATGCGAATATTAAGGTTAAGTATTATTTGTAATAAATTTGAAATTCTAAAATAAACTCGCTGGGTAGGTAAAGGTATCAAATCTTCGGTATACTGAAGATATTCATTAAGTTCTGTTCTTTTTTTGGGCCCACAATGACGAATCTTTGTCTAAAACACCCAAATGGAAAATAGAAAATTATAAATTGAATAAATCTATGAAGGGCATTTAAGCTTCGTTAAAGTTAAAACTGTCCTCTGGTCGACTACAACTTGTGTAACTGTATATTTATGTGTGTGTGTGTGTGTGTTTGTGTGTGTGTTTGAGTTTTGACTACCTTTCTTCTTACTCCTTTCTGCTGGGGGCTGACTCGACTGGTTGACAGCCAGGCTACCTTTTGCTTTTGACGTGATCTGATGAGCCTGACGCTTTTGGCTTTGCCTTTGCTTTCGCTTTGACTTTGGACTTAGCTTTGGCTTGGCTATAGCATTGGGGTTGGCCCGCATATGTAACGTTATGTGCATAAAATATAATCATAATCACTTGAAAGCCCAGCCAAAGCTAAATCCGCAGCACCAGCGAGTCTGTGGGGAGAAGGGGAGGAGGGGGGGCAAACGAATGGGGGTTGAAGGAAAAAGCAAAGGCAAATAAAGGGTCGGGATTGCGGGGGTGACATAGCTTGGAGCGCTTTGAGCACTTTGCCTCAAAAATAAATAAAACATAAATTGCAACAAAATAAAGCAACAGTCAAGTGATTCTGACTGTGAGTCGTCTGTTTGTCCACGTTCCAGGACATTGTTTGCTGACTTGTTTCCTTATTAAAAATATTGCTAAGTGAATTTGGCACCAAAAACAACAAAAAAAAAACAAGGACAACTGGACAAAAATTCATAAACATTAAACGAATGCAAACGTGTCGCAGGTATGAGCCATAAAGCAAAGTATATACCAAAGACAGAGAGAAAAATAAACTGTGTATATGTGTATTAATATGTGCACATGACTGTGAATGTGTGTGTGTGTGTGTGTGTGTGTGTGTGTTAGCCAGTAAATCAGAACGTATGGCAATGACAGGCTCGTCACAGACAGCGGCCACCATGACGAATGGCAACACAGGTCTCCAAACTGCCCAGCTCCCAGTTTCCAGTTCCCAGCACCCTTAGCCCCCCCTCCCCCCTTGGTCCCCTCAGCCCCCCACAGTCCTTGATGCTGATGTTGCTCCCATCTGCTTGATATGCCTCGAGGCTCTGGTTTTTTGCACTGAAGTGCGCATTTGACAAGCCCAGTAAACAACAATTAAAATGACAACGGGACGAGATAGAAAAGGCGAAAGGATTTTTTTTATCCCATTTCGCTTTCTTTGCTGTTGCTCCTCGTCCTATCGACATTGTTGTCCACGGCGGACAAGTGAAAAGCCCCAAAATGTAACTGATGAAATCTGACAATGAACCAGACGAGATACGACGGTAACGTAACGAGTCCTGCTCGAAATTATAGCCACAGGACATGCAGGACATGCACACAAAGCAGTGAAATCAGCGCCTGAGCCGCAGACACACAATGTGGCAAACAGGCCCAATCAATGTTAAAAATTCGGACTAGCTCTCTCCATCTCGATTCTCTCCATACTGCTCGATATAAGGATTTTCTTTCTTTTTTTTCAAAAATATAGAGAGCTACTCGTATTGCAAGCAAATAACTTGAGGACATGACAATGCAATTTCGTGCGAATGTTCAAAGCAAATCAAAAATCCATCACAGAATAGTTAAGTCCTTCAAGCAGTTCGTCATCCTTACAGGATGGGATATTTAACAAGTGTTTAGCTGTGATTTATCCCAAAGAATTGACATTTATTTTAATATCCTTGCAGAAGATGTTAGAATGATGTCAAAGAAAATAAAACGAATTCACAATAAAATAAGGTTACACACAGAAAAAAACTATTTTTATAAGGATGATCATTTAAAGAAAGTTAGTTTAATTACTTACAACTTCAATTGAACTATATCATTATTCCCAAAAAATCTTCTTAGTAATAATACTAATAATTGATCAACATTTAAAGAACTTTTCTGAGGAACTATCAAATATAATTAAAATGACAAAAATAGCTTATTTTTTAATTCCATCGAAATATGTACAAATGAATAGCAATTAAATAATATAAAATAAATAATATACAATCGAGAAAATCGCTCGAATATTTGGCTTTTGTAGATAAATCTCTTTATCTCTTCTCAGCCAAATTCAGTTGCACTTAACCAAAATAGACATTGTAAGGTTAATTTACAATCAGTAAGACATTTTCGATACTATTTTGTGTTATTTATGGATTGATGAGGCGAATGAATAAATGTTATAATTCAATTTTAAACAATATGATGTCCAGTAATACTTTAAGCTAACATATTATGTTTTACTTTAAGGAACATGCTAAGGCATAAATCATATCCGTGCTTTTAATTACCATAAATATTTATTTTCGGCTCGAACTGGTCTAAATGTATAGTACTCACATAGAGCAAGCGATGAAAACAAACACAAAGTTTGATATAATTGGAATCGGTTCTTTAGCCTTGAAGCATACGCTTTATGAAAGCTGACGCATCGTTCACATTTATTTATGTACGTGTATGTGTACATGTATTTACATACTAAGCATTCACTGATAAAAAAAAATGTATCAAAATCAAAATTTTGGTCTCAGAACTAAGATTTTTGGGGTAAAAAATGCGTCGAGAACATAGAAATCTAAATTTAAGAGAACACATCTTGGTTTTAAGAACATTTAAAACAAGGCCATGTTCTTAAAATTAAAATCAAAAAATAAAACTTTTTGTTTATGCAATTTTTTTATACTTGTATATATTTTATTTTGACCTGGTAATTTTATAAATGTTATTCTAATTTTTTTAATAGTGGGGTTCGAACCGCCGCCTACTGCTTCACAATTAAAGCAGTATCTTTAACCAGAACGCCATTTATTTCTTCTGAAACTGTACATATTTATACCTTCCTAACAATTTAAGATTTTTATTCATATTTTATGGTTTTATGATTTCTTAGATTAAAAATCTTCGTTTTAATAATTTGGTCTAAGAATACTCTTATTTTAAGATTCAAATATTTAAGATGTTTTTTTTAGTGTACATATGTATATATAGTATGTTATATGGACGCAGCGGTCGGTTTGATTCATTTTATTGGACAAATTGTGTGGCTAATTTGCACGGCATTTGGCTAAAAGCCGTTGGCACATTTATCATGACGCTTTCAGTATTAGAACGTCCATCAGAGACGTCAGTGGGGCTGTCAGTGGAGGCGCATCCAGAAGAGGCGAAACAACTATTTATAGAGTGCGCCACACGGCGTATGAGTAATGTCTTGATTTGCCAACGGCTTAAGATTTAAATTTATTTATCGGCCGACTGCTCATTCAACCCAACGCAACTCAACTCAACTCAACTTAACTCAACTTAATTCAACTCATCTCATCTGCGTCTATTTTAAATTTAGATGCCTTGAATTTTCTTTTATTATAATGCAGGCAGAAACTATTTTGAAATCTCTGCGAGTTGTTTTTCCTGTTGTTGTTGTTGTTCTCCTCCCCATTTTTCCGCATTTAATTTTTTTTTGCAAATCTTTTAGCGCCTGTTTTGTGGCATGAAATGTGGGCACAGTTTGATAGCCAGCAACTGTGCGAAACCTGGAACTGCAAAGGAGGCAACGATGTGAACGAGGAGAACTATGATGGGGGTGGGAATGGGAATGGGGATGGAAATGGGGATGGGAGGGGCGGGAAAATTGTGGGCCATCGTCTGGCTTGGCTTGCATTTTAATTATGATGAAGTGCTGTTAATGTGCGTTTGATTGGCTCTGATGTTGCGTCATGTCAAATGGGGGCCACCCTTTGGTTCTATGTAGTTGTGATTGTGTAGTTGTTACTGTTGTTGTTGTTGTAGTTGATTTGTGGGCAGACCGCAAAGGTCAAGGTAAAATTGGATGGCCAAGAATTTGCCAGCTGATGCAGTTTGAAGAGGGGATTTCCCCGAGCTACTTTCGTTGCCTGAAAAATTATAGATCGCAATAAATGTTCGAACTACCTAATACCCTGTGTAAGTATCTACTGTTAAGCCGGGCATGATCTTTCAGCTCCATAATTTATACAGGATTTTCCGCTGTTCCAATATTTATGCTTCAGTTCTTGCGTGAGCATCAAATTAGAGGCTGTCGGATTAAATCAAGTAATTGAATCCTATGAGGATTCTATTTTATTATAACGAACATAGCACATGCAAATATTATCACAACGAGCTGTTAGTTATTATGAGTTGTTGCTAATACATAGTAATTACACACACACACACACACGCACACTCCTCTTTAGGTGCAATTGTGCAGCCCCTTTTTCATACGCTTTTGCATATGCCGGAAAATCTGGCAACGCAAAAATTTTCCAATTTTCTCTGGGTAATTTTTTTTTTTTTTTGGTTATTTGTTTGCTGAGGATAGGCCGTTGTTAGGTTGTTGTTGTTGTTGTTGGTTGTAATTGCCGGGAGTGTTTGCTGTTGTTGAGGTCACATTGAACGTCAAAAGCAAAAGTTGGCAGCGTTAATTTCGTTTGCCCATAAACATGCAACATATGTGTGTTGCAAGGCAAGGGAGTGAGGTAGGAAGGGCGTACCGGGCAAAAGGGTCGTCCGTGTGTCCTGTCCTATCCTGTCCTATCCTGCACTGCATTTGCAACCCTAATAAAGCGCAGCACACGTGCTGCCTGCCTCTGATAACAGTCGCGCCTCCGTCTGACAGTCTGACTGTCTGTCCTGTCCTGTTGTGTCCTGCCCGAGTGCTGACTTGGCCCAGCCTGCTTGTCTATGCCCTTGTCACGGTTGGCTGGATTGCGGACCCCGGAACCCGTGATTTATGCACTAAACAATTGTCCGTCCCTTGTGCAAAAAAATGCAATTCTCATTGTTGCTGTTGCTGTTGCTGTTGTTGTTGCTGCTGCTGTGGCATGTTTGGCATGTGGCATCCACGCGAGACACGCAAGGAACATGCCACTTGCAGCAAGTGCCACAAAAACATTGGCACATCGCTCAGAAGGCCAGAGCGAAAACAGATAATATACCGTCATATCGTAGATATGGCCAAGAATAATCAGGCTTGAGAACTGAAGATATTAAATCGTAGTACACTCG
Organism: Drosophila phalerata; assembly: GCA_951394115.2. Taxonomy (NCBI): domain Eukaryota; kingdom Metazoa; phylum Arthropoda; class Insecta; order Diptera; family Drosophilidae; genus Drosophila; species Drosophila phalerata. The sequence goes on from OX596006.1 coordinate 21,722,981, forward strand.
TACACACGACAAAATGGCAAATGAAATAATGAAAGCATATGGAAACCCTCCCCTAATGGGTATTACTTCTGGTTTCGATACTCGACTCTTTTTATTATTATTTTTTGAAATGCTTATCAAATTAATTTCACTTTAATTCGCGTTTATTGTTCGAGTTCAGCGTGAGTTTAGAGGGTTAATTGTGTGAGTTTATTTTAGACAGTTCTGTTTTCATCTCACTCTGTCTGCACCGTAATTCAATCTCTCTTTCTTTCTCTAACTTTCTTCGGATATTGGGATTGATTGCATGTTTGTTGTTTGTTGTTTGTTTGCCTGTTGTTTGCAAAGGCAAAAGGTAAAAGGTAAAGTCTCGATTGCCTGCAACAAGAGACTGTCGACAAATGTGCGCGAGGGTTGTTCCAAGACTTGCAAATTGATTGAAAACGCTCTCGTTTATGTGCTGCGTGCTCTACACGTGTCCGGAGTTGTTCAATTATGTCTAAGCCAAATCCGCAGTATAAACATTCCCCCATCTCACATTCCACATTCCTCTCACAGTGGTTCGGCATTTTCGTTTATGTACCGCTTAAAATGAGCATCATGAGTTCCCCCCTTTTGGGTTCTATGCAACCCCCGCACTTTTGAAATACCATCACCAATTTTAAGACGAAAACTAAACACACGCGACTGACGACGTCGTCAGGATTGAAATTGAGTCGTTTAAGCCGTCCACTCGCTCCGTCCTCCGTCCTCCTTCCTCCGTCCTCCTTCCTCCGTCCTCCTTCCTCCTTCTCTTCCCACCTCCCCCCTCGCAACCATTCACCCCATTCATCCCGTTCACCCCTCCGCAATCAGTGTCCACCATAGAAAGTCAAAAATCTGCCTGAACAGGAATTTTTCTTGCTTTACAAATGGAACGACTAAGTCAGTAGACGAATTGCTTCTGCCTGTCAAATTATTCGATTGCATGGATTATAATCAAAGTTATAGCTGAGAAAAACAGTGAAAACAATTGTTATTTTTGAAGCAAACAAGAGTTCCCATTTTCTGTAAATACATATCTGATATATATTGTTTTCTATCAATTTATAAATACAATCTCATTTCAGCTGCTAATACTTCATTTACAATAATAACAAAAAAAAAAAACACAATTATAATCAAACATTGAAAAATGTATTTAAGTTAGGAAAAAATCGTAATTTTTGAAATAAATCACTTTAAGAATATTATTACGCAGTATTGAAATAAAAGTAAGTGTATGCAGATTCATATATAAACCTAGTACAGTTTTTAAAATGATCACACAGGTAAAAAAAAGCTAAAATCCAAAGTAATAGGAAACCTATGTAAAACAGAAATGTTCTCTGAATGATTAAATAGAATTTTTTAAATTCGAATAGTTTAGAAATGAAACTGCGAAAATTGGAATAACTTCCAATTTTCAAATGATTTAAAGAAGATTTTCACAGATTCAGGGCGTTTTTCAAAAAAATTAATTCATTCTACTCTTAGGTTGAATCAATAGGTTCAGAAAAACAATAAGGGAATTCCGGAATTTGAATTAAGTGTATGAATCACGATCTATCAGTGCTAGTCTATGTTATTAATTGAAAACAATTTAACGAATGAATATATATTTTTTATTCAGTTTCATAGTAAGCTGTAATTTTTAAGATAAACTCGCATTTTTAAGATAAGCAAAGTTGATAAAAAAAACTGTTCACATTTCTAATAATAATTTTGAGCATTAAATATATTGAATGTTCATATTTTTAGAGTTTAGGCGATTAAGAGTTGTCGAAACAATCAAAGTTGATAATAAATTGAAATATTATGAAAACAAATGGAATAAAATGATAGAATGAGATATTTCTCACAGTGTATTGTGTACAGTGTACTTACTTTTGCACTCGTTGGCATCACGGGCCGTAGCTCGTCCCCAGGGCCGATCAAAGTGGAAGGGCTTGCAGCGTTCACAGTCGCGTCCGGCCGTATTGTGGCGACAGTCGCAGCTTAGTTGGCCGTCCGGGTCCTGCGAACATTTGGAGGCGTGGCCGTTGCACTTGCAGCGTCCGCCCACAGAGAAATCGGAGACGGCATAGTGCAATCCTGCCACTGCGGCCACTGAGTGCGAGTTAATGGCCTCGATGGTGTTGCCACCCAGTGGCACGCTGTATTTGCCGGTACGAAGATCAGCTGGTGAGTCAATGGCGAGCAAAGCTTGCGGATCGGGCTGCTGAAGGCGGAGGAAGACAATGCGTATATCGGTGGCGGTCACCCAGTCCTGAAGCACCGGCGAGGCATCCAGATCCCGAGCTGAGGGTCGACCCTCCAGTGTGCTAAAGGCAATCCGGGAGGCGAGTCCACCACTGCCACCACTGCCATCATGATTATGTCGATGGGCGTCACTGCAACGCGGCTCCTGCTCATTGTGCTTGGTGACAGTCGTCCGACTGGGGCGTCCAAAGAGGCGACGGCACTGGGAGCTGTAGTACTGGAAGGGTTGCCAACTCTGGCCGAAATCGGAGCTCTTGTAGATGACCAGGGAGTCGGGACGCGGTGCTCGCGGGCAGAACTGAAGACTGACATAGGTCAGCTCATACTTTTTGCCCAGGGATAATGTCAGGGTTACATTGTCACCTTGTACAATGGGCGCCGATCGCCAGCAGGTGACATTATTGGAGTTATTCAGATCGGTGAGAGAGCGTGGCGGAAAACTGTTTGCCTCACAGCTGTGGCACTGCAGCTCATTCGCACTGGACGAGGACGAGGACGAGGACGAGGACGAGGTGGCAGCTGTGGCAGCCGTTGTTGCACGTATGGGATCTTGGTACTCGCAGTAGCGTTGCGGCTGATGCTCGCCGCAAGTGCTGCTTGCCACAACGGGGGCATCGTAGGCGGCGTTCACAAAGTCCGGAATGCAGTGACGCGCCTTGTCATAGTCGTAACAAGGATCCTCAGCGGCCGGCGGCGTTTCAAACATTTTCAGATACGCTTCGTTCGATATCGCCGACACGGAAATCGCGCCCAAGGTCAAGAGAAACAACACTGCACGGCGTTGCATGTTGCTGTTTTTTTGTTGTTTTTTTTTCAATTACACACAAATCACACACAAATCACAAATAAAAAAAATTGTTTAAATAATTGTAATTGAAATCACGAATATGTTTTTGTGTTTTCAAAGATAAAACGATTCTTTGCCTGGCGCCTTCTGAGCAGCACGCGCAGGCGTTTCTCGCGATTATCTCTCTGTCTGTTTTTCAGTGTGGGCTAAGCGTTTTAAATCGCGCTCGAATCGCGTAGGCTGGACAGCATTCGTCGTTGTTGTCGTCGTCGGCGTCGTCGTCGGTCTTCGTTACGTCAAGTCGGGCTGCCAGTTCACAGTCGACTGTGTAATCGTCGTTCACGAAGCGCGCGCGCCAGCCACGAAGTCAGCAGCTGTGTGTGTGTGTGTGTGTGTGTTTGTGTGCGTGCTTGTGTTGCAGCATTTGATCGCGTCTGCATTTGTTGCTAGCAACATATGTTGCTAAGAGCGCACAGCATCTCAGCATCCACATTGTTGTAGCGAAGCGGTTATTGCTTGTGGATGTCTGTCAACTCACCACGACGCGTCGCTCTCTCGCTCTCGCTCTCACTCTCTCGCTCTCTCACTGACACCATCCGTGTACCTTGTGGATAAGAATTTGTTTGCGCAGTTGTTGATGCTTAGCAACATGTTGGCTTGCAGGTGGTTGCTGTTGCCAGTGCAACATTTGCTGCCAGCGCTTCTGCATGGATTCGCAATTATTTTATTGCCCATTTGGCGACACATTTTGAAGCATGTTGTTGCTGCCGCTGCTGCTGCTGCTGCCCTCGCTGATTGTTGTTTGTTGTTTTTATAGCCATCAAATGGCGTCCAGCCCGTGCACTCTGCAAATCAAAATAAACCAAAACACACACACACGCACACACACACATACACATATGTTGCTTGTGTTTACTTTTCGATTGCTATCGATGATAATGAAGTCGCCAAGCCGTTGCTGAGGGCTGAGTTCTAAGTTATTAACTTGTCGTTAATGAAAATCATCAATTTTTAACTGAGGGATGGAGAAACGCGTAATTACGTGATACGAGTCTGCGATGGCGATGGCTTCATTAATGCTCCCTCAGTCGCTTTTGTGTTGCTTGCCTCAGGTTGTTGAAGCCACTGCCTGTGCCACACTGATAAGCGCTTCACTTTCGTGTACCTCGCGTCCTGCCAACAATATATGCATACACTGATAAAAAAAATATGTTCTAAAGATTCAAGATTTTGGTCTTAGAACTAAGATTTTTGGTCAAAAAATGCGTCGAGAACATAAAATTCTGAAATTAAGAGAACACATCTTGGTTTTAAGAATATTGGAAATAAGAACAAGTTCTTATTTAAAGAATAAATGTTCTTAAAATTATAATTAAAAAAATAAAAACTTTAAAAATTATTTCTAATATTTATAATTTTCTTTATATATATTTTTTATTTATATTTATTTATTTAATTTTGTCCTGGTATTTGAAATTGTACATATTTATACCTTCCCAACAATTTAAGTTTTTTATTCTTATTTTATGATTTTATGATTTTAAGATTAATAATCTTGGTCTTAGTAATTTGGTGTTAAAATATTCTTATTTGGTCTGGTATTTTTTTTCAGTGTACATGCTTATGTATGTATTATATTTGTATGTGGATGCCAGTGACCATATGCCTTTGTTGTTGTTTGTTTTGGCTTTTGTAATTAGCTGTTTGGGCTATAGGCGTGGCGTAGGCGTTAGTGTGGGCGTTAGTGTGGGCGTGACATTGTTAATTATCCACCAAACTAAGCGCTAATTATTCAACTTCTTAAATTGGCAGTTGTGCTGGGGGTTGTGAGTGTCTGATCAATTTGAACCCTTTGTCCTGTGATAACATCCATATCAATAATTGTTAACTTTTCGTTATACACTTGGCCCTCGCTTAACACGGGAGGTACGTTCCTAAAAAACCTCATGTTAAACGAAATCGTGCTAAGCGAAACATAGATTTAGTACAAAATAAGGGGTTACGTTCCTAAAATTCAAAATTGACAACAACATAATTGTTGAAATATTATTGTATGTGTATTTATTAAAGTTTCATCCCTTGGCTCAAATTTAATTTTATGTATAAGATTTATATTTTCAAAATTATATGTTGGTATTAAATTAAAAAAGTTACTTCATATAATTTACCCGAATCTTCCCAGCGTTACCATATGGTAACAAGCAATAGGCACTTACTAAAACTTCATTTTTAGACAACATATTAACATTAGATTAACTTTTATTTGATATTCTAAGAGTAAATTGTTGTCTCTAACTGATAAAAAGTTGATTGAAACAATCTCTCGAAGTTAGCTGATCGAAAAATGCACATTAAGTTGCTCATTATATTCTGCAGTGCAAGAAAATGGCATTTGGCAATTCGTCGCAAGTAAATTTAAATCGCTAAACTAATTTTAGTACTGAACTATATGCAATGCACACATTATAAGAAAGGTAAAAAAGTGCTCTTTTTAATTATGAAACAAATTTTAAATAAAAAACACTTTCCTTAGGTAAATTTACGCTTTTAATTTTCGTGTTGCCATATGGTAACGCTGGGAAGTACAGGGTACAGGTTTTTCCCATACATTTTTTCGCGTTTCGGTACTGTGTTGTTCATAAAATATGATTGCTCCTATGACAGCTATATCATATAGTGGTCCGATTTAAATTAAATTTGGGCAGGATGTATAAGAACATATTAAATACATAATTTAAGAGTTTGGTTGAGATATCTCAGAATAGAAAAAAGTTTTTCATACTAAAGGTGAATTTGACCCCGATGGTTCCTATGACAGTTATGTTATATATACGAAATACTGCACCGATTTGACCCAAATTTGGTCCTATATATCAAGAAAGAGCCCCCCTGTTGGATTAAGTTGTGTTTATTAGACTTTTTCTCAAACATTTGTATTTTGTAGTATTAAGAAAACCTTTACCCTGTACTTCCCAGCGTTACCATATGGTAACAGCCGAAAAATTGGTCCTGTCGATTATCCTGACAAGAATGAACAAAGTGAATGTGTTTTTCGGATTCAGCGACCTTAAATCTATAATTCCTGAAAGTTTCGTGAGGAAACTCGAAAATAAGTTGTTCAGGACGATTCGGGTTAATTAACTGGTCAAACTTTTTATAAACTCAAAAATGTTAGGAAGTAAGAATAGCATATGTTTCTATTTATACATCATTTTGGAAATGCATTTGGTGGCCATTATAGTTTAAGCCGTTATCTTTTGAACTAGTGAAGATATTTTTAAAAGTTAAAAAGCATTTGACTGAATACTTTTTAGGCTTTAAGGCCTGAGTCACACAGGATGATTGGCCTACTGGGTGACTCAGGATTGTCGGTCAAAGTTAAAAAAATATTTTCTGTGCATGTTGTACATGTAAAATTAAAAAAAATTAATATAAAAAAGTTTCGTTACGCTAATATCAAAAAAAAAAAACAAATTGTGTTTTGAAAAATCTCGTTTTTTGCTCTATAACTTCCTTAGACGCAGTTGGACGCAAGACAAGCCGGTGCTATTTAGTTAGAAAATTAATTACCACAGACTCCTGTAGTAGTGGGATAGAGTCCAAAGGAGTTCATTAGAAATTCTATTTTATTAAAGTAAAAATATTGCCCAATTTTAGTGTTTTTTTTTAAAACATCGCTGGCATAAAAAGTAAAAAAGTAAAATGAACGTACTTTTCATATGAAATCAAAAACATAAAGATCAGTCGTATAACTTGTCTACACGTACAACTCTGTTTTAAAGATTGCATACTTTGTAAATTTTTGACATTTGTACACGCACTGAAAAATTGTTGAACTTTGAAAGGCTGCCACGCCAACAATTCTTACTCGATTTCAATAACTTTATTGGATTCATAATATTTGAAGATTTCTCTATCGATTGCATATATTCTTTTGTCAAAAGAATGATTTATAACCTTTACTTATTTTTTAAGTAACGGGTATAAAAACTAGCTAAGACAGCTAACTAATTCTTATCTCTAAACTCATCATATAATATTTTCGACCTCTATCTGGAGTTTGTTTTTTTATACCCGTTACTTATAAAAAATAAGTATAAGGGTATATTGTGTTCGTTGGAATGTGCGTAACAGGTAGAAGGAGGCATCTCCGACCACATAAAGTATATATATTCTTGATCAGCATCAACAGCCGAGTCGATATAGCCATGTGTGTCTGTCCGTCTGTCCGTCTGTCTGTCCGTGTGAGCGCCTAGATCTCAGAGACCATAAGAGATAGAGTAACCAAACTTTCACACGTAGATCAGAAATGCGTTGGAGCAGGTCAAGTTTGTTTTAAATTTTGGACCCGCCTCCTTCCACGCCCGTAATTCACGAAAAACTGGTCATCCGTCTGTATAAACACAAGGATCTCAGAGACTATAAGAGATAGAATAACCAAATTTGTCACACAGATTTCCATATACCTCACGCAGATCAAGATTTTTTCAAATTTAAGCCACGCCCCCCTCCGCCCCCGAAAATCGCGAAAAACCACCTCACCCACAATTTTTCATATAATACGTATTTTTTGGTAATAACCGATATTTGTTATTATTATCTATTATCCCACTGAATCGCAACAAGATCGGACAAGTAGAACAGCAGTTATTGCGTGTCTAAGTTGTTGAATCAACAGGTGCCCCCTAGAGTATGCAATAGTTTTTGTATTGTTAAACCTTATTAGAATGCTTAAGATTTTCAATTAGTTCTGGGAACGTAAATATGACATTAGGATTGAATCGATAATGTATAGATATAAGTAACGGGTATCCTATGGTCGGGATCTCGACTATAGCCTTTCCCACTTGTTTTTGTTTGTTTTTGGATGGATTAATGGATGGATGGATTAATAATGGATTTTAGAAACACGGATTACGATTTTTATAAACGCATTGTCTCGAAAAAACATTGACCCACTATAGGACATACATCTATCAAATTATGGATGCACTCACTTCCGTTCAGTTACGGTTATTGATGGCACCCACAACTCGTCTCTTAAAGCATACAGGGTATCGCCCTGCAATCTATTGTCTTTGGGAAATTGTGAAAATTTGGCTCTAAGGAGTTGTCACCAATTAAGTGAAATTAATGCCGCCTATTAGGTACATAGCTGATAAGAGTGTGTATGTGTGTGTGAGTGTGTTTGAGTGTGTGTTGCATTTGCCATTAGGATCAGTTGTCGTCAGTGTAGTTTCATTGCTATATCTTCTAGTTGCCTAGATACTTACTACATGTCATCCCACACACATATAAACACACACACACCACACACACACCACACACACACACACACACACACGCACTCACACACACATACATGTATACACTCACTGTTAACAAGGCGAACTCATTTCCGGTTGCTTTGTCGTAGGGCAGCTTTGTGAAGCTCAACGACTCTTGTGTTGGTTTGGTTTGGTTTGGTTCAAATGTGTTATCAGAACTTTTGCTTTATTACCTTGGTCAGTAGGCGTGGCCAGCGACTAGCCAAAGTCGACCATATCCTCTATCTATGTGACTCATTGGATATACATTGGACATCCATCCCCGATGGGATCCCGATGTGGTATATTGCCAAACATGCACAGTGGGTGGTTTGCTTTGAGTTTGAGCTCTCGAGAGCTTCCAAAAACTCTCGGAACAAACAGCTCGGAACTTTGTCGCTTAATGAAAATTGCATTGTGTCGCTGAGTGGGATTTGGATTTTGATTTTGAGTGCTGGACCGGACTGGACTGGACTGGACTGGACTGGACTGGAGTAGACCTAACTGGACACAAAGGCAACTTTGTGTTGGTCGAGGCGTAAAGTCCAAACGGCTTTCTGTTTGCTTTGTTTTGTTTTGTTGGTTTGTTGGTTTGTTGGTTTGTTTGTTTGTTTAGCTGGTTGTCTGGCTGACTGACTGGCTGGCGGCAAGATTTTTAGATTATGACGCTTTGTCGGCAATCCTCTCCAGCTGCGGCAATGGGACCAACATTTGGTCAGACTCGTATCATCTAGTCTCGTCTCCCGTTTCAAACCTTGTCCGCTTGTTTTATTTACTTGTGCCTTGTTTATAACTAGACCCTCTTTCATTATATTGGCGGCATCAATAAAATGCAACATTGAGGCTCAACACTTGTCTATTCACACGATTGCGGCTCATAGGTAAAAGAGGGCTTCCTTTCCATCCCAATCCCGACAACGGGCCATTTTTTTTTGTCAACATTTTGTTTTTTGTTTTGCAATTGTATCTCGATTTTATTGCCAAAGCTGCAAACATGCGAATGGCATTTGCCAGCCGCCAAAATCTGAGCGGGATGAGAAGGCTCAGAGGGGTGCAAAGGGTAGAGGGGTAGAGGGGAAGAAGCTTCGCCCCCGCTCGAAGCTAAGCTGAGCGGACGCAGTGCAGCTAAAACGCACAGATAGATGACTAGATTCCTATCAGCGTCAATAAATAAAGTTTTTAAATGGAACAAGAAAATAAATATACGTATATGTCTCCGAGTGCCTCCTTGTTGTCACAGTGCATATCCAGACGCCAAGGCAAAGTTTTTGCACTCCGCACTGTGGTTAACAGTGCCTCAAAATGTTGCTTGAACTGACACTGAAACTTAACCCAATATCAGATTGTTATATTCTATGAGATATTAAAAGCAAGGAATTAAACCGAAACAGACATCGACTCCGGTTTACGTTCCGGCACGTCCCGAAACAATTTCGTAAATTAATACAAAATTAAATGCTATAGAACAATAATATATTAACAGATTTGTACGTATGTTAAGCACGTATTTTATCAAGACAATCCTAAGTTAAATGCAGAAAAATTTGTTTATATTGAAAGCAAAATGATTTGGTTAAGAAATAAAGAAATTGTTTTTGCAAAAGTATACCGGTTCGGTTCTGTTCGGTTTTCGGTTATTACAAAATAATTTATTTCGGTTACGGCTTCGGTTCCGCTACTCAAAGTGAAACGGTTTATTTCAGTTAACTGTTACAGCTCCGGTATTATTTCTTGATTATAGCTGGGTATGGACTTAAAAAAAAGCAATAAGCTAAATGTCAAATACAAACAAATTTAGTCTGGCGAAATTTCGCTAGATAAAATTTGTATGGATTTGACATTTAGCGCACAGCTTTTATCCCATGTCCATACCCAGCTTATAGGATTATGAGTTAAAATGTCAAGAATACAAATATATATCTATTGCCATTGCTCTACTATTGTCTTAAAAAAATTAAAGGTATTTCATTAAAAATTTCAAAAATCGCGTTTAAAGTTTTTGATTCAGTACTATCGTGCTATAAAATTTTTTGTTTCTCACATAAAGATCATAAAAGATAGATATAAATATGAAACTTTTGGACAACCCAGCACTGAATATAATGAATATTTCTGCGTCTTTTATTCAAGTATGACAATCTGGAAATATGTGAGAAATTTGTGTATTATATTTTGTAAATTGGCTGAAAGATTGAAATCTGTGAATTTTGCTATAAATGTACCTAACGACATTGTTTTTTGAAATATCAAAGTATTCGATAAATTAAATTTGGTGCAGTGGCAAAGCTAATCGATTATTCCACTGTACGACTTTACCTCAAACTCGCATTTTGTCAGCCTTTTTACATTGAAAAAGTTATTCGAGTATCTATCGCAGAGTCTCCTTTGCTTGTTTCCCTCTCTTTTTCACTCTATCTGTCCATCTCTGTTTTTCGTTTACTCCTGCTCTTCTGTGAGTTCACTCCAACGACTGTCGCTCTGTTTGTTTGTTTGTCTGTTAGTTCGACGCTTTGTCTTCTGTCTCCTGTCTTCTGTCTCCTGTCTTGTGCAATATGCGTCGTGTCTTGGCTGACTTGGGCGGACTCTCTTCTTGCAGCTGTGCGCGTGGGGAAGGGGCATGTTGCATGTTGCATTAACCGATGTGCTGTTGTCTACCTACATACATACATGCAGCTACTTACATTGATTTTATAATTAGGCATGTCAGCAGTGCATATGGAGCCTGAAGCGTGCAAAGAGTAAAGGGAAGAGGGAAGAGGCAAGAGGCAAAAGGAAATATCAGTAAGTAGCACAGTAAGGCAGGAAGGAAGGAAGCTCCCACAGAATTCAAAGTCAACTCGTGGCCATAAAAACAGCCAATTACCTTCAAGTCTCATTAACTACTACAACCATTTTGCCCGCAGTCAGCAGAGGCATGTTGGTTAGATATTTAGCACCAAGGTGGTGAAAGGGGGGGGGGGGGTGTTTATAGAGGGGTAAAGAGAAATTGCCAAAGGGCTGCCTCTGTTAGCTGACCGTTACAATCGAATTAGGCGCCGTTCGCAACGCTAAATGCAATTAAAACTAGAAGATGTTGATTACATTAGAAGTGCAGGCAGCCACGACAAACTGACAGCGTACAAGGGACAAGGAGATGGGGAGGGGGAGGGGGAGGACAAGGACGAGGGGTAGGGGATTGGATGGTGTCAGCAGGAGCAGCAGTTCGGAGAAGAGTGTGACCAGAATTACAGAGAATTTCAAACATTTTCCAACGTCGTCGACATTTTCGTTGTTGTCATGCTCCACAAAGTTGCGGACTTGCTGTCCTTCTGGTTGCCTCCTGGTTGCCTTCTGGTTGCCTCCTGGCTGACTCCTCGCTGCTTTTTGTTCATAACTTATCCCTTTTTTATTTAGCACGTCCACAGCGAGCTCAGGAAAACCGCCCGAAAATTGTTGCGGTTGACCAGAATTATTTTTTATACTCAAACATACAATGCACAAAAAACACAACGCAGAAAGCAACAGAAAACTTTGTCAACGATGTGTTGTAGATGGGCGGAAGAAAGATAGAGAAGAAATTCAAGTCTTTGGAGATAGAGAGGGAATGGGATCTGATTATGTCAGCAAAGCAGGGAAATCATCAGTCATGTATGTGTGTGTGTGTATGTCTATGTGTGTGTGTGTGTGTGTGTGTGTGTGTGTAGTTGGCTGGGCATAAATCTGAAATCCGCACGCTAATTTGTGCATGATAAATTATTTATGTCAAAATGGAAGTCAACAGCAGCAGCCAAAACAACAACTCGTTCCTAAGCAGCATAGAAATGGGGATGGGGATGGGAAAGAGGTTGGGGTTGGGGTTGGCGAGTTGAGTAAGCTACCGTCATCACCTAATCCCATGAAGTTTTCCAACAACACGAATCATTCATAAAAATTCTTGCTGCAAATTGGTCGCCCCATTTGGATTTTGGCCGCAAGATTCGGGATTTCAAGTTGCAGGTACTCTTATGCATTAAAAGTTCAACGGGGTGTTATTAGGGGAGACGGAGTGGGAGGGCGGAAGGTGGATCTTGACTCTAGTGATTGCATGAATATTTGATGAGCTGCTAGAGTGAAAGTTTTATATGCATAATCCTTCATATATGATGTGAGTTTCCGTGAATTTACCAAAATGTTTGCTACTTTATAATTGTTTTGTTCGTACAACATTGTGGATTAGAGACAAAGTTTCTTACTTAAACACTAATGCGACAATCGATATTATCATTTGTTTTATAACTCACGATAACATTTCACACTCACGCCGAAAAGGTTAAACGCACTTTTTAATTTAATGAGTATACACTGAATCAAATCAAAAATAGAACAAGATTTAATTTGTACCTAAAATAAAGTCCCATTTATGTAAATACTAGTGATGAATAAATATATATCGAAATATCGACAGCTCGATTTTCGCCGAAGCGATTATCGAGTACTTCAACTCGATGCTTTTTTACGTTTTATCGAGTTAATTAAATCGATTTCCATGAAAAATCGACAACTCAGTCCGTTAAGTTGCTCAATTTTTGATGAGCGTCCGTAATAAATAAACTACAAAATTGTGAAAGTTTGAGAAAAACAAGATTGATTTACTATTTTCCGATATATCGACAAATCGATACTTATTTGCAATTTTCTATTTCAATATAAAACACGATCCAAAGGTAAAAATAAAAATATACGTGTTGTTATTATACCGAAACAAATCAAAATTTGAATAGTGTGCGTTATAAAAACCAAACTTTAACAGTGTCCGAGAATTTATTAAGATATCTTTTTCTATAGGAGTAAAGGAGAAGGAACATTTTTTAGATTAGACGCCCGATTGACATTTTGCAACTCTTCAGAAAAAAATGCTACTTTGCTTTTGGATTTTATTCAACTCAGTTGAAAAAAGTGAAGACACTTTTCTGGCTCGTTCCATTGCAAATGCTGTCTTAAGTAGATAGAAGAGAATAGTGCTTTTAAATTCTCTAATAGTATGTAGCTTCAATCAAACCTTTTGACAAAAAACAAATGATTTGACCTTTTATATTTAGAGAATTGTAAATGGAGACATTGGTTTGCTTTTACCTCCAGGATTTTGAACTTAGACAAAATCGAAAACAATCGTTTCGTAATAGATGATGGCCTTACGACTGCGAAAATGGCAATAAAATTAATAATATTTTCATTAGGTTTAATCCATAGCATGTCCCTGAGCCTCTTAAGAATTTATGAGATTTTTGTTTTGTTTTATTTTTTGCTGCTAATAGCTTTATATATATGTTAATAGTTTCTTTACAAAATGTAGTCTCTTCACTTTTGAGATAGAGAATACTTCTGAGATTAATAGCCCGATTCTATTATTATACTGTCACCCATGGCTTACAAAAATTTTCGCGAATATGTCTTATGATATCTCGATCTGGATATTTCTTAGAGAAGTTTGTTGTAAAGTTTTTGCTATTCATTTAAGTGCATAGAAAGCATATCTTAGATATTCACGCTCTTTTTTAAGACTTAAGGCTTAATACGAATGTAACGAATGTTATGTTTTTCTCATGAAATGAAAGGAATATCTGTCACCCAAACTTTCAGAGTATAACAGAGATATTAAATCTTCGGTCTGCCGGGTTTTTGCTGCATTTTTTTATTCCGTAATTTTTCTATTATATTGGAACGTCACGCTTTATATTTATGTTTGTTTTTTTTTTTATTTGAGAAAATCTTATTTAAACGATGGAAGTAAATGGCAGCCCTGTAATTAATTTGCTTAATTTCATGACCATTATTTGTATTCAAGATCCATTTAATTAAATAATTGTTTACTTGATTGAAAATACTTGTGCTAATATTTGATTCATGTCTACTTATGCTTTTCTATTATCTGTGATGTTTTTCAACAGCATCGATTGTTATTCAAGAGTTAAGAGTGAAATCAAGTTAATTGTGACTTGTCTTAGCTTATTTCGTTTGTCAGTAAGATTTAATTATGCAACACTTGTGAATTGTATGAAAGTCTTTTGGACCTTCCTTGCCTTAAATGGCAGTTATCAGCTAATTGATTGCTGATTCCCTACACAAAATGCATTAGACCAGCTGCAGTTTCTGGGCCAACTTATTGACCAAAATCCTTGGTCATAATTAGCTTCTGCTGCACTCAAAGTCCTTTGCCAGTGCAACTGAGTATATATATATATGGCTGTGTGAGTGTGTGTGTGTGTGTGCGTTGTGTGTGTGTATTTATGTGTTGGCCACTTTGTTGCCCTGCAGCTTTGGCAAACACTTGGCTGCTTTGGCCAGCTGCTGCCTTTCATTTAGTGCTCATCAAACGGCTGCCACTTTGCTAGCAACATTTGTTGGTTTTGTGTTGCCCCCTTTGTTGCCTTCTGCCTTCTACCTTCCTTCCTTCTGCCTTCTACCGCCACCACCATCACCATCACCATCACATCAGCAGAGATCTGGCCACCACCTGACTTTGTCACACTGCCACATTTTGCCGCTTGTGTTGTGCTCAGGTGTCGGGCATTGTGTTTCACCTGGCGCTGCTGCTGTTTCAATTAGTGCATCTACTCCACATCTGCAACTCCGTGCCGCCATTTAACCCGTTGGCCACTCATTAGCAGCGCTTGCAGCTGCGGTTTGTAGTGTCCATCCGTTTCCATTCCATTTCCATTTCCATTTGCATTCTCATTCTTGTTTTAGCTCCACAATCCCCTAACTGAAAATTGGCAGACGCTTCGTCGCCTCCATGTCACTGTCACTGTCTGACTCCCTATCTGACACCCTATCTCACTCTTTGTCTGTCTGACAGTCTGTCTGGTTAGCTGACAAGCTATTGTAAGCCTTTTGCAAGACTCACCTCTAGTTTCTTCCTCATTTTGTTAGCCCTATCACCACCCCCCCTACCATGAAATGCTTAATTGTTTGCCACTTTTTCGTAGCATACTTTTGAGCGTCTGACATTTAAAATTGCGTCTCTTTCTATCATGCTTATGATGGTGTTTCTATCTGTCTCTTTATCTATGTACATGCTTTGTGCATTTTAAATGATTTTTCATAAATGTCTGACCGCTGGTCAGCGCTTGAAGCACATTTACTGTGACAGCTCTCAAAGGATTAGACGTGTTTCACATTTAAAAAGCACACCAAATGACTCACCCAGTGCACTGTTGCCAAGGACAATGATCATGATGACCACCAAGATAACGATGTGGATGTGGATGATGATGATGTTGCAGTTGTAGTTGTAGTTGATGACACTGTTGATGTTCAGCGTCTGCTGTTGACTTTGTCTCTACACTCAAAAAAAAGACCAGCTTCTAAAATCAAGAACAAACATCTTAAATATTTGGTTCTTAAAATAAGATTTTTTTAAGACCAAATTACTAAAACTAAGATTTTTAATCTGATCTAAAAATCGAAAAATCAAAAAATCTTAATATAAGAATCAAAATCTGAAATTGTTAGGAAGGTATAAATATGTAAAATGGTGGTTCCGTGGCGCTTTGGTTAGAAACACTGCTTTAGACGTGAAGCCGTAGGCGGCGGTTCGAACCCCACTAATAAAAAATTAAAATAACATTTATAAAATTAACAGACAAAATAAAAAATATATACAAATTTAAGAAAAAATTTCAAAAAAATAATTTTAATTTTTTTTTTTTTTTTATCATTTATTCTTAAAATAAGAACTTGGTCTTATTTTAAATGTTCTTAAAACCAAGATGTGTTCTTTTAATTTAAGAATTTTATATTCTCGACCCATTTTTTCGACCAAAAATCTTAGTTCTGAGACCAAAATCTTGATTATAGAAAATTTTTTTATCAGTGTAGTACAGGCGTCGATTGTTGAGCTCGTTAGAGACTATGCATCCCGTTCTTTCTTTCTCACTCTCTGTCTCTCTCATTTTCTGATTCTCGCTATATGTGTATGTATATATGCCCCTGCCTATCCATATCTCAATTCCCAATTGCCATTTGTTGCTCGTTTCTGTTGATTCAAACCATTTTTAACCGTTAGCTGGTTTTTGACTTACCGAAAAAACTGATTTAAGCCGCTTACTACCAACAAGAACAACAACAACAACAGCAACAATAGCAACTATACTAAAAGCAAGAGCAACAACAACACATAGCACGCCCCCAACCGTTATTCTCGTTTTAAATGCCAATTCTGCGTGTTGTCGGCAAATTCACCTGGTTTGGGTAATTGACGTTGACGGAGATTATGCAGAGCGTTAACGCCGATGTCGACGCCGACGCCGACGACGACGCAAAAGCGCCGCACACTGGGCCGCAGGCTGAAAAAGTCGCAAAAATTAGTTTTCTTAGGAAAGCGTTCATAAAAGTAATATATGTATTTTATACAGAATTCATTAATAATTAAAATCCCAAATGATTCGTAAATCACATTCAAATTGTAGGTGCTACAATCTTTTAAAGTTTACCCATTAACCCGAAAAAGAAATACCAACTTTTGAGCTGAATTGTAGACAAACTCTGCTACCGATTTGGTAATATATGGAAATAATCTTAATTTCATATAAATCTGCTTCATACAGTTTTAACCACACGTTCCTCTGACAGCCATATGATTCTTCAATTTCGGTAGGTGTGTATAAAACAATATAAGACAATAAACATAATCATATCTTAGACGGGTGCACTTAGTTCAAGGGTCCTCCAATTTTTTAACATATTTCCATAAAATATGACTTGTTGAGGCCCTCAAAATAGGTGTTTTTTTCAAAGAAATCCTGTTCATTTGACTAAAATTTGTTTCATCCAAGCCATTTTTTGAAGTTTGAAAGGGGATAACAGTCACAGGGTGTCAAATTTAGAAAGTAGGGGGTAATTCACTCAATTTCAACGTGGCCACAATAATTAAATTTATTTTAATTTAATTAATAATTTTTTCCAACGCAAAATGGGGAATGACTCCACTGTGCGCCTCTGCTGACGACGAAGTTACAGAATTGTTTGTATGGACGTTATGCAAAGCATTTTCTAAAAATAATAATAACCCGAGGAACAAACTTAAATAATCGTAAATCGTTGCCAGAGGTTAAAAAAAACACGAATTTATTTTTCATAATTTAGTAAAAGTAACTAATAGGAAAAGCTATAGTTAAGCGAGCTTGACTGTAAGTGAACCTCTAAAATTAATAATAAATTATGGTATAAATTAAGTAGTCAAATATAGTTAACTAAGTTCACAAATAGCCGGAGTCTGACCTGGACAAATTCGGACTATAATAATATATATGTTATAATATGTTCGGTTTTTAGACCCCGTACCAAAAAAAATAACATTCGTCTATTAAGTTTGTTTTAGAAAAATGTGGGTAACAGGCAGAAGGAAGCTTGCCAAGATCAATGAGACTTTATGAGCTAGTGACCCCAAACTCGGTTTGTAGGTTCCTCTATGTTGCAAAATTGCAGAAAAATTCAATCTATAATCTATGAACATATAACAAGAATACTGGATTACAACCTAAATGAATTCTAAATTAAGAGATTGACAATCAAATCAAATACTGAAATCAATTAATAAAAGATTAAATTGTATTGCATCCTGTTAAGCTTCGATATGGCTCGTTTTGTTTCAAATCTGATCCAAAATCTCAGCAAAGTTTACCAAAATATTTGGTCGTATTCTGCAATTAAAAGTCATTTGGCAATGGCCCATGAAGAAACCGCCAAACACAGTCGTGTGCAAAATAATAGGAACAGCATATTTGCAAAATAAAGTTAAAATAATGTAAGCTATTAATATTATAATAAAATTAGTTTGTACATATCTAAAATGGTCATATTTTGGACTTACTCAATAGTTTGGTCGTTACAAAAACAAAGATAGAAATCGGTGTATCATCAATTTATACAGCAGCTACATATAACATAAAGTTCCTTCATTATTTGTATATATAAGTGGCTTCTGAAAGTGCCGTATTTTTCCGGTTTCTTTTTTGACATAATTCTGAATTCGGTTCTGGAAATTGGTCCGCTTTCTCAAGAATATCTGTATTGTGGGAAGCTGCTCTTATTTTTTTGCACACCTCTGTAGAGTGTACACCCCATCACGAACAGCAGAATGCTTTGCAGGATGAGAAGATGAAATTAAATCGGGACTTTGTTTTTATGTGTATCTAATGATGCGTCAATGAAACTCTGATAGCGACTTTTGGTCGCATCATCAAATGAAGCGTCATTAAGTAATAAGTCTTTCAGCCTTATCCGACTCAAAGTCGAACTGACGTCCGAGTCTATGTAGAAACCACGAGGTAAAGTTGAGCAAAAAGCTATTAAACGTAAAGCACGCAGTACGCCCTTTTCTTTGTCCTACCCCTACCCGCATCCCTATTCCCCCTATACCCCTGTTCAGGCGCTACTGACGCTCTTCTAAAAGCGCTTAACGATTTCATTAAGTAGGAATAGGTGGCAGGATGGGGCGGGTCTGGTAAATTTAAGTTTAAAGCATACCAACTGCGCCGGGTGGCAACTGCAGTTGCAAGTTGCAAGTTGCCAGTTCCTAGACTGCCCAGCTCGGCAGTCAATCAGTTAGTTTGTCCGTCTTTAAGACTGCCTGTCTGTCGCCATCTTAGGACGTGGCACTTCCGTTGCTGCTTCAAGTGCTTCTGCATTCCCAGCACCAAGTTAAAGACAAGAAAAGAGCATGCAATATAAACTGAAAAGAAGAAAAATGAGCATTGCACCAAACTGACAACAGTTCTTTTTGTAAGTGTTTCTTGGCTCGGTCGCTCTGCTTTTGATTTTGATTTCGCAACGTCATTTCGCTTTCGCCTTTTGTGCATGCCTTAGCACAATAGACGAGACGTGCCTCCCTCCCCCTCTACCCCTCCGCACCTCCGCCCCTCTCACACCCCTTCTCTCTGTGAGTCTCTTTTTCCCGCCGCTCAATCAGCTTTCTCCTTACTTTGGGGTTTTGTTTGCCGTTTCCGCCTGGGCGCGAAAAGTGGTTTCTATTTATTTATTTATATTCACATTGTGCAGTTGCAATTGAAGATGCATTTTGCAGCCGTAGACGGAAAGAAAGTAAGGATAGTAGAGATGCAGTAGTGTTGCGATGGATCCAAAGCTTAATGTTCGATTGGCCGATGAGAATAGAAGCATTATAACTATGTCAACGATTTGACAGCTAAGCAGGTGCTAAGCCATAAAATACCAAAAGGATAAGCCGGAGAATACCAATAGAGTTTTAGGCTTTCGCAGGGCTTTGTTGGTAGTTTAGTTAGAGGAGCCACAGGTTGAGACGCCACGAACAATCAGTGTCAGTGTCAATCACTTCAAAGCTGTCTACTTTAGAACACAATTGTTACAATTAAAGTAAGTAAAATTCAAGCTTAAAACTCTTGATTTTATTATGTGTTTTTATACGAACTAGAGCAACCAATTTCAGTACACAGACTCCAATGGCGTTGGAGAAGATCAGGCTTGTTTTACATTTTAACCACTCACCATTCCATCCTGGAAAATTACGAAAAATCACCACACCTACAGTTTTTCAGAAATACGGTTTTTGTTTTTTTTTTGTTTTGTAATAAACATTTTCTATAATCCTTCTTAATCGCAAACGCAAGTAAAGACTTAGAGTAAACACAAAGAAAACCTCTACACGAGGTAAAAGTCGAAAGACGAAAGCATATTCCAGCCCCCAAAATTTCTGATATCCAATTTTGTGACGAACAAATAAAGTTTAATATAAACATTTAAAATAAAATATAAATTAAAAAAAAAACACGACAATTTTCATTCGGCACTGCGCAAAAATTAATCAGAAATTTTAATATTTTACCTCTCAATTGATTTGCTTTTGACATTGTAACTTTATCATTCGTGCAGCTTTCGTCACTAGCGCGAACTACCGTCCGCAGTGATATAAGCTATTAATAGTATGCAACGGGTATTTCTGTAGTCGGTATCTCGACTATCGCCTTTGAACTAGTTTTAGTATTCAGGATAATATTGTGAAATTGGGACAACATAAAAGTAGTTAAAAATGCCGAAAATTTGTGTTTTAGCAAAAAAATTTTCTACAGATTTTATCACGGAATCCCGGATATTGTTTCTCAGATAAATTTCAAATTTGTTTCCTGTTAGTGATGCAATTTTCTGGTTAGATATGTGCACATGGAAGATGTAACATATCATCAAATTCTAACTTTAAAATTGCTTCTGCAATTTAGTTTTTTTTCTGAGACCCATGCGGGATAAATGTATTCTAGATATTCATTGCAATTATCAGACAGTTTTCATTGCTCTCTTCTTACCACCTGATACCACCTGATTGTCCCCTTAATCCAAGAAATGCTTTAAAATTTTAAAAATTTCTTACCGAGTGTCAATCTAATTTTGTATCCCAATTGAAAAAATCATCATTATCATGATCATGTATGTTATCTGACTATAGTTAATGATTATCCTTGTGCTAATATATACACTTATTTATTATATGTTAATACTTACAGATCTATGTCAGACTTGGCACAACTTCTGCAAGACTTAATGTCAATTTGTTGAGCGCCCAAGTTTCAGTCCTTTTACGAGCTTTTCTAATTCTTCTGACATATACACACACACAGCCAGATATAGAGAAAGAAAGACACACGCACATATAGAGAAGATAAGATTAAATATGTGTTTGAGGCGAAAGTTTATAATCCTTTATGGAGCTGAGAACTAATTGCAATGTAAATAAATTACAGGCGACATCAGCAGCAAAAGTCAGACCTGCATTGCCCCGCCCACCGCCCACCGCCTACCGCCTACCGCTTACCCTGACAGTCCCGACACTATTTCAACAATATTTCACTCAATATTCAAAAGAAGGCAAAATGAAATGATGTTCTTCCTCCTTTCTTCACTCATCCCTTACACACTTTCTCACTGTCTGTTAAACAATCTCTTGCACTTTTCCCCACTGTCGCTCTCTGTCGAAAAACGCATTCAACTCGACTTAACTAACTATTAAGCACTACTTCAAGTTTTACACAGGATATATGCATGTATTTGCACTCGTTGTCCTTGCAGCCTTGCCAGCAATGACTTTCTTAATGCCCTGTAATTGCAGTCATCTTACCTGTCATACGAAATGCATCAATATCGATATATTTATTTGATATTTTTAGCCGTTGTTTTTGCAGGCAGGATATTTTATTTTGACAAAATTGGTGAGACATATTGCATCCTTGCACTAAAATAGAAAAAAATGATTGGAAACACAACTAATTTTAAGTTGAAACACTGCAAATTTAAAGTTGCGCTCAGATACTTGTATCATTGATATTTTCGATTCATTTTTGTAAAAAATATCTAGTAAAAATATTATTTTATTAAAATAACAAAATAATATTGATATTGATATTTTTTTAAATTTTGTACTATGATATTTATTTTGTTCAAAGTACAGTGAAAAAAGAAAGAGAGATAAGGAAGTAAAGAAAAATTTGAAAAAAAAAGGATAAAAAATAAGCGGAGTGAGTTGCAAAATGAAAGTGAATTCCAGACTTGTATTCTTTCGATTAGAAAAGTTTCAATTGTAGATCATTTAGTCCTGTTGATCATCAAACATTTAGTGACTTCACTTAAGCAGTTAACTGTCGATTTTCTATGTTAATTGGATTTACTTAATTTATCGTCACAAAAATAAAGACAAATTGAAAGTATATTAGAGTATTTACAAGTCGATAAACAAATGCATATTTTTTCAGGGTATAAGTTGTTTTTACTTGTAGTTTGTCGGCGTCATTTGCAGCTCGTCCTTGTCGTTGGCATTATGACTCTCAGTGTAACTTGCGTGTGTGTGTGTTTGTGTGTGTGTGCACATTTATTTGTGTGCTAGTGTGCGTAGTTGTCCTTGTCGATTTACATGAGTCGCAATTAGTGTGCTCTGCTGCAAAGCTCTTGTAGCTTTGGCAACACTTTCAGCCCGCTTCCGCTCCCGACCACGTC
This sequence comes from Drosophila phalerata, assembly GCA_951394115.2. Lineage (NCBI taxonomy): Eukaryota > Metazoa > Arthropoda > Insecta > Diptera > Drosophilidae > Drosophila > Drosophila phalerata. The sequence continues at coordinate 21,745,307 of OX596006.1, forward strand.
TATCCCAATTGAGAGAAAGAGAGAGAGAGAGAGAGAGAGAGAGAGAGAGAGAGGGAGAGGGAGAGAGGGAGCGCGGCATGTTGTCCGCCTGGTCCATTGTTAGTGGTGTGCTTTTGTGTTGCCCAAATGTGCCGGAAAGTGTTCGGCCTGTGTGATCCTTGCTCTACACACACTCCCTGTCATTCTGAGCGTATGTGTGTGTGTGCGTGTGTGTGTGTGGTGTACAACTCATGCCTATCAACTGCATCCGGCTGGCATATCCGTTGGGCAACAGCTTTTATGGCTTTTAAATAGTTGCACTTTTCATACCTCCAGCGCCTTTAGAGAGAGTCCTAGAGCTCGCCACTTTTGACAGGTTCTTGGCAGGCGCCAAATTTATGACTGTATTAAAGAGTTTGTTGACTTTATACACTACAGATAATTTTTATTTTAAATAGTTTTTGGTGGCTTTGAACCGCGCTCGAAAGTTATGTGTCTTAAGCGTTGTATTCCCGGTGACAATCAGTGCAAAGGGGTTTGTACATGGATTAAAGAGATTCGTCTTGGAAATTGTTGCGAAGACAGCTTAAAACTTTCCCCCAGTCCTTCCCCACTCATAGTGACAATGAGAGCTGAACATTAGCAGCTCCAATGTAACTGTCCGATTTGCAGCTCAAAGTTCGAACCGCCACACACACAAGCAGACGAGGGTAGGCTGATAAGTAATCGGCCTAGTTAGGATAACATATATTTACTTATCAAATTTCTGGACAAATCACTATATTTGACAGTCCTTAATTTTTTTATGCTTTCCAAAAAACACAACCGGTTTACTAAGATCAGGCATTTTCATAGATAAGCTCTACATTTAAGTGAAATTGCTTTCTTTTTTTATTTGAAAATAAATAGTGGTATCGGAATCAATTCATATCCAAATTCAAAACTACAAATCTACACTCTGAAAAAAAATCAAGATTTCCGTACTTAAACAGGCGATTTTCAAGTACAAACGTTCTCAAAAGCTGGGTAAGTTCAGAATTACTAAGACTGAGTACAAAAATCTTAATTCAAGTCCGGTTTTCGCAAGTACGGAAATCTTAAAAGGAGATTTTTTTCAGGATACTTTAAGTACGTTTTGAGATTAATTCAAGTATGTAAAGTTTCGATACATGCTAGTTTAAGTACACAAAAATCTTAAATTTATACCAAAACAAACTTGTTTCAAGTACAAAAAATTTTCATAAACAATTGATTCTAATCTTAAACATACACTAGTATGTATACTAAAAAATAGAAAAATACCAAAGTTAAATACCATTTAATAATGGTGTATTTTCTTGATTAGCGACCTTTCGATATAGGTGCTGATTTTAATAGCGATCCAAGCCTAACGTCATATTTGCGTCGCTGGAACCAGTTGAGAATTCTAAGGTGCGACAATGAAAAAGAAATAATCCAAAATGTACTTGATTTAAGTTCGAAACGTTCTCATTTTTAACTTTCTTTCGATCTTGAAAAAAAACTGTTTTAAGTACAAAATAATCTTAAACTAGTTTAGTACAAAAAACTCAGTTATTTCTGGAGGCATTTTAACGAGACTCACGGATTATATATTTGCCGTGGTCTTATATATTTTGACTAAGTTTGGCTAAAATCGGACTATTATTTGAGATCGATTCATACCTAATTTAAGATTTTTAGTACACAGCAATCTTAAAATTTTAAGATCAAAACGGTATAAATTCAAGTACGGTCTTACCTAATTTTAGTATGGCATTTTTTTCTGAGTGTACTACTACTTAAAAAATTATAATTTTATTATAAAAGTTGGGTTTTAATATTCAGTCGCATTACTTTTTAGCCTAACCTCGAACACAAACGCACACACTTAATGTTGTACTGTTGGTCAATAGAAACCCAACAGCAGCAACACGTTAATGTGGGCGTGGCAATAATGGGAGAGAGCGAGATAGTGAGAGAGAGAGATAGTGAGAGAGAAGTGTGCGTGTTGCTGTCGTGCAACTATTTAAATGTTGTTTTAAGCCTTATTGTTGCTACTCTGGGTGTCCGCTCCCATGGCACAAGCGACAGTTTGTTGTGTGCTTCATGTTGCTGGTTTCCTGTGGCAGGATGTGTCGTAGGATATGCCCAATGCGGCTTGAGTGCTCTGCCACTGGGACACTGGTACACTGGCACACTGGACTCTGGACACTGGGACACAAGGGTCAAGTGCAAAGTGTTGCCAACTGTTTGTTGTCGTTGTTAAACATTGTGTTTACAGTTTATGCTGCATTTGCTACAGCTATTATTGTTGTTGTTGGTGCTGCTGCTACGTCAAGAACAACACATAAGTACCGCAATGATACTTGAGGAAGCTGCTTTGCCTTCTACACTGATAAATAATAAGTTCGAAAACATATATTTCGGTCTCAAAACTATTGTGGTCTAAAAAATACGTCGAGAACATAAAATACTTAAAGTTAGAGAGCACCCCTTGGTATTCAGAACATTTAAAATAGGAGCAAGGTCTTATTATAAGAATAAATGCTTTCGAAATTGAAGTCAACAAATAAAAATATTAAGAGATATTTTTAAATTTACAATCTTTTAATTGTTGTTTTATTTTGAAATACTAACATGTTTTCTGTCCCGCTATTTTTATAAAAATTTCTTTACCTTGGTTTTCTCCTTGGAGAGAGTGGGACTCGAACCCGCGCTTGCTTTCAGAACAATTATTGGTATTACTTGAAAATATAACATAATCATAATTTCCTTACAATCTCAGATTTTTATTCTCATATCAAAAACTGCAGTATTTAAGATTATTATTCTTAGTATTGATCTTTAAATGGCCTTGTTTTACGAATAATATATCCAAGATGAATATTCTTGTCTTTAGAAGTTGGTTTTTTTTTTCAGTGTACGCTCTCGCTTTATTTGATTCTTGAGGAGCGTTGATTATGCACACATTTTACTTAACATTTTACTTTAGCTAGCAACAGCAACAACTGGCAGCAGCAGCAACAGTTGCCACGACCGCAGCAGCAACTTTGTTGTATTTGCTACTGTAACATAACATATAAAGCATTAAGGACACACACACTCTGTAATGCTCTAACCCGTTGTCATTGTTGCAGCTCAGTCAACTCTAAGTCGAGTGTTAGTTATGGCCAGCTCAGTCAGTTGTTGTTGCTGTTGTTGCTGTTGTTGCTGTTGTTGCTGTTGTGGTTGAGGCTGTTGCTGCTGTCGTCTCGAGTTCTTACGTGAAGTACACTCTTTATGTTAATAGTTGACACTAATTAGGCATGTTTGCACAACAAAGCGCTCCAACACATACATACACACTCGTTAGATTGCCTGTCTCTGTCTCTCTCTCTCTCTCTCTTATTCTGAGTCCGTGTGTGTAGGCAAACGTGGCGTATACGTATTATGTTAAGTCCAACAAACAACACAAAGCCTTTGTTAGTGGCGCTGTTAGAGGCAGACCAGAGACACAGCCTACAGTAAGCACTCACTAAAGAGTGCAAGCTTAATTAATATGAATGCAATGTTTCATGGATTACTGAATCCAAGAAATTTAAGAATTATTTTATTTTCTAAATCTTTATCCAAATTGAATTAAATTGAATTATTGGAATATCTTTAAGTAGGACTGATGAATCTTCTCGAGTAAATTCTGTGTATCGTACATTTTTAATTGCAATTCCGTTGGCCGTTCATTCCCAAGTACTACTGTACTCCGCAGGCAATTGCGCTATAAAAGCAACATTCTCATTGTCGTTGTCATTCTCATACTCGTTGTTCTTGTGCTTGTTGTCATTCTGGTTGTTGTCGTTGTTGTGCCACATAAAACGGTGTTAAGCATAGAGCACAACTATTACTTAATCATTTTAACCTGTTTAAGCGGCTTAATGTGCCACAAGTGTCTCTCTCTTTCTCTGAGTGTTTGTGTGTAAGTCCTTGCATGTGCTGTGTTTGCTGTGTGTGTTGTGTGTGTGTGTTGTGTGTGTTTCAGCGCTGGGACTGTGGCAGTTTAACAGTTCCACAAAGCTGCTTTCGAGTGCCACACGAGCATCTTCAAAAGTCACTCAAAAGTTTAGGCCCCACCCTCACTTCCCCTCCCCTCCCCTCCCCACCTCATCCCCATTCCCTTGCCACACTCGTTATAGTTGCACAAAGTGTTAAACTAGCCGGGGCTTTGCCATTGTCTGGCAATGTGTGGCACACTCACCCAGTAGTTCACTATGCAGATGTTGCTGCCGCTTAGACTCTCTGCCTCTGCCTCAGGCTCAATTGTAGCATTTGTATGTGCTCCATATGCATAAGTATATGTTTGTGCATGGGCGTGCCCAGGTATGGATAAGGGAGGACAACTGCCCCCCAAAAGCAATATTTATAAATTATAACAGATTGAATAATTCAAATATTGTGCTTTTAAAATATTCCAATCAATTGTAATTCAATAAATAAACAGAAATTAATCATTTAAAGATTTTTTTAAACATAATGAATAATTTAATCTTTGTTTCAAATGTTTTAAATCAGGGACAGTAATTATTATAATAATTATCAGAGTTTGCCTTTCACTACTCCATGGTACAAAAAGTACACAATATTCAAATAGAAAATATGATATGAAAAAAGATTACGATATGATACAAGAAGTAGCAGAGTAATATAAGGATTTTATACCAGGAACGTGGTGAACGCTATGATACATTTTTCTGCCAACGACTCTGATAACACTAAGCAACAGTCAAAAAATTACACGAATCAAACCCAAAAAACCTATAAAAAAAAGCTAAGGAAAATCATAATTTTCTTAATTCAAGAATTGATACCTCTTAAACTACTAGTTTAAATCATAAACTTTGTGTTAATGAATTATAGATATATTTATTGGCTTTTAGGAAAAGTATGAATGTTTTTGAAAATCGGTTTTTTCATTCTCTAATAATGATGACAAAAGTGGGTGCAACTCTAAAAAAAAGGTTGAAAAATGGCAAATTTTAAAAAATTCAAAATAAAAAAATTTCACCACAGAAAAAAAAAATTTTCTTCGTTATTTGGGGCCCCAAACCTATCCAAAAAAGTGAGTTTGGTTCGTGTAATAGCCAAAAAGGTCATATTTGTTACCTTGTGTAATCGAGTTATCGTTAATAAAAATTATGAACAGCACAGATAGGAAACAAATTTAAAATTATCTAATTGTAATTAATTATTTAATATACATTGCAGGTGATGGAATAAACCGCCGCTTTAATAACAAAAAAATCCTTAAATAAATATTTCATCTATAAAAAAAAAGTAGCACGAAATAGCTAATTTTTTTTATGATACCCAAAAATGGTATTATGAGACTGTTTCAGTCCCGTTCACCAGAAAATTCGGAGGTATCACCAATATTATCAGGGAGCAAGTGTGAGAGTGTATTGCATTTTGCCTTGCAAATAGGTAGGGAGGTACAACACATCGATAAATTGATGTATCGACTTCTGTAAAATCCAAGCCCTCGTTATTGATGATTTAACATCATTGTATCTTGTGAATATACACGTATATGGTACATAGGTGATCAAGAAAGTGTTTTGAAATCGCAGAGTTTGTGTACATTATTTACATATTTTGTCCAAGCTTCAAAGTCACACGTCAAACGGGTCGGTCTGTCCAATGCTAAGTCAGGACAAAGAGATTTATATTTATATAGATTGTCGATACATCGATGATTTCACATCGCTACAAATAGTGAACTTTCTTTGTTATCAAATCTCTACAAAGATATAAAAATAATAAAATATTAAAAATATTTAAGGAATAATTTCTAGGGATCCCCCCTTTAATTGTTCTGGGTACACCTTTGTGTATGTGTTTGTATGTAGGAACATGTGTCTCTCCTGTTACCAATCATGCATCCGTTTTTGTTGTTTTTAATGAAATTTTAATTTGCTGCGGATATGCGCAGTCAGTGAGTTTGCGAACTTGAACTGAAGCTGCGTCAGCTGACAAACTCACAGCCTGAGCTGAGCTGAACTGAACTGTACTAAACTGAACTGAACTGAACTGAGCTCAGCTCCATTTCCATTTCCATTTCCATTCCGACTTCCATTTGCATGTGCACCTCTCCATTTGGTCTATGCGCCACACAATTACTTAGACTTATGTATGATTTATGCCTATGACTACATAGCCTCTGCATATTCATTTGAATATTGTTGCTCAAAGGAGGATACAAAGTTGATTTGAGTTGAGTAGAGTAGAGTTGAGTTGAGTGGAGTGGAGTGGACTTGTGTCTTGTGTGCTTACCGTACCGTACCGACACAATACACCATAATGCATTGGAACACTGAGGCGGTTTTAGTGCTTAGCCTAATTTGTAGCGAACAAGATGTGGAGAGGGGGGAATGGGAGGGAGATTCCGACTATGAGCAGTGAAGTGAAGTGAAGTTGATCTGTTTTTTGGCAGCGTCATTTTTAAACACGCATGCGGCTTTGATGTGTTCTGCAGTGTTGATTGATGGCCAATGCAAAGTTTGATTGAACACTGGCTGCCTCTGAGTCTGAGTCTGAGTGTGAGTGTGAGTGTGGCAACTTCACAGTGTGGCATGAGGCATCTGCCGTTGAACTTTTGTGTTTAGAACAGAGGCGATTGCCACACCAGCCACCAAGTTGCATATAGTCTACATAAATCTTAAAGAAAATTTAATTTTAAAATTGCTGTACGAGTTGCAGGAATTGAACTGAATCGAAACAAAAATCTCGCACTTTCCCACCCACTCTCTCTCTCTCTCTCTCTCTCTCTCTGTCTCGTCTCAACTTTATCAAATATTGTGGTTGGTCAAAATAGAAAATCTGCAATTGTAGTCGTGACTCGGCAATGATTTTGATTCGCATTTTTAAGACTGACTGAGATCTGACGACTCTCACCTAGTATCCAGATTTCCATCACTCGTAATACAATCAACATTTAGTGTTTTCATATTCAGTTTGTTGTTCCAGTCAGCAGTTTTGTTTTCACCCAAATAGATGGGCCAACTTTATTTTCTGCCGTGTAATGGCAAATGAAACACATAAACAAATTATAAAACGTGAATTATCACAAAAAATGTAAATGTAATCAGGCAAAAATACCAACATCGCTGTCGAGACAGTCAGTCAGTCAGTCAGCCATCCTTACCCTCAGAATTACCGTGCCACAATTCTGCCCAGGTCCTGGCAGTCAGCAAAAGAGACAGCGACAGAGACAGAGACAGCGACAGAGATAGCGACAGAGACAGCGACAGCGACACTCGCGGCATGACAACTGACATGGATTGTAGCTGTGGTATTTGGATTTGAGCAGCTCCAGCTGACGCTAAGACAGACTGTCAGAGATTTGTATAAAGTTAGCTGTGCCTCTATCACACACACACACACACACACACACACACACTGATGGGTGGGGGGCGTGGCACGTGGGTCTCCGTGAGGTTCCGTGAGGCACGTGGAATTGTAGGCGGAGGCGTGTGCATTACAAGACAATAATTGTGGCTTGAGCTGCAGAAGAAGTAGATTTCTGGTTCGAGTGTCGCAAATAAATGTGATTACATCGCATGCAGAGGGCGGCAAACTGCTTAAGGCACACGATATAGACCAGTCAGTCATCCTGGCAGTCAGTCATCCTATCCTGATGGCCGGGGGAGTCACCCGCTGTTCGTAAAGTAAGCCAAGTAGCCAACTCCTGGCAGTGATTTGTCACTTTTATACCACTCGTTGTTGTCTAGTCCGCATAAATAAGCATTTGCTGTTGAAGAAGATTGCTGTAAACACTGTTTCCATAAGTATCTCTATCTGTATATGTCGTATCTCTATCTGCATTTGTACTTCAGATGGAGATGCGCACGGGCAGTACGTGCGGGTTCGAGCCTCATCATTAAGTCCGATAGGTACAAATTTGCCAAATTCGAATGTATCGAATAAGTCGTCAAAAATGTATTACAATTAAATCTGAGTATCTTAAGATAAACCCTGAATAATTCAAAAATTGTAAGTGTTGTTCTTCACACTGGACCAGAAGCGAAGCAATAGGGAATTTTCTAGTTATCATGGTCGAAAACAATGCGGACTCAAAACTTATACGATAATGAGAATATTGCCCGTATTTTTCACGAACAAAATGCGACATATCTGCTATATTTTGATATTTTGACATAAATTCAATTTTTTTGGTTAGTATCTAAAAAATTTTATTTTAAGCTCGATTAAAATCACCTGATTCAAGTTGCTTTATCTCTTTCTCCATAATATTTAAAATTTATGTCAAGACATCAGGATTTTATCAAAGAGTGATATACAAAAATCCTTAAATGTTTTCATGTTTCAAAAATATTGATTATTACTTGAGTTTTATTTTTTGCTCAAAAGTAATGATTAGTTGCATATATTAATTGCATAGATTACCCTTCAAGAAAAATTTTGGTATATTTCACGATTCTTTTACAGTTTTCATTAGAAAAAAACTAAATAATCAATTTTTACAGTCTCTAATATTTTTATATCCGTGACCTAAAAAATAAGTAGAAGGGTATATTGTGTTCGTTGGAATATATGTAACAGGGAGAAGGAGAAATCTCCGAACCTATAAAGTACTTATATTCTTGATCAGCATCAACAGCCGAGTAGATATAGCCATGTCCGTCCGTCTGTGTGAGCGCCTTGATCTCAGAGACCATAAGAGATAGAGAACAAAAATTTGGAACACAGATTTCTATAGACCCACGCAGGTCAAGTTTGTTTTAAATTTTTGATACGCCCCCTTTCGCCTCTGTAAATCGCGAAAAACAGTCCGCCTGTCTGTATAAACAAAATGATCTCAGAGACTAATAGAGATTAAGTTATCAAACTTGGTACACAGATTTCTTTAGACCCTACGCAAATCAAGTTTTTTTTCAAATTCAATCCACGCCTCCCTCCGCCCCCGTAAATGGCGAAAGATGACCACATCTATTAATCTTAGCTCACTTAACCGCAGCTCATTATTTCAATACAATTACCTAAAAGTATACAGTAGTTTTTATTAGGTATTAATTTCTATAAAGGATGAGTCAGACGATGATTTTTCAACTACACTTTTTGCTAAAAAACCGAAGGTGTCGTGTGGGCAGAACACGTCCTATTCCATCGGTGTTTTGCGTCGGTCAACTTAAGCCATTAAAATACATACGAAAATGATAGAGTGCTGGAAAATTTTATGAGAAATTAACCGATGGCATCTCTATGTGAAAAGCGATGCGAATAATGTGAATGGCAAAGTTTACCGTCGCTGAAAAAGTGTCGGTTAAAAGTCACCGTCTGACGCCCGCTTAAAGTATTTCAAATTATATTGAAATAATTAACGAGTATCCTATGGTCGGAATCTCGACTAGAGTCTTTCCCGCTTGTTTTCTTTTATTTTAGAAAGAGTACAGGGATTTCTACAGGTTTGCACGACTGTAGAATATTTCAGTAATTAATAGTGGATTCCGAAAAGAAGATTCTCTCATGTGAATAACTTTGCTGTACAGGGAGAAACTTTTGCAAAATCAATAAGCAATAAATGCTAACTGACTGCAAATGATTAAAAGATCCTATAATACCAAAATTTTAATTTAAAAACGTGATAAATAATTGGTAATTGGTGATTTACTGACTAGAAGCAGTACGCTGGATAAATTCTCCAGTTCAATTATCAAGTCATATAAATAAGTTTACTTCCCTTGCAACAAATATTAACATGCTCAAGTTTCTTCACAGACTCGTTATGCCATTTTCAATTGCAGTGTATTAGATTTCACTTTTTGCCCCGCCGGATGAAATATAATAATTATAATTAATTCGCAGCCGTGAAATCTGGAATATAAAAATTGTCTGTTATTTTTTTTTATTTGTCATTTTTTGTCTTTTTTATGATGGTCATCGTTGTTTCTGACGACGTTGTTGTTATTATTGCTGTTGGTTTTGCCGTTTTCTTTGGGGGGTTGGGAACAGCTAAGAGCTGCTTAATAGACCAAATATTGAATCAACTTGTCTCACGAGGGTGTCTCTTCTATGTGTTTTTCTGTGTGGCGAGGGTGCAGGGTGGTTTCGATACCCACCATCCTGCTCATATCTTTCCTCCCTACTCCATCATTATACGAGTTTTGTATGTGTGTGTGTGTGTGTGTGTGTCTGTGTGTGTGTGTGTGTGTGTGTGTGTGTGTGTATGCGTTTGTTGTAAAATGGGCATTTCATAGACCATTGACCAGTGGGTGGAGAGGATAACAGCGGTCCACAACTGATTAATTGGGTTCCATGATGGTCCTGGCTACTCGTCCTGTGTGCTCGTTGCCAATTCCAATGCCACTGCCAATGGCAATACCGATGCCAATGCCGATGGCGATGCTCCTGCTCACTTGCATGCGTTTAATACGTTTATTAATTACATTCCGGCCTATATTGTCGCTGGACATTGGTCCAGGCACAAAAATGTTTTGCGAAAGGTTCAACAATGTGTAAGTAATTGACACACACGCACATACAAATTGAACAAGTGAGAAAGAGCCAGATAGCAGAATGCTCATACCTTTCATGCCTTGGCTTGGCGACAATTTAAGTTAATGCCTCGCTACGAGGGTCGACTGAAAATCCATTGGCCTTTAAAGGAAACTAGAAATTTTCAGTGAACAACATGAATTAAACCCAATTGGAAACAATTAAAAAGGTCATCAAACCACACATTTCACAACGTTCAATTTGAAATATTATGCAGTCATAAGATTTTTGTTTTATAAACATAATCTAGCTCTATGTCATATATTTCGTCGGGTTTTGCAGGGTTACCCTTAATAAAGAAACAAGAAAGACAGTTTTTCGTCGGCATGATTTGATACCCTTACAAAGCACTGTTTTTACTGTCGTTTTTTGGTCGTTCGTATGACTTACATAAACTTTAAATCGAAATTCGATTGAAAATATTTTATCCCGGATGCTTTTAGACAGTACTAAATACACAGCCTGCGAAATTGGCTTAGATATCTAAAGAAACCACACAAATACTTACCTTCATTTTTGGCGGTTCGTTATTATGCCAGCTATATAATATAGTTAACCAAATTTAGTACTTACATACATTCTGTATACGGCAGCTATATAATGAATTGCAAATGTATATTCTGTGAGATTGGCTGAGATATCAAAGAAGAATAAAGTTTATCATACTTAAGGTTGATGTTCGAACGATCGTATCTAATGCAGCCTTATAATATAGTGATCATATACAGTCGGTTTCGAAATATGCATGCTTATTTTGCGAAACTTGGCTTATATTATTATTAAGTAGGCATAAAGAAATTGGTATACCCTTGCTTAAAATGAATTCAAAGGAGACTATATTGAAAGATAAATTACATTCGATTAAAATATCTGCCTACATTGGTCAATGACTTATTATCCCACTCTCGCTTTATATTATTGTAACAATTAATTTGTTAAAAATTTCCTTTTTTCCACCATACAGTGGTCGTTTTAAGTATTTCAGCTTGAAATACATAATAACTTTGTCAAATAAAATTCGACCTACATAATGAAATATAATTTTTGCTGGAAAGCTTTTTTTCTATACCCTTACAGACAATATTTAAATAAAAGTGCGAAACCAAAAATATCAATAAAAATTTCAGTGTTGTATTATAGCCTATTTCCACGACAGCACATTCGGCACATTCGACGCCATTTTCATCATCCGGCCCGAATGTGGACTTCATTTCAGTACAAAATCCTAATGATCTTTTTGGCTCATCAAAAATGAATGTGCCGATTTGTTGCCACTATTTTCAATATTTTTTTAACGAACTCCCGATGTTTATCGATATACTCGTGAAAAAAAGCAATTATCACCTAACCCAGCTGTTTTGTTCAATAAAAACAGAAGGCATTTAATTTTCGCCAATTATAATTTTAATATAAATATTAAATTGTTGTTATTGTCAGCTTTTTATTATATGTGCACAGAAACCGAACAACTGATTTATTCTGGTTACATGGCAAGTGCTTTGAATGTGTCACATTTGGTCGTGGAATGCCAAAATTGAGCCACATTCGAATGTGCGCGAATGAGCCAAATGTGAGTGGTCGTGGAAATAGGCTATTAGCTATCGATAAATCAAAAAATGTACTTATTCTAATTTTAAAAATATACAAAAGAATTAATTCCAGCAAATATGAACAAGAGTACCACTGTGAGCCGGTGACGTGTCGCTGTGGCTGCCGACGCTGACGTCGACGTCTACGTGTGTGTTAAATATGTAAGTATGGTATATGTAATCTTATGACTATATGTCCAATATGTATATGGGTGTGTGCTGGTATTCGTGTTAGCTTCGACTGCGTAATTGCATAACGACTGACATTAAGCAACGTCCAGATTCCCACCTGACCAATTGCCACCCACTTCCCCTTTTGGTCGGGGGAACATTTCTTATTAATTGATTGGCAATGGCAATTGGCGCAACTGCTGCAACAACGGCAACTGCGGTTGCGACTCCTTTTTAATTGAATTCCACGTTATCCCTGCTACATTTATTGTTGTTGTTGTTGTCCAGATTATTTTCCCCTAGCGCATTTTCATAAATCAATTTTAATTGTAGGCAATTATTGGTAAATGTTTCGTTTTTTTTTTTATTTCTTTTCTCCGGATGCTCTGTGCCAATTTGTGTACTATCATTAATTGTTCTGAAATTATTATCATAATCGGCTCATTTAATCATGACTTTTTCAGCAGTTTCCCTCTAGTAACAACCTACGATGAGTAGCCTCCCAATTACATCAATGACTTTCAAGAGAACGTAGAATTTTACCCAGTGAACAAAGTCTGATTTAGGTTTTAATACTATTATTAGATTGTACAAAGTCAAAGTGTTCTTATTTTCCAGGCAGGGAGAAGCATAATCGACTCTTCAATTTATATTGATTAATATCTCTTCGTCTGCCCATCCATATATAAATAAATATCGGTACAAGGTAGTTATTACAGCAATTTAGCACTAAATAAGTTTTGAGTATATTAATTTAGTTTACTGCCATAATCAAGTCTATGAAAATTTCACTGAAATTTCTTGAAAATATTTACCATATCTACTGATAAATATTTAAATGTTTCTCTTGATTTACTGACTGATCAACAATACAACGGCTTATTAGGAGATTCGACCTTGAAGTGAGTCAAATTCGTTGAACGACGAAAGATCGATTAGTAAAATTATTTTTATCTATTTTGAATTATCGAAATGTAATTTTGAGAACATTTTCGGAGTCGTAAAACTCGGTTGTCATACTTTCTTTTTCATTGTCGAAAAAGTGATTTAATGTATTTAATGCTAATTAGTTGCTTTTAGTTTGTCAATAATTAAATTTGTGTTGAACTATAATATACGACATAAAACTTGTTTACTTTCCCTACGTTACGATTAGAAATGTCGTGAAGCTTATCCATCTATGCAAGTGAAAATCAATAAAAATAAATAAATTTACTGTCGTTCGTTATAAGTTTTCATATTTTATGCGGCACTTGGCCAATTGGATACATGAAACTTGTTGTCATGGGATGAATTTTAAAGGAGGGTAATAGAAATTCATGTTCTCGATTTCATTACCACTTAGTGGGCAGTAGATGAAGCTCATACTGATATTCCGAATCACCCAAATGAAATGGAACAGCGAGGAATGAGGATACTTATAGATACTATACATAATATATATATGAGGGAAAATGGTTTTCCGGGCTTGACCTTTGTCTTGGACTTCATATTAACTCAAGTGTCACTTGTCTAAATGACCACTTGGGTGAAACCTTAAACCCTTGCAAGTCCCTCCCTCATCCTTTGGGGCTAAGCATCTGGTTCCGTCTACTTCACGTGCCACATTTCATATTTGCGGCAATTGCAAACGCAGTTTGTGTGCCATTTGTCGTAAAGTTGCGTGGGTTTTTCTTCTTCTTTCTCTAAGGGTGTTTTTTTTTTATTTTTTTTGTCTTTGCTCATAACCAGCAAATAAAAATGGCCAAGTTTATGGCTCGGCCATTTCAATTTCATACAACTTGACCACCACATTTATAAAAAAAAGCTGCCGAAGCCAGGCAGCCAGACACTTGAGCTATAACTTTTTGTGCTCCTTATATTCTCAATTTCCACAAGGCACTTGAACACTTATTTTTTCCATCGTTGTCGTTGTCCGTGTTGCTCGGAATGTTCGGGATTGTCCGGGGGCCATATACGAGTAGTTGTTCAAACTTTAAGTATCATTGACCTTTTCGGTACACTGTTGAGCATGGTTCGCCTGGTTGCGATAGGCGATAGGCGATAGGCGCAACAGTTGCCGCATTCGAGTTAAACGGCGGCTGCCCAGAAAATTACCTTAAAATATAACATATAAACAAGCGGCAGTACTGCGACCTGAGTTGAGTAAAGGTGAGGTGTCTGGAGTGGGAGTGGGGGAGTGGGAGAACGGACAGCGGACAGCAGACAGCAGACAGCGGGGAACGGAGCGTGCCAAGCTACGTGTGAAAATAATGAGCAGGCATGCTTAACACAAAAGCAACAGGGCCCAATCAGTAGGAGCCGGGGGTACAAAAGGGGTTGAACGGGGGCACTGAAATTCAAACAAAAAAAATTGTTTGTTGTGTGCCTGTGTCTGCGTCTGTGTCTGTGTGTGAGTGTATTTGTGTGCGAGTGCGTGTGTCGAGAGTAGTGAGAAAAATGCAATCGAAAATCCCTAGAAAGTCATTCTCAAAAAACTCGCTGAGTGCGACTGTGAGTCAGTGTGTGGGAGTGTTTGTGTGTGTGTGTGTGTGTGTGTGTGTGTGTGTGTGTGTGTGTGTGTGTGTGTGATCCATCATTCAGCTGCTAAACAAACAAAGTAAAAGGAACAATAACAGCAACATCGTCTACTACAACAGAAGCAGAAACTTCAACGTTAATTTGCTGCCTCCACGTTGAAAATAAAAATTAATATATGCCGCAACACGTTTCCACTTCCCAGTGAGATAAACAGAGAGAGACAGAAAAAGAGCATGACAAAGGCAGAGAGAGAGAGAGGGAGAGGGAGAGAGGTTAGAGTTTCTGTGTATGTGATGATTTAAAAAAAACGGGAAGTGGATATCGTAGTGGGTGGGGAATACGGGGCACAAGAGTTACGCAGCTTTCTCTAGTTGAAAATAGTTTCCGTTGAAAAGCAAAAGACCTTGCCACGCATCCACACTTAACAACAATGGCTCCATCCCCTCCATCCCCTCCATCCCCTTCACCAACTATTCCACAACTTCCACGTACCAGGAGAGTGCATGATTCAGCTGGTCAGTCAATTGCCACACCCACTAATTACGTGCAGTGTGAACAGTAATGCAACAAAGAAGTTAATTTGATTTGTATTCCTGCCACTTGCCATCCACAGTCAGTAAATACATAAGAACGCATTCGCTTCTATCCTTCCCACTCCTTTCCTGGCTGAAAGGATGCGTAATACGAAGACCGATTGCCTTGGCTGTTCCTTATAAAAACTAAAGTGAAATGCCATTTAAAGTCTAATATTACAAAATATGGAAAGCATTCATATAATAGAAGCACTCGCTCTGACATCAGACAACTATCACGTCTATCATTCTAACATTGTAGTCTTTATTCATGGATTCAATTTCAGAACTTATCTGAGAACAAACACTTCCACCCGCCGATCTCTCAGTAAGCGATTAAACCACTAAAGAACTATATTCAAACATAAGCAATAAGCTTACATCTAAATAAACTGATAAATGTAATATATATGAAATACTACTATATTAGATTGGTTAATATATCTAAGTACATTCAAATTGCTTATACTTTAGGTGTATTTTCGACAGATCACACCAATAAAGTTATTCGATCCACCCGGTATTGAAATATGTATGTTTATGTCTGCAGTAAACACGGGATAGGCTCAAAACTAGGAGATATTTGGGAATACGGACAAAGGAACATCGACGTCCTGATCGAAAGTATATATATGTGCAAGGATGCAAACCACTTAAATTTGGGTAAAGGTTCTGTTCGGTAGTTCTAGCCATAGTGCTAGACTCAGGATCGGTTCGCTAAACGGTTTAAATAACCGGTAAACTCACGGTTTGTGTTAAAGTCTGTGTTCAATTAAATAAAAAAAAATTTTGTCTCATGTTTTTTTCCTGACTTTTTACTACAAATAACATTTAAAAAATATATATGATATATATTTCAATTTTAATAAAAATTTAAATTTATTTGGATATTTAAAAATGACTTTTTTTTTCTGAAGTCTCAAACAATTGAGTAATGTTAAATTTGTGTAACTATTTGGTTTTTAAGCCGAAATTTCTTATTTTTTATTTAAATTACATACTATTGTCTTTCATTCTAGTATATTGTTCAATTAAATCGACGTTGATTTGGTTAGGTAAAGATTTTAAATATTCACCTTAAATGTAGTTAAAATTTAAGTCCTTTTTTGGGCTTTAACAGGTAGCAAGGCACGAAAAAAACAGAGACTGCTTAAGACTAAGATATAACGAAATGCGAGCGAACTGTAAACTGTAAACTGTAAACAAAGCACAAACATCTGAAAAAGTGTCACACGAAATGAGCTGTCGCAGGTTTCCTGCAGGCAGGATGTTTAGACGTGGCTTTGGGAAGCTCTGCCAGGAGAATAAGACAGCAATGAAATGGCACACTAGACGAGACAATGTGCAAACTATGCACAGCAGCTATGTGGATGTACAGTGGGGCAAATGTAAATTTAAATTGTGTTGCCAAAACTTATAGATGGAAATACAAAGACTCAAAGTTAACACATGATGAAAAGTGCAATAAACTAAAAAGATATTTTGAGGATGGAAAACAAATATTGGGTTAAAAGTTATGGTTTTTTTAGTGAAAGTGTAATTTGATTAAAATATGAATATTTACGTAAATAAATATTCTTATTTTCAATGAGTATTCAAAACTGAGCTAAAATGTTCCGCTGTGTCTCTCTTGCGATTTGTACGCCTTGTGCAATGAATTGCATTCCTCTTTGTTGCCGCATTCGTAATGAAGACAAGTCCCCGAAAAATAAAAACGAACTCGAACTGCTAGTAGATGCGACAAGGACACGGCCTAGACGGTAGCAGTCACTTCGGTTGCAAGTCCATGTTTGTTTCTCTGTTTGTTTGTTTGTCTATTTGTTTGCCAACTGTCTGGGCCGGCAAACAGGCCAGGCAATAAAATAAGCAACAAAATGAAATGGCTGCAGACATTGGCAGTCGGCGACGGCATCTTGGAGACTTGCCACTTGCCACTTGCCACTGCACCTGCAGCAGCCCAAAGATATATGAAGCTAGTTGCCCGAAGACTGGGGACTGGGGACTGGGGAATGGGAAATGGGGATTGGGGATTGGGGACTGCAGACTGTGGCATGTGGCATGTGGCAGAGGATGCTTCAGTGCTGTTGTGGGTTCAGCGGGCGTTGAGGCGTCTCCAGTATTTCTTTTCGCCTGTCACAAATTGTAAAAATATTAAGGAATATACGATGGCGTTGCTTGCGATAATGCTGACTCAACTATCCCACTCAATCTATATCTATTTTTCAATCTCAATCCCACTCCCGATCTATCTTTCTCTCTCTCTCTATATCTCTCTCCATCTCGCTCTCTTTCATCAGCTCTGGAAAAGCGACAGCTAACGAGTGGCCTTTGAGCGGCACGTTCGTGTTTAGACTCTTAACACATTTTTCGGTTCGCTTTCATTTCGACTCAAGTGCAATCAGCAAAAGGTGGCGGACAAAGGACAAAGGACAACCGACAGCGGGTCGCCGACAATGTGGACTGTGGACTGTGGACTGTGTGTAAACTACTCGTCTTGTCCTGGACAGCGGCACGTACCACATTGTCTCGCCCAGACAGTTTGCAAACACAAGATACAACCCCCAACCTCAACCTGCCCCAAAAAGCTTTCACTGTTTCGTCCTGCTTCCGCTGTTCGGTCGTCAGGACAAAAAATAAAAACTAGTGGATCAGCAGCACTTAATTACATGAAACGAAAACTGTTAACATTTTGGGTTGTACTTGGGTTGGGTTGGGGTTATCTTGGATTGCCTTAGCTTGATTCAAACTGGATAAGACACTGGGAATGAGCAGGCTCGGGGTGGCAAGGGGTTCGATAAGTGGCCAGGCTATTGTTACAGTATTGTCTAGGCTCATAAAAGCATTATGTGATGGCATGTGACATGATAATCATCGTCAACGCAATCAAACTTTGTAGCCAGCCATGAAATCACTATCACTATTCCATAGATAGAAAGAGACAGAAGAGTGGGAGAGAGAGAGAGAGAGGGAGAAGAGTTAAAGACTGGCGCGTGCACCCATAAAACTGAAGTAAACGCTTCCGTGGCAATCGAGAAGTGAATAAGGGGCCTGAAGTGTTAATTGACCTAATTGCTACTGGGGTTTTGGAGCGATTGAAAAATGCAAATGTAATCTGGCATAAATAAGTATTGCAATATTTATGCGACACGCAAAACAAACAGTAAGAGAGAAAGCATGCCAGCACAGCAGGACTGCAGGACTGCAGGATTCCAGGATTCCAGGATGCCAATTCAGGCAATCTGGCAGCGACCCACAAGGGTCATAGCCCAAAGTGGGTGGTCGATTGGGTTCCATTTGGTTCGCTGGCTGAGTTGTGCCCGCTGCATGCTCGCAAGTTGTATAATCTGATGCGATTTTGCGATTTGTAAAGCGGACGTACAGAGAAAAGCCGCTTTTAAAATGCAACAGCCGCAACATCAGCAGCATCAGCAGCATCAACAATAACAACAGTGGCAACAACAGTAGCAAGAAGCAACAAGAAGCAGCAGGAGGAGCATCAGGCAACTGCCATAAATGGAGCTAAAGTACAAATCGTTGTCACATGTGAGCCGCATTTTTATGGCCGCCGGCTTGGGAATTTTTGTTTGTGCCTCCGGCATCAGGAATTTATTGTGCGCGCTGTAAATGGTCAGGAGATGGCAGACTTTGGGCATCAGGCAGTCTCTTTCTCCACCTCCACCTCCATATTCAGCTGCAACTCCACCTCTATCTGCAGTTTCAGTTTCTGCTTCAGCTTCAACTCCAACATCAGCTGCAACTCCAACTCCACCTCCACCTCCACCTCCACCTCCACCTCCATCCACACGTCCTGCCGCTTGCTGTTGCTCCCATTCAAATGCGCAACAGGTCAACTTGCAACTCTCGAAAGGCTGCAGTCGAAGCATCTTTCATACCCTTGCAGAGGGTATTATTATTTCTTAGCGAAATGTGTCGCATATTAATGGAATCGTTACGAACCCCATAAAAAATATATGTATACCCTAGAGCTAATTAGTCTCTCAGTTTTGTTGTTTTCTAAGATATCTCTGTCAGTCTTCTGGATCTTCTGTATTCAGTAATGTATGTATGTGTTTAAATAGCATAGCTAAACTATTTCAAATACTTTTTACAAACTTTGACGAGTGTTCAACCCTGAGTTCGATTTTTCTGATTTTCAAAATGCAATTTTATATCATTTAGCCCATAGTAACAAATGCATAACATACATTATAAGAATACTAATTTCTTCTTTAATTGATCTGATTCAGTTTTTCCCAAACATTGCAATAACTGAAAAAATGTATTGAAATTTAATTTCACTGTCATTGATAAAATAGTGCTAGTAAAAACTTGTTAATAAGTAATGCCTAAAAAGTCAATTAAATATTTATGTTTTTGGCATTGAATATTGCTAATGCAATCGAATGTTAATTTGCATTAGCATTGAATTTTTTAATACAAAATTTTGGTACTTTAAAAAAATGTTAAAATAAAAACAGTCAAAATGCATAAAAAAAATTGTAAGGATTTAAAAAATAAATATAATGTTAAAATATCAAAATTAATTTAAATTAACGTTTTTATTAATTTTTAACATATATCAACTTTCTTTAAAGTATCAAAGCACTACTTCTTTATCAATGCCGATGAAATATCCATTTCATTAAATAAATAGTTCATTAGACCCGTCTCTGGTCGAAGTTATTAAAATTAATGAGGAAATCAAAACAAATCAAACATCGGTTCTGGGTTTGGAACCTAACATTTAAAATGTTTTAAATCAAAAATATTTAACAGATTTGTATGTATATCATTTTATCGAGATATGCCCTACTACAAAATAAAAAATAAGAATTTATAAAGAAAATTATATAAGTACTGAAAATAAAAAATTCTATTACTAACAATTTGTTTTTCAGTATTTTAAAAAAATTGCTTTCGGTTCCGGTTCTAAAAATAAAACAGTTAAATTCTGCTTCAATTTCTATAGCGGTTCTAGAAATATTATTTAAGCTCGAACTACGATTTCTTATGGTCATAGGAACTATAAGTTTTTGAACGCAAGCCTCGCTAGGGTAACAAATCTTCGATGTGCCAAAGAAAAGCTTTCTTTCTTTTGATTGCTTTCACAAGAATCGCTCGTCCAGCCCCTTAAAAGGGTACTATCTGACTGTGGCCCACTGGAATGCATTGGCACATTGCATCGACCATCGACAGACAAAGATGATTCAATTGATTGATTGATTGATTGATCGCGGGGCATTGTATTCTATATGTACATTGTACAATCCATACAGTGGGAAAAAATCAAGTACATATTTCGCACGTAAAACACCACATTTTGATCTCGATTTCTCACCAAGAATGATAATACTGAAGACGCCGTTTTCAATCTCAATTCAAGTACGATATCTTAGATACGAGATCTAAGTGTTTTAGTAATTAAAAACTTAAAAGAACTTTAAAACGTACTTGATTAACCCTTTCGTCCCCAACGTTGCCAGTGGGCAACTCGACTGTTTGACAGATAACTGTGAGCGATCCTTATATCTGAAATCTGATATAAATTAATCTGACAAAATAGTTCTTTCATTCGACAAAATGCATTTTCTCATAGCATTTCATTCAATTTCCAGCTTTTGTAATTATACAATTTCTAATTCTAACAATAAAAAGAAAAAATGGTTATAGCTAAATCATATTCAAAAATTTCTATATTTATAGCTAAAAGCAATTTTAAAATTTTTTATAGCTTTTGCAATTAAAAAGTGCTAGCAATAAAATTGCTAAAATGGCAACACTGCTGATCATGCACTGTGGAACATAAGTGCGTAAAAACATGGCAAAAATCCTTTTCTTAGTGCAATTAATTGTAAAAGCAGGGACCGTAAATAATAATTATTAATATTATTATTATTATTCAATTTTTAACCAAGCTCGCATCGCTTACGTTGAGCTGCAGCTACAGGCGAGTACGCTCGACAGTAGGATACCCTGTGCCCAGGCACTTTGTACTAAAAATTTATTTTCGACCGATTATTTTTAAAAACATAATTTAATCCATATTGGTTGAGGATGTATAATACTCAAATAACCAAGAAGTTTTTTTAATTTAGCATTCAATTTTTACACAAAAGCATCAGCATCCGGTTTTGTCTGCATCTAGGTGCGATTAACACAAGTTTTAGTACAAAAACTGAGGCAGCCTCTCAATAAAATGATGATATAAAAAAAGGAGAGCAGTGCAAGTAAGTATTAACTTTTAAGCCATACATGGAAGACAATCCTGAATCACCCAGATACAAAAGTTTTCAATCAAATGCCTTATAAATATTTTAAATACCTTTATTAGTTCAAAAAATATGATTTTTCTAAAACAAAAAAAGAGAAGTTGTACCCCTGTGCAATGTCGCTCAGCTTCCTTATCAGAAAAGCATTCGACTATGAGATTAGCACACTTGTATAGGGAAGATCTAGTGACGCGTTCATTAATTGAATTAAAAAATAAATAAAATCAAAATCAACGAATTGACTTCCACACAATGGGTGCGTTCACCAGCACTCATCAATCAACAATCATCTATCACCTATTAAATAATTTGTGATGGACTTCTGGTGAACGTTTTGATGGAATTTTTAGACAAAATCAAAGTTGTCATTTCATTTAATGTCACAGCTGTAAATATATTCTAAAAATTACATAGCAATTTGACGCAGTATGCTTAATGTAATGAAAGCCAAAAGAACTAGAGGCCAGATTTGAAATAATAGATGATATGACTTCACATGAAACAATTACGCCATTATTGCACGCCCATTTAATATTATATTATATATTAACAGATTTAAAGCATTTTTCGACGCCATGTTGTCGATGAGTTCTGGGGAACGCACCAACGACTATACTTCTCGTAGTTTATATAGATAAATTAAATTAGAATTTTCTGGCATATTCCTAGCTATGAATATAACATTTACGATTTACGTTCCACACAGATTGCATATACTTTTGTATGATTTGTATTCAATGATTGTCATGAAATTTAAATACATGATTGAAACTTGTTTATTATTATTTTCATTTTTTTTTTAATTTACTCACAATATAAAAATTAACTTTTAGTTTTACTTTAAGATATAAAGAATAATTTTTATTTTTGACAAAAGAAAATAAGTCTCAAATTATGTTTTATTTTTAAACATGTAGTTTGCAATTTTGTAATATTAACCTAATTTTGGTAAATGAATTTTGCATTTTAAAAGTCAAGTTTAACGCGCTATTTAGATATGTAGCTTAGATTGAATAGTAATGATCTTTGAGCTCATTTGTCGATGAACTAGACTCAGTTCCAATTTGATCAATGAGAGAATCCGTGTGCAAAGATAGAAATATACATATAACTCAAAAGAGTTCTGTATTAAAATACGGTTCATGATAATGAATTTATAATCTACTTGAATGCAAAATGAGCTTGTTTGTTTAAAATGAATAGCATAGAAAACACAAGCATGTGTATTATTTACTATGGGCTATTGGCTATGAGCTGGCAGGCAAAGTCCAAACCGAACCCGAACTCGAACCCGAATCCGAACCCAACCATTGATAAGACAAAAGACCACATCTGATGATTTCACTTTAACGTTTTCTAGTTTCTCGTCATTCAACATTTGGGATCGATCGCTTGATCGCTGCGGATCGTTCTCTCAACTCAATTGGGTTGCCGGTTGTTGTTGCTGTTGTTTTTATTGTTTTTGGATCTTTGTTGTACTTTCGATATAATGTGGACGAAGAGTTTAAGGAGAGCCCTTGCCAGTGTCAAGCCTTCGGTAGTGCGGCGGCTGAGTGCCCGGATTGTGGACGAGTCCTACATTGAGGTAAAGCCAACGCAATCAGTCGCTCCGGCATTGACCTTTCCAGGCATTTGGTTGCGTGACAATTGTCGCTGTCCAGCCTGCTTCCACGACAGCTCCCAGTCACGCCGACTGGACTGGGATCACTTTGATACGAGTGTGCGACCAGTGACCCTTCATTTGGATGCCGACAAAGAGCAGTTGCAGGTTCGCTGGAGTGATGACCACCAAAGCACCTACGAAATGGACTGGCTACGACGTCACAGCTTCGATAGAGACACACAAAGCTCCTATCTGAATGACTCTTACCGTCCGCGCACTCGTCACTGGGCGGGTGCACAATTTGAGGAGGTTGCGAGGCGTTTCGAGTTCGATCAGGTCATGTCGGAGGATTCTGCACTGCAGAAATGGTTGCAGGCTCTGGCCGTTTACGGAGTGGCACTGCTGAACGGAGCACCGCTGGACGAGGGAGTAGTGCGACGGCTGGCTGAGCGAGTGGGATTCATCAGACGCACCACATACGGCGAAGAGTTCATAGTTCAGGCCAAGCCTGGCGCCCAGAACTATGCCTACCTGTCGCTGCCGTTGCCGCTGCACACAGATCTGCCCTATTATGAGTACAAGCCGAGCGTCAACATACTGCATTGTGTGGTGCAGACACAGTCGCAGGGCGGCAGCAATCTCCTCGTGGATGCCTATCACATTGCGGACCGACTGCGTGAGGAGCATCCGTCAGACTATGCGTTACTCAGTCGCACGCTTGTCGACTGGAACGACATTGGCAGCGAGGATGGAAGCGAGTTTCACAATATTTGGCGTGCGCCAGTGATCTGGTAAGTGATTCATCCCATCACTCATCCACATCTATGTACATCCGAGTACCGAATGACCATGACAATGACAGTTCTCCTCTCCCGACAGCTTGGATGATGCCGGCGAGTATACACGGATCAACCACAGTGTGCCGCAGCGGGACAGTCACTTCAATGTGCCACTGAAGCAGGTGATACCATGGTACGAGTCCTATGCACGCTTCGTGAAGATGGCTCGCCAAGATGCGCATTCCTTTAAGACGCAACCCGGCGATGTGCTCACCTTCAACAATCTGCGGCTGTTGCATGGCCGCACTGGCTATGATGACACCGAGAACAACTCGCGCTATATTGTGGGTGCCTATCTTGACTGGGATATCATCTACTCGCGGCTGCGCGTCCTTAAAAAGCGGCTAGGCTCAGTCC
Source organism: Drosophila phalerata (assembly GCA_951394115.2). NCBI lineage: Eukaryota > Metazoa > Arthropoda > Insecta > Diptera > Drosophilidae > Drosophila > Drosophila phalerata. The sequence goes on from OX596006.1 coordinate 21,769,751, forward strand.
CCACATCCAAGTGATCCCCACCATCTCCAACTCCACCACCTCCACCTATACCTCAATCTCTTGCTTATCCAGCTTATTCTCTGCTTAAATGCACAAATAAAATTAAAGTCAGCGACATAACATATTTTTCAAGCCATTTGCGTTGAGCTCATTTGAATAGTTGCCGAAACTCCGACTGTTATTCGACACATATGCCAGCCCTTTCCTTCCTTGAATGGATTCCTAATCCCACGAGCTATTTTCCGACTTAGGCCAACAAGTGAGTTTCCCCAACAAAAATGCGACGTCGTCATCGGCAGTTAAAGCAGCTCAAGCGCGAAAATGAAAAGTTGTAAAAAAATCATGATGATCCTGGGCGCTTTGTTGCAGATTATTAGCGTCAGGATGCTGACAAATCGCTTGTGAAGATGATTGACAGCAAGCGGTGGCGTCTCTAAGCTCAAGGGGTGTACCTAATGTCGCCAAATTGGCCAGGCGCAGTCCACACCCACCACACTCCCAACCCCAATACCAATCCTTATCCCCCATCATTCACGACATCTTCTACATTGACATCCGCATTCGGTAAACATGCAAATTCGCCTGACTCCTAAAGTGTCAAATATTGTCAAGTTGTAATGTCATTCAAGGAAGTACCTGGCATAGCACTCAACAACTTGGTAGCCTCCCTCCTTCCTCCTTCGTCCTTCCTCCTCCCACCCACTCAACACACTAGACGGCATTCAAGTTTGGAGTGCATTAACCTTTAGCAAATGCCGTTAATCGCTCAACACTTGCACATTGCCAAGACATTCCCCAATCTCAATCTCCATCTACATCTACATCCCCATCTCCATCTCAATTCCAACCGCAATGAATCCAAGTCGGGACCAAGTGCTTCAGGCCTAATATGAATGCTGCTGTTGCGACTGCCTCCAAGGGCTATGAAACTTTCTATGCCAATTTCTTTTGAATATTTTATAGGGCTCCATTATGCCTACTTATGTCTTGTTATAGTAATAAAATAAAATTTAAAAAGTGCGCGTCAAGAACGGCACCAGGAGGCGACCCTTCAAACCGTTAAGAAAACAAAATACGAGTACGAAACATCTACTGTTACAGTTGAATAAGACGCAAAGGACGGTGGTAGTGGAAGTGGCAGTAGAAGTAAGAATAGGAGTAGGAGTAGGAGTAGGAGTAGAAGTTGGAGTAGGAGTATGCGTGGAAGTAAAACTCTGTGGTCTGAAAACATTTTTCAACAACAACAGTTACAACAATAATAACAGCAAACCCAAAAGGAGTGAGAGCAAAAGTGAAGCAGCAAAGCTCGAAGGAATGAACGGCGCCTTAAAAGTCTTGGGATTTGCCGTTAGATCGGGAAAGTCGACTTTCTATGCACTACGTTTAGCAGATCGTGTATAATGTGAGAGTCAATACGAGATTACTCATTTAATGCATCATTGTTGATTTCTTTACAGAATATGAAAGTAAATATTGATTATAAATATACTATATATTTGATTTCTAGTCTTGGTTTAAAAATACTATATATCGTCCAATTTAATTGATTTTTGGGTTAGCTGATCCGAAGTATGAATTAAACCTGTTACATTATCTACATTTAAGATTTTTTTCGAAAGTTATGTAAATAATACAAAATAAATAATCATTAATAATAAATGAAAAATGTAAAATAGTAAATATTTTTATATTGATATTTATTGGTTCTATTGATGCAGTATACAAACATACCAAAACTTACTGGATCAAATTTATCAAATCAATGCCATAGAATTGATCGTTCAGAAATAAATCTTTAGTATGCACAAAATTTTTATTTTAAATGAGATATCCCAGTTCGAATTTACTTTTGTTTTTTTTTCTTAAAATTCATGAACAAATTTGGCCAAAATAGAACTGATTAACATGTATCACATAGCTGTCGTAGGATCAAACAGTCGAAAATTGTTTATAAGCGTCTCATATAGAAACCGTTTTCGAAATCTTCTGAAACTTTGCTCGTACTTTGGTTGCAGCAACTATCTGTAATCAAAAACTTCTTGTAGAACTGCCGTTCACAGTGATGTCATACTATAAATCCTATTTTGCAGATACATTTAAATTTTAAAGTTTGGAAATAATATGCTTCCTTTTAAAAATATACAGACTGTATTTATATTTTAAATTTAAATTTTTTTGTACATTTTTTCAAAGATAAGCTTGCATTTTTCATTATAACAACTGATTTACATATTAATGAAGAAAAAAAAATTATAATAATAATAAAATTAAAGCTGTGTATGAATGAGTAACAGATGTGTTAATTAGGTCAATCAATCATCAATGATGACAAAGGTAAAAACAACGAAAAGAATGCTTAATTTTTAAAATTTATTTTAAAAACTCTATAAGGAATTGTTTTAGTTGTTTGTTTTTTATCTGGCGTCTAAAATTAAATCTAATCAAAAAGTGGGTTTGGATTGTGTCAGAAGAAAGAGAGCCATTTTGTTGCCTAGTGTAATAGAAGATAGTTTTTATATTCCTCAAAAGTATGCCACAAAATGTGTTCTCCAATTGGAACTGAAATGGCTGAAAGTGATCACATGTTCAGAGATTGATTGCATACTTTTGGGTGATCGTGAATAGATTTGTTTGAGAATCTACGGAAAGTTGGCCAACTTGGAAGGCATGTATTCGTGAATGTGAATGTCAACGCCGAACGAATACACTTGATTTGTTGTAGTGCATGTGAAGTTTTCTTTTGGCTTCGATGGCATGTGAGAAACATTTCCGTATTGCCAGAGCCTTGGGACCAATGGCAACTAATTCTGCACTCGACCTCTCTCTCTCTCTCTCTCTCTCACTCTTAATCTGTGTGTATGAGTGCGTGTGAGTGTTCGTGTATTCGTAGTCCCCTAACACGCATCATGACGCCCAGACGGAAGCGTAAAACTTCTTTTACTCAACGAGACCGAGAGAAAATGAAAAGTCTATAAAAAAGTTTACTTTTTAATACTTTTCGCATTTATATGTAATAAAAATCTTGTAAAATGCGCCTTTTTTCACTGTACAATGCGACCCTAGTGTGTGTGTTTGGGATTGTGAATGTGTGTGTTTGTGATTGTGAATGTGAATGTGTGTGTGTGTGTGTAAATGCTGCACACTCCCATTAAGGGTTCAGTGCAAAACTCTGTTATAGTCGACTGCCGCCGGCAACAACTATGAATGGAGTTTGGGTTTGGAATTGGGTTTGAATCCGGGTTTGCTACTTCCTCGAATGGCTTCCAACTTTGTGTTGTAGTGTTTGCTGCAACATTAATGGTAACAGAAACAGCAACAGCAACAGAAATAGCAACAGCAACAGCAACAGCAACGGCAACGGCAACGGCAACAACAACTTGTGGCAGGCAGCACTTGAAATCCAAGCAGCGTAATTCCATCGCAATAGCATTGCGGATGACGAGGATGCTTCTTAACCAAGCTAAGCATCTTCTGGGACAAAAAATGGAAATGAAAAAAAGAAAAAAAAGAAACGCAGTTGCGTCAAATGAAAAAGCCTTTGAGAACAGCGAGAACGGACGGTGATGGAACAAGCGAGTTACGAGTTACGAGTTACGAGTTACGTCCGGAGACTAAGCGTAACAAAAACAACATTATTGAAGCAAAATGGTCTTAATGCGGTCTAAGCTTCTGCCCTGGCAACGGGAACGCCAATCGGCCGGCATTGGTATTTCACTGGCAATGGTATTGGACATGGCAGTGGCATTTGTAGCCATGGCAACCAACCGGAACGGAACCCAACGAAAAGCACACTGAAAATCTGAAGTGAAGCAGAAACGCAAACCCGACCTAAGCTGGGTCGGGTCTGTGGTGCAGCATACTTTCATGGTGCCCCAAATCCAAATCCAGGATGCCTGGCCTGCGTCTGATTGGCCAGCTAATCCTGTGCATATCTCACCCGTGTGCTTTGCCACGCGCCCCTCCACCTTCCCATCTGACCCCCCTTTCGCCGCTTTCACCGCTTTCTCCCCTTGCGGCACTTTCATTTTACATACATTAGATTGCAGCGCGTTGCGAATTAAAATTCGCCACATTTTGACGCAACTTTGCTGTAGTGTTTAATACACTAAAAGATTAGTGGGGTATGCATAGGAATAGGGTGAATAGGGGAGGCGGCAGGACGGAAAGTTAGCCAGCATTTTTCAATTTTTCACTTTTAATCAAATTAAAATTCATTCGTCGCGCTTATGAAGCGTGCAAATGGAGCTTTCAGTTTTGGGGAGTGGAGAACGTGTTTCAATTTTTTATTTTCTTATTTTTTGTGCTGTTGTTGCTGCTGCCACTGACAGAAGAAGCACTGCTTTGTCCTTATTTATGCAGCATTGCCAGGCAACCGGCAACCAACAACCGACAACCGGCATCCAGTCAAACAGTCAGACTCAGCCTATGGAGCGGCAACCACCCAGCCAAGTGGTTACCCAGCCAAACACCGCTTTTTGTTAAGTTCCGCTGAGGGCCAAAACTTTGTCCGCCGTTTTGCATTGCGGTCTGCCGACTGTCGACTGTCGACTTCGTCTTCCTTCTTCCTTTTACCTTCACTGATGTATCCTCCCCTTCTAGCGCTTCTCTTTGGCAACTCTGGATTGCTGCAAGGCATTTTGGGCGACTACAATGAATGTACATTTGGGCGTGTGCCAGGGGCGGGAAGTTGGAGAAACCGAATGCAGCAGGAGCTAGAGAAGCAGCATCTCATTTTGCAACCCTTGAGACGCTGAAATTTGATAAATATGCGTATTAGTTTCAGTTGCCGGCTCATGAACAGCAACAGGAACGGAAACGGGAACGGGAACGGAAACGGAGTCCAACATTTGAACATCGAACACTAAGCGGACCCCGGGGGTGATGGCAGTAATGTTACTTAAATTGCGCTTTAAATTAATTTACTTTTTTTATCTTATCTGCCGTATCTGCTTAAAAGTATGCAATTTTTAATTAACAATCAACTCAAGATTGATTTACTAATTCTTTATTCTAGTTTATGGTATTGGGCTTATCATCACGGATCGTAAATATGGTTACGACTATTTATAAATCAATGTCTCAAAATACTCACACAAGAAAAAGACTTAGATTAAACCGATTCTTTTAAATCAAAAGCGATAAATTAAAAGTGATTTTTATTTTGCTTAAAATTAATCATTGTCATTGATGAAAATCCATATATAGTACTTATACCAATATCAATAGAATATCATGCTGAAAAAGTTTTTCTCAAGAGTTATATTGTTGTCCAAGATAATCTGACCATATTTGCAAACTTAAGTTGTTATTAAACAGTTATCACTGCGGACGGCAGTTCGCTCTAGTGACGAAAGCAGCACGAAGGGTGCGAAAGGCGACTCGCAATATATATATATATATAGAAAATTTGCTATGACTGTCCAATCAGATCGAGTTAGATACCGATCGAAAGGTTTAGTCCTAACTTACAAAATGGCATAATATAACTTTTTCTTACTCACCTGGTTCATGAGATACGGGTGCCTAAGTGGGAGGGGCAAAATTTAATCGATCGCAGCTGATGGGGCCTTTGGGCCTATTTGGTAACATTTTTTATTTTTTAAATATTCTAATAGAAAATACGCGTCGATTGATACCTCAATCACCCAAATCCGCGACTAGTTGAAAAAATAATTAAATTTTAAATTTTTAGTAGACTTCTCAAAATGAAATGAAATGTCGGTTTGTTTGTTTGTATTAAGGCGCTAAAAAAGTTTAAATGTAATGATGGGGAATTATTCCGCTTCAAAAATCTAGAAATGTTGGTTCTACGACTTTTCGAATTTTCCGCTAGTTTAGTGGAAAAACGCTAAACCGTAAAAGCTACAGATATGTACTTTATATCGTTGGAAAGGTATTTTTAAAGGCTTTTCTGTGTTCTTTTTATACCCTGAGCCCATTAAAAATGGGCAAAAAAGGGTATAATGCATTTGGCAGAATGTATATAACAGGCGGAAGGGGGCGTGGCAGACTCCCAAAAGTATATATATTCTTGATTAGGAACAACAGCCGAGTCGATTGAGACATGTCCGTCTGTCTGTCCGTCTGTCCGTCTGTTTGAACGCGTCGATCTCAGAAACCATAAGAGCTAGAGACTTCAAACTTGGAGTGTAGGTTCCTGGATACCGTACGCAGATCAAGTTTGTTTTTATTTTTGGATCGGACAACTATATAATATAGCTGCCATAGGAACGATACATCGAAAATGAAGTTTTAGTATGAAAAGCTTCTTCAATTTTTGAAATATCTCAACCAATCTCACACGATATACATTTGGGATGGTATTATACATCCTGACCAAAATTGGTTAAAGTCGGCCCACTATATGATATAGCTGTCATAGAGACGCTCTGCCGAAAATCAAGCATATGTATGAAATAGTTTTTTGTTTTTTGAAATATCGTAACCAAACTGATAGAATATGCATCTGGGCTGGTATTATACATCCTCACCGAATTTGGTCCAAATCGGACCACTATATCATATAGCTGCCATAGAGACGCTCAGTCGAAAATCAAGTTTAAGTAAGAAAAAGTTTTTTGTTTTTAGAGATAGCCTCACCAAACTGATAGAATGAACATTTAAGTTCGTCTCATATATTCTGGCCAAATTTGGTTCAGATCGGACCACAATATCATATAGCTGCAATAGAGACGCTCAATCGAAAAGTAAGTGTTAGTATGCACAATTTTTTGGTTTTTTGAGATATCTTAACCAAACTGATAGAATATGCATTTATTTTGGTTTTGTACATTCTGACCAGATTTGGTTCAAATCGGTTCCATATATCATATAGCTGCCACAGGAACAATTGGTCGAAAATCAACTTTTATAAAAGAGTACCTGGGCTCAGGGTATTCTACTGTCGAGCGTGCTCGACTGTAGCCGCACCTCACCGCGAGCGAAGCGAGCAGGGGGCGGAGCCCCCTTGTTTTTAAAGTACTCAAGTAATAATTTACAGGTAAAAAAGGTTTTTTAGCTTATTTTTATTTATTTATTCAATATGTTGTAAAGTTTCTCGTTTTTTGGTATATGAAACATAAATTTTGGCTGAGTGGTTTGGAAGATATTACCCATTAACTGAATATAGGCATTATTGTTTCGGTCCAAAATAGGTTTTAGTACGAAAAACTTTTTGGTTTTATGAGATATCTCAACCAAACTGATAAAATATGCATTTAAATTAAGCTTATAGATCCTGACCAAAGTTGGTTCAAATCGGACCACTATATCATATAGCTGTCATAGGACTGATCTGGCAAAAATCAAGTCTTAGTGAGAAAAACTTTATATTCCATACTGTAGCAACTCAAACGAAGCGAGGGGCGGAGCCTCCTAATTTTCTTTATAATTAAAGAAAAAACTTTATTTAATGTATATAAAAAATATTATTATATATATTTACTATCTGCCTGCATTAACCCGAATCGTCCTGAGCAACATTTTTTCGAATTTATTAATGAAACTTTCTGGACTGATGAATCTGAGTTCGCTGAATCCGAAAAAAATATTCATTTTGATCGTCCTTGTCAGGATAATCGACAGGACCATTTTTTCGACTGTTACCATATGGTAATGCTGGGAAGTACAGGGTACAGGTTTACTTAATACTACAAAATAAAAATATTTTTCAAAAAATCAAATAAATACAGCTTCATCCAACAGGGGGGCTCTTCCTTGATATATAGGACCAAATTTGGGTCAAATCGGTGCAGTATATCGTATGTATAACAAAACTGTCATAGGAACAATCGGGCTCAAATTAGTCGGATATACTAAGGAGGAGCCCCCCTGTTGGAAAAAGCATGGTTCACTGCACTTTTCTCAAATATTTGTATTTTGTAGTATTAAGAAAACCTGTACCCTGTAATTCCCAATAAGTCCATATGGTAACAGCCGAAAAATTGGTCCTGTCGATTATCCTGACAAGGACGAACAAAATGAATGCGTTTTTCGGATTCAGCGACTTTTAGAATCTAAAAGTTTCGTGAAGAAACCCGTAAATACGTTGCTTAGGACGATTCGGGTTAATTTTGTTCGTCACAAAAATTTGGGGCCAGAATATGCTTTCGTCACTAGACTTTTAGTTTTTTTGTGTTCTGGTAATTACTGACACACCAAGTAAAAATGTTTGACTGTACTTACCTGTTTGTATACATATGTATCTATAAGTCCCCAAGAATAAATGACCAACCAATAATAAATGCACTTGGTCTCAACCATTAAATTTCGTTATGATGTATTAGCAATTAATCCACTTAATTCGATTAAACTTTGTGTTTTATTTGCTTTTCTGTTCTCTGCTATTTTTTTGTTTTTATCTTTCAAGTACACATAAATGATGTATATGTATGTATACATAAATTTGATTTTATATATATTTATATATATATAACTTGTTGTTCTTGTTCGGCTTGTCTTTGATATATTTATATATGTTTACTTAGTTCTTGTTTGCCACAAAAATTGCATATTTGTATATATATGTTTACATGTTTGCATGTGAGTGAGTGTGCATGTGTGTGTGTTTGTAATAATTCATATATAATAATACATAATTGCTTGTGTATATTTGTATTTGTTTAATGTAAATACCAACTACAATACTTTAATATCAGACAATGTTTCTTAATTTTTTTTCTTTCCGTGAGAGCTGTCTGTTTTGGTTTTTTGATCCTTTCGGATTCATATCTGTCATACGATTATGTGAATCTCATTACAACATAATAATTAGCAATAAATATCATTTTTTATGGCTTTGCTTTTTGAGTATTTACAAAAAATCTAAGAAAAAAAAATTGCTGCCTAATTATTTTTTGTTTGTTTTTATTTTTTTATTTTATTTTTATTTTTCCATTTTGCTTTTCTTGTATTATGTTCTCGATTATATTTATATTTATATATATATATTTATATTATATATATTTAATTATGTACTCGTATATATGCATTTGAATAGTGTTTACGTTATTATATAAAATGGTTTTCCTTTTCTTTATTATTACTTTCGTTTCGCGACACACACAAAGATAATTATCGTAAGTATTATTGATAAAATGTTTTCTTTAAAAAAAAAATACAAAAAATATTTCTATTAAACTTGGCAATGGTGTATACATATGTGTATTGTGTGTGTATGTGTGTGTGTGTGTGTAGGATATGTGATTAGTGTTATTCTGTGTTATTAGTTCTAAGTACAATATGCACAAGGCCGTCGACCTAAAGCAATCTCACAAAAATTCAACAAAGTATTGCCGAATATACACACAACTTTTCCGAAGCTCTTAGCTGACTTTTAGCATTTAATTTACTAGAATTTATTTCCATTTCTCTCGCTTATTTCTTTTCGTGTATTTTTTTTAATGCAACTTTGTTGAAGTTCTATGATTTGTTGTTGATCTTGCCTGCGGTTGCTCCTTTTGTCATATAACATACAAATACATTAAGCATTTATATACTGCTTATATATGTAGGTTTAAATACAATTATTGGACAACAAAAACGCAGCTTGTTTTTGTCACTGGCTACGCGCAGAAATTCATTTCTGATTTCATTTTTCAAGTAATACGAAGTAAGTTATGGTTAAGATTAAGATGAATTAAAAAAAAAAAAAGGTAATATTGAAAATAAATAAACGGCTTGACATATCAACTAATGACTAATTTGGTTATGATTTTTGTCTATCAGTTTAAGTACTTATTTGTTTTCATTCTTGTTATGTTTTTGTTGTTTGATGCTTGATGTTTGACGCGGAAACGGAAGTCAATTTGTCAGCTTGGGGTAAAGAAATCTTAGCTTGGTGTGTGTGCGTGTGTGTGTGTGTGTGTATGCCATAGGTAGTTACTTCAAAGCTCGCACATGTGTGTAGGTGTGTGTGTGTGTTGGTATGTGTATATGTGTGTGTGTGTGTGTGGACTGAGCCTGAATTTTTCGCGCTCAACTGGCGCACATCAATTTATATGCTAATGGCGCCTGCAAGTTATTTAAAATACATATGCCACGCCCCCAACCCCTGGCTCCCTGCCTCCCAGCCAGTGCTGTGAAGAGAAGAAGAAAAAAAAAAAATAATAATAATAATAATAATAATAATAACAGAGTAAAAAACCAATTTATTTAAATATATATAAATGTTTTATATACACACACGTATGTCTGCATATATGTATATGTATAGATAAATTAATATGGTTTTTTATGCCCACCTCGGCTGTCCACGCCCCCTGTCCCCTGCCACGCCCATTATGGCGGCTTTTGTTGACGGCAGCCCATTCAGTGCTCGTCATGTTGACAAAATTCAGTTAACGCAAAATCTCATTTAAATATGCATGAAGCCAGCCGCCAGACCAAGCCGCAATTGAATTTTTCTCCATTTTTTATGTTTCTTTTTTTGTTGTTGTTTGTTGTTTGACTTTTCTGCTATTTTTTGTTCTTTAAAAATGTTTGTTGCTGTTGGCTTGCTGCAGGTCTGTTTACAGTATCTGTATGTATGGGTGTACGTGTTTGGATGTGTATATAAGTGCGTTGCAATGTCATTGTGCAACTGCAACATTGTCGGCTAATTATGCGAACGAGGCACACACAAATCTCAGCTTAACTGTCTACTTTCCCGACTCTCCATCTGTCCGGTTGATCAGCAGTTTGGCTGTTGCATGTGTTTGTTGCCATTGCCATTGCCGTTACCCCATTTTGATTTATAATATGCTTCATGGTCACGGTCGCCAACTGTGAATGGCATTGCAATGGAGTCACAATGACAAAGGGAGCAACAAGCAACCAGCAACAAGCAACCAGCAACAAGCGACAAGCGACTGAAGAGGCAGAGGGAATGAGTTGAGTCTGTTGCGCAGAACACGAAAATAAATTCATTAAAGCATTTATCAAATTCGACACTTGCCTGTCATATATCATGTTACACGCATTTTGAGTTCCAAACATGTTTAATCCGCGTCCCCCACTCAAATAAAACTGCACAAAACAAAAAAAAAAACAAAAACCAGAAAAATATACATGCATACAATAGGTGGAGGGGTTGGGGAGGGGGTAGGGTTAACATATCAAACTCTGGTCAACCCACAAAATTTGTTTCCCTTTTTTTTATTTTTTATTTGCTGTTTGTTTTGTTATTTAATTTGTGTAACGTGTTTCATGTTGTTTGTCTCTGCAACGCGATGTTTGTAAAGTTTTTTGAATGAGAGCACGTCTACAGTGAGCCCTAGCTGGCGTGAACCGCAGCACGAACTGAACACTGAACAGTGTTCACTGTGAATGAGAGTTGCATATTGTGACTAAACAAGTTTTATGAAACAGTCTTCAAAGTGCTCTTCGACCATTCTGAAAAGACCCTCACCAGTTTGACGCCCTTTTTTTAAAACTAATTTTCATGCATAATTCAAATTAAAAACTAAATTCAAATAAATTTGATGTATTTCAAATTAATTTTACTGCTGTTGATTTCCCTTTTATTCAAACAAATTGTTATGCAAAAGCGCGTGAAAATCTACTAATAAATGGACATAAGCATCTGCATAATTAACAGCAAAACGGTTTGCATATATTAAAAAAAAAAATAAAGAGACAAAAAATATATATACCACATATATAAACTGCATATTTAACTGCGTATAAAAACAATAATAAAATAAACGGCAAATGTATTGAAAAACAATATCCCCACAAATATTAAATTGAAAAAATAAAATATTATATGCAAAGTAAAATGACAAAAAAAAAAATCTATAAAGAGAGTTGATGAAACTGAAGTGATGCGTGCAACTGGCATTAGGGGTAGTCAGAATTAAGTCGATATGGAGGAAAACTAGAGTTATGACTAGAGTTAAAATAGAGATAGTAACTTGACTATTAAAAGTGTTACTATGTTATGTTGTAAGTAGTCGAATTTAGTAATTTTTTAAATTTTATTTCTTGAATACATCTACTGCTGGTTATGCGATGTGAAAGCTTTGCTGCCTGTTGGTTTCTGACTACACTTAACGTATGTGTTGACTATGCCTGTTTGTCTACCCATAACCGATAACCCATATCCATATCCATATATCCATTACCCCCTTGCCCCTTACCACTGTCACAATCGACTGAAGCACGTCTCCTGCTCATCTGCTGTTCAGTCTGGACACGCGACATGCAACAGCAACAGCAACAGCAACAACAAGTACAGCAAATATTAACCATTAACTCTTTTCGCACTTGTTTTTTTTTATTTCTTCATATTTTATAACCGTTTTTTATGGCTCGCATAGCTGTTTTGGACATACACTCACACAAACATACACACACACACAAACATACACACACACACACACACACACACACACACACACATGTTGAAGTGTAATTAGCATTTGGCGTGTTGTTCTGTTCAGTTCAAGTTTGAAGTTTGTAGTAAAGACTAGAATGCTTAACTAACAGATTCCGAAAATACATATTTAGAATGCTTAAGTAAGTAAATTATTAGTGGGATGGGAGGGGGCGGTTGGACAGACTCCGCTATAGTGTCTAGTGTATAATGTCTAGTGTATATGTATGTGTGATTATGTATGTGATTAATTAAAGCAAGATATGCCGAAAAAGGTCAGAAACTTGAGTAAACTGTACAATTTATACAAAAACCGATACCTAGCCAAGTGTATGAAATTGAAATCCGCTCTGACATATTCCGTTTCCGGTTCGATTCAACTGCATTTACGAGCGCGCCTCTGGAAGCGTTTCATGCGCAGCGACCACTCGTCCTTCCACTCCAACACAACGGAGCTGGGTCCAATGGCCAGATATCCCGGCGCTGCTTCCGAGTCGCGTCCAAGTATGAGATATGATCTGTGAATGCAAATAGAATGAACAAATTCTTAATTCGATTCAGCAATTTAGACGACCTAAATGTACGTGTTTTCTACGAAAAGATCCGAAAAAATCTCATCTTGTGAGATATTCAAGTTACTTATTTACACAACTTACTTATGAGTTAGATCCCCATTGCACAGCAAAATAATTTAAGTTTTTTTCTAACTTTTCTTCCAAAATGAATAGAATGTATTTAGGCCAGGGACCGTAAATGTTATAAGTTTTAAAAATTAAAATTGCAACTTAAGAAATATTTCCAAATTTTGATTTAAAAGCTACCATATAACACTTTTAGTTGTTTTTTATTAAAAAAGTGAAAAAAAATATATAATTAACCATTTCTATTTAAAAGTTAAAAAAATAACACCTATTTTCTGACTTTTTCAATAAAAATTGAAAATAAGAGTTATTTTTGATTTTAATTTTAAAATTCACAGATAAGAGGTATTCAATAACTTTTAAGTAAAAATCAAAAGAATAAAAGGTAAGTTTAAAAATATTATTATTTGCTTTCAATTTTTTTTTTTTATTATTAATTATGGTGTTTTTAATACGATGCGATACTTATCCCTATGTGGGAAATTGTTCTGATGGGATATACTCACTTGTTCAGCTTGATCTTGGGGCACTGACACTCAATGCTCTTGCGTGGCACCAGCAGCATCATATTGCCACGCCCCAGCAGTGAGCTTGTGGTGCCCGACATGGGATTGCGCTTAAATATGGTTTGGATGTTGATCTCATATTTGTAGATCTCGTTTTGTCGCTCAATCGAGAACTTTTCTGTGCTGATGTCCTGAGAGGCACGATCGTGTCCAATTACCTTTGCTAGCAGAGCTGTGAAATAAACGAAACGTCGAAAATGCGCTCAGCTATGATATAAGCTAGGTATAATTAGCATACGCACCGTAGTCTTCCATGCAGAACTTATTCAAATTGAGCTTCTTGGGACTGGCCTTGCACTTGCCGCAATCTATGTAGAGGAGAGAAAATATACAATGAATTTGCATTATTCTCGTTATTTGTACTCGTTACTAGTTTCATACTATTCGTTACTTTCAACCCTTTACTTGCTATATTTTAACCGTTATGTGCAGCTTGCTATGCGCTGCAAGTTGCTACTCGTTAGTTTGATCTCGCTATTTGTTCTACTTTACCCGTTATTTACAACTAAGTGTTCGTAGCGTGTGAATCAAGTCGCAACTTATGGGTTGCCACTCGCTACTCGTTAGTTACAACTTGTTAATTGTCACATATTACTCACTTATTATTACATTCTACTCGTTAGAGAAGAAAATAAATATACGATCATTTTGTTGAACATGATGCTCTTAAGCTGCAACTCGCTTGCATTTACTAACTGCAACTCGTAACTCTTTAGTTTTACTCGTTAGTTTAGCATGTTACAACTATTTTGCAACTCATTGCTCTTTTCTGAATACGTGTAAACAATGTCACTTAATAATTAAAATGTGCTCCTTTTTAGTTGCAACTTGAAACTCGGTACAGCATGGTACTCGTTAATTGTTGCTCGTTACTTGCAGATTTGTATACTTACACTTTTTCATTTCCTCAGCCTGTGAACCACCGCCATCCTTGTAATCGCCAGCACCTCCTCCGCCGCCGCCTGCGCTTTCTGCCTGGATCATATTCGCATTTGTGGGCACTTCTGTTAATTGCAAGGGGAATGGATGAGTTCGACCCCTGTGGGCATGAGGAGAACACTTACTTATACAGGGTGCCACATGTGAGCGCGTCTGTTGATAACCGCGTGCACAGCGATTGCAGGTCAGACCGGTGACGCCCTCTTTACAAGGACACTGACCACTCAAATGATTGCATGTCTTGCCTGTGGAGCCCACGGGATGACAATCGCAGCCTGTTCGCCAAGAGAGTGACAGAGAGAAGGGGTGGGGGGAAGAAAAGACATAAAAGAGTACTCATTAGAGACATCTGTCCACTTGACAGTTAACTAGGCAGCTGATTGATGACTGACCAGAGCCTTGGGACTAGTAGAGACAGTACACTCATAAAAAATTCTAATATCAAATTTTGGTCTCGTACGAATTGAAGTCTAAAAAAAGCGTTTAAAATAAAAATTTTTTGTTTTATGAACATTTTAAATAAGACCAAGTGCTTATAAAAATGATTGAAAATTCCTATATTTTCAAGAATAAATAAAAAATAATGAAGGTTTTAAATTTATAATATAACTGCTGTTCTTTAATTTTGATATATATACATTTCTTTTATTATTAATTTAATTTGATATCTTTTTTCTCGGCAATCTAGGAATTCGAACTCACGCTAGTACTAGAAATGATGTTGTTGATTTGATAAGTGGTTTTTGTCAGTGTAGGGAGTATACTTACGCTTGCAAACTTTACGATGATTGGGTGGCTTGGTGGCATCCCGATAGTATCCCTCCCGGCAATAGTGACAATAGCGTCCGGTCGTATCATGTTGACAGTTATAGCAAACCCCGCCGGACACACGACCCGACAGCTTATACAACTCCAGATTAAACCGGCAGCGACGAGCATGTCCATTGCACTGGCACACTGAAATGACAGAAGACAATTTGGCGATGAGTAAGGAGGTAATGGAGTTTGTTTGTTGTTGATCTTATGCCGTAATATGAATTCACTTGAATGGATACGAGTTGTGTTATTGTTTGCTTAAGTTAGCTAGGTGTAAACTCGATTACGACAGAGCCCTTTTGGTCTATGTTCCTTCAGTTTTTCCATCCCCTCTGGATATGTCAAACACCATAGATATCTAATCACTTAATGGCAGCCGCTTCTCGCCTTGTACATTTCATAAATAATTAATAATCATAAATATTTTTACGTGCGCTTCTTTTTTTGGACAGCTTGAGTGTCCCATCCCCCAACCCTCCCCCTGGCGATGATTGATTGTTGGCTTGTGCGGTTGATTGATTGATGAAATTCCCAGCTACCTACAATGGATAACGCAGAAGCACCTGCCTCCTTCCGTCTGCCTTTCACTTGAACGTTTATTGATTTTTTGACCAGCTGATCGATGTCCAACGTTAAATTTGGTTTTGAGTACGAGTACTAGTGGGAGTATTATAAGGCGTACGGTATTCGAGGCTAGCGGATGGCACCCTTAACGTCAGTTTAATTAGTTGGCCAATATCATAAAATAATTTTAGCAACTAATTGGCAGCACTTGACTGCAATTTATGTTCACAGCGTATTCTCTGAAGTTGCCAGTTGCCCCCGGTGGCAAAGCATTAAGCGTGATTTATACAACGCAACTCATATACAGACGGACAGACAGACAGACGGACAGACAGACAGACAATCAGAGAGGCAGAGGAACAGCCAGACGGTTGGTATTGCTCGTATCTATAGCTTGTTACGTATGTGTATGTATGTATATATGTATAAGGCCCGATACCCACGCAGAGCAATTTCGACTTACACACGCATGAGCGCCTGCTTTGTGAAACAAGCTGTGGGAGCTGGGTCACGGATGGGAATGAAGACGGAGACGGAGACGGAGACGGAGTCTGAGTCGGTTGCCCAATGTATTCCAATCCCTTGCTCAGGATCTGACTATCTGTCTCTCTACACGGCTTTGGCTGGTGCGACTATTGTGATGGTTGTTGCTTCATATTTTTCATATCTTATGTCTGCATCATCGACGACGACGACGACGACGACAACGATGAGCCTGACAACAATGGCGACGCGTCCGGTGTGAGAGGGAAGAGAGGGAAGAGTTGCGATTGGCGGCGGTCGGTCTGGAAGGGAGTACAACGCGGGCGGCCGTTCGCTTATTTGCCAAATAACAACAATGGCCAACGACAATGACCAAATGCGGCAAGGCAGACGTTGCCACCGATGCTTGCCTCGGAATACTTATCGACGAATGTGGAACGGAACATGTGGCCAACTCTTATGCACTAGTCATTCCTCAACGATGGTTGACTGTCTCTCTCTATGTCTCTATCTCTGTCTCAGTCCCTGCCTCTGATTTGGTTTTAACCACTTGTCCCTCATCTACGAGTATTGCTATTGCCATTCACTTCATTGTCATCGTTATAATCGTCATCGTCATCGTCATCGTTGCTCGTTGCTCGTTGTGGTCGTTGCACAAATTAAAACGAATTTTATATCTACTTGACACTCTGTGCGTCTTGGCTGCACAATGGTACAAAGATGGCATATTTATTATACTTATTAAAATCCCATGAAGTGATCATTTATTTATTTAAAAAACCAATCAATTACAAATTAAGGGGGACCTTTAAAGTTTCTTCTTGATAAGAGTTTATTTATGTGTACACTGTACACTGTACACTGTACACTGTACACACTGTACTGTATGTAGATATAGACTGTCCAGAACTTGGTACTCTTGCTTATTGCCATTGACACGCATTGTAAATGACTTGATTTTGCGGCCTCGTTATGCCCCAGTGGAGCTGTTGTTGTTGCTGTTGTTGTTGTTGTTGTTGTTGTTGCTGTTGTTGCTGCTGTTGCTGTTGCGGTTACCTCATAAATAGACATGACCAACTGATGAGTTGAGCAGATGGATGGATGCAGCTAGCAGTCGCCACTAAATGTCTGATGGGAGACAACATAAATTCCATTGGCAGACAATTGGAAAAACTGAAACAGTCGAAATCCAAATGAGACAAAAAATGTGACGATCTCGATGATTAGCTAAAGTAGCCCATAAATTGCTTTTGGGGTTGGGTCACCGCTCTGTTGATATGTGGGATTAACTGAAGCATGTCGGCCTATATAGACTACAGTCTACAGACTACAGACTACAATTTACAGTCAATATAGCGTCTGAGAGGCATGTAGTATGTGGTTTTTTTTTTTTTTTTTTTGAATTCAACGCGACGCACTCAATCAGCTTAATTGGAAACAATAAAACGCATTTTAACGCGAAATTTTCTTTACAGCTCATTTGATTTTTAACGCGCCGGCTCACAACAAAAACACACCACCACCACCAATAGCAACAACAACAACAACAGGAACAGCAACAACATGAAGAAGAAGACGAACAGTTTTGAAACAACTTTAAATGCCTCTCAACACATTGCCCCATTACTCATGTACTCATGTACTCATGTACTCATGTACTCATGTAGCCATCTACTCATCGACTTTCTTGTACTTATATATGGCGGCAAAAAGTTATTGCGAACTGGCTGAGAGTCGAGCGAAAAGTTCGCCAGATCATTGGCAAAAGATTTTGCATTTCACATTTCGCATTTCCCATTGCAATTTCCCCCAATTCTTGACTCTTCGCCTCCCTCTGAGTCTATTGCCATGCATCTGGCATCTGGCAGCCAATTTTTGATATATGACTTTCGTGGTGAAAACAAACAAATTTACAGGCGGGCGAGAAAGAAAAGTTCATAATTTTGCAGCCTTTTTAATTAAATGCCAAAACAGCCAAAGCAAAGTGCGAGTGGAAAACACATGCATGCAAAAGTATGAAAGAAAACAACAGGAAAAACATGTGAAATTCATTTGGCACCATGCGAATTGGAGTGTGAGTGCAAGTGTGAGTGCGAGTGCGAGTATGAGTGGCATAGACCCATAGACTCATAGACCGTGGGATAGCATCGACAGATAAGCCGGGACAGGGACAGGGACAGGAACAGGGAGCGGAATCGGGACCGGGGCCGGGGCCGGGACCGGGGCCATTCAAGAGTTATGCGGCCGTTTCTTGTAAACGGCACCAAAATTATGGGCGAAAAAGCCAAACAGGCATCGGAAGAGGCTGGCCACCATCTCTATAAACTGGCTACAAAATTTCTACATTTTTCTTTATTTCGTTTTTTCATGTACACACACTATATATGCAGAAAGAGAAAAGAAGGCGGCACAGACTCTGTCCAATGCTGGACAGACATCTCGGCCAAAGTACAACGAAAGCTTCAAAGGGGTATTGAGATGTGGGAAAGGTCTTAAATTCAATAAGATATGTTCGAATTACGAGAGGGCTGAAAGGAGCGCCAAGCTTAAAATGGTAATAATGCAATTGACCTATTTAGAATTGAAGCTATTCAGATGCTTGCAGATTAATCCTAATGCGAAATATTCTTAGAACTCTCAACACATATGAGGCGTGTCAGCAACATCATTTTCAATCTTTTCTTTTTTTTTCTTTTACAATCATGTCGTAATTTTCATTGACTCACACGCACATAGATTTCTCGGAAACGAGTTTTCCTTTCTCCAAATACAATTTTGAATAAGACGGGAAAAAAGAGAAGAATTTTCCTATTCTGACATACTACTACAGATTCCTGTTCAGAAATTTCACTTTACAGTCGCACTTCATTGCCAAAAGTTGCCTTTGCCTTGCTTCTTCTTACTTTTGACTGTCATTTTTATTATTATTATTATTATTATTCCTATTACTTTTTATGTACACGAATTCTTATTTTCTCCAAGAACAAATTGCGTGGTTTGTGTATTTTAGAATTTTATGTGATTTGAATTTTCAATGATACTCAATTCCAGTAGGGGGACAGATTGAGAGAGAAGCCAAATCAAGTGAATTTCGTATAGCCAAAACTGGGAAAAAATCAAGTGATGCGTAAAGCGCGTCGGCATCCCATTGCATCCCATCCCATTTCATCCCATCTCATCGCGTTCCATTCCATTTCATCTCATCATTTTCCCTGATAAATGTTCAACTCAACCGTCGACGGTGACAACATCGACGATTGGCAATGCCTCTAGAGTCTAGAGTCAGCCAGAGGCGCACGTCCACAACCACACACACACACACACACACACACACAACCACACACATAGATACTCGCACACCATCGATATGTCTTTGGCCAATGATTTCGAATGTGTTGCGACGCATAATTCTATTTATTTTTCAATTTTGCTGCCCACTTTTGGCACTGACTCTGTTCCTCTCCTCGCATGTCTACGTCCTTAAGCACTTTGCTTGCTTATAGGCTAAGGCTGTTATCATAGCCCCTTTCTCCCCCCACCATTAGCTTACCTCACCTCATATAACCTCACTATATTCCAAGACAAGCACACATAGAAAATATTCTGAAATAAGTTGAAAACTTGGTGTCCCCTTTGGCATCCTCTTCCACTCTTTGCATGCATATTTTTGGTGGCCGATTCAAATTTTGGCTTGCCAAAATATTTGTCGGTCGACTGGCATCCAATATTTTTAGACCCTGTACTGTACAAAATACATAGTTCTATTAAATTTGTAGAAAGATAAATACCGAGATAAGGCGCAGAAGAGAGCATTTCCTCCACTGTAATTTATCGACATCAACAGAAGAAATAAATAATACTAAGAACACCTCAGAGACCACCAAATTTGGTTACAAAACTTCAGAGTGTACCTGCAAATCACGTCGTCTTCCTTTTGTTTAGAGATAGAGCCTTACAGGTTCATAACGATCGAATAATAACATCACAAGGTATTCAAGAGACAATCGTCAAGACGGCAGGTCGAAGGTAAATAATAGTTTCAGGGCCAGTCACAGTCAGGTTCACTCGACTGTAGCCTTACGTACTATATACCATAGTTATATTTAGACTCGAGCGCAACTCTCACAACAAAATATCTTTACATATAGCCAGGCTACAGTAAACACTTGAGTGTAACGACACGATATACGCGCCTATTCTGCACAAGTTATATCATGAATAAATTTGTAAAATTAAAAAAAATATTTTCATTAAAATCTACTCAGCAAATCAAATACTGTTCTGCTAATTTTGTTCTCAGCCAATTTTGGACCTAATCAAGAAGTAGGAGATAGGTTCATAACAACGCCACAGGTTGACCTATTCACAGTATCAAATTAATGTTCTTGGCATTTGATATAATTTGTTGGAGGCCTCACTGTACGATGAAATAGGATGTTGTATGCTTTCACAGCTGTCATTTTTGAGCATTAATTTCTTTCGTTGAAGCAGTTGATTTTGTAGTTGCTGTTGTTCTCGTTTTGAGCTTACAAATACATATAATTTGCGTGGTGCTGTTACCACAATCGACACCCCCGCAAAATGTGATGACGACTTTGACGCCAACACGCAAATTTGGCAAACAAATTACCCAAAATGCATTCAGCCAAATTGCAGCCAAATCGAAGCCAAATCGGAACTGAACTGAGTTGAATCAGATTGAGTGGAGCTGGGAACATGTGGTTGGCAGTGATGATGTGTCGCGGAGACCACGCGATTGCCGACGTGTCGACAATATAAAAATGAAAAAATCTACATCGATATCGATATCATTATGGGGGGCATTCAGCAGGTAATTTTGATCACCAATAATGATACCTGCACAGAAAAAAAAATCCATTCTAAAAATTAAGTTTAAAAAACTTGATTTTAGCTTGAATTTTTTAAGTATGTATTCAGGATATAATTTCTAAATTAAGACAATACGTTGATAAAATGGCCACGATATTAAAAAATCGGCATTAAAAAAGTAAAAGAAGCCCATATTATTTAATCTAACTGAAAATAAATATTACAGAGCCATTAAAATGAAAATATTGTTGAGAAAAATCGGGCTTGATTTAAGAATTTCATACTTGTTTTATGAGAATCCGGGATTACCGTACTTCTGACACCGCTCGGATTAATTTTAGCCCGGAATCCCGGATTTTTTTTTTCTGTGTGATTACTATTTTTCGCATATCGGTATCACAAAAATCTATCATACAAATACTGCCTAATCTTCATTTAAAATAAATGTGCCATGAAAGGAAGAAGAAGAATTTGACATTTCCGCTGTCTGATATTTCGGACAATAAAT
This sequence comes from Drosophila phalerata, assembly GCA_951394115.2. Taxonomy (NCBI): domain Eukaryota; kingdom Metazoa; phylum Arthropoda; class Insecta; order Diptera; family Drosophilidae; genus Drosophila; species Drosophila phalerata. Next base: position 21,791,450 of record OX596006.1, read on the forward strand.
GATTTTTCTATCCAAAGCTTATTACTTTTTTTTCTTTTTCTATCAAATGTTTTGTTTTTAATGCTTTTGAAATTCTCAAAAAATACAATTATTGCAAAAAAAAAAATTAATTAATTTGAGGAATTTTAATTGAGGAATAAGTCCACTGTGTGACGTCCACAGTGATACAATTGTCGACACCAAATGTCGACAAATAAAAATGACGTGTCGAGTCACAATCAACACTGATGGTTGGTCGGTGCTTGCACTCTATACTATAAATGGAGAGCTGTAGAGTTGCATAGATAGCAGTCGACATGCCTGGGCGTTGATAATTGAATTGAAAAGTTTTTCGCCGCACTTTTGGCATGCCAATTGATGGGACAACGACAACTCGAATACAGTTAAGCAAGCCAACAGTTAAGGCGGCATAATTTGTGGATTGTGCAACAAATGGAATACAGACACATTGAAAGGGAGAAAAAGAAATAACTGGTAACTGGAAATTGGAAATTGGAAAGCGTAGAGAAATACAAAAGTTGTGAACATAATAGTCAAATAAATAAATCAATTTTTAATCCAAAAGTTTATTTTCAGAATTCCACAAAGCTTATAGAAAACATCACTTAGTCGAAATATAAGCATACTACACAAATTTAACCTCAAAAAGAGTACAAAGAGTCCAAAAAGTTTTTCTAAAGCGATGTAAATATAATAATGACATTTTTAGATCACATTCGGATATAATATGCACATATAATATTTAAATTAAATGTGATCTATATATTTATTTGCTCATTTAAGTACAAAACTATAAAGTTGATTAAGAAGAGAACTAAGATAAAAATCAAGATTTCCGTTCATGGAATATGCAAGTAAAAACAATCTCAAAGTTCGGAATTTCGTGAGCTGCGTACAAATTTCATTTCAAGTTCGCTTCGCTTCAGTCCGGAAATTTAAAAATGAGATTTTACTGGAAAACATTAAGTACCATTTGGGTTTAATTTAAGTCTGTAGAAGATCAAAAAATAAAAGCACACAAAAATCTCTAAATAATCCCAAAATATACTTGATGTAAGCACAAAATTATGATATTTTATTGCATTTAATGTAAAAAACATGCACTATTATATATACTAAGACTAAGCAAAACAACAAAGTGTTCGTATAGAAGTACATGACTAAATTGTAACGGCTTTTGATGCTGATTCAGAATATAAATGTTTTATGAGTCTGTCAAGCCACTCTCTCTTCCACGTCCATTGTAATGAATACACCAATAATATACCATTATTTTATTGCAATTATTCTGGTAGCTGGGAAAATTTTTTATATTTACAATTATCTTTATTTATGTTATTGTTTTTTCCTATTTCTTATTTACAGGGTATACGAGCGTTGCACACTGGGACTTAAAAGCTGAAAAGCGTGGCAAAAATCTACTTGGCTTGGACGAAAACATTTGGGAAAAGTAAAAAACACTATAGAGAATTCATTAGGGAAGAGCTTCTCAAGGTTAAAGACCTATATCGAGTAGACCAGAAAATGTTCTGTTAGGTCTAAACTCAAAGAAAAAAAAAATACGGTGCCATAAAGAGAAACAGAAATAAATTGACAACTATTTCATAGCAAACTCTCCGCCTTCGAACATTTTCTGATCTACTCGATACGAACCTTAATCAGTTTTCCAGTGTATAGGCAAATGCTCAAAATTAACCCGAATCTTCCCAGCGTTACCATATGGTAACAAGCAATAGGCATTTACTAAAACTTAATTTTTAGACAACATATTAACGTTAGATTAACTTTTATAAGATATTCTAAGAGTAAATTGTTGTCTCTAACTGATAAAAAGTTAATTGAAACAATCTCTTGAAGTTAGCTGATCGAAAAATGAGCTTTAAGTTGCTCATTATATTCTGCAGTGCAAAAAAACGGCATTTGGCAATTCGTCGCAAGTAAACTTAAACCGTTTGACTAAATTTAGTACTGAACTATATGCAATGCACACATCATTAGGAAGGTAAAAGAGTGCACTTATTAATTTTGAAAAAAATTCTAAATAAAAACCACTTTTTCTCTCTTAATTTTCATTTTTTATTTTCGTGTTACCATATGGTAACGCTGGGAAGTACAGGGTACAGGTTTTTTCCATACATTTTATTCGCGTTTCGCACTGTTTTGTTCATAAAATATGATTGCTCCTATGGCAGCTATATGATATAGTGGTCCGATTTGAACCAAATTTGCTCAGGATGTATAGGAACATATCAGATACATATTCTAAGAGTTTGGTTAAGATATGCCAGAATAGAAAAAAGTTTTCCTTACTAAAGGTGAATTTGACCCCGTTTGTTCCTATGACAGTTTTGTTATACATACGATATACTGCACCGATTTGACCCAAATTTGGTCCTATATATCAAGGAAGATCCCCCCTGTTGAATGAAGCTGTATTTATTTGATTTTTTCAAAAATATTTGTATTTTGTAGTATTAAGTAAACCTGTACCCTGTACTTCCCAGCGTTACCATATGGTAACAGTCGAAAAAATGGTCCTGTCGATTATCCTGACAAGGACGATCAAAACGAATATTTTATTCGGATTCAGCGAACTCAAATTCACCAGTCCTGAAAGTTTCATTAATAAATTCGAAAAAATGTTGCTCAGGACGATTCGGGTTAAATATTATAAATTTAGAAATGATCCCACTGTACGTTGCTTGAATTAAGTATTCTCGTTTTGTTAAAGTCTCATACATAAGGATTGCCTTTTTGCCAATGTCGCATTTTCATTAGACATAAATTCTGCGATTTGGCTAAATGCGCTCTACGGACTTGGCTTGGTAATTTGTGGCATGCCAGCAAGATGTGAAGCGGACAGAGAGAGAGAGAGAGAGAGAGAGAGTGGAAGAGAGAAGGACGTGTGAGAGAAGGCGAGTGAGCATGCAAAAAACTGCATTGGCATTAAATTACACTCTCAGATGGAGGCTCTAGACGGGCAATAAAAGACAGCGAAACGAAGAAAGGAAAGGCCCAGACAAGGCGACAAGGCGACGCTCCGACTGCGACAAGCTCATATTGCTTTATGTACCCCCTCCCCATATACTAAGCCTATCTCTTTCGCTCTTACTCTCGTTTGCTCCCTCTGTTCCTCTCTTTCTGTTCGCATTTACAGACTGGTTATGCGTTTTTAATGGCACATTTTGTAAGTAAATTGCATTAATTTTACGTCTAAGGCGCGCACGCTTCCCAAAAGTGAGAAAAAAAGCGACCAAAAAATAGAGAAATTATGGAAAAATGGGAAGTAATTGGGGAATGGGGAATGCGGAATGGGGAATGGGGAATGAGGGTTACAGCTGTGGGTTGTGGGGTGGGCTGGGAAGAAATTGCATATCAAATGACATACGACCAAGTGGCAGCCAACGGCCAATGGCGTTGTCAATGTGCCACTGATGATTGAACGATTTATGAGCTGTAGGAACTGCAACCGCATCAAGGGGGAAGACGAGAAGATGGCGGTCGGAGGAGGGTAACCGGTTCGAAGCCAAGTTTCGATTTGTTGGCTCATATCAATGCAATTAAAAACAGATGCACCATCATCACAGACACAGACACAGACACAGACAGTTCCCAGAGTTGGCAGTCGTAGACGATAGAATCGATTTTCAACTAGAGAAAAGGTTAATGCAATCAGGCCAAGGTACTTAAAGACAGGCGATAGACGAGAGAGAAATCTCTGTTATACTTATACTCTTTCTCATAATTAAGAGTATCCAGCCTATAACAGAAATATTTCAATAGATCATTTATGCATGCATTTCAATTTGTGGGTTAGATAACATTTCAATCGACTTTCAGCTTTGTTAAGATTATCTAAGAACCTTTCAAACAAACAAATTATATTTTGAACTGAAATAAACGTTTTTTTCAGCACATCGAAGATTAAAAACTTACACTGAGAGGTGAGCTTATTAACAGCATTTTTTGTAATTCTCCATAATATAGGATGAAAAATTAATATATAAATATATACGACGGCTTCATCCATTCGTATACTCCTACTTTAAAAAGCTAAGCCGGAAACAGGAAAGAAAAATTCAAGAAATATTTACAATAAATAAATACTATTAATAGTGTTTTGTGTCTGTGAGTGAGTTTCTAATACTGTTGTGATGCTTTTGTCTTTGCCTGACATTTATTCAAACGAACAGAGTATAGAGATACATATACACACACACACACACACACACACACACAAAGAGGGTCGTAAGCACATACTGCAGATTCAGCTAACAGTAAATAAAGAAAAGATTTCTATATTTCGTGAAACGATTTTGCGTATTGCAAAAAAATGCAGAACCAAGTGCTTCAAATGCAAAACTAAAAGCTCTTAGTGGGTGTGAGTGTGTGTGTGTGTTTGTGTTTGTGTGTGTGGCAAACAAAAGCCGTTGAAAAACATAGAAAATCCCTTTGGAAAATAAAGTGCAGAGCAAAGGACACACACAGAGAGAAATACAAATACAGAATCACGAATCCCCAGATACATTTAACACTTGCCATTTGCTACAGATACATACATATACATTTACATATGCATATACAAATGTATAAAACGGCGAATCTGCATAACTGCAACACTGACAAAGGCACAAAGGAACTGAGAATTGTTATGGGCTACATTCATGGGTGTTATACGAATCGTTACTATTTATACAATATGCACCTAAACCGTTCAGTTTAGTTTCAGTTGTGGGCAGGAAGGGGAACCTTCTTTAAATACGAATACGAATACGAATAAGAATTGTATATCGGATTGAGGCAGCTGCTTTACATTGTCGCGTAACTGCAGTTTTAACCTAGAAACATAAATATTGCATTTTATTGCTAAAGCCACACACACACACATACATATATGTATATAGTATATATAGATATATGTGGTTGAACTGCATCCTTTGCTTCTAATAGTACTATGCAATTCATACGTATTAACTGGGGGGCTACTTGCAGAACATTTAACTTGGAAACTGCTCAGCTGATACTCGTAGATCATCGGTTGAATTACGTTACGTATGCGCCACGTGTGACATGCCTCGTCAACCAGACACGCACGAGAACATGAAATGTATTTAACTTTATTTAGTTGGAGTTACTTAAAAAAGCTTTTAAAAGTAACAACACGCACACAACAACAACAAAATAAAATAAAGCAAAGATGTAAAACGCAAAAAACACAAACAGCTAACAGAAAACAGAAAAGCGGCATAAAAAGGAAAAGCACAAAACAGAAAACAGAAAACAGAAAACTGCGTGCCCGAGTGAAAGCAAAACTTTCATTTAGCCAATTCCATCCACACATACACAAAAACGCTGCCCTTAAGTTTGGAATAACCAGGGAAACTCCGTCGGATTTGAATGCGTGTGATGAGAAAAACCTTTGGAGCCTCTGCACAGAGAACTTTATGCAGCAGGCTGCAAATTCCTCCTCCATAAAGATGTATGGTAAGTGGCGAGTTCTGCATTCGAAATCGTTCGCTTTATAGTGCGAATTTCTTCTTAAATTCTAGTTTTAAATTCATGATTTTAGCACGTTTTCTTAGACTCCGTACTTAAAAAAGTTAAGTGGTCTATTGGGTTGCTTTTAACATACTTTATAAAGTATATAAATTCTCGATCAGCATCAATAGCCAAGTCGATATAACAATGTCCGTCTGTCCGTCTGTCTGTCTGTCTGTCTGTATGAACACCTGGATCTCAGAGACTACAAGAGATAGAGACACTAAACTTGGAATGTAGGTTTCTCTATATTGCAAGCAGATCAAGTTTGTTTCAAAATTTGGCCACGCCCCCTTTATCGCCCTCAAATCGAAAACAAAAATCATATCCAAATTATAAGAACAATTTCAAAGCTAGTGACACCAAACTTAGTATGTAGATTCCTCTATATTGCAGGCATTTGTTTCTTTTTGGATCGGACCACTATGTCATATAGCTGCCCTAAGACCGATCGGGCGAAAATCAAGTCTTAGTATAAAAACCTTTTTTGTTATATGAGATATCTCAACCAAACTTATAGAATATGTATATAACTTGATTTTATAAATTCTGACCGAAATTGGTGCAAATCGGACATAGTACTTAAAATTTTGCGTACCCAGTTCTCATTGTATAAATAATGATATATATTCATCAAACTGGGTACACCTTTTAGTATACTCAGATTTTGTGACTGAGTACCTCAAAAATTTATTGAGCATATCAGTATACAATTGTACATAAAAAATAATCAAGAACAGGAATTTAATAGTAAAAAATGTTGAAAATATGAAATCCACAAATAATCAAATTTAAAACAAAATATATATTATAAAAATTGGCTATAGCGAACGGTGAACAAAATAATGTTTTTAAATTCAAACATAAAATAATTATATAAACTTTATGAATTTTGCTTCAATATTAAAAAAATTCTGAATTAATAAAGAATAAAAAAGTTTTAAGATTAAAAAAAAACTACATTCATTGTACAGTGAGTAAGTGTACATCAAAAACGGTGTACTCATATTTAGTTGTACAACTTTTAGTGAGAATGAGTACACACCTACTTGAAACTTCACAAATGCAGTATTCACTCACATTCATAAAAAGTGAATATAGCAAAATATGTACAGCGTTTAAGAGTGAATGTCTCATATGTTGTTTTAAATGTGTTCACCGTAGTTAATTTGTGTAATTGAGTTTGGTCGTTAAATTTCTTATGAACAATCGTAATAAATTACAAGCAAAATTGCCAAGGTTTGAATAAAGCATGAGAACGATACGTATACAAGAAAAATGAGAATTGCAATAAGAGAACGCGTGTATTTGTAATTAAAATTGCGTTTCGACTTAAAAATAAACTCGATATTTTCAACTCCATCTACTATTTTCTAAAATATATTGAATACTTGATATTTATTTTGGTCGATTTTCTATTTCGATATAAAACTCGATATAAAATTGGGATTTACATCACTAGTTTAATCCTTCATTTGTATAATAATTTTATTTAAACACTATTAACTTAATACTATAGTTGCAGAAGGACTTTAAAATTCCTACCGAATTACCCGAATTACCCAGGAAATAATATGTAGAAATGTCTCTGAAGTGGAGTGACTGTGTTGAATGAAATTAATTATTATGCACATATGTAGATTATATGATTAAAAGTATAACAAACACGCTTCAATCTGCCTTAATCCTTGTTGCTCTTTTTGTTGTATACAAGTTTTGTTTTATTTTTTTTATTCTGGTTGTTTTCTGTTTTTTGGTTTCATTTTCATTTGGCCAAGCAGCCACTTGAAATCGAGTGCTCGCACAGCTTCTACAGCCTAATGGACGAAACCAACAACAGCAGCAACAACCATCCAAAGTTTCAGCTAAAAAAAGGAGCAATGAAAACACAACACACCCAATGCCAGCAAAGAAGCCGAGAGGGCAAGGAGATAAAAGGGACTAAAAGGGAGAGTGGAGGGAGTGAATAGAAATGCTCTACTGCTTTCTACATGTGATTATAGCCACGAAAAGCAGATAACTAATGAAGGAAGGGATGTGACACGGATCAAACAAAATGTAAACGGGATGATATGTACACTGAAAAAAAAGACCAGCCTCTAAAATCAAGGACAATCATCTTAAATATTTGGTTCATAAAATAAGATTATTTTAAGACAAAATTACTAAAACTAAAAAATAATAAAATCTTAATATAAGAATAAAAATCTTAAATTGTTAAAAGGGTATAAATATGTACAATTTCAGGTGAATAGAGACACTGCTTTAGTAGGCGGCGGTTCAAACTCCACTGGTTACAAATTAAAAAACATTTTTAAAATAATAATGAAATAGTGATGATTACCAAAAGAAGACAGAATAAAATAAGTATAAATAAAAAATAATTTTAAAAAATTTGTTTATTTTTTTTAATTTTAAGAACATTGGTTCTTAAATAAGAACATGGTCTTATTTTAAATGTTCCTAAAACCAAGATGTGTTCTCTTAAATAAAGAATCTTAGTTCGGAGACCAAGATCTTGATTTTAGAACATTTTATTTATCAGTGTAAGGACAGACAAAATAAAGCAGAGACAGGGTAACTGGTAAGTAGACGAATATTTGTTTGCCTGCCAAACTATCTGCTAATGAAAAACAAGAAAGGATGTAACAAACATAAGCGCTGAAGCAAAAAACGGGAAAAATAAAACTCAACTCAAAGTCATCCCTGTCCAACATCTCGTTCTGTAGGAGAAAACCCTCAAAGGGTTTTAGAGTTATTTGTTTGTCCAATGAAAATACGAGTACATCAAAATAAATGCGAGCCATGAGCGAAAGGAAGTTGAATGCAAATATGACGGATGTAAATGCGGATGTGCGAATATGCGAATATATATATGAACGTGTATGTATGTGTGTCCGCCATTGGCCATTGACAAATATGGGCTATGGGCCTAAACAAATATTTGGCACAATTTTGGCAACAGCCCCACTTAGACCCACCATCATCAGCAGACCCTTGGTAAGAGCCTCCCCTCTTTCCTTACCCCTTAGTGCCTAGCAGTCAACTTCAAAACAACAATAAAGGCCAGCCAAACATGTAGACAATTTACCTGATGTCAAAAGTAATTAAACAAAATGCCAGTGACATCGGGAGTAACAATGACAGCAACAACAATGACAAATTTCGGAATGACAAGTAGCAATAGAAATAAGAAAATTTCAAAATGAATAAGGGAAATTGAAAAACAAAATGGCATCGGCTTTAAGAAACTTAATAATAGTTTAAAAGGTGCAGGCAAACTTTTCAACGACAAGAAAAAATTACAGCGCAAAAGTGTGTTTAAATGTCGACAACTCCTAATGTCAACAAGTTATAAAAGTAACCTTAATGTAATAGGGAAAATTAATAGATTTTAGAAAATTAAATTATCTGAATTTAATGAAAAACATTAACATAAAATAACATTTAATAGCTAAATAAAATAAAATAGCACATTTTATGCTAAATAATTTAATATGTGCAAATTAATTTTGCTTGTGACATTTAAGCTATATCAGTATATAAAATATTGCATACATAAAGGCGCTTAGATAGCTGAATAACTAAATCAGTCATACCTAAAGCTATTTTGAACCATTCCTGATGGAATTTGGTCAGAAAACTTCAATTATTTTTTAAATCAATTAAGAAATTAAAAAACATGCAAGCTCGCCTTTATTAAAAACTTAAGAAAACAATGATTACGCCTTAACAAGATTTTCTGATTTTTTTTTGGTTTTGAATTATTTCCTATTATAAATGTTTTTTTTTTCAGTTACGGTGACCAATTTCAATACGTTAATACCGGAAAATGGTGACGGTTTCTGCATAAAAAAAAGGGTTCGGTATTAAATTCTTATGCAGTACTCGAACACATAGTACTCGAATTGAACAGAAGAATATTTATCAATCTATTCATCAACTCTATAATAATTTTCTTGAACAAGTTAGGATTCGAGTCATTTAATTACCTTGGTAAAAGAGACACAGAGCGCACTAAGCAAACGAAAAAGCGAAACGTAAAGGCAAACGCAAAAAGCAAAGAGTAGACAAAAGTTAAAAGTTTGCCAGCTTTTGTCTGGCATTGAAAGCGTTCGTATAGCAGCTAGCCAAAGAAGAAGTCAACGGAGCTGGAAGAAGTGTAATGAGAAAATTTTTTGAAGGAGCCAGGAAAACAATAAACAAGCCAGTGACAAAGTGAGAGGAAAAGAGGGAGGGTAAACAAGAGAAAGAAAAGCAAAATAAGGACTAAAACTTTTCAATAGTAGTGTGACGATGGGCGGTGGCTTGGACAGACGTGGCAAGACGACGACAACAACAAATAGTAAGTAGCAAGCAACAATTTTGCGCTGTGCTTTTCCGTTTCCGTTTGAGCAACGTCTTTAAAAACTGTGTCGTCTTCACTACTTCACCACTTCCCTCTGGCCCAGTTCCTGACTGAATTGACCTGGACGAACCTTTTCTCACTTCTGTTCGCTGACAGCCACTGTAAGTAGCTGTGTAATAAAATTACTTTTTAAGTGCGTTGCCTACCTGAGACAGGCAAAGGGAAAATCAGCTCCGTCAACTCCAGACTCCAGACTTTAGACTCCAGACGAAGTCTGCAGTCGTTGTACGAAGCGCTTCATTTGCCTTTCGAGCTGCGAGTCGTGAATTGGAAGCCCGCATCAAAGTCAAAGTCAAAGTCGGAAGTCATTTAAATTATTTAGCTCAAATTATGGCAGACAGTTGCGGGTGCGACATCACCAACTGAGCAAACATTTTCCATGAACAACGTGGCGTATGAGAAATGTCATATATCACAGTGTATCAAGTACATTCTGCATAAGAAACATTCTGCATACATATATAAAAAGTTAAAAACTATAGATTGAAAACGGTTACAAATGATTTGTTTCCTGCCAGTTAAAGCTATTGAAATTGTTACTGTTCTGCTTATATTGCAAATTGGTCGATCAACTTTCTCGTAAATCGGCGCCAAAGTTTTTTTAAGTCCCGGTGCTTAAAAAGTTCAAAGGGTCTATCAAGTTTTGCAACAGCTAAGTGTGCTTAGCAGCCAAAAGGAGGCGTGGCAGATTACACATTAATTTCGTTAGTTATATCGACAATGCTCAGTCGACACAATGATTTAAATAATATAAATTAATTTAAATATATTAATTAGAATGACTAGAAGTTCAAAAAGGAATAAACTTATGATACACAATATACACTCTTAAACTTCATCATCAGCAAAGACATAATCGTGTTCGTCTGCTATATATAATACTTTAAAGTAACTTTCATTTGGAATAACCCGATATGAATACACTTGGGTTTTCATTCGTTTTGAATGTATATTGATATCCCGTAACGTGTTGAGGCATGTTAAATTGCGGTATTAAATATCTATAATTTTTAAAATAAATAGATTTCCTTACAACAAGTACAGAGTCCCTCGCAGCCGAGCCTACACGACTGGTATTCCAATGGCCAAGTCGATGGGAGTGACAGTTTGTCGTACGGCAGCATCTTGGTCGAGGGGCAACTGCAATATGGCCCATAAAATATGTTGCAAATTATGAAATATTATATTTGAAACTTTAGCGCAGGATGCCAGGATGCCAGCACGGCAAACTGTACGAGACGTTTGCTTAGAAATCCCCTCTGTCGGCCAGGGAGGAGTATTGGCTGGTCTCTGGGTTCAGCTTTTACTTATGTCCCTACTGCTGTCGAGCCGCCGCTGTTCGTTATGGCCATTTAAGTTTTCATAAGTTGTGCAAATAAATTTTAATCGAAAAATGCGCCAAGGCAATAAGAAACCAACGGTCATGAACGAAGACCCAGTCAAAGCTGATGGCAAGAGGGTCAGCTGGTCAGTAGCTGGCAGACGGATAAAGTGGGCAATGGGACAGCTTAAAAATCTGCTGCAGGGGATAGTCAACGGAGCCTGAACTGAACTGAACTGAACTGAACTGAAAATTGCCTGGGAATATTCGAAAGCATCAGTAGAGGTACAAAAGTCATTCGATGGCATAAGGTTGTGAACCGCAAAGGATGAATGTGATCAAATAGACAAGAACATCGCTTGAAGCTGTCAACGAAAGTATAATGTAGGTCAACCATGAGATACCCCATATACCCATTGTATAAAACAGAAAGTATTTTACAAAAATAATAACAATAATAATTAAATTATTTAAAAAATTATTGAAAATAGGTAAACTTAAATACCAAGTTTGGTATCTCAATTTGCATAGTCTTTGAGAAAAAATATGTCTTTTTGTATGAACACCAAGACCTCATATTCGAATAGCTACACTGCTAAACAAGAGGCCCTGAAATCAAGACTTTGTTCTCCGAAATGAGAATTTTTGCTTTAAAAATTCGTCATTTATAAAAAGTTCTTAAAATTCAAAAAACCACATCTCTTCAACATTTCACATTTCAAATACGACCTACTTCCTATTAATAATATCAAAAATTCGTATATTTTATTTGCTTTATTTTGATATTTATATATTTTGGTCCGGCCTTGTAATTAAACATTTTTTTTTCTTTTCAAGATTGGGATTGGAACCCGCTCCTGTTTTTAAACTAAAATGCCTTCCAGAGCGCCGCAGAACCACTATGTTTTACACATGAAAATATTACATACTCATATTTTTCTATATTTAAGATTTTATTCCTATATTAAGAATATATAAATGAGTTGGTTTTAAAATGGTTTTATCCCTAGAAGTTGGTTTTCTTTTTTAACGATTCTTAAGATAGGTCATTTAAGCGATATATGTCAGATTTAAACATAAGCCTGCATAAATTGAAGGGCTTAATCTTCTTAACCAATTTTAATTGTGTACCACTAGTTTATATGCAATATGGTATGCTTATAGCTATACTAGTACAATCTCTACTCTAATTTCAAGCTTATTTACTTGGATACAATCTGTTGGGTGCAAAAACAATTGGACTAGCCGTACGGACAGCTAACAAAATGGGGTCCCAGGACATCGCGTAAACAGTAAATGAAAACGGAAATGAAGAAAAATAAGATTGTGTGTGTTTTCCCTGGTAAATTGTAATTCTCATTGGGCTGCTTAAACTTTTTCATTTTGCAATATTGTTGGTAACATTACTGGTCTCAGCTCGTAGTTCTTAGCTCATTTGCGCTTAGTTCCCGAAGTCGCCTGGTCTGCTGTTTATATAATTTTTCGTGCGGACTTCGCATTTGTAAGACTTACGGCTGGGGAAATCCTTTTTTTTTCCCCATTCCTTTGCCTATCAGTTAGAGCCTGTCTGCTTCGGTTGGTATGGCAGGGTTGGTCTCTGGAGCTGATGTTGCTGCTGCAGCAAACTTCAAGGCGCGCGCACATAAAATTTAATTAAGTGCAACAACAAAAACAAACGCGAAAATAGTAACAGCAGCAAGGCAGCAAAACGGCAAAACGGCAAAACAGCAACAGCGATAGCAGCAGCATCGTTTATAAAATTCACATAATAACAATAAATTTTAAAATGCGCCTGCCAAGCATAGAGTCCTGAGCAGAGCAGCGCAGTCGACACTGGCAGCTCAGTCGCCGCTGGGGTATTAAAATTTATGGCCAGTTGCGTAGCACGCGCAAAAATTTTGCGTGTCCCAGGACGAAACTAGAATAAGGGAAAACACCCAGACTGATGCCAGAAATATAACTTGTGGAGCAGGAGTAACGTCTTTAGTGCCAGTGTCTTTTTATTTCAATTAATTTTATTTCTTTAAGCTGTGGCGCCTTGTCTGTATGTAGCCGAGTCACATATGCCGACACCCTACACCCTACACCCCGTCTATTCATGATATCAAACCGAGCGAAATAATTTGTCTGTTTGTTTGTCTGTTTGTTTGCTTGGCTTGCTCATTCATTTGGTGCGCATTAATTACACGACACGCATACGCCGCGTTGCATGGATCCGGGGCATCATTTATTAAAAAGCCAAAAGAGCGCACCAAGACTCTACACCCCAGAAACCTTCATCCGCCAATCCTTGCGAGGTTCATGCTAATGCGCATAATTTCAGGCTGGCCAAATTTCGCTCACATGTCAGCAACAGCAACAGCAACAGCAACAGCAGCAGCAGCAGCAGCAGCAGAATCAGCATCAACATCAGGAGGATATGATGGCAAAGAAGCAACCGACCGGCTGAGACCATAGGGATTTACTTGGTAGTTTCAGCTCGACATCATCATCATCTGCTGATGTTGCTGCTGCTGATGTTGCTGCTGCTGATGGAGTTGCCTCCTTGGCATCCTCGTCAACACAAATGACTGTCTCATGTTATCTGCTAAGCTGTCTTATCTGTTTGCCCTGCCACATCTCCCTGACGCATCTGTTTGCATGTTTATCTGTCTGTTTCGGTTTCTCTGTCTGTCTGTCTCTCTGCCCAAATTTCTGTCCGTCTTTTGCCCTTACTTGTGAATTCGACTTTGTTACTTATTTAATTTGTTGCTTATTTGCTTAGCAGCAACAGATTCAACATCCAACATCCAACATCCAACATCCACGCACTTGTTTGCATATGTTTAACATGCTTCCACAAATGCTCCACATCTCCGAGAGCCTTCTTACACAATACATACATATGTACAATGTACGTCTACAAACATACTTTGCTCCTGCTCCTGCTCCTGCTCCTGAGCCAGCTTAGTTATGTTTGTTAATGATTTGCCAGCCTGCTAATCAAATTGGTTGCCCCGGAAACTAATGGCATTACAAATGATGCTCCGGGTATCTCTGCTGAAGGCCTTTCGATAAACGAGTTGGCCAGAGAAATGGACAGGAAACAGGATTGTAACTATATTTATCCGATCTTTACGCGGCTAACTATTAAATATTTTTAGTTATTACCATTTTTTTTTTTTTTTGGATATAGTTTATTATTATACCCTGTGGCCATTCAGAATGGCCAAAGAATGATTAACTTCAATTTTAAGTTTATTTTCTGTTTTATTTAATTTAGTTGACTGTGAAAATAAATTTAAAAAATTGTCGATAAAAAAACAATTTAATTTTTCCACAAATTTAAGCGAAATGCGTCTAATTTGTATACTAGCTTCACATTTGTTAATTAGGGCAAAAGATTAGTCCAAAGTCAGATAACTAAGGCATTTAAGGGTTAAGCTATGTTCCGCCGCCATCTCGATGAAGTAAAGCTAATTTACTACATAAAATATGATGGCTATTTAGCATATTTTATTATATTTCATGGCGTATATTACAACTTAACCTAATAACTTTCAAGCCATGCTTTTAACCGTTGTAAACGGCAGTAAATTTACAGAAAATATCAACTATTTAATGATTTTTTATTTTGATTTTTACGGACAAATCAGAAATTCAAATAGAATTGTGGACAAGTACTACACATATAAACTGCATATAAACAAAGTTTAATAGTGACACACATAATTGGTGTTGCCTTAGGGAACTAACCAAAGCATTTGAAATCGAGTGATGTGATTCAAAAAGGTTGCAAGGTGTTTGGTTTTTTTTTGTTTTTATTTTTTTTATGCGTGAATTTGCATGCGGTGCATTAAATAAATACCCACTGCAAAACAGCACCACTAACGTAACCCGGAATTATTTCCATTTGGTTTCGGTGGCACTGACTACTATATGACTGTGTTGCATCCATTGTTAGCTGTCGCCGGCAGGTGTCGCGACGTGCAACAAAACGAATAAATGCGAAAAGAAAGCAAGAATTATGGGGCAACAGGATGCGCTGACATCTATCACCTGCGTCGCGTCGCTGTCGCGGCGCTGTCGACGCGTCAGACATCGCGTGGCAACGTCAGTGCAAGTGCAGCATCAGACATAACAGTACTTAGTTGGGGTTTTGCTTTGCCCCAAAATGACTGTAAAGGTAATGTTAAACCGTTTCCCGTTGTTGCCACACACAGTTTAAGCCAAGTTCTGGCTACGAGTAGTTGTAGTTTAACAACTGACTATTTGATTACGGAGTTAAAGTCGACAACGTCGACGTCGACGTCGACGCGAACGTGAAGCTGGCTGCGTGTGGCAGCAACATTAGCATAAATTTGGTGCGGCTTATACGCGTGTATGAATAAATTATGCCGGTTGCCGGTTGCTGGTTATTTATGTGTACTGGCTACCAAAACTTGGCACAAGTTTTTCAAACAGAGCAGAGCAGAGTCGAGAGGAGTCGGGAGTTGGCCAGAAGTGGGCAGAAGGATGATGCCTCGTGCTAGGATAATCGCTGCTTAGTGCAGTCGCGCGCATAACGCGCCAGCCGCCATTGACAATCATTCCAGCTCCTATCCCAGCATCATGGTGGCATTCTAACATCCCACCTTCTCCAACTACTCATCTTCAAAAGCTCGTTGAAGAGCATTCAAATTGAATTTGCATGCAGGCAACTTTTGTTTACTTTACGGCATCAATGGCAGAAGCATCGGCATCAGCATCGGCATCGGCATCGGCATCAGCATCGGCAGTGAATTCAAATTCAAATTTAAATCCGCTGCTTGCCGCATTACATGGACGAGCGCCCAGCAAAGAAGAATCCAACAAACTCACACAACCAACTTGCCAAGTCGCCACCCACTTTGCCACCCAGTTGCCTCCTGGGTAAACGCATCCACCATCCGCTCAGGTAGCAAGCCCAAAAAACTGTTTGAAGTGTTTTTCGGGGTTGAATTGAGGGGGGTGGGGGGGGGGGTATTTGGGAGGCGATGGCAAATTATTTTTATTTATTCGTGCGTTTAACAAAAAATGTGAAATTAGCGCTAGCTGCAAAGATTTATGGTTGAAATTCCCGCCAAAGTGTCAAATTGCCAAAAAATAATAAAAAAAACAAGAATTTTTGAAAAGCTGTACTACGAAACTTCTTGGGCTCCGAAATATACTTCTTACACGTACACGTATGTGGTTATATGATTGATCAAAGAGGATAAATTCAATTCAATTTATCAATAAAGATGGTTAGAATATTAGAAATACATAAGCTTTAAATCGATATGTACAATTAGATTTGCATGCAGCACACATCTCTGTCAATATTTGCAATAGATGGCGCCACTTTCTTTTGGCTGATTTATGACCCGTTTATAGGCATGTATGCAAACTGCGACCCCATTTCGAATGTGCCGACCGACCAAAAACAAATGTTTTATTGGGCGCGTTTGGCAGCTCATAAACCTCAGGCACAAACCGAATCCCCATTGAGCAGCCTATTAACCTCAACGTGTTACCTGGTACATGAATAAATCAAGGCATTCACACAAGGCACACACCGCACACACCCTCTATCCTGACACACACACACACACACACACACACACACCCCGTTTCACACACTTTCTGCCACAACTGCCGGATGATAAATGTATTCGGGTTTTCTTGCTTCGCTTCGCTTCGCTTCGTCTTCGATTTGCTTAACAAATTTGTAAGATTCTTAACACATTTGCATATTGCGTAAGCGAGAGGATTCGCAGCAGCTGCCCCACCACCCTCTACCAGTCCACCCTAAAAAGAAACAGTCCATCCCATCCCATCCCCCAATCTAATTCCTGGTACTGTCTCTATTTTTATATTGCACTCTGCCTGCTGGTGTCAAGTGTAGAAATACTGAAATTCCTTGACGACTTCAATTTGGACTCTTTCTCGTTTTTGTATTATTTTTTTTCTTTCATTCATTCTTTCGATATGGAAACTGGTGTTTGTGTCGCTGTCAGTGCAGGGTTCTCATTGAGTTACACAGTACTGAGGACATTTCCTTCCGACATCAACGCGGACGACAGAGTTGCGCTGTCGTTTGCGCTTTTTATTGCTATCGTTAGATTTGCCCCTCACATTGGCACCCCTCTGGGTTAGCCCCTCTGCAATTCATATGTGCTGTGGCGCCTTTAAAAAGGACTTTTGTATTGAGTTTATTTAGCTTTTACGTACTTCCAGATAAGACGTTTAAAAAAGGGCGGTATTTCATCGCTCAATCGAAGATGCTCAATAAAAATGTGCTGGAATTTTTCCGACATTTTCGCCAACATCAACGCCTTGTCCACTTCACTCCAATCCACTCCACTCCCCTCTACTCCACTCTACTCCACTCCACTCTAATCCACTCTGGCACCTTTTGTCTCTGGTATTTGGAATGATTTTCAAAAGTTTTTGTCGTAAAGCGTTTGGAATTTTTCGCCGATTTTCAATTGTCTGGCTCGCTGACAGTAAGTGAAATTGACCTGCATTTGTTTAGAGAATTTTCCGAGTTCCTACAGCATTCGAAATGTCAGCCAAGGTATGTGCCTATAACCTGAACAAAACAAACGCAAAGGTTTTCCTAAACTGAATTGGTTATACAGCTTTACAGGACTCATAGCCTATTTCCACGACAGCACATTTGGCTCACTCGACGCCATTTTCATCATTCGGGCCATATGTGGACTTCATTTCAGTAAAAGTCTGAATGATCATTTTGGCTCATCAATAATGAAACGAAACAGCTGATTTATTTTGGGTGAATGGCAAAGGCTTTGAATGTTTCGCATTTGGTCGTGAAAAGCCAAAAATGAGCCACATCCAAATGTGAGCAAATGAGTCAAATGAGAGTGGTCGTGGAAATAGGCTATAAGATTCTCATCAGATGTAAAGAATTTTGTATAATTTAATACAGTGTATGTATGATCTATTGTAATATAAACTGATTAAATATTGATCCACATTTTTTTTGGTATCCACTGTGCAAGAAAAGTTCCTGTCACTAATGTGTACTCCAAACCACTAGTTGGGTGTTTCCTATCTTTAACTTTTGCATAATTACCTAACAATAGAATTCCTGAAACAGATTGAATCGAAAACAGAAACGTTTATATCGAAAACCGAAACGTTTATATCGAAACGATTTCGGTACACTTTTCCAAAAATGATTTGTTGTTTTATGTATGTAAACAATTTAGCTATCTATGAAAAATAAACACAATACCGGCACTGATCCCTAAAAATCGACTGATCAGCAATACATCTGAGATAAGTCTTTAATTAAAGTAAAATGTCACATTTCAAACTTCAAAGGACGAAAATAATAGTTATAATTGCTGCTCCTCATTATCGACGGCGGTGGCGAATAAATTTAAATCATGCAAATTTCAGGCAACTAGATGTGAACTCAAGTTGCCACTTGGGCAATTATTAATGTTAATATCTTAATTACAATTCATTTTCGTGTTATTTTCCGGTCTCTTATTGCCCCGGCAAGGACACGCCCATTGTCCGTGTCCGCCTATCTTTGTTTTCGGGGATAGTGATAAAGAAAGTGAAAATCGCTGCACATAAATGAATGCTACTCATTGGCAGGGACTCGGTTTAAGTCTCTTTGCAAAATAAAGCTACTAAATATGCGAGCAAATCGCACACAAATCGCGTGCGTCCATAAATTATGTTGCTGCGATTTGTGAAATCAATACAGCAAGTGTTGGGATGGGGGAAGGTTGAAAGGTTGGAAGTGGAGTGAATAGGTTGAGGACGGCCGTTGACTTTAATTGCAGGTGGGGCGGCGGAAAGGGGGGCGTGTCACAGTGGGCGTAACACACAACGATGGGCGCCCACAAAGCTCGACCGGATTGAAAAGCCGAGCTGAGTGACTGCAAATGATACTTTAATGTGACAGGCGGACGTTTGTGTAAGGCTCGTAGAACCCGTAGAACCCGAGGCTGAGGCTGAGGCTGAGGAAGCGGATTGGGAAATTTACAATGAATCGCTGTCGGCATACTGTTGATTTTTGCACCTCTTTTTTGCGCTGTGGTTTTTTTCTGCTCTACTATTGCTGTCATCATGAAAAAGGAAAGGAGTGAGACAAAAAAAGGAAAGAACTATCGCATCCCATGCTTTGGTCGGTTTACTTGCTGTCTTTTTTTGCGTCCTTTTTTTTGCGTTTTAATTCCCGGGGCGCGCTTTCAACGCTTGTCATCTTACCGCTAATGGCGGCTACATGTCAACCACTCATCTCAGGCTCCAGCTTCAGCTTCAGCTCCTGCTCCGGCTTCGGCATCAGATCTGGCTCCGGCTTCAACACAACGTTAGCTGCTGAGCTGCCTGGCTGCGTGGCTGACTGGCTGCTCGTTTCCCAGCCATTCATTCATTCATTCATGCCGTCGTGCCGGGCACGTCATCAACAGCAGCAACAGCAACAGCAGCAACAGCAACAGCAGCAGTTGCACCCACAGACGCAGCAGGATGAGGAAATAGGTGGCGCCACGGAGCCCGCATGGTGACGACGTCAAGCGTGAAATCGCTTTGCCAGCCCAGCAAAGAATCAGCCAGGCAACCAAGCAGCCAGGCAGCCAGTCATCCAGTCATCCCGTCATCCCGTCAGTCAACCAACCTGTCGTCATAAAAATTTTTATACATAAAAAACAAACAACAGCAGCAGACTGCGAATGGCAATGGGAATGAGAAGGACACGGCAGACGGGAAGAAGTTGTAGTAGAAGAAGAGCGGCAGGGCGGAGAGTAGAGAGTAGAGAGTGGAGAGCGGCAACAATGCGACGCCGCTAACGTTAAGGACGTTGCATTTCAAACCCCAAAGAAACGACAGAAACATAACGACGATTGAATACACTTCTTAATGAGAAATTCATTTCAAAAAGATGACTTTTGTAAACTAATGTAAAACTGCAAAACAATTCTACATTTTTCCAAAATATTTGGTAGATTAACTAATTCAAAATTCGAGTTTTTTGACTTATGCCACTCTTCATGTAATTAAGCAATACGTTTTTCTGCGTGAATCAGGATAGTCTTAATTTGTTTTCACTCCTTCCTCGACTATTTACAATAGTGTCAAAACTACTGGCGAAGCTAAGCGATACTCTTAAGGTAAGGGCATTTTCAGCCTGTGCGAACATACACAAATTTCAAACGCCTCACGAATATGGTGGCAGGTGACACTGCGGGGAGGTTGAGACGCTGAAGGGAGTACGTAGTATGCATATATATATATACATACATACATATATCGCATGTTGCTGGAGGAGATCGGAGGCAACCAAGACACAGTTTCACTAATGAGTTTCCGTCTGCCTAGTAGTAGTTGTTATTGTTGTTGTTGTTGAAACTCCTGACGATGATGCTACTGCTGATGACGTCGCTTAATAGCCAGCGATAGAGCAGAAAAAACCGCTGATGCCTTTTTAGACCCTGTACTTAAATAGTACAAATGGACTATTCAACTTGAGTATGAGTATTTAACACAATAAGTACAGGGTCTCGCACAGTCGGTCTCTCTCACAACACAACATTCCTCTTGCATTTTTTTGTCGATGCCTTTAAGTATAAACGAAACGAAATGAGATGGAACAGCAACTGCATCAGTTTCGGCATCAGCATCTGCATTTGCATCATATCCGTCATCATTCAATGTCATTAGCGGCCTCATTAATTGTCCAGCCAGACTTTTATATCCGTTTGCCTGTCAGTTGTCGAAGTGGCACAGTTGCTGTTGTTGTCGTTGTTGCTGTTGGTGTTGGTGTTGGTGTTGCTGTTGCTGCTGTTGATGTTGATGTTGAGGTCGCTGTTTGCTTTGACAATATAAACAAGCAAACAGGCAAACAGTCATTCAGTCAGTCAGTCAATCTATCAGTGAGTCATTCACGCGCTGACAAGTCAAACAAGGCGACAAGGACAAGGACGTTGCTGTCTCCTTGTCACAGCAGCAACAGCAACAGCAGCAACAACAGCAGCAACAGTAGCAACAATGGGCAGACAGAGGCAGGAACAAGCTAATCCCCAACTGAATTTCAGCAGCATGAGACTGGCAACATTGCCAACGACAACATTGGTTAAGTATCTTGAAATAATATTTACACTTTACGCAAAAGACTCAACGCAAACAGCAGCAGCAAATGCAAAGAAAAAGATTCTCCCGCTCTCAACATGATGATGATGATGATGATGTCGTTCTTATATGTATTGTATGTACTTGTTGTTGCTGTCGCTGTTGTTGCTGTTGTTGCTGAGAAGGCTGCTAGTCAAATAAGTTAATCGCTTTAGCAATGCACGGGACGAGAAGAGAGCGGTCAGCACTTGAGTTAAACTGTGAACCGGTTAGCAGTTGCTGCTGTTGCTGCTGCTGCTGTCATATTTTTAGAACCCCTTGAACACCCCTCGCAACCCAACAAACACCGCACATCTGAGTATCTGAGCATACGCAAAACTATTTTTAAATGACATCGAACCAGACAAAACGGCGCAGACAACGGACCTGCAAATGAAGAAAAAAAAGGAACAGAAAACAAGGGAAGATTCAAATTCAGATTCAGATGGAGATGGAAATGGAATTGGAGTCGCCAAGTGTTGCCGTCGACCTTTGGTAAACCGAAGCGACTGCGGTCAAACACAGACCGGAGAATCGACGAACCGACGAACTGACGAACCGACGAACCGACGAACCGACGAACAGCCTGCGTCATTTCAATTGAAATTGCATTTGCTTTTGAATTTAATTGAATTGTATTCTTTCAAGGCGTCCAAAAATTTACGTCATTTGTCTGTCAACAACAGCAGAAGAAAGTCAAATTCTGAGATTTCTAATTAAAGCTCTGCAATGAAAGGGTTAGTAAGTTGGATTCCTAAAGGAATATTACAAAATCTATGTCCGAATAGGAACAGAATATTATAAGGGTAATAATATTATAATTTAAAAATTAGATAAAGTTAAAACCAATAAAAATGTGCGATTTTTCTAAAAATGTTTTTGATTATACATTTTTAACTTTTTCCTACTGGCAAAACGACATACCATTTTTTCGAACCATTTATCTTAAAATCAATAGGGTCTCTATATAAATATTTTATGCTAGCTTGCTTAGAAATTCACTTAAAATTTCTCATTTGTGATTAACTTATGATTTGAGTTGTGATTTATGACCCAAATTAAAACATTACTCTTAATTATGACTTTTCCTAATTTTTGCCATCCCAATTGTATTTTCTAATTTTTTTTCCTAATAATATTATTAATAATAGTTTTGGCTGTTCCTTATTTTTATCTTCCAAACTTTACTCCCAATTTTAGCAATCTGACTATACAGTTTCCTTAAATTTCAATATTTTCCAGTTTTGTAATTTCTTAAAAATATTCGGAATTCGTATGATGTAACGATAGTTAATTTGCTGAAAATAGTCGCTTGCTACGACTAATGGCAACTTGTGGCAATAACTTTGCGAAAATCTTTCAGCGAAAGAAAATACCTCAAGATATATAGTAAGAGCATTTTAATATCATGAGTTTCCATCTTTAATTGCAAACGTCTATAACACTTCTGTGGGTGCAATTTGAAGGCCCTTGAGACACGAATGATATGAGGGATGTCAAGTAAATAGATTTCGAAAAATGTTATAATTATGCATTAGTCCATCTTTGCTTTGATGTGGTCTGTGGGTCTGGCCTCTGTTGGCCTGGTCCGGTCTGTTTTGGCCCAGACCTCATGTCTCTTTCGTCGCTGTATCTTTGCGTCTATCTACGTCCCATTCCCCTATCTTCAGTCCCTCTGCACACACTCGTACATACGAGTACGGGGAATATCCATATCCGATTGTGGTCTGGCCTTTCAACCAACACTTTGGCCTTTTAATTGGCCAATTTGACGTGGCGCGTATTTCTTTGTGTCAGAGTTTTGTTGTTTTCTTTCATGTTGTTTTGTTTACTTTGACACCGCCACCGTTCACAGTTATGCACGGGAATAGATTACAATTTGAAGGGCTCTCTCTTATCCCTCTTCCTTATCTCCGCATCTTGTCTCTGAGTCTGACTCTGACTCTGACTTGAACATATAATTGCTTAAAGATAATTGAAAATTAATTGCTTTGCACAGCTGAACATGACCAAGGGAGCCAAAGAAAATCAAAGTCGAGTTCCCCGCTCAAATTTGAGCTGGCTGCCTGAGAATCCAAGTAGAATGGGCCAAGACTGGTCTAGGCCAGATCAAGCAACGAACGGGTTATTTAATTAATTTTGACGCGCCTAATGTTCGTTTCCATTCGACGCACGTTCACGTTCCCGTATGTAAGTTGCAAGTTTTGTTTGTGTCTTGAAGGTGTTTTTGTTATTGTGTTTGTTTTTGTGTTTATTTTCTTCGACACGCGATCGAGTGTGATCGTGTATCGTTCAACACTATACAACGACACCTAGCGTCCCGTAACGGAAGCTATCACAACAATTGATTGAATCTTTGTATTCTGGTATATCCAAGAAGCAATTTGTGTTTTGTTGTGTTGTGTTGTCTGGACAAATCTGCCAACATAATCAACTTGTGCAGAAGTTCAAAGGCGAGCACAGAATTCGAATGCGAATTCGAATGAGCTGGACATTATGGAATTGGGTTTGATAATGGAAAGTGGCAAGTCGGAGGTGGAATGGAGAGGGAGAGGGTCAGCAAACGAGTGGACAATAGTCATGTCTATCATTTAAGTGTGTGGGCGTGGCAGTGGGCAATGCGAAAACAACAGGCAAACAAGATTTCACAATCAGCGATGGCCTCAAAAGTGTGTGTGTGTGTGTGTGTGTGTGTGTGTGTGTTTGAATTCCGAGTTAAAAAGGAGCAGGAGTAACAGGCAATGGGGCAATGACACTTCTAGTTGTTGCTGATGTTGCTGTTGTTGTTGCTGTTGCTGCTACTGCTGCTGATGAGCATGAAAAATGTTTCAGAAACAGCATGCACGTATTCACATTTACATTCGCATTCACAATCACAATCACACAATCACACAATCACACAATTGCAGATGCAGATGAAAATGCTGCCTTCCCGCAACGATTGACCAAATCGCATGCAAAGACCCGAATACCCCATTCTCTTTCCTCCTCTTCTCCCTTTACATTCTCGCCTTAACGCCAGGGGGCGTTGTCTACCGATTTCACATGACAACCTGCAGCAGTAGCAGTAGCAGTAGCAGTAGCAGTAGCAGCAGTAACAGCTGCCTTACTCCTAGAAAGGAAGATATTTGATGCTGCTCTTGCCATAGGCCATGAGAGTGCACAGTTGTCAACTGTAAAGCCCCAGTCAGGCACACAACAGAGACAACGCACAGAAGACAGCAGCAGGACAGCAGGACAGCAGGACAGCAGAACAGCAGGACATAGAGACAACGAGACAGGCAAGAGGACAGGCAGTCTCCAATGTCCAGCTAACTGAATGTACATAGTTGAGTTTGAACTAGTGATGTAAATTCAAACTGAGCCTCAAGTCCCAAACATCGCCAATGAAATCATCGAATTATCGATTAATCGCAAAAATTTGTGACATGTATTGTTTTTCCCTTAAAACATTCAATATTCCAAAAAGTTGAAATGCTCACGAATTCATGATGGAAAACTTTTTTTGGGCTTTTAAGATAACTTAATCAAACTCACAAATTGTGTGTCTCTTATGGTTTTGTCTTATAGTATACATTCCCAGCAAAATCGAGTTAAATTGGACAGAAAATAACCTTTAATTGGTATCGGTAAGTTTGCTGATTTGTTAATTGCAATATTGCAAAATTGAAAAAATCTCGAAAATTATTATTTGCGTTACCTAAAAAAAAAATTGTTCTTAAGCTATTCAAGCGAATTTAAAATTGTTGTCAAATGCTTATCAGATTTATTCACTGGCTTTTGGAAAATGTAAAGGATTGTAAAAATCAATTGTGACATTCTCGAGTAATGCTAAAAAAATGCCTTTATAGAAAGTTTAAATTAAGTATTCGAAGACAAAAAATTTTTTTTAAAATAAGTGGTTTTTGGTACGATGCCATTGATACGGTGCCATTGATTTATCGATGTGCCAATGTAAGTATTTGAACATCACTAGTTTGAACTGAGAATCCAGACCAGGGACTGACTGTGACTGTGGCTTTGACTCTGACTGTGAGTCTGACTGTGAGTCTGACTGTGAGTCTGACTCTGACTCTGACTGTGGCTACAGTCAACAATTGACAGAGCTTGTTGAGTTTAACGATCGCCTTTGGCAATGTCTCTGTCTCTGTTTTAGTATCTCAGTGCGTCTATCGTCTATCGTCTGTGTCTGAGAGTGTCTCCGCTCTTACTCTGTCTGTCTGTGGTTTTTTGTGTGTAAGCAGGCAAATAATTGAAGCGTCAATCCTTTACCATTTAACCATTTTACCATATGCCAGCGGGCAGATTTGTTGTTCAGCTTGCAACTGCATTGGCCTTCATTTCAATGCGAATTGTCACGAAAGCTACACTGATAAAAAAGTGTTCTAAAATCAAGATTTTGGTCTGAGATCTAAGATTTTTGGTCTAAAAAATGCATCGAGAACATAAAATTCTTAAATTATAAGAGCACATCTTGATTTTAAGAATATTAAAAATAAGAAAGTGCTCTTATTTTAAGTACAAAAAAATAAAAATTAAAAATTAAAAATAAAAATAAATTTTAATATTTTTTTTTGTCTTTAATTATTTTTTATTTATATTTATTTAATTTTGTCTTGCTAATTTTATAAATGTTATTTGAATTTGTTACCAGTGGGGTTTGAACCACCGCCCACCGCTTCACAACTGAAGCGGTTTCTCTAATTAGAGCACCACGGGGCAACCATTTACTTTTTATGAAATTGTACATATTTATACCTTCCTAACATTGTAAGATTTTTATTCTTATAATATGATTTTATGACTTTTTAGATAAAAATCTTGGTTTTAGTAATTTGGTCTTAAAATAATCTTATTATAAGAACAAAATATTTAAGATGAATGTTCTTGATTTTAGAAGCTGGTCTTTCTTTTCAGTGTAGAGAGAGTCGTGTCGTGAGACACGAAATGGGAAATGGAGAAGATGCTGGAGGAACTGAATGACGTGACGAGTCACGCGTGAGCATTTCACGCATCGCCGCTGGAATGTCACGCGAGACAGTCGCGTGTCTCTCTCTCTCTCTCTCTCTGTGTGTGAGTGTTTTTGTCAAGCCATGCGTATTTGGCGACTAATTATGGCCACATTTGTTGGGTGTGGCTGCGAGCGGGACGTCAAAATACTGCATACCCGTATTGCGCATACGACACGTTGACCCACTTTGGGGTTAGCATATAAATTATAATTTCTCTTTGTTGCTGTTGTCATTTGTTGTT
Source organism: Drosophila phalerata (assembly GCA_951394115.2). Lineage (NCBI taxonomy): Eukaryota > Metazoa > Arthropoda > Insecta > Diptera > Drosophilidae > Drosophila > Drosophila phalerata. The sequence continues at coordinate 21,818,098 of OX596006.1, forward strand.
GAGTGCATTTTCGGCTAATTAAAAAAGAGCGACAGCAGCGCAAAGGAAAGCAAAGCAAAACAAAACAAAGCAAAGCAAAGCTAAGGAATGGTAAGGAAGGCGCAGATAGAGAGACAGATAACTGAAAGAAGTGTGTGAAAAATGCGCCACAACATGCGGGCAATAAAACAATTGTGCAGGGGAATTGAGAAGGAGATGGAGAGAGAGACCAACAAGGGATAAAAGCGGCGGGAGATGAAATGTAAACAAGCGCAGCTAAATTGAAGAAAACAGAAACAAAAACAAAACACTTTAATATAAAGAAAACAGCAGCTAAAAACCAAGAGGAAGAAACTTTAGGTATTTTCTTCTTCTTTTATGTATATTATCATATTTTATTTTTTTTTATATGTATGTATATATGAAAGCAACCGCAACAACACTCAAAACAACAACAAGAAACACAATAAAGCAGCTAACCAAAATTTCATGCTGACAAATTATGATTTATGCTGCAACTGTTTGTTCTTGCTGTTGTTGTTGTTGTTCTTTGTCGGTTGTTGTAGATGACATTTTGTCATTGTCGTTGTTGCTGACGGTGACGTTGACGTGGGCGCCGACGCCGACGACGACGCCGACGACGACGCCGACGCCGACGCAGCTGCGACGTCAACCAAAAGCCGTTCACATTGTGTAGACAAAAGCTTTTTTGAGACCCGCTGGTCGCCGTGACACGCGTGATTCACGAATTCAATGGCTCTGTAGCAGAAATTGATGATGAAAAAGAAGAGGTTTAATTAATTTAACCAACCATTGACTTGAATACTTGAATTATTTTCTTGTCTCTTGCAGCTAACAAATGCGATCAAATAAGCTGCTCACGCGTGACTCACGGGTCTTTACACTCCGAAAAAAATGCCATACTAAAATTACATGAATTTGTACCGCTTTGTTCTTACAATTTGAAGACTGCTGTGTTCTAAATATCTTAAATTAAGTATGAATCGATCTTAATTTAAAATTCTGACGGACCATTCCTATGGCAGCTATCTTAAAAAAATAGTCGGATCTTAACCAAACTTAGTCAGAATAAATAAGATCATGGCAAAAATAAAATCTGTGAGTCTTGTCAAGATACCTCCATAACAATCAGAGTTAGTTATCTTTAATTAGCTGAATTTTTGATTGATTCATTATTCCTTGGACTCAGAATAGGGGAAACCATTGAGTTTGGTTATGTCTTATTATGAAATACTAATGTATGATTGAAGTGAATAGTTCTTATCGAAACTTAGTTTGTAATAGATGTGAGCTTAACCCGAATCTTCCCAGCGTTACCATATGGTAACAAGCAATAGGCATTTACTAAAACTTTATTTTTAGACAACATATTAACGTTAGATTAACTTTTATTTGATATTCTAAGAGTAAATTGATGTCTCTAACTAATAAAAAGTTGATTGAACAAATCTCTTGAAGTTAGCTGATCGAAAAATGAGCTTTAAGTTGCTCATTATATTCTGCAGTGCAAGAAAACGGCATTTGGCAATTCGTCGCAAGTAAATTTAAACCGTTTGACTAATTTTAGTACTGAACTATATGCAATGCACACATCATTAGAAAGGTAAAAGAGTGCACTTATTAATTATGAAAAAAATTCTAAATAAAAACCACTTTTTTTTGCTTAATTTGCGTTTTTTATTTTCGTGTTACCATATGGTAACGCTGGGAAGTACAGGGTACAGGTTTTTTTTCATACATTTTTTCGCGTTTCGGTACTGTTTTGTTCATAAAATATGATTGCTCCTATGGCAGCTATATGATATAGTAGTCCGATTTGAACCAAATTTGGTCAGGATGTGTAGCAACATATAACACACATATTATAAGAGTTTGGTTGTGATATCTCAGAATAGAAAAAAGTTTTTCATACTAAAAATGAATATGACCTCGATTGTTCCTATGACAGTTGTGTTATATATACGATATACTGCACCGATTTGACCCAAATTTGGTCCTATATATCAAGGAAGAGCCCCCCTGTTGGATTAAGTTGTGTTTATTAGACTTTTTCTCAAACATTTGAATTTTGTAGCATTATGAAAACCTGTACCCTGTACTTCCCAGCGTTACCATATGGTAACAGCCGAAAAATTGGTCCTGTCGATTATCCTGACAAGGACGAACAAAATGAATGTTTTTTTCGAATTCAGCGAACTCAAATTTATCAATCCTGAAAGTTTCATTAAGAAATTCGAAAAAATGTTGCTCAGGACGAATAGGGTTAAGTATCTTAGCTTTTTAAATACTTTATACGATCTTTCAAAGTCAAGCTGGTATATCTTTGGGTGCGCTTTAAGATAGAAAGATACTTCACGTATGTCATACACTGACACTGGCATCATCGATTCATTGATTCATTGAATCGCCCAGTTATTCATGAACATTGCTCACAGCCAGTGTGACAAAGTGTTCAACTGCAGTATGTCGATTTATCCACTGAATTTCAGCACTTTGCACACACACACACACACACACACACATGTAACGTATGGTAATCAATTTATGTTATGTATATCAAAAGGCAGTCCCAAAATCATATTTAAACCAGTCGGCATCTTCCCATGACCATACAAAATACATTGGCATTCATCTCCATCGAATGTTGCTCGTCTTTTTGTCAATCAACTGCCGCTCGTTCAGTCAATGAATGAATAAATGGCAACTGTAAATGAAAACAATTCAAATTAAACATGTCCAGGGGGTGTGGGAGGTGAGTGGTGGGTGGTGAGTGGATAAGCCCAAGGGGTTGGGCCACAACAAATGGATGCCAGTGTGGGCTAACTTGTTCATCTGGCCATGTGCTTGAAAACTGCAACAGAGGCAAAAACTTCAATGGGCCCGAACAATAAATGAAATAAAACAAAAATACAAACATGAAAGGTATGTAGATTATCTTTGGTACATTGCAGATTTGATACCCTTCCATTTCAATCGATCGTTCCTATGACTGCTATATAATATAGTGTAGATATACGTATAGTAAAACAAACATACAATAATTGCGAATGATTGATATATAAATCAAGATATATATATTCACCTTAGCATGTGACATTTGATTCCAAAGGTTATCATAGAGAATTGAAAGAGAATACCCAGAATAAAGAGCAAAAATGACTTTCTTAGTTAAAGCATGTTTATAAAACATATGTTGTGCATTTTCAGTAGAAAGGTAAATTTCACGCAACAAGAATAAATTAAAAAATCAAAAAATAAACAAAAATTGCAAAGTTTTCTAGTACAATCAAAATGTCCTTTGTGCAAAAAAATTCCGTTGATTCTCACGATATTTTTTTTTAGATCTATATAGAAAAAATGTTATCATTAAAATGGTAATATGATTCTGTGGAATTTTGAATGTCCTGGTAAAATCGAGAATTTTTAATACCAATCTTGTCAGGATCGGACTAAAAACACTAAAGATATGCTAAAATTCAAATAAATTTAAATTTACAGATAAATAAAGGCGGGTTTCTTGGTAAAAACATCTTACAACTGACCGTAGATTACGAGCTTGGGCTACCAATTTTCAATTTTTTTAGGTTCCACACAATCGATACACCCTCCTTGATAAAGTCGGCTAGTTTATTGACCATTTTATAATACCCTCTGAAAGGGTATACAAACAAAAAGAACAAAAGAAATCATCATCGAGTGTACTTCAGGCTAATATCACAAACGCAATTACACGGCGAGGAGTTCGGCAAGTTCGGTTGGGAACTGGGCAGCTGGGGCAACTGGGGCAGCACTGGGACTTCTCTGGTCAGCCACCAACTAGGAACTGGCGATTGCCGGGCGAAAATGTGTTTTTTGTTCTAGCGAAACAAAAGCGATTGCCCATTGAGCCGGGCTCGGAGCAGGAAGAGGAGCAGGACCAGACGGCAGTCCAGTCCAGTCAGCTGCCCCATGGGGCATGGTCATTGTGGCACATTCAATACACAAGCACACATCCACTCACACACACACACACACACACACACAGCCACTAAGAGAAATCCACACACAGTCATAGAGAGACCAACTAATAATAGGCAGGTACTTGGACTGACTGAACTTTTGTCTCTCAACGGTTCACAGGTAGCAAAAGTTTTTTTTCCCTCTTGTTGTTGCTGCTTTTGTAGCTGTAATTGTTGATGATTCTGTGTACAAGGCCCGCTGGGGGACTTAACGGAAGCGAGCAATTTAGTTGCTAAAAAGGCCTGCCGAAGAGATCCCAGTTGGGAGTTCGCAGTTCGCAGCTCCCAGTTCCCAGTTCCCAGTTGGTTCCTCCGGCCAGACAGCGATTGAAAATCCATTGATATAGGAAAATTCCAACCAGCGGGAGGTCTTCATAAAACGACGATTAAAGGGAAATTCGATAAGCCGATCACTTTAATGTGGTGACGAAAGAAATACATTAATCCAGCGGTGGGCTTGTCTTTGCTCCTGCTGCTTGTCTGTTTGTCCTGATTGACTGACTGGTCGTTGTGCAGACCAAATGATTGGACCTAAGAGGCTGAAATTTTGGCATAATATAGCTAAGACAATTTTTAGTGTGCAATTAGACGGCGTCTCGGGGAACTGAAGCTGGAAGGTGTTTAATGTCGACGTCAAAGCTGAAAGTTTGGCATTTGGCAATAAGGTCCAGATTATTTATACCCCCAAGTTATATACCATATAAATCAGACATAACTAGGCTTGCATTGATCTACTGTCATATTGATTGATATATGAATTATTGCCCTTTAGTTAGGTCATTTCTATGTATAGTAACTTGTGACTCTGTATTTATTTATATTTTCCCCATCGCTCTTTCTCTTTGTGTGCGTAATTTGCGCGCTTTGTTTTAATTAAAATTCAAATGCGTTGCAATTTCATTAATTACCAGACAGACACGCACACACACACACACACGCACACAGAGAGAGACGCACACACATACTTGGTCAGATACTGCTGTTGCCACTTGCAGCAATTTAGCAATGAAGGCTTTTGAAAATGGCGCTGACGTGACTTCCCATTTCCTATTTCCTCTTTGCTCCTGCCTCTCTCCATATTGCTGGTGCTGCTGGCCATTGCATGCCGGCAGCCAAGCGAAGCATGAAAGCAAACGCATTCCCATCAACTAAGCGGAGAGCATTCCTCTTCCCTCTCCTCTCCTCTCCTCTCCTCTCCACTCCTCTCCTCTCCACTCCTCTCATCCTTTTCTGGTTGCCCCTTTGGAGCGGTGCACCACATTCGCACGTTGGCCTCCTGGTGTCTCTCGATGTTCCATTGCCCGTTGCTGCCTTCTATGCACTGTGTGTGTCAGTCAACAATTCAATTAACGTGTTGATGATTTTGTGGCATGCAACATGGCGAACGAAACCTGCCACTCCAACTCTCGCTCACTCATCCTGTTGCACCCAGTTGCCACTCCCTACCAATCGCTGCCACTACCAATGCCACTGCCACTGCCACTGCCACATTGCCACATTGCCACATTGCCACACTGACGCAGTCTCTGCTGTTGTGCAATTTACATTACAGCATTTTAATGAGCAATTGATTGCAATGCCAACGTTCGCTCCTCTTTCTATCTCCCACTCTTTCCATCTATCTATCTCAGTTTTCTCGCTCACATTTCACATTTCGCATTGCCTACTTTGCTGCTTCAATTTGTCAATTTGCCAATTAGTTTGTCAATTGTTTGCAACACTTTTCACTCTCGAAATATACCAAATCAGCAGCAAGTTGACTTCATCCAATGCCAATGGAAGCCTCTCTCTCAATGAACCCGCAATTAAACAAATGGTTTGCTCTGCTTTTTGTCTTCCTCTTCCTCTTGCTCTTCCTCTAGCTGTTCCTTGTTGTTGCCGTAGCCAACGGCATAAATGCTTAACACTTTCAATTAAACGCATTAATTTTATGGGATTATGCGTTAGGGTGCGCTGATAGGACATCAACTAAGTAGAAGGAATAGACATGGCTCGAACAGTGCCAAGATTGGTGGTGGGGTTGGGGGGAGTGGAGGGAGTGGGCGTGGTGCTTGCCGCATCGCATATCAAATGTAATTTGCTCATTTGCCCTAAAAGCTTTTAATGTGTCTTCGGCTATGGCTATAACATTGCTCCATCCTCTCCACTCCTCCAACACATTCTCATTATTCTACTCCCCATCCTCAACTCCAAACACCCAACCCCCCAACCCCTTTTGTAAAGTTAAGGCACTGGCCACATAGTCGAAATAGCGCGCTTGGCATCCTGATGCTGCCACCTAGCGAGCTTTTGCTTACCGAGCAAAAATGCGCTCCTAATTAAATTCAATATTAAATTGAGCAAAACGCAATTAACTCAAAAAGCGCACAGAGCAGCAGACGGCGACGTTGCCAGACTGTCTGACTATCTGACTGGCTGACTAAATGGCAAAACGCCAGCCCTGGCCATGGACAGACTCTCGAATTGCCGGCTGCTGTCACAAGCATTACATGACGTTACGTATACGCAGCGTTCGCATCTGAACTGTGATTTGGCAATACACTGATAAAAAGAACAACAAGAACAACAAAAAATGTACGCCATTCAAACCGTGGAGCGAGTTGTGTTATTGTATCATTAAAATAAACGTGTTTACGAGTGCTTAAGAGTATTAATAATAATAATAAATATAAATAACAATTAGATTTTCAATTTCAATAAATTTATTCTCTTTTTGCATGAGTTTTAAAATACTTTGCTATAAGTTTAAATCATTATACATTCGTAGGAATTAAAACATTTAAACAAATAAATATGAATCGTGCGTGATCGACTTAAACTATCAGTATATCAGTATCTTTGTCTTTTTATTTACTTATTTAAAACATTTCGATTATATACAATTTATAAAAGCTAATTTTTATAAATATCACAGATTTAATGCCCACTAATAGATATTGAAATAAAAACCGATAAGTCGATTTCAAAATAAAAACAATTAGTAAATTTATTTTTTCGTTATTAGTTACTGGATTATTAAATTACAAGTTTAAATTGATTTATTGTTATGATAGATTAAAAAAAAAAAACGCTCCAATGACAGTCTATAAATGTCAAGTGATGCTTACCGATGAAATCAAGCGTACAAATAAAAGCAATTGTTTAAATAAATTGAGAATTATTATACTTATGGCATTTACATCTTAGCATCACTGTACAGTGAGCACTGTGCGCCAACAGCTGTGTTTATGAGCCGCTGACTGCCTCCGCAATCTGTTAGCTGTTGTTGTTGCTGTTGTTGTTGTTGTTGCTGTTGTTGTTGCTGTTGTTGTTGCTGCTGCTTCTGTAGTGTAGGCGTTCAAACAATGCGCATACACAACGAAGGACAACCCAGCAGTTACATAGATAACAATTAACAACGTTTCCCATTCCCCTCTCACCACTGTGCAGTCCGCCTTGTCTGGTGTCCTTCTGTGTTGCGACTGTGTAACCCGCTGGCTACGTTTTGGCAATCTAAGATGTCGGCAAACATTTTGTGTGCGTGTTGACGTTGCCGCCACAACAGCAGCAGCAGCAGCAACAACAGCAGCAACAGCAACAACAACAGCAGCCAGAAAAGCCGAGTCTGATGTGTGCCAACGATAACAGTGTGCCCTAAAGGCAAAAGCTACGAGACGGCAACTGAGTATCGTCCCCCCATCCCCCATTCCCCGTCTCCCGTCTCCCGTCTCCCTTCTGCCGTCTCCGTCTCCTTCTCCGGTTCTCCACTTCACTTGGATCGGCACATGCGAAGGGCAAAATTAATGTCTGCTAATGATTTGTGCCGGCATGTTGCCCTCGCCTGCCACGCCCCTGTAACACATGCCGCCCCCACACAGCATGCAAAGTGTTTAATGTTTCATAACTGAACACTGAACACTGGGAAAACTCAGCTGTTCAGAACCCGAAACAGATCAGAGCACAACACACAACAAGACAAGGCACACAAAGTCAACTTGCAGCTACTCACGTTGTTCAACTGCCGCAGGGTACACTAGTCACAGAAAGAGACAGAGACGGAGACGGAGACGGAGATGGAGATAGAGATAGAGACGAGAATAGAGAAGGAGATGGAGGCAGATTCGGGGACAATGTGCGGTGCATGCGGTGGCAGGGAGTTAGGAGCAGGTGCACAAGTGGCGCTTGCAATTGCAATCTCACTTTCAGTTGTCCGTCAGTCAGTCAGTCTGTTCGGCAGACAGACAGCCAGCCTGAATTTACATACAGTATGGCAAGTAATTGTTTTGACAAACATGAAATCAAATACAAAATATAACGTAATTTTGTGATGTTGTGAGTAGAACCATTAATTTTGCGCCTAATTAAATCACTTCAAGTAAATAATTAAAGTAATTTTTGAGCAAGGAATTCGAATTATATAATGAGTTTTATTTTCTCATCCAAATTAATGAAATTTGGTTGTGTTATAAATTAAAACTCAAAATCAATTAAAAAAAAAAAATTAATATTTAAAAAAATTGTCAACCCCAATGGATCTTATTCTATTTAAACTTACACGACGAACCCAAAGAAACTATTCAAGTAAGAAAATTGTCAATGTTGAGGAGTATTTCAATCAATCGACAATTTAATGCTTCCATTAACGATTTTTACAATTCGTTTTACACTCGATAGTTTGGATTTACATCACTAAAATAATTATAATTTGCTTAATTGCACATCCAACTTTGACATACAAATTGGGGAAATTATTTCAATTGACGCCAAGTTTAGGCAATTATCTTGTTTTGTCTGTAATCTGTAGCTCAGATATCAGTGGATTCGTTACTAGACAAAAGCTAAATGACAGGTTTAAGTGCAAGTTATCGATAAAGAAGTCGATGTATCTTAAATAACGATATCAAGAAGAATATATCCAGATAAATCAGGCATCTATCGATAGCTTACCGGAGCAAATGGCAAATGGCTAATGAAGCTTGAACTCAGCCACACCCAATCCTAATGGCTTCTGACCAGCCCCTTAAGCAACTGCTCATGCATATTTATTGACCACACACATTGAAGCGACATTGCCACGCCCACAGACGGCACAGGCGGCACCGTTGTGAGCAATACATATGCATGTATCTATGAGTATTTACCGTAAAGGAATATGTTCCCCGCTCTGTGTTCTGGGTGTTGCCAATGTGAGCGATGAAGAAACGCGCTATCAACTCAATTGCAATTACATGAAATTTTAGCTTATAATTTGATTAAACTTTTCAATTACAATATGCAATGAAGTTGCTCAGCGACAAGTCCCAACGCTCGAAGAGTGTCTGGGAAGAGGTGTGGCAACTGGCAACTGGCAACTGGCAACTAGCAACTAGCAACTGGCAACTGGCAACTGGAAAGAAGAGCTGGGGCGACTGCCCTGGACTGCTAATTCCCACAATTACAATTTGCTGGCAAGCAATCAAGAGACCGCCCAGACCAGACCTGACCAGACCCGTCCAGAAAAGACCCAAACCGATCAGCACAGAACAGAACAGGGCAGAGTAGAGTAGAGTAGAGTAGACCTCCCAGGTAAATGTTAAAAGCACCTGCACCTGCAGTAGTCCATGGTCTGTGTTGTAGACTGGCTCGGATTCCATCAAAGCTGGCCAAGTGCCAAAGCGAGGCGAAGGTAACCAAAAGCCCGACAACTGTCAGCAGTCGGCAGTCGGCAGTCGGCAGTCAACATATGGCCAGGCCTAGACTTGAATCTGGACTCTAGACTTGCCAAGCACTGTGACGCACACTACACTGGGAAAAAAGACCAAGCTCTTAAATGAAGAGCATTTATCTTAGACCATTTTGAGAGCTAGTTACTAAGTTACTTAAAATATTATTCTTAAAAATCACATTTTTTAATATAGGACAAAATCTTAAATTATTAGAAAAGTATACATTTGGACAGATTTTATTTTTTAAAATACAAAATCGTTGTTTTTAATAGGAATACATACATAGAATGACATTTTTTATTCTTTAAAGTCGCTTCAGCTTAAATACAAGCTCGTGTTCAAATCCCACTCTTTTTAGGAAAAACAAACATATTAAAGGAACATTTATTAAAATACCCAAATAAATTGATATATATTAAAATAAAGATACAATATAAAATAATTAAAATGTTAGCATTTTTTAAATTTTTTTGGTTTTAATTTTGAATAAGAACTTGATCTTATTTAAACCCCAAAATATGTTTTCAAACTTTCAGAATTTTATATTCTTGACGCAGTTTTCACAACAAAATTTCAGAGTTCCAAGATTGAAATCTTGATTCGGGATATATTATTTTATTTATCAGTGTACACCCACCGCTCCCCTCGTCCCATCGTCCCCTCTCTGACTCGCGCCCACAGTCTGTGGCGTTGTCTGCGTGTGGTTCATAATCTTAAATTGCCAGCCAGCCAGAGCCAACTGGTTGCCTGCTTGGATGCTTGGATGCTTGCAACGTACGTGCTCATGTGTACAATGCGATAGAAATATTCTTTTTCTTTTTCTATGTTTTTCTATGCTGATGCTTTTTTTTTAAACATTTTTTCTCTCTTTTTTTTTGCTGCAGGTTAATCTAAATTAGTAAAATATACACGCAGGCAGGGTAGAGACGTTGCTCGACGCTGAGTTTATCTGACTCAAAGGTAAATAGACAATGTCGCAGTCGCAGTCGCAGTCGCAGTCGCAGCATCTGAGCCGCAGTAAAAGCCGCAACGAAGCGACTTCGTCAAGCGTCGACAACTCTTCAGTTGTCTGTGTATTGTTGTTGTTGTGTTGTTGTTGTTGTTATGGTTGCTGCTGTCTGTTGCTGATGCCGTGATGCTTGACGTTGTTGTTGCCAACCCAAGTAAACTTTGAACAAAACTTGACACAAAGCTTCGTTGATTAGAGTTGAGCATGTCACACAGCTAAACAGTGACTGTGACAGCGTCTGTAACTGCGACTGTGACTGCGACTCTAAGCAGCGACTTTGATCTACTGTCACAATCACAGCATACCTAACAATTGAAAGTCACCTTTATGGTAAATAGAACTATGATTGTTAGCAACAAAGTTGAAAAGGAATCAAAAGAATAAAGTATTGCTTCCTGTCTTCGCTCGTGACTCTCGGGTAAATCTCCATCATTCACATTTGCCCATCAGCAGCAACATAAGAGGATTTTCATTAAAGCGCATAAAAAATGTACGCTCCATATACTTGATGTTGTTGTTATTGTTGATGTTATTATTGTTGTTGCTGTTGTTGTCTGCATGCCGATACACAGATACAAAACAGGGAGACTGCGACAGTAGCGTCATCTGTAACCCCAACCGCGGCAAATTCTACTCCAGTCTCAGTCTCAGTCTCAGTCTCAGTCCCAGTCCAAGTCCCAGTCTCATCCTCCTGTTTCCAGTCTCCAGTCTCCGACTCAGTTTCAGTCACAACCACAGCCGGAAATGCAAAGGCAAATACAAAACGCGCGTGCCCGAGAACGATGGATACATTGCAAGTTGTTGTTTGTTGGTTGTTGGTTACATCTTGCCTTGGCCTTTGGCCCCAAAAACCCAGCTAAAGGTACGACGCAAAAGAGCTTTAAGGTGAGGGCATCACAAATCTTAGAATGTAATGCAGCATCCTCAGCGCACAGTGGTACTTTTCAGCCGTTTCATCTCAAATTAACATTTTTAAATTAAAGTCTATATTTATTTATTTATGAATAACCCATAGATCTCTGCATTTTTTAATGGTATTGATACTATATTTGGCATTCCTTTAATTTGTACTATAGTTCAGAATAGTTTCTAATTTATTGTTCTAAATCTTAAAAAAAATAAACTTTAACTCATTTTGCGGCAGTAATAAATAATCAGAATAATTCAGAATATCAGAATTATTTTCTAATAATGCCAACATATTTGATTGGTATATTTGACCTATATTCATTTTAACTATATATTACCATACGAAAAGTATACAAATAAACAGTTAGGTGAGACAAATTTAAAGAAAACGGGAATCTTTCGATACTGAGTTGTTTCTGTTTTATGCAACATGAAAATTAATATTATAAAAAGAATATATTAAATTTTAATTAAATTAAATTTTCTAAGTAATTCAGAATATCAACTTATAAATTTTTCTAAATAATTCAGAATATCAGAATTATTTTGGATAGAGTATCTCATTTATCCGCCCAATTAAACTGACCAATTGGACCACTGTGCAACGTCTGTGGTTGTTGCTTTCATTGGTGAATTTGTAATAAATACAACGGAACGTACCTCACCGCACAACAGCAACATCGCCAGCTGCAGTGCCGGCAGCAACATTTGCCAGCAAAGTCAAGTACATCGTACGCTGTAGTATCATTTGCACGTACTTGTCACTCAGCTTAAAGTTACTGGATGTTGCAACTTGGCTGTTGACATTGCTGTTGCTGTTGCTGTTGCTGTTACTGTTGCGCCTACGGCGGAGGGCGTCATGTCTATGTTTCAGTCTCTGCCTCCATATAACATCCACATCTTTATCATCTTCTTCAACTACCTCCACCTGTGCCTATCACTATGCCTATCTCTATCTCTATCTCTATCTCTATGTCTATGTCTCTGTCAGTTCTCATTTCTATTTACAGCTGTACGTCTGCTCTCTACCAAAACTTCAGTTTGACCCCAACGCTGGCCTGCGATTCGAATTATGTCCAATTCGCTGGGTGCCTGGCTGCGTCTTCACTTCCACTTCGGGACATCTTCCGAATGCTGCACACTTTGCATGAAATTAATATCGAGCCACTGACTGCCGCCTGTCCAGCTCTACACTGTCCTGCACCGTCCTACACCGTCCTACGCCGTCCTACACCGACCTACACTTCTGTCAGATCTGCTCATCTTCTTTATGTTTCCGACAGTTCATAGCGAGTGTTTTAACGGTCGCCACTTCCGCCGTTGGTCGCCTGAGTCGTTGTTGTTGTTGTTGCTGCTGGTGTCCGCTCGCATAATTCGCTTTTTATGTTAACTTTGCCATTTCAAATATTTAATTTTGAAAAATAATTTATTCATTTCCGGCTGACTCTGAGTCTCCAAACTCGAACAGTATTACGCTTTGTCCTGCTGATGATTTTATTTTCCTTTTTTCGTCGCCTTATTTTCGCTTTCATTTCTATTCTTTTTCTCTTTATTATAATTTGTTTTCCTTCCTTGAATTTTTTTTTTTTTTGTCCAAGTGTCCAAGTGAGATTTTATTTTTTTTTTTTTGCTTTCGGCCTGCGGGTGGAAATTGAAACTGAACTGTAATCAAAGCGCGTCTATTGATGTCATCTGTTGGCTGCCTCCTCAAATGTAAATGAATTTCTGCATCAATTCATCGGACGCACTCGCATTTACAATATGAATTTCAATTGTGGTCTCTGAGCATGATAACGAGCATATCTCCTACACACATACATACATACATACATACGTATACGTACAATGGAAATGGCAGATAGGAGATTGACAATTGGAGATGAAGTAGGAGTTGTTGCTGATGGAGCTCGAATGGCTGATGAGAAGCTGTCTCGACTAGGATCTGCTTTATGGCATTCACTATTTTTGTATTGCCACACACATACACACACACGCACACCCACACATTTGCACAGTTAAAAAAATCGCGTATACGTATAGTGTGAACATTGTTCGCTTTGCATTGTTTGAAAAAGGCACATAATTAAGTTGACGCTCAAATTGATTGCACACAAATTTGTGCGCTGCTTAAAAGTGAGTTCGATTTAATTATCACGTATAAATTTCAGTCGTGCCACAAGCCAAAGCTGCCAATCAGCAGCAACAACAACATGGCCAACAACAACAACAACGACAACAACAACAACAAAACCCCGTCAATTTGTGTTGCTGCTGCAGTTAATTGTGTGGCTTTGCCACAAAACGAGACTTAAATGTAATGTGTATATGTTTTGCAATTGTTAAGCACTTTAAATATTGATGGCATCATTGAGCAATTTCTAGAATTGCACAAATAATGACAAATGCCTCGTCTGCCAATTTAATAGTTGCCAATTATTTCTTGATACAGATTTCGGTAAACAAAAACAGAGAGAAAGCCAATGTAAAATATTGCACCATTAAAATGTTTAATTCGATGTAACTCGGATGGTCCATTGTCTACGAATAAGCCAAAGTATTTGAGTGAATCAATACTTATTTGTTCTAAGAGTTTAATCATAAAATATTTCTTGACAAATTCTCAGAATTTGTAGTAAAGGTTTTTACTGACTTCTTTATACAACTAATAATAATTGCATTAGCCGAGTGTGCTCGAGTGCACACATAATAAAAATATTGCAAGTACAATGTTTCTTTGCACTTTTTTCATAATTTTGAATTCAATAAGATAAAAGATATTTTTGTAATTGACACAATTTATATTTTTAACGATACTGTCATTAGAATTTATTTAATCGATTGAATTGTTTTTAAGATTATTTGCGAGTAGATACACGAATATAAGTGATTACTTTTGACTTGAGAAAATATTTTATAAGAGTTTCAAGCTATGTCGGCTATCCCTTTATAAATATATATGAAAATTGTTTAACTTAAAGCATTTTAAAGGCAACAAAACTTACATAAAAGCTGACTTGTCTTTTATTTGTACAGACCTTTTTGTTGAAATCAATTCGCAGATATCATGTGTATTCATTTCAGATGAACTGTCATGTAAATTACGTTAAATTTAAACCTGGTCACGTTTTGACATTGTGGCTTTCGGTTTTCTATCAACTAACATGCAATTTTATGCAAAATAACAAAGTTGATTGTTAAATGCCAGCCAAAAATTCAGCAACAAATGCACAAAATGCATTCAAAATTGATTTAAAACGAGCAAAAATAAAAGTTAAGCAAGCAGATCACTCAAGCGAACTCGACAATAAGATACCCTGTGCATAGCCAATTGGATGCCGATCTGTCTTTGTCAGATTTGATGAGATATCTCAAAAAACAAAGAAGTTTTTTATACTTCAACTTGATTTTCGAACAATTTAATACCTCATGCGGGTATATTAATTTTGTGATAAGTATGTAACAGGGAGAGAGTATACATATATATTATTGAGTTTTGCTTTCTCTTACTTTTGGCTTAAGCATTTCTATAAATGTTTACATACTATATGTATATCTGTGTATGGAAATTTAAACTTTATATGTTGTCCAATTTGTTGCAGTAACAACAACAATAGCAAAGGAAACAAACAACAGCAAATGAGCTGTGAAATAGTTTAATGGAGTCAATAATACGTAAGCTTTTATAATTGATTTTTATTGTTTATGGGTTTTTATAAAGTACCGCTACCCAAAGGACACAAAGAGCTAATAAGTTTGTGGCAATGTATGTAACAGGCACACCCTATAAACAATTATGGATACAATAATTTTTGACCAGCAGTTACTTTGTAATCGTTGTACAGATCGAACTACTATATGTATTTACTTATATGCAGAGGTATCGAAAATACGCATAATGGGCATCTAACGGTCGAGCAACTACACTGCAGTATCCTTTTTATTATCTTTAAAATTATTATTTCATAATTATTATTTATTCAATTTGTTTTTATATACATATTTTTTCTGTATTTATTGCTGTAAAATTATGAACAGGGCCGAAACGCTTGAAAATTGCATTTACATTTTGTGTTAAATATTAAACACTTAACTCTTTGCCGCCGTATTGTTATGCTTTTGTGTGCGTGTGTGTGCGTGAGTGTGTGTGTGTGTGTGTGAGTGTATTTTTACACATTTTAATTAGCTGCATTTTATTGCTATAACCACACCTCCTGCTGCTGCTGCTGCTGCTTCTGATTCTGCTTCTACTGGCCGAAACTCATTAGTTGTCATGCAGTCAATAAATGGCCACAACAATACATCATTTAAGCCTTCATTAGTTTATCGGCCAGGTCTCTGGTAAAAGTTATTAGCGACAGTTTAAAATTGAATTGTTGCTCTTTTGATACTGTTGCTGTTGTTTTTGTGTGTGTGTGTGTGTATGTGTGGGTGTGTGCTTTTTCTCTTGTTATCGTATTCATTTGAAAGTTAATGAACTCTTCAATTAGTTTGCCATTGTCTGAGCCAATAATTTATTATGAAATAAAATAATTAATATTCTACACATTTTAAAATGTTCGATGAACTCAAACGTAATTGTTATTGGAGACAATAGCAACTGATGTAAGTACTTTGCATTATTTAACTAATTACTTGACAAGAACTTTCTACCTTTGCCGACAGACACATGAATCCCTTCATTCTTTCAACTCCCATTTGACCAACCAAAACTTTTCAACTCTTCATCCTGGATTTGGCGATTGCCAAACACACAATGCGCTGATGACTTTTTGCCTTTTAGCCAGCAACTTTGAAAATTCCCTGCCACCTTGCACCTTCCACCTTTCATTCCTATCCCTCTCTCTCTCTCTCTCTCTCTCTCTCTGTCTCTCTCTCTCTATCTCTCTCTCGTCTCGACCATGCTGCTGCTGCATATTTCTGTTTCTGACTTTCTCAAGCAATTACTATTTAATTTGCACAAGCATTTTACGCCAACTGCGGCGCATCACGACAGCAACAGCAGCAACAGCAACATCAGTGGCAGCAACAGCAGCAACAGCAACATCAGTGGCAGTGGCAGCATCATTTACCACGCCCCCTTTTAGCTACTCGTCTTACGCTTTTTTTTTTTTTTTTTTTGCTTTTTTTGACTTTTGTGCAGTTGTACATTTTGTGCTTTGTTGGACCTTTTTATTTTTATTTTTGTTGTTTTATTTTTTTGTCATTTTCGATCTTGTCTGACCACAAGCCGCTTAACAATAACAACTAAACTACAACAACAACAACAACAACATTCCCGCCTGAAGGTGTCCCCCACGCGATTCTGAATATATGGCTGAATATTCACGCGGCATTTGTTTTATATGGGAAAGTTACCGCAGTCATCTACTTAACCATGTTTTATGGCTCTCTTGGCTTTAAAATTTGTCCGACAACAGCTGCGGCACAGACTCCCCCTCTCTCTCTCTCTCCCACTCTATGTCTAGCTCAATCCACATTCGCTGTGTTTGCCCCTGATCCAGTTTACATTTATAGCCAGGCCAAAGAGAACTTCAAAGCATTTCGCCTTTTTTGGGTTCTTTTCGGTTTGTTGTCGTCATTCAGGTTGCTCCAATTAGTTGCCAATGTTTTTTCTTGTTAAATTCAAATTGTAATTTTATGACCAAATGTTGTTGCTGTCTTTACCACAGCAAAGCATATCGAAACATATTACACTTGAGTGTCTGCTGATTGCTTAGTTTACTTATGACTAATTCATTAGTTTAGCTGCTTGTCAAAAAAAAAAAAAATGATTTAATAAACTCCAATCTAATATATACAAATTTGAATGATTTTTATATGATTTGAAGGAACTTCAGGAATATTTATAAAAGTGTATTTGAAATAAATTTCATTTGTTTTGAGATTTCTAAACAAAAAATGTATATTTCATTAGCTTTGTTTAGTCCTCAAGCATTTCGTTTCCATAATATTGCCTTTGTTGCTGGCCAAACATCTTGTTTTGTTTGTTTTATTTTGCATCGTTTTCCATGTACTTTCCGTTTTTGTTGTGGTTATTTTTACGTTTTGTTATACCCTGAGCCAGGGATACATTAACTTAGTATATGTAAAACGACCGTCCGTCTGCGTGAAGCCCTTGATCTCAGCAGCTACAAGAGCTAGACAGACAAAAATTTGTATATATAGTACATATGTAGGTTCCTGTACTATATAACCCACAAAAATAGGACCACTATATCGTATAGCGCCCATAGGAACAATCGGTCGAAAATAAATTCTTAGTATATGAGCTTGAGTTTTATGAGCTATCTTAACCAAAGTAATAGAATATGCATATAACTTGGCTTTATATATCCTGTCCAAAGTTGGTTCAAATCGGACCACTATATCATATAGCTGCCATAGGAACGATCGGGCGAATATTAAGTCTGAGTATGAAAAACTTTTCTGTTTTATGAGATATCGTTACCAAACTAATAGAATATACATTTAAGTTAAACTTATAGATCCTGACCAAAGGTGGTTCAAATCAAACCGCTAAATCATATAGCTGTCATAGAACCGATTGGTCGAAAATCAAGTCATAGTAAGAAAAACTTTTTTGTTTTATGAGCTATCTTAACCAAAGTAATAGAATATGCATATAACTAGGTTTTATAAATCCTGTTCAAAGTTGGTTTAAATCGGACTGATATATCATATAGCTGTCATTGAAAAAAGCGAGCAAAATATTTTTAAGTGTTTGCAGTCTTTGCTATTTCCACAGTAAGTACAAGGTCTCCGACAGTCGAGTATGCTCGGGGGCGGAGCCCCCTAGTTTTAGTTTGTTTTTTGTTGGTTTGCTGTTTTTCTTGTTTTGGTTGTCTTTGCCGAGACGCCTCAAAGGAACAATGCGACGCAGCTCTCGGCAGTTGGGAATGAGACTGCAATGATTCGCAGTGTCACCGACTTTTCGATGCTCTCATTCAGGTACAGGAATACTCCAGTGTGTGGTCGAGAATTATTATTTATGTAATTAATTTGCAAGTAATGATTATACTAAGATGCACATTCACATTAATTATTAACCTTGATTTTTCGATACCAATTTCGATGATATGAGTAACAGTCAGTTCTCAAATTATTCATTCAAATCGACAATCGTTGTCTTTACATGCACTCATGAATATGGTTGAATATTCATAAATTGATTCACTGCGTTGCAAGTGTATTACAAGTTCGCTCATTTTCCCAATCACTCTTACATTTTTCTGCTTATACTCGCTTTTTGTTTTCTCATTTCTTTTCTTTTCTGTTTTGTTTTTGTTTTTTGTTTTTTTTTTGTGTGTTTGCATTGAGCTGTGCAAATTAAATTGCAAATGTGTCTTGCTCGTACACACTCCGACTCACACAAATACTGACACTCGCATCTACCCATATAGTATATACTTCTCACTTGCAACCACTCCTTTCATTCATGGCATCTAAAATCTGCTGCTGCCACAGCAACAACCAAGAACCAACAACCAACAACCGACAACGGACAACGGACAACCGACAACAGCAGCAACTATACACACACACACACACACACACACACACACACACACACACTCACAACTACACATGCACATACGCATACGCATACACAGATTGCAGTTGTTTTTGTTTTATTGTTCGCTATCCTTATACTTATGCTCTGTGCCTATGTGTGTTTGTGTGTGGGTGTGTCTGTGTGGATGTGAGACAGAGAGAGAGAGAGGGAGAATGATTGTATGAATGTGTGTATGTGGCTGTGTGTGTGCTTAGCTGCAAATTGCAATTAGTGTTGACTTATGTTGAAGTCATCGTGCACCAGTTTCAGTTCATCCCTCCTCCCCCAATCAGATTCTCTTCCCTTCTGTTCCTCCTCGCTCTTCCTCTCCCTCCCTCTCTCTCTCTCTCTCTCTATCTCTCTGTTTTTTTCTCAGCTCCAACATTTGTGCTACACGCTTATAATTGCTGTAGTTCACGTTCCTTTTTGACGCCATTGCTGTCCATAAAAAGGCATTTGAGGTTGCAACCAAGTGCATTTGACTAACTCCAAGGCAGTTGGTCACCCACACCACAAAAAAAAAGAAGAGAAAGAAAACCAAGAAGCAAAGGAGAGAGATTTACCAATCGTAAGAAGTGATTTAAGTCCAACTCTCCGTCAAGCCAAATTTTAATCCGCAATCCTTGAGCTGTCCAAAAGGAACGTCTCAAAAAAAAAAACCAACAATCAGCGGCATTTTAATTGTTACTTTGTTCTGTGCCGATGACAACTGTGATTATGTTAAAAAAAAAAATACGTATGTATGTTTCTTAGTTTGTAACTAAGTTAGTTAGTTAGTAGTTAGTTCGTTTAGTTGGCCAGTTCCTTTGGCTTGGGCATATTTCATGCGGCTACCGCAAAAACCTCATTTAAAAGCAATTTTCATTGCTATCCAAGGCGTTGGCATTGTTTTGCGGGGAATGAGAGGAGAAAACTCTAAATCGAAAGCTCGTTTACAATGTTGAACTTCCCTCACATAAGCTGCACTGTCTCTTCCCCCTGCTCTACACCTATTTCACTAACCACCTCTTCCTGTCGCTTCGGCTTGTTTCTCAGACCAGGTTGCCTAACACTTCCCTCATCGCCTGGCCACAAAATGTTTTCAAATTCACATAAATTAAAGGCACGGAAAAACTATTAAAGCGTTTGTCGTGTCGAGTTGCCCCTTACTTAATATATCTCTGTGTGTGTGTGTGTGTGTGTGTGTGTGTGTGTGTGTGTGTGTGTGTGTGTGTGTATGTAAGAGTGTGTAAGTTAATGAAGAAAAATAGATGAGGGCTTGAGGTGTGCGGCGACTGAAAAACAGCAGTCGAAATGTGCTTAAAACACTGTGCATACATATGTAACATTTTATGTGTCTTCTGCTCTAGGACAAGGCCGTAAGCAAATTATCTATAAGGGGGGACAACTATTTGGATTTACTTTGCAGCTCTTAAGCTTAAATTCACAAATTTGTAAAAGAAACAATTAAATACTTTTGAAAAATTATTTTAAAATCTAGTATTTTATTTCTATACTTCTTATCCTACTAAAAACACAATTAACCCGAATCGTCCTGAGCAACATTTTTTCGAATTTCTTAATGAAAATTTCAGGACTGATAAATTTGAGTTCGCTGAATCCGAAAAACATATTCATTTTGTTTGTCCTTGTCAGGATAATCGACAGGACCATTTTTTCGGCTGTTACCATATGGTAACGCTGGGAAGTACAGGGTACAGGTTTTCTTAATGCTACAAAATACAAATGTTTGAGAAAAAGTCTAATAAACACAACTTAACTCAACAGGGGGGCTCTTCCTTGATATATAGGACCAAATTTGGGTCAAATCGGTGCAGTATATCGTATATATAACACAACTGTCATAGGAACTATCGGGGTCAAATTCACCTTTAGTATGAAAAACTTTTTTCTATTCTGAGATATCTCAACCAAACTCTTAGAATGTGTGTCTTATATGTTGCTACACATCCTGACCAAATTTGGTTCAAATCGGACTATTATATCATATAGCTGCCATAGGAGCAATCATATTTTGTAAACAAAACAATACCTAAAAGCGAAAAAATGTATGGAAAAAACCTGTACCCTGTACTTCCCAGCGTTACCATATGGTAACACGAAAATAAAAAACGCAAATTAAGCGAAAAAAAGTGGTTTTTATTTAGAATTTTTTTCATAATTAATAAGTGCACTCTTTTACCTTTCTAATGATGTGTGCATTGCATATAGTTCAGTACTAAAATTAGTCAAACGGCTTAAATTTACTTACGACGAATTGCCAAATGCCGTTTTTTTGCACTGCAGAATATAATGAGCAACTTAAAGCTCATTTTTCGATTAGCTAACTTCAAGAGATTTGTTCAATCAACTTTTTATTAGTTAGAGACAACAATTTACTCTTAGAATATCAAATAAAAGTTAATCTAACGTTAATATGTTGTCTAATAATAAAGTTTTAGTAAATGCCTATTGCTTGTTACCATATGGTAACGCTGGGAAGATTCGGGTTAATATAGCTGTTCTGCATCACCAGTTATGGTAAAAATTAAAAAATTCCAAATAACTACAAAACCACAATTAACTTTACAAAACCGCTTTATATACATTTCTTAGCAAAATATTCTCAAACTTAAATTAGTTCTTGTAGATTTTTTGCAAAATTAGAAGCCGACCGAAAATCTCCCAAAAATTTAACACACAAGATTATGTTAAAGGTTCACATTGCTCTAGTAGGATATTGTAAAAATGAAACTTCCGTTAACATAAGGTTTAGGAAGCAGGGCTCCAAGCCGGTTCTAAGCCAAACCTCGCGAAACCGGTTCTGTTTAGACCTTTAAGCATGAACCGAAACTTTGAAATTATTAACCCTGCGAATCCGAACCTGATCCGAACCGTTTTCTTAATAAAAGGTGTGGTTTAAAAAAAAAAAAATAATCTAATTAATATGACGCAACTTTTTGAGACCTTAGATAAAAATAAGTTATATTTAAATCAAAAAATTCGATTATTTTTAATTGGTTCAAACATGTTTGAACTGCATTTCAAAAATCAAATTTTCTTCTTCCCAAACCTTGGATTCAAGTTAAGGGTTAAGTAAATCGGGTCGCGAACCAAACATAAGTCTTGCTCGATGGTTCGAATCGCCAATCTGAACCGTTAACAATATTTTTAGCGATTAACAGCATTATTATTCCAATCCATTGAAAATCGTCCCGAAGTGTATTACACTAAGTCCTTACAAATACTGTAAATTCTTACATATGGGGGGTTGATGATTTTCTTCTGTTCCCCCTATCGACACCCATACATATGGGTGCAAGTGTGTAAATGTGTGAGTGTGTGCGTGTGTGTGCTACTGTTAGCAGCTCCCTCTGCTTGCCACTTTATCTTGCGCTCTAAACAGCAGGGTGCCAACTGCAACAAATTCATTTGGGGGCAGTCAGCTCGTTTTGATGGCCTTTTTCTGGCTGGCTGTGTGTATTTGTGTGTATATGTGTGTGTATGTTTTCTTGTCTTGTTAATAAGTTGTAGCGATTTGTCGCCTGTCTGTTCCTCGACCCCAAACGCTCTCACACGCACACATGCACTCATTTGTAAAAAAAAAAAAAAAAAAGAAGGTGTTAATTACTTCCAATTGGAATTTTTGTTAGTTTATAATATGCCATGCCCATTTTTAATGGGCGACAAATTGATGACCTCTTTTAACAAAACACTTTATGTCACAGTTAAGGCGTTCGTATTGTAGAGAGAGGTGATGGCAAATGTGTGATTGTTGGAAGCAGGGTAGTGGGTAGTGGGTAGTGGGGAGTGGGAAGTGGGGAGTGAATGGTGGAGGAGTTTCCTGCCACTGTGTGTGGCAGCTGCTGCTTTGCAGCGATTTTATGGTGAGCTTTGCAATTTGAAGCCATTTGAATTGCGTGTGGTCAGCTGGGTCAGCTGAGTGCCACAGCAAAGTGGAGAGAATAAGAGATGGAAAGTGGAGCGGAGCGGAGAGACGTTGAAGGGGGAAAAGGAACGCTGTGGCAGGTTGTTAGATTGCCAAGCTAAAAGGCAGTTAAAAACTGCGGCACGTAGCCAATGGCAATGGGCGCGCGAAAGCGTAGCGATGACTGCGGATGAAAAGCCAGGCAAATAAAGGCGGCCAAAAAGGGATAAAGTGGTGGGAAGTGGGAAGTGGTAGTGGTACTGGATAGAGGGTCAGTGAATCAGTGAAACAGTGAAACAGACGGGGAAGGCAATGAAAGCACAGATTCGATTACACTGAGAGCATTGCAGAGTTGTGAGTGTTTAAGAGCAGGTATTGAGCTGAGCGGATCGAACGGGTTGAGCAGAGGGAGCGGAGGAAGCGGAGGGAGCATAGACCGCAAAATCATGCGGTTGTGTTAGTTTGAATGCACCACCACTAACAGCAACAACAACAACAACAACAACAACAACAACAACAACAACAACATAGCCAGGTCGCAAAGCTTTTGCAGATTCCGTTTCCGTTTTAATTTTTTTTGGTTCCATTTTTTTTCTTTTTGTACGCTTTGGGGTTTTTACGCTTTGCTTTGACTTGGGATTTTCGTGGCACACAGAGAGAAAGAAAGACAGAGAGAGAGAGAGAGAGGGAGCGCGTTTGAGTAAGGGGCATGGGGCATGTGGCATTCAGCATTCAGCATTCAGCCGGAATCAGTGGGCTTGGGTGTTCGGTGTTGGATGTCGTTGCACTTCATTGAGCCGTGCAAGTGTTAAAAGTGTAGCAAATTGCGTGGTTTTTATGCCACTGCACTGCATCAAATAACGTCGGCAGAAGGCAACGTGGGAACCTCAGAAAATACAAGCCACATAGATCAGAATGACAGACAAACAGAAAAATAAACACACAAAGCATTTTATATACAGGTAAATAAATATATATATACATTTTAAGTCGTACTTTTCTAACTTGAATCACCAAAGAGTACGAGTTATTGAAGAGTCTATTAAATCCTGAGAAAACGTCTAAAGACATTTCAATTATTAATTAACATATATTTTTATTTTCTCTACATTAAAGTAGAGTAATATGTTTTATATTCTAAGAGACAAAACACATGAATTAAAGAACAGTTTTTTTATTCAAGTTATATAGATATTTCGGCTATAAATAAATGCGAGTTGTGCAAAATTAAAAAAATATAAAACTCTTCTTTTAAGGCACTTGTTAAATTTTATTTGAGTTTTAGATAGTTCCATATCTTAAAGTTTAAGTAAAAAAGGTTTGTCCATTAAATAAATGTGAACTGCAGAAAACCGTTTAAGTAAGTTTCAAACCAAAATATTTTTTTCAACTATTTATCGAGAATTTTTCTAAAAGCTTTTGGACTATGTTAATTAAATACTTAGGATATTGTTTATATATTGAATAAACTTTAATCAATTACACTGTGATAGTTTTAAAAAAAAAAAAAAAAAAAAAAGACACGACCAAACTCAACGAATTCCTTCTATTTCGGGTCCTAGGAATCGAACTGCATCATTACTTTTTTGACTTATAATCATGGTCTCATACAAATTTTTTATTTAAGTTTTTTAGTGAAATAGCCACTTTTAAGAACATAGGCCATTTTTCTTCGGTTTCTAACTTCCAAGGTGTTATCTTTTTCGGTAAACTTTCTTCGGAAAAATTACAAGCTACAAATTTTCTAAACAAGTCGAGTCGCTAAAATGGCGTTTTGGGGCTGTCTGGACACTAGAGCTAGATTTAACCTGTTTGTGAATATTTTACACAGCTCACAATCACAATTTGACTCAAAATATTAAAAAACTTTCCTGTTGCAACTATCACAATAATATCGAATCAATTACAATCGCTTTGTCCCAGATTATTTTGTCTTCAGATTAAATCGCGCACAGTTATTCACACCAAAATGCAGCAATAGCTCTTTAATTAAAATTGCCTTTGAAAATAGTTTTCATGTCTGTAATGACATAGCTTTGCTTTTGAGTTGAATTCCGTACATTCTTAACCATATAACAAGAAGAGAAAAAAACAAATCACATATATAATGAAATCCCTAGCAATTCCCACAACATTCTTAAGCACACACACACACACACACACACACACACACACACACACACACAGCACAAATTAAGTACAGTCTCCAGTCGAGTTGACTGGAGTTGAATTAAGTCGAGTCGTGCACTCTTCACAAAGGACACTCATTATGAATTTTCAATCACAGTTCCTCACTCTCTCTCTCTCTCTCTCGCGTACTCTTTGCCTTTCTATCTTTTACTCACTGAGTAGTTTTTTTTTTCCGACGTTATTCTTTAAATAACCAACTTTTTTGCATACTTTCAGGCGCGACGCCAACAAAGATAGCAACAAAATGCAATCCCCCCGCAAAAGCATTCTCTCACATCACTGTCGCCTGTCACGCCTCCCACCTCACCACCTGACCACGAACCCCCTTAACCAACATCCTCCTGCCTCCTCCCCCCAAACCACATTGTTGCGGTTGCGGAATAAAGTGTTGCATTTTGTTTTGTGTTCCAAGCGATTCGCTCTCAACTCGATTTCGCCCTTTTTCCCATTTTCTCTCTCCTTGCTCTCTTTACTCCTCATGCTCCTCTTATCATCATCCTGTTGGTCCTGCTTTTTGCTACTGGTGTGTTTTTTAGCCAGACATATGAGCCGCAATGATTCTTGTTGCATATGTGCAACAACTTAACTGCCAGTTGTATCTGTATCTGTATCTGCAACTGTATCTGCAACTGTAACTGTAGCTGTAACTGTAATTGCAACTGTAACTGTTACTGAGCAATGGCCGCCGTTAATTCGCGCAATTTGTTGCGACTCAGTTAATGGCAAAAGCATCTTGTCCTTCGCATTGTCCATCGTCCTTGTGGCTAAATTCAGAATGTGGGCATGCAAAATGCGGACAGCTGTCCGGATTAACCACCGGCACATACGGAGATTGCAAATGTAAACGCAGCGATTTAGTTGAAGCCAGGGAAAATCCCCAGATACCACGATTCCCATATCCGCACCCCTCAAACGCCATCCACCCCCGTGTCACACGGACATAGATGGAAAATTACACACAAATAAATGTAATAAAGAAATAAAATTCTCAATGCTGGAACAGCCTGTAAACAAACAATAGCCTTTGGCCTGTTCGTTCATTTTCCATCTCTGTCTCTGGCTCTGTCTCTGCCTCTGTCTCTATTTCCAACTCCAATTCCTTCTCTTTCTCCATGCCCATTCCCATTCCCATTTGGATTTTGATTACCACCGCTGCGAAAACTCTAAACTGAAAATTAAACAGATGGTGCGCATTAGATGCGCTTCACTCGGCCCCAGAGACCAAGAAACCCGCGAGCGATCAAATCGCCATAGGTCGCTAAAAGTACCCAAAACCCTATCAAGCCCTATCTCGAAGACAGTGAACCAGAAGTGATGCATCTCTGGCCAAATCAAGCTGAGTGCCCAATAACCAATGCATCTTATTATTGCATTCTAATACTTAAACATGTTGCACAAATCTAAAACAGCGAAAAGCAACTACAATGTGAATATTATTACATTTAAATCAAATGAAATTATACAGACCTGTTTCGATTTTCACTATCGTCAAGATTTTTCGGATGTGAAAATCTTTAGCCTGTTCTCTTATCAATTTGGAAATATTTTGCGTATTGAATATTCTTTAAGTAGGTGAATTTGGGTCCAATAAAGTGAGAAAATATAATTTTAAAATGTTTAGCCCAAATTTTTTTTTAATCCAATAAAATCAGAAGTGAAAACCGGAATAGGCTTGATTATTGTAAATTTAATAAAAGAGGCACAAAATAAGTTTTCAATGAATTTGTTAAGTTATGTTTTAACTAAAATTAATTATATTGTATCAACTGAAAATAAATGTTTATCAGTCGATTTTTGTGACTTCAAAATATATAATATCAGAGTTGAGCAAACTAATTAACCTTTATTAGCATTTGTTTATAATCAATTCTTATGTTTGTTTAGCCGCAATGTTCAACCACTGTGCTACAATTCATGTTCAAGTGGATGTGGATGTGGTTGGGTCATCGTTTCCCTAACCGAAATAAAAAAAAAAGATAAACGAGTAAGAACGCTACGGTCAAGATGTTCGACAGTTAAAAGCCCAGTACCCGAATCGTTGAAATAGTCATATTTCACCCATATAGTTCTAGCGTTACCATGTGGTAACAAGCGATAGGAATTTACAAAAAAAAATTAACATTAACAAAATATTAACATTAGATTAACTTTAATATGATATTCTAAGAGTAAAATGTTGTCTCTAACTGATAAAAAGTTGATTGAAACAATCTCTTGAAGCTAGCTGATCGAAAAATGAGCATTAAGTTGCTCATTATATTCTGCAGTGCAAAAAAAAACGGAAATTCGTCGTAAAGTAAATTTAAACCGTTTAACTGATTTTAGTACTGAACTATATGCAATGGGCATATCATTAAAACGGTGAAAGAGTGCACTTATTAATTATGAAAAAATTCGTAATAAAAAACACTACTTCTCGGTATTTTACGCTTTTCTTTTTCTTGTTACCATAGGGTAACGCTAGTACCGACAGGGTACAGGTCTTTTCATAAATTTTATTCTCATTTCGATAGTGTTTTGTTCATAAAATATGATTGTTAATATGGCAGCTATATGATAAAGTAAACCGATTTGAACTAAATTTGGTCAGATATACCAAGGAGGAGCTCCCCTGTTGGATAAAGCATTGTTCATTAGACTTTTTCTCAAATATTTGAATTTTGTAGTATTAAGAAAACATCTACCCTGTTGGTACTAGCGTTACCATATGGTAACAGCCGAAAAATGGTCCTGTATATTATCCTGACAAAAAATAGTTTTATTATTTTACACAACACTAAATTTGGTTGCTGTAATTCTTATAGACCCCGTTCTATATGAACGGACAGACTTTGTCACAAACCAATAGTCTTAGTACCCAATAGGTACTGGGTCACTTACTGGCGAATAAAGTAAGTCTATGGTAAATATTAATGTTCAACTCAATGAGTTGGAAGAGTGTCACGTTGTGTTTAGGGGCTTGGCTATTATTTTTGGGTAGGCCATGGACCAGTCGGTTCCAGGTAAAAAGTAAATTCATTTATATTCACCGTATATTCCAAATTCCTCTTTCATACTTGATCATTTTGAACTCGCGTTAATCTTGCAAAGGGTTTCACAGGCAGACAGTTGGCCAATGGGTCCATCGGGCTACGAAGCGGGTTAGTTTCGCAACAATCTTCGTATAATGGATGACTGTGACCAGCGGGCAGACGTCGCTTGGAATTTCGCTCAACATAAATATTTTTATCCCTTACTTTTGGCCGGCGCTTCGAGTTTGTTTGTTTCCCTTTCGATGCTTTTTATGCATTTGAAATGAAGAAACGGATGCGGATGCGGATGCGGATGCTGACACGGATACGGAAGTGGATTCACTGGACAAGTGGCCACCTCCTCTAGGCGCTATTTAAGCTAAAACTAATTCAAATGAAAGCCCTTAAGCTGAGCACAAAATCTCTGCGACTTACACGTTAAATTAATTTTGGATTGGAGGGATTGGGCTGGAAAATAAAAATAAATAAATTTCCACGCGGAGCAAAAGAACCTGATGCTTTGATTTGAGAAAATAAATGATGAAAGTGTGTATTTCAAATGGAAATTAATTGAATTCAATCTACAAAGATTAAACTCAACGAAACAATTGCCATGCACTTTAATCATTTCTCAAGAGATAAGAACAGTCTCTATTTCCTCGTATTTGTGGTAATCTCATGGATAAAATGGTCAAACTTGGACATAACTAACTGCAACTAGTCGAGGATTTGTGGATTTCATGGCAGGCAGCCTGAGCCTGAGCATGGCCACCTTGTAGGTCATTCTCATTGCCAATTGCCCAGGAGATTTGTCCATAAGCCATAAATTAGCAGAGACACCGGAGGAGTCAACGGCATTGACCTTCGACCGTGTGTTTATGCTGGGTCCGTTACCGTTATGGGGTTGACCCGAAAGCGCGTCGGGGGGACCGAAACGTAGATGGAAATGGAAATGGAAATAAAGACGAACTGAACGTCGCGTCGTGTCGCGTCGCCCGCTGCGCTTTTGTTTCTTTGATTAATTTTGGACGGGCAACAGTCCCACAAAAAAGTTAATCGTTAGTAATTTATGACTCTCTGTGGAGGCGAGAGCGCAATGGAAATAAATGGAAAGGAATGGTGTGCTGTGAAATGTGGGATGTGTTTGGGTGTTGGGTGTTGGGTGAAGTTGAGGTGTATGTGGGCGTATCTGCAAGGTGCGTACATTGCTGAGTTAACAGCAAAAGAACACAAATAATTGGTTTGTTTGCCAGTGTGCAGAACCTTTGATGATGATGTTTGCATAAATGACCCGCTGACTTTGACAACAAATATGCCACGGGGATGGATTAAAGGGGATCAATTCACTTTACTTTGATAGCTGAATTAAAATCGATTGGATTGACTTGTGCTCTGCTGTTATGGTGTTATGGTCTGGACCTGCCCTGGTTCTTATACATACTATACATACATATTTGTCGACACGAGTCATTCGAGGCAAATTCAAATACGCCGTCCAAGTGTTGAATAGAACACCAAAAATGCAAAAAGAGAGGAATGTCGTTGATGTCGTCGATGACATTGGCATTGGCAATGGCATTGGCAATCCGATGCTCGATGCCAATGTATTGAATTGAGTTCATTGCGCTCCTGGAGTGCGAAGCAAGTGACTATTGAGGAGTGTGCCATACAATGGTCGCAATTGAAAACGTCATTCGATGGGACCAACAGTGCATACGACTGTCCGACCGACCAAATGCCATGTAGTGTACTCAGCATCGGACTCAGCTTCAGCCTCAACGAGGGTCGCACTAATAATTCGCTCACATAAAACTATTACGAAATCCAAGCAGATCTTTTTATATGTTCTACATCAGTGGTGTCCAAAATGTACATTTTCATAGCACAAATGATAGGAAAATATTATTTTATAGCCTCCTTTATCCAACATTTGGACATCACTGTTCTATATCTATATCTATTTCCATTATCCATTATAATTTCATCAGCTTTGTTCGGAAGTTACTCTATTAAAAACTAAAACAGCCGCCTTAAACAGCTATTATCTCAACATTGGAATGTTTTGATCACATATTTGGTATGTAACATAATAGTTTGATGTATTTTTAATATGTTGGCATTATAATTCATAATTTTAAATACTTGTGAAAAAATGATTTAATGCCAAAAAGAAAAAAACAGGTCAATCGACCTAAAGTGCACGGTGTAGTTTCATTAAGTGAGAACTCTTAAATCGAACCTTGTATTTAAAAGCTATCCTAGTTTATTGAGGCTATACTTGTGTTCATGTATGAACGAAATATGGCGGGGGGTGGGTATAGAGTATAGATTATGGGCACTCACTCTTGCATTCGTTGGCATCGTTGTCGGTGGCACGTCCCCAGGGTCGATCGAAATAGAAGGGTTTGCATCTTTCGCATTCAGGTCCGGCGGTGTTGTGCTTGCAGGCGCATGTCATGGTCAGTTTGGCGTTTAACTGCAAAGATGACGTAGTGCGTCCAAGTCCAAGTCCAAAGTGGTTATGCAGCGAGGTAGCCATATCATCGTTGTCCTGCCCATCATCCGCATCCGCATGAGCTGTGCTACTGCTCTGGACACTGGATGTCGTTGCAACGCACTCGGAGGCGTGTCCATTGCACTTGCAGCGACCGCCGACGGCAAAGTCAGAGACGGCATAGTGTTGCGAGACCGAAAGTAGCTGCTGCACGGCGACAAGATTCGATGTAGCCAGGGAGGATGTGGATGTTTTGCTTTCCAGCAATGTCTTTGCCGGAAGGGTCGGATTGGGATTCGGTGGCGAAGTTGGATGCGGAGGCGGAGGCGGAGAAGTGCTGGCCGTAAGTTTGCCTTGGAAGTGTTTCTCATAGGCGCTACTCTTGAGCTTGGACTGACGCTTACTCTCGCCAATGCCGTCATTGGCATAGTCCAAATGCAGTTCATCATCGAGCTCCAGGTGTTTCTTGGGCTCCTCATACTCTTCCTGATCGTAGCCAGCACTGTCGTTTTCCTGCAAATTATAGTCGTAC
This sequence comes from Drosophila phalerata, assembly GCA_951394115.2. Classification (NCBI taxonomy): domain Eukaryota; kingdom Metazoa; phylum Arthropoda; class Insecta; order Diptera; family Drosophilidae; genus Drosophila; species Drosophila phalerata. Next base: position 21,849,384 of record OX596006.1, read on the forward strand.
TCGTCCTGTTCATCCAACTCGTGTCCATCCAGCTCCCCCTCTTCCTGGCTGCCAGTCATCTCATCGCTAAAGCTATTGGCATTGCTCTTGGCCTTGGCCTTGGCCTTGGCCCTCTCACGACTCAGCAGCAACTGTGGCGGCAACTCTAGCCGATGGAAGACCACTCTAATGTCCGTTGCTGTTACCCAATCTTGTAGCACGAGTGATGCATCCAAATCGTTGGCTGACGGACGACCCTCCAGCGTGTTAAAGGCGAATCTCTGGCCAGCGCCCCCTCCTCCGCCTGCTCCATCGTGATGTGAGTTCATGCAACGTGCCTCCTGCTCATTAAACTTGCTGATCTTGGCGCGATCCGCACGCCCGTAAAACTTCTGACACTGCGAGCTGTAGAATTGAAACGGTTGCCAGGTCTGTCCAAAGTCGGAGCTCTTGTAGATGGCCAGGGAGTCGGGTCTGGGCGATTTGGGGCAGAACGAGAGCGAGATGTAGGTCAGCTCATACTTCTTGCCCAGCGATAAGGTAAGTGTTACATTGTCGGGGGGTGCGGTGTCCGGATCATGTGGCACATTGACACTCCCTGAGCGCCAACAGGTCACATTGCTGGGATTATTGAGATCCGTTAGAGCTGCGGCACCGTACCGATGATCCACAGCCTTGTCACAGACCCGACACTCACCGGCGCTGCCGTCCCGCATCAATTCGCAGAATCGCTCCGGCTGCTGAGAGCCGCAGACACTGGAAGCCTGCACCGGATTGCCATAGGCGGCGTTCACAAAGCTGGGCAGGCACTTGCGTGGCTTGCCCTCAAAGTAGCACGGATCATTGGCGTTGATGTTGATGCCAACGGCAAAGGCGACTAGGGCCAAGGATGCAAGCAGCGTTGGCAGTTGCCTCATCTTGAAATCAATTTGAATCGGTGCTACCTTTCTTGTATGTCTCTCTCTCTCTCTCTCTCGCTCTCTTTGTCACACGCGAGGATCAATTGACGAACGAACGGTGCAAATCACAAAACAAAAACAACAAAAAGTAACACGCGACACGCAACGCGCAACACGCAACACGCGACTCGTGCAAAGCTGACGCTGAGCGGCGGCGTCACTAAGTCTGGCACGACGGCCACATGCAACAGCTGCCGCTCTAATTTCCGATTTCAATTTCGGTTTCTGTTATGCTAACTGCTCTTGATTCTTGTTCTCTCTAGCTCTTTCTCTCAATCACTCTCTCACCCTCTTCGCTCTCTCTCTCTCGCTCTCTTTCTCACTTTGTACCGCTCGGAGTTACTTATTATTCTCAATGTTCACTTGTTTCTGTTTAATTGTAATTGAAGGTGAAGCGACCGATGCGACTGCGATGCAACTCGGTCAACGGCCAGCGTTGTTCTGTTTTGTACACGTCCTAGTCGCGTATCCTGCTGGCGAGGCGACGACAACAGACGACAACAGACGACAACAAGCAAATGATGTGTTGCTTGCTTGTGTTGAGTTTCTTTGCGCTTCGCACAAAATTCACCACTGCATGTTGCTGAGGCTGCTGCGGCGGCTGCTGGCCGCAAATGTTGCTACACCAAAACACCAAAAAAAACAAAAAATTACAACAAAATTTATTCCACACACACACACACGCGCGCGTGGGTTGAGTGCCGAACACGAACAGAATGAGCACCAACAACAAATACACACACACACACACACTAAAGTCAATCGCTCGTCGTTGCTCGCTGTTCGCTGTTTGCTGTTCGCTTTGCGTCGGCTTCGTTGTTCACCTGGCAAACGTTTGTCCGTTACTAAACAGCCGCAGCATCTCGGGCCGGTCGCTTGCCGGCTGATGTTGCTGTTGCTGGCGCTGACGCTGCTGCTGCTGTTGCTGCTGCTGCTGTCGCTGCTGTTGCTGTCGCTGCTGTTGCTGCTGTGCATTGCTTGTGGGCCGTAACTTGCGCTCTCTTTGTCGCCCTCTCGCTCTCACTGGCTTAGTTTTGTGCCCTGTACGTTATTGTTGTTCAACGCTTCAACGAATTGCACTGTGGACATGGAAAACGTGAACACAAACAAACATTTATTTAATTTTAGAGTAAAACCATTTTTTAATGTAAATGTATGTATATTTATTTTATTAATTATGAGATAATACATTTTTTCAATTATTTATTAATTTTATTTTAATTGTAAGATTGTAAAATTAAACAAATTGTGATTTAAATAAATAAAGATGTAAATTAAATAATTTAATTTTTAAATAAAGTAAAATAAATTAAAATTAAATTAATAAAAATTTATTTCTACATTTCGATCAGTAGTTACACAAGTTACAATACAACGTTGTTTTTTAAATTTGTTTTTTAATTGAGATATTGCAAACTACATCGCCAGCAATTTTAAATTATAAAAATTACTTTATAATACATTTAAAATTATATAAATATAACAAAAGCTAAAAGAAATTTTTAACTTAGCTCCGCTTATAGCAAAGTGAGCTCCGATGACGAAAATATATAATCTTATACAAAGAAAGCTTTAAGAATATTTCATAAACAATTTAAAAAAAAATTATTGTTTAATTATAGCGGTGTTCCAGAACTACAAAGCAACTGAAATAAATGGTTTTCGGTTGTTTTACATTTCTGGAACACACCTGATAGGCATTTAATTAAAGGTAAAATACAAAACAAAATTTTTTCCATAACTCTGCATAACGCGATATAAATTTCGATAACAATAGTATACACGTACATATATATATGTACATTTATACAAAAAATGTTGTAGATTTTCTCATAAATAAATTTCTGAAGTCAAATGTATTAATATAAACTATTTAAAAATTAAGTGGTTAAATGATGTAAACACTAATATTTTATATTTATCACAAATCTTAGAAACTTATATAAAGAATGTTAGTAAGGCTATTAATTTTAATAATATTGTATTAAATGCATTTGTATTTATTTAATTTTATTATTTTTATATTGCCGAAACTTAATTAATTTTATATTTATTTCTGCTTTTCATACTATTGTCCCACTGTGCGCAATGTGGATGTAGGTTTTGTGGATGCTGCTGCTTGGCAACATTTGGAAATTGATTTGTTCCCTGAAACATGTTGCTATTGATAAATGTTGCAAACATTTTGAAAAGGTTTTTAGCAACCTGCCTGAACGGCAGCAACAAATGTTAATAATTAGTTGACGATGACTGTGCAAAGGCACAGGAAATACAAAGTAGTGTTTAGCAAGCCACTGCTAATATCTATAAATATGTATTTAAATATATATGTACATACAGACATACTGTAGTTTGTGGACAAAAGACAATGGCACTGCATTTATGCGCGAGACTTTATCATAACCTCAATTCGCGATTCGAAATCAAAACTTCCGCTGTCATGATTTCATTCACATTTCATTCACAATGCAAAACGCCGACCGTTATGCCCAGTCAGACATTGACGCAGACGCAACGACGCCGCGACGCCTGCGCCGATCTTGTTTCCTGCTAATGCCATCAGTCTGTTTAAAGGCATGCCCAACTCTCTCTCTCCCTCTCTCTCTCTCTCTCTCTGTCTCTCTCTCTGTCTCACTTTCAATGTCTCCTTCTTGCTCTTTGTCTCTGTAGTGTCATCTGCAATTTGTAAGGCCGCATTACGCTGTCCCAATTCCCAATTCCCGTGCCCCTGGCCCCTGGCCCCCACATTCACCTTTAATCTGCCATCTGCCCCGTCCTTCTCTTCGTTTCCCCTCGTTTCCCATTTATTTATCGCTTGTTACCTTTGGGGAATGAGCCGAAGGCTGTGGAAACGTGCCCAAACTCTAAGACCGATTGAGAGGCTTCCGTTTGACTGACCAACCGTTTTCCCTCTTCCCTCTTCCCTTTCCCACCTCCCGTTCCTCAAATCCCCTCTAAAGTATTCCACTTGCTCGACTCCTGCCCGTTTTTGGGTGCTTTTTGATTTATTGTTTTTGACATTTCTCGGCTTCAGTTGTGCTTCAAGTGGTTCCCAACAATTCGACTCGTTATGTTTTATTTATAACGGATTTGTAGCTGCTTTCGCTTTGTCGTGGCTTTTTGTTTATAAATATTTATGTATATGTATGCCTGCAATTCCATGTATGCGCGACAGAGAGACAGAGAGAGAGAGAGAGAGAGAGAGAGAGGCAAAAGAAGTTAGCGGTAAACTCGCTCCCGTTCCTGTCAGTCCCATCAGCGTGTCTCCTTCCCAAATATGAAGTATATTTGACCTGTGCGCCTCTGACTTTTGAGTTGGGTTCGAATTTCCTTTTTGCAATGGAATTTTAATATTATTTGTTTACATTGCGCCTAGTTTAGTCACAAAGGTCCGACTTAAATAAAATACCGACCTCAACCGTAGCATCAGCTGAATACTTTCAGTTTCACTGATGCCAGGAGCAACTGAGCGCCAACTCCATCAGCCATCAGCTATCAGCTATCAGCAATCAGCCATCAACAAATTGTGGCCTCGTTTACGAGCTGGCAAAATTGACAGCTCGTGTCTTGGCCACACTTGACAGCTGCGGGTCAGTAAAATGTAAAATGTAAAAAGTATAAAGTAAAAGAAATATATAAAAAATAATAATAGTGCAACAGGAGCAGCAGCTGCAACGTCTAATTATGACGCTAGTTCAGTATGCTCAGTTATTCAGTTATAGTGGACTGTGCCACATAGATGCAATTGCAACGCCATGATTTGCTCCTTCTCTAAAGCACAGTGGGAAAGACCGCTGGATTAACTGCTGTTAATTCAAATTCTGAAACGTTCAATCGAATATAAACCAAATAGCATCATTACTTTTAATACCCTGTATCCATTTAATATGGGCATAAACAGATATTATGTAATAGACAGACTGTAACAGGCAAAAGGAAGAGTGACAGACATCATAAGGGATATATATTCTTGATCAGGATCAACAGCCGAGTCGATTTACCCCTGTCCGTTTATTTTAACGCGTCGGTCTCAGAAACTATAAGAGCTAGACACTTGAAACTTGGTATGCTGAATTCTGGATACCTTACGCAGTTAAAGATTTTTTTTAATATTTTGAATCAGACCTTTATAGCATAGAGCTGCCATAGGAGCGATGGGACGGAAATTAATTTTAGTATAAAAAAACATCTTGGTATTTTGCGCTAGGTCAACCAATCCAATATCCTTCGGGGTTGATATTATGCATCCTTATGAAAATTGGTCAAAATCGGTCCACTTTAAAAGCCAAAACCGCAAAAATGAGCTTTTGGGACTCTTTTAGTTCCATATGTCTAATAGCCTATTTCCACGACCACTCACATTTGGCTCATTCGCGCACATTCGGATGTGGCTCAATTTTGGCTTTCCACGACCAAATGTGACACATTCAAACCACTTGCCATGTAAACAGAATAAATCAGCTGTTCGGTTTCTGTGCACATATAATAAAAAGCTGGCAATAACAACAATTTAATATTTATATTGAAATTATAATTGGCGAGAATTAAATGCCTTCTGTTTTATTGAACAAATCAGCTGGGTTAGGTGATAATTGCTTGTTTTTCTCGAGTATATCGATAAACATCGGGTGTTCGATAAGAAAATACTGAAAATACTGGCAAAAAATCGGCACATTCATTTTGGATGAGCCATAAAGATCATTCGGATTTTGTACTGAAATGAAGTCCACATTCGGGCCGGATGATGAAAATGGCGTCGAATGTACCGAATGTGATGTCTTGAAAACAAGCTATAAAAAATCGAAGTGTCACCACTTGCTTTTAGATTTTTTATCATGCTATACCAAAATCAAGATCCTTTTATACCAAGCATTTTGAAGCCAAATTGACATACTTTTCGTATTATACCATACGATACCATTCTTTTCTACCTTCTGAGATTTTCATTAAGAGCAACTATTCTAGCTTTTACCCCACTGTGTGAAGTGGGCGTGGTAAGAGTTCGTCGAGTGCCAAATGCAGCTCTGCACTTGACTGATGATTATGCTTGTGATACTCGTTGTCATGACCACGTCTGCATCCGCAGCTGAAGCTAACGGCTCATGCGAAATTTTTCTCTGACTTGGGGCGCAGAAAATGGCCAATTGGCGGGAGTTTTAAGCAGTTTGCCAAATCATCACCACAATTAAAATAAAAAATTCAATGCACACAACAAAAATGTAGAAAAGTAGAGTAAGAAAGGCTACAGGCGAGCATACCCGACTCTGGGATGCTCTAAACTTATTGTCTAACCCATTATCAACTAACAGACGGTCATCGCTAAATTCCAATTCCATATACATATCCGAATCTAAAAGTTTTAGATTCTAGACGTCAAATATGATTTTCGACAATTTCGTCACTAACTGATATATGCATGTTGAAATGCGATCAGTTAAGTAGTTTGAGAGCCACAGGGATTTGTGTCTCAATTTTGTAAAAGCAGGTGCAAAAATTACTTGGAATTTTTGTATCTATTTACAAAATGATAAATTTTGTTAAAAAAGCTTTCCAATTAGTGTTGTAAGATTATTCAAATAAACCTTAAAAATGAGAAAAACCGATTCATATGCTCTGTGCTCAAATCAACTCTGTTTCGCAGCTGATTGGTGAACAGTGTTGGAAAATGTTAGAGTTGTAGTTATGCAACATTTGAGCTTCATGTGTTCTGAATGCATCGCCATCAAAAAATCGTTATTTTGAAGAACTTTAAAATATGAATTAATTCCAAAAAAAAAAATCGTCATTGGGACCTTGCAAATTATTCCAAAGCCAAGATAATAATAATATAATAATTTTTTTTAAAGAATTATGTATGCAAAATAATGTTAAGTTATATAAAAATGTAAAAATGTTCTTGATCAGCATCAATAGCCGAGTCGATATAGCAATGCCCGTCTGTCCGTCTATCCTCACGTTCTGCTGTTCTGATGTCCTAACTTCTGAGTGAACACCTAGATCTCAGAGACTTGAACCAAACTTCAATCGACCGTTAATCAAGTTTTAGTATGAAAAACTTGTTTGTTTTTTGAGATAGTTTTCCAGCTTTATGTTTTAAAACTACCAGAGATATAACGCTAAAGCTTTGTAATCGAGCTTAAAAAATTACATAAATGAAATTATTTTAAGTATGTTCAGAAAAAAATCGAATCTCTGAAAGTTTTTCAAAAATCTTTTAATATTTGTATAACACCCCTGTATATATGTTTATATCTAATTTAAGTAACGAACTCAATAAACTTCAACTTAACGTCTTTGAAATTGGTGTAATATTCAATCGAACGCATAAAATTTTTAACTTGCTCCTGACTGGATCTACTTGATATTATTTTTAACGAAATTTTAGGTCGCAAAATTAAAAATCGGTCTTATTTTTCGGCCTATAAAAGAACGAAATCGGTATTTACAATGAATGACCAAGTTGAGCTTGCGTGTGGCGAATATGGCATATATCAAAAACGAAGTCCGGAAGGAGCACTTGAATTGCTCAATATGATTCACAATACCTCACCCACAGCTGGGTACAGAAATAGAAAGAGTCACGAATTCAGTCACAACTTTGAATTGCCCGTGTTGTTCAACACGGGTATACTCGATTTCACTAAGGACAATGCACTTATCTTTGGTGGCCGCTGTGTTATCATTGTTGATCGAGTATTACCCATCAAGGTATCAAAGCGCTTTGTAAAGCCACAATTTTCCCGAGATGGTTACTTCCGACCTAATCCGGAAAGCATTGTGAAGAAGCTGTTTCGAGTCCAAAACTTAAGGAATGTCTTGCTACTGATCACGCCCACAGCTGCAGTTAGAAGACAGTCCGACGAACACGTTCTGCATGGCTATGAGATAGACACTCAGGTGCATCTGGGAGTTACGCTCCTGACCACCAGTGAACGAGGAGTGATCGAGCATGAACATAGTGCCCACAACTATTCCCTAATATTCTGCTCGAGCTACATTGAACTAGAGGATGCCTTCATGAAAACGCCAATTAGGGATCAAATCTTTCATGTATTGCGACAGAAGCCATTAGATGCCATTTGCGCCTGGAATAGTGATTGTAGGATCCTCCTTCATTATCGCTGGTGTGAATCCGAACGAAAGAAAATGATGAGAAGCAGCTGTCCGAAACCAGTGATTTTATCAACCAGGACACTTACGCCGCCGCCAGTCGAAAACTCTCTTCCAGAGTCTAAGAGTGCAGAGAGCTCCTTAGAGCTCAATACTTTACGTCAATATGGAGGGGAGGATATTAGCGCTTTTGCTCCAACAGAACTCCAACATCCAGGGAGCTCAGATCCCAAGCCAAAAGCCAATAAGGGCAAGAGATATAAGAGAAAAAGCGGAGTGCCGGTTAAGGCCAAGAAGTCTCCGCTCGGAGTGAGCACACCAAGTACTCGGCGTAAGATCATCACAAAGAACAAATTAAAAGGAGATAACATTGTTAAAGTGAACTTTGAAAAGCTTGATAACGTTGAAGACCTATCCGATACACAGTCTGAGAATCTAGTTCAAAAGAAACGGAAAAGAAAGCGAAAGAATAATAAATACTTAATCCCAAATGGAGTTATTGATCCAGCCGAAAGGAAAGCTCTTGGGGAACAGCTCTATAAGGAGAGACTGCTCCAAAGGGAGCGCAAATGGAATCGATTTTTCAACAGTAATACAAAAAGACGAAATATTTTGAATAGTAAACGCCCATAATATATATTAATTGAATCTGAAAGAACACGTTCTTATACATGTTAGCTTGAATGAAAAGAAACAAAAAAATTTAACTTAATGTTATTGATCAAATTGATTAAAATTGTTTAACTCGTGCATTCGACTTCTATAAGTATTAATGTTCTTTTCTATAAATTAATCATTGCATTTTATACAGAGATATTTAACGTGTGCGTCTCCAAAAAAATCTTAACTTAAGAAAGTTAACGAAAAATCAACGAAGACTAATATGGCTACGAGGTTATCATGCTAATAAGAATAGTGTATTATAAAAATTTTAAAAAGCAACCAAAACGTCTCGGAAACTAGCCTACCAGTGCTATTAAAAGTAAAAAAAAAATAACTGAAAAAGATCTAACAACATTTTTTATTTTTTTCCAATTCACTAAATCTTATTTTTAATTCATAATTTTGTGGTGTATGACTATAATAAAGTTGTCAACTTGGTCAACTTTAGTGTAAGGGTTGGACAACTTTGTGCAAAAAATTATAGATTTGGTAATCCGAACAGCCTACTATTAGAAAGTGGACGCTGTTTCAACCTGTGTAAAGAGCATATTTTAATTCGAAATTGACATCATGAAGGTTACTAGTTCATTGTGTACCGTGGAACCCAAATTTTTAGCGGCCAAAATACTTTGCGGCCTTCGTTATGCCTAGAGTTCTCAAATTTAGTGCCTAGGTTCTTCAACACCATGGAAATGGAAAGTCGTCTTGCAGTTGTAAAGATATCTTTATATGTCGTAACCGACAAGATCGGACCACTATATTCAAATGCTGTCCTAGGCACGGTTGGTCAAAAATCAAGCTTTGGTACGATCAACTTTTCTGCTTTTTAACAAATGTCAAATTACCTGTCTGAATTTGCTTTTGGGGTCTTACACATTTTGACCAAATTTGGTTCAAATGGATCTCCTTTATTATATACATACCATAGGAAAGATTTGTGGAAAGAAAAAGTATAATATAGACACTTTTTTTTGTTTCTCGATATACTGCAGCCAAATTCGCAGATTCTATAATTGTTATTTTCTTTTACATGCTGACAAATGATACATTACAATTGTTATTTAAAAAAAAAAAATAAATTGTGTTTATTTCACCAAAAAAAGCGAAGGCTTAAAAAAAACAAAGCTTTATGGTTTCCAAATCGCTAGAGCAAGTATAAGAACTTTATATTAAAATGAATAATGTACCTTTAATAAATTTGACAGTTTGGCTAGAACAAAAAAAAAGAATAACAGCAACCTCCAAACCACATTCGAAAACTCTGAAATTTTGATCCATCAACATCAACTAAGATCACGATCCTTTAAATTCCTCTTCAGCGTTTAAAATTCAAAGAAAAATATATTGCGTACACCCTACCATCTTATGCATATATGTATGTAAATCTTATCTAAATAAGAATATATAAAGAGTACAAAAACGATCGATGGTCGGAAAACATCGATTTTTGGCATCGATAGTATCATCGATGTACTTATGTATGTATCTACGTTTATAGACGAGTATATTTCATACCTTGGTTTCCTATTTGATATTTTTTTAGATTTTTGGTGCGGTCAGTTTTTGCTGTTAGCCGTTTTTGCCTTTTGGCTTATTTATATGCAGTGTGTGCATTTTAGTTTCAATTAATTTCCAAAAACTAGTTTCCCAATATTTTTATTGCATTGTTTTTCGCATTGCCAACAAAATATTCGGTTTTGTTTCTCAACAAAAATTGTTTGGTTTCTATATATGTACATATGTACAGCTCAAGTGAAAATAATAGCACCAATATGAATGGTAGTCTTTGTCTTAAAATAAAATGTATATTTTTATAAAATTAAATTATTTTGTAATGGTTATCACAATTTTTTTTTAGATTTTGAATGTTGGTATTACAGTCAATTAAAATTATCTTCGTTACTAAGAGTTGAAGATTCCTTTTTTATTTAATTTTGAGCAAAAAACATATCCACAATACGCGAATATAAGCAATAACCGCCTCTAAAGACATTTTCTTTTCATGGAGCTATTATTTTTACCAGAGCTGTATGTTGTGCTTTTTATATGTACTTCCGAGTGTTTTTGCAAGAGTGTAGTTGTGAGTAGTGGGAGAGTGTGTGTGTGTGTGTGTGTGTAAAGTATGTATGTATTTCTAATGAGCCCTGTGGTTGGCACAAACCCATCATGGTCCACCCTGTCGTCCGACTCCAGTGTGTGTGTGTGTGTGTGTGTGTGTGTGTGTGTGTGTGTGTGTGTGTGTGTGTGTGTGTGTGTGTGTGTGTGTGTGTGTGTGTGTGTGTGTGTGTGTGTGTGTGTGTGTGTGTGTGTGTGTGTGTGTGTGTGTGTGTGTGTGTGTGTGTGTGTGTGTGTGTGTGTGTGTGTGTGTGTGTGTGTGTGTGTGTGCTTAATTTATTTCATTTAAATGATTTATTTATGTATTTTGCTCATTGCCTTTTGCAACTGCTCTCGCTGCGTTCTCCTGTTCCTGTTCCATCTCCTCGAATCCTTCACAAGGACTCGTCTCCGACTCATTGTTGTGGTTGTTGTTGTTAAATTGCTTCTGGCATTTGATTTGTACATCATTTTTAACGAAGCATAAAGTTTTATATAGCAGCAGGACAACAGCAACAAACATACATTTGTAAGTCTGTATGTATTTTTGTCCTTGTGGTTGTTGTTCCTACTGTTGTAGCTCTTGACTTTGGGATCTGTGGTTTCGTCCTGCATCTATGTGTGTGTGTTTGTTAGAGCTGTTCATCGTAGTTCAATTGCAGAATTATGTTCATTCGTTCAATTTTTGATGAACAAACGAATTGTCCATAAGTTTATGCGTTCAATTTTGCATTTGTTCATTCCTTCAGCTGCTGTTCTTCATATGCATCCCTATATATCCATATTAATCCATTAATAAAATAACCTACACATAGATATTGTGCGTCTCTCTAGCGCCTCGAACCATAGAGGTCTAACCCTCTAGGAGCAGCAGGAGCAATGGCATTCAGGAACTCTGTTCGTTCGTTCAATTGAATTAAGATGAGTAGCTCAACTGAACTCATTCGGAGCGATTCGATTCAACACTAGTGTGTGGGCTTCTCTTAATGATCGAAAAAGTGGCATGCAGATATTTTCTCGTTTATTTCATTTGCCGGAGAGCCCCGAAAAATGTTTTGCTGCTACTGCCATCCTGTGCCTGACAGAATATCAAATAGGCATTTTCATTTGCAGGAAATATTAAATCAACAAATTACAAAATAACGAATCCCCAGCCATACTGTAGAGATGTGTGTGTGTGTGTGTGTGTGTGTGTGTGTGTGTACTTACCATATGTATGTATAATATGTGGGTTGATATTTACATACATATGAACAAACGCAGCAAGATAGTTTTATAGAGATGGAGATAATTTAACTGCAATTGAGGGTTCTTTAAGCCGTGTACACTTCGTTCTTTCTCTATATATTCCTATTTCACTTTCTCTCTGTCTCTGTCTCAGTCTCTGTCTCTGTCTCTCTCTGTCTCTCTCTCCCTCTCTCTATCTCTTACTCTTTCAGTCCGTCTCTGCTTCCCATGTCAAGTGGGTGCATCGTCACCATCATGCTCATCATTGACGCTGCATCTCAAGTGTATCATCATTGACGAGGCTATCGGAAAATCACGTAATGGGCACGTATACCAAATATTTACTTAAGGCCAGGCGGGCTACACTACGTGAACGCTGAGACAACGGTGGCGAGAAGGAAAGAAGAGAGGGTGCATTAATGTTGTGGTGGCAAACCAATTGACTTGACAAGCGACGATGCACACCAGGAGGTAGAGAGTAGGAGTGGGAGTAATAGTAGAAGTAGAAGTAGGAGCAGTAGTTGAAGTACCAAAGCCGAGGCAAAGGCAATTGGGCGACAACTTCCTGCAGCAATTGTTTGTCTGAATTGCCTCACTGACTGCGGCTGCAACTGGAAACTGCAACTGCAACTGCAACTTCTACGGCCACGGCGATTGTACGGGCAAATGAAACAGCAACAACAATATCAAACTGCAAACAGAAGCCGACAGATGGCGGCAAAATAAGAAAACTGACTTTGACTTTCGGGAGTCTCAAAAAACAAGAAAAACATTCAAGCTTAATCGACGTTAGAATACCCTATAAAATGCATATATGCAAATAGATGACGAGAATTTATTTGTTTCTTACTTGTTAAAGATGCATATGTCATTTCAAGCTCATTAACTACTAATTGATATTTAATCACTGAACACACACTGTGGGCCACTCTTCCCCCTTATAACATAATAACAAATATAAAAAGCTTAACAGCAATTACCAAAAATGTATGAATTCCAGCTGTGGTACTATGTAAAGTTTTTAAAAAATGTCAAATATTTATTATTTTATTAATTACAGGTATTTTTTGAACAATTTAAAATAAATTGCAATGTATGCTTTTGTATCTTAAAATACATTTTATTTAGTTTAATAATTTGGAATTTTGAAAACAAGAACTTTTGGTTTCTGGTCATCGACAATTTAATTCTCTATGCTTTTGGCTTAAATTTTTTATAGCATGCCTATATAATGGATTTTTTTTATATTTTTGTTTTTGTTATGTACACATGTGCGAAAAATCCACAAGAACTTTTGACTACAAGGTTATATTTCAAGTACGAATAGCCACATCATTTTTCTATAATCAATGCTTTCAAATGTCAACAGAATTTTCGGAAAGATTTGATAAAATAAATAACTTATTGAATTAAAGAAAAGTATTGCTTAAATAATAAAAAGATCATGAAATGAGTATTGAAGAAGTTATTAATTATATATAACATACCTTAAAATAATATTATAGTTTAGATTGGAAATTATTTTATTACTGTTAACTTTTCTGACTTAGAAAAAATTTTCGAAAGAACTAAATCGCTGATATTTAAAGAGCTCAAAAGTTTTCTAACAATAGTTTTAAAAAGCAATTATTTTAATAAACTCTGGAGCATTTATGTATATTCACTAGCTTTCAGGAAAAGAAGACATTTTTTTATCGGTTAATGCAGTCTCGAGTACCGATCACAAATGCAAAATATCTTCTGAAATAACTAGATGGTCGGAGCGACAGTCGAGCGTACTTGACTTTTGGAGACCCCGTACTCATTATGGAAAAAGACTGGTTAAACTTTAAAAATACTTAGATGCTTGGCACGCAGCAGAATTAATGACCTTACAGAGTGCTGTATTAAAGTTTTTTAATTAATTGCTGCAAGAACAGCTATATGATATAGTACGCCGACTTGAACCAACATCGGTCAGAATTAAGAGCACTAACTACACCACCATCTACACCAAAGCGTGATTTTCGCCCGATCGGTCCTATGGCAGCTATATGATATAGTGGTCCGATTTAAACCAACTTTGAACAGGATATATATATCCAAGTTATATGCATATTGTATCTGTTTGGTTGAGATATCTCATAAAACAAACGTTTTTCATACTAAAACTTGATTTTCGACCGATCTTTCCTATGGGCGCTATACGATATAGTGGTCCGATCCAAAAAAGAAACAAACTTGATATGCCTGCAATATAGAGGAACTTACATACCAAGATTGGTGTTTCTAATTTTTAAAGTCTCTGAGATCTAGGTGTTTCTACAGACAGACGGACAGACTGACAGACGGGCATTTCTATATCGACTTGACTATTGATGCTGAAAAAAAATATGTAAATATACTTTATAGGGTCTGCCACGCCTCCTTCTGCCTGTTACGCACATATTCGTTAAAACAAACCTAATAGACCCCTGCATTTTTTTTAAATACGGTATCTAAAAAAAATAATGGGGATTCTGGGATAAAATTAATCAATTTAATTCGGTGTCAGAAATACGGTAATCCCGATTTTTCTCAATAATATTTTTATTTCCGGGATTCTTTACTATTCGTTTTCAGTTAGATCAAATAATTTAGGCTTCTTTGACTTTTTTCGGCTTTTCCCTGGTACTCACCGATGAACATATAGCTCATCCTATTTCCTATGTCTGGACCGGGCCGGGCAGAGGTGAGGTTCCGTGGCTTTCTAGTTAGAGTTTCCGACGTGTCACACAATTAGAACTTAAATTTGGAAAATTACTGAGGTCTATTTCAACAAAGCTACATTTACAAATCTGTTATTTACCTGTCTGGTTAAAATGACATAGTATACAACGAAAATGCTTTAGGTAGCATGTGGCGTGCTTATAATAATAAAATAATGCATACAAAAAAATTAAAAATAAAATCAAATTTTGACATTTTTGCCGCTGAGCAAATATTAAAGTCAATCATATGCGAAGTAGTAACAACAAAAAATCATCAACAATAGATGCGAATATTTTGCACTAAAAGCGAAACTGCTTAGCATTTGGCTTTTGGCATCGTGTCGACAACACGGAGAAGGAAACGGAAAGAGAAAGACTGGAATGAGGTCAAGAGACAAAATAAGCTTCCTGCCTGTAGCATGTGTGATGGGAGTTGACCTGCTTCCGGCTTTTTCCTCCTTGATCCCAGTTCTCCCCTATCCTTAGCACTCGAACAGAATTTAACGGTCAAATCGCTTGACTTTCCGGCTTTTCCGCCACGTTCAACATTCCTTTGCTGAATGAGACAGGAACTGAGACTTAGATTGAGACTGAGACTGAGACTAAGGCTGAATCTGGCTCTGGCTCTGGCTTTGGCTCTGGCTCTGGGACGACTCTGACTCTCTTAGTCTCAAGTTCTACATTGTATATATACGTATGTATGTGTTTCGCTTTGGTTATGGCGGCTTTTCTTCTCTTGGTTGTTGGCTATTTGGGTAACTTACGCTTCATTAACTTGTTTGATGCCCAGTTCCCCTCGGGGCTAAGTTGGGCACTTCATTTATAAACTTCTTTCCCTCCTGCCTGCCTTTTGCTATTGTCAAAGCACCACAATTTCCAGCAGCCACTGCGAGGGCCACAACCACAACCATTGATGTGGTGCATTTGAATTTGATTTACTGTTATCATTTGTGAATTTATAGAGGCTCAGTGGCCATTTAGAGCGTTACGAGACGAAAATCGCATATTAATTATACGACTCGTTGTCGGCCTGTCATTTCGCTGCAGGCTCAATTCATTTTTCTACAACAGATTACAACAGCAAGAACGGCTTTAACAACAGCAAACTTAAGGCATGTTTAACCAACAGTTTTACTGTGAAATTGTCAAGAAAATGCGTGTTTAAGCTAGATTAAATGCAGCTCTCCCAATATTTATGACCCAGCTGTTGAAGCCCTGATCAGGGTCTGCTTGTTCGAATTCCAAATCCAATTCCAATTCGTTTGCCTTGTCGCGTCGGTCATTGCATTGTTAACTCCAACAATTTATTTATGGGTCTAAAAATTATCTAAGAAAAGCTATCAAATTTCACTGTAGCACTGTGCATCACAGCGCAACATACACGTACCCATAGGTACATACTTATGTATACATGCGATAGCAACATGTCATAGCAACATGTTGTTTGGTGAGTTTCGGCCTCAGATGCTGCTGTTGCTGTTGCTGTTGCCGTTTATGATGATGCTGATCCGATCGAGTGGGCGCCAGCCTGTGACGTGTGTGGGCGTGGCCAGGTGAGCATTCGAACCCAACCACGCAGTCAATATCGAAAAAGTAATTAAAGGCAGCGAGAGACGTTCGGCAATGTTTGGGCACAGTGAAAACGTTGCGAGTACCACGCCTACCACCCCCGCACCATTCAAACCTTCGTCCAACCAACCTGTCAAGTGCAGTACGTGCCACATGCGGTTGCCAAATGGCAACAACAAACGTCAGCCTAGTTATTATACCAACGGATACCCTTCCAAAGCAACTGAATCTGCGATTCCCAGCAAGGTTTAAAAAAAAACCATTAGACTCTCAATATTCGAGTACACTGACCAACTAACTTATTGGTACAGCAAGCAAATCCGACCTTATCTTGACCCTTTATTGGGTCAGTTTTAATAAACAAATAATTTTCTCGTAAATTGTTTCAAACTAAAAAATGGTCTAAATGCTCGATAAAATTTTAGCTATGTTGTGTACAAATTTCACCCTGATAGATTGTAGGGCTTGGGCTCTACAATGCTCCTTTAGACCTTGGCCTGGTAGCGATTATATTTTTCCATATACCGCCGTACCAAATGAATACACTTCTAGCCACCCATATGTATTTTATTTGATTAGTGTTTTCTATTAGCTGATTGCTGAAAAAGTTTCATGCGGCTTTGTCAGCACTGGTAATTTTGGCGCGAGTTTTAACACTGTCATTTTGACATTTTCGTGAAAATTAGGAATCGAATATAGAGATGCCATTTGATTTATTTTTTTAAAAAAGAAATCCAACGGAGATATTAAAAAATAGTTTAAATAAGTTAATGGGGAATCAGCTCCTTCTTTCTTTTTCAATCATTAAATATTAAACTGCTACATTTTGGAGCGGGCGGACAAACATTTTTGACTAAGAACATCCAGGACGACTCAGAGAGGTGACAAGACCCGAAATAGTAGATAAAGTCCAAGAAATTATACTGAATGATCGCCGAAACGAGCTGCGAATAATTGCTAAGGTCCTTAACATTTTTTTGCGAGGGTGCTGGAAATGTTTAACAAAAATATTTATAAAGGTGTAAGCTTTGTTAAAGTGGCTGCCGCAATTGTTCTCAGCCACGTTGAAATTGAGTGAATTACACTACGATATTCTTCCCCATCCCCCCTATACTCTAGATTTGGCACCCTGTGACAATTATCTCCTTTCAAACTTTAAAATATGGCTTGGATGAAAACAAATTTCAGTAAAATAAACTAGTTTTCTTTAAAAAAAAACGCCTATTTTGAGGACCTCAAAAAGTCATATTTTATGGATTATGTTGACAAATAAAAAAAGAAAAATTTTAAAATAAATTTGTTTTCCTTGGTACGCCGACTATTTATCTGCCCAGCTTCGTACATTTTGAGGACGTTGTCCGCAAGTAAAGTACTTAACTAAGAGAATTGAAATGTTATTGTAGATTTATCTTATATAATTTGTAATCTTTTTTGGGAGAGTGACCTAGGTAATTTAAAACTACTGTTCATATATTTAAACAAGCTAATTTGACTGTTAAAAACGTAATACGTCAAATCAGATCTTCTTTTTGTTATAGAATAAATCGAGTTAAATAAGTCGATTTTCATTATAAATCGGACTGATTGCTATTTGCTTTTTATTTTTATCAGTAGTTTTAATTAATTTCAAAAAACAACAAAAACGAAGCAAACATTTTAATAAGACCTGAATATTTTAAATAATACCCATAATGATTTCTTTTAATTTGATGAATCTATATAGTTTGTTAATTCTTTCATTGCCGATTTTTACAATGTGATTATAAATTCGATGAACAAATTGGGTTTGCAGCACTATTATTATGTAGAACTTCACAATAATAGCTTTTGGGTTTGATCTGATCCCAATACGTTAGAGACAATGGTATAACTAATATGGCCGAATTTTCTGAAATGAAGGAAAACGACACGCATCCGCTTTGTGCAACGCAAACGACAATTATCAGCGACATGAGCAAACCAATTGTGCGACTGTTGTCCTCACTCCCGCGTGCAGGAAGTGTGCGATAGGCCAGTCAGCCAGTCAGCCAGAACCAGAACCAGAACATTTTGGACAGGCTGCAGACTCCACCTATGTACTATAGATAACCAGAACAGAAAGTTAAATTTCGGTGTGTGTGTGTGGGTGTTTAATTGTCGCTACACTTGGGCCACAAAAACTGATTACAATAGTAATCAATAGCCAAATAGGCTGTCCTTGTTCCGGCATATCCTGCGGCTACGTTCGTATCCTATCAAAGGTCAAGCCCCGATTGGACGTTATTAAATTTATTCAATACATTTACAGCCTTAAAGCTAATCAACAAAAAAAAAAAAAAAATACATAAAAAAATATGATGCACGCACAAAAAAAATCTTTGCAAATTCAATTGAAAACAAGTTTTGGAACTTAGGACTAACAATTTACAGAGCGTACGATGCTTAGGTACAGATAATACGTGACCTAGGCAACCAATTTGGAGCTGCCTGGAAGTTTGTAGCTTGTCACTCACTAATCAGTTTGCATTATGGTTAAAAGGTCAACATAAGTAGGTACAGAATAATTATACAACATATATAACAGACGGCGGTGGGCCGACATCTTTAGGTATCCTTAACTTTGCCATCCAATGTGTCCAGCACAAAAGCGCGATTTTCAATACCATTTAGCACTGACGGAGTCGTTGTCGTCGTCGTCGTCGTCGTCATCGTCGTCGTTATCGTTGTAGTCGTTGGCTCCGAATGCTCCAAAGACTCGTGTATCACATTTGCAATAATACCATTCAGTTGGCCCTTGGCTTCACTGGCCAACGCCAGCGCTTCCACAGCATTAATATTGCCATTGGTTTCCCGGAAGGATCCATGCTCCGTATCGTTGGGTTTTTCCCGGCGACGCTGCCGAACTTGGAAGCGGTACATCCACCTAAAGGAGAAACACAAGCCGAGTTTGAATTTGCATTGTTTTATATCCTTGTAGAGGATAAAAATACCTCATAACGAGGTCAGGCCATTTCACAAACTTTTAACAACCATATTATTAAACTAATCAATTAATAAAATTAATATATATAATATATTATATAATAATATATTCCACACATTCCAAAAGAAAACGTGTTTGCCTCAAATTCAACGGATTTTTACCAACTTTCGTGTTTTTCAAAAAAATCTGTTTGTCCTATGTTTTTAACCAATCTTAACAGTTGATATCGTTTTGAAGAGCTAAAATTTAGAACAAGCTAAAAAAAATTAAAATTATTATTTAATTATTATCTTTTGGGGTTAAGTCAAATTTATATCAGATTTTTTAAATTTCGACTGATTTCTCAAAATAGATCGTCGATGTGCAAACTCAGGGTGATCTTCAAACAAATTGATTTTCTTACAGATATTGCTTTTTGATCGTATGATACAGCGTTTTCGAAAATAAAAAAAAATTCAAATAAACTCTACTCTAGTCTACAAGGATATAAACTTTTCGGTGTGCCGAAGATAAAATGATGAGCCTCCCATTTTATGTGTGCAATACTCACAGAAAGATAACCACGGAGAACATGGTAAGTCCGCCTCCCAACAGGAAGAAAGCACCCGGCAAAATCCTAAGCGTTGCGGCGTACAGGGTTGTATACATGGGCGCAAAGACCATGGGCATCAGAGCCTCGGCAACGCCAAAAAGCGAATTAACCTTGCCCAGCTCATCCTTGGACACCAGCTTGGTCGCAATCGATCGCATGGCAATGAAGGCGGTACCATTGAAAATTTCCACAAGACCACCTAGATACATGTGCCAGGGCAGCGTGGCGAACGCGTACACAAAGGACGAAAGGATTTTTGAGGTGCTAGAGAGCACACCTACTAAGGCATCGTCGATATTCAGCTTGTGGGAAAGAATACCCACGCAGAATATAACGCCTATGAGGCCAGTGAACATCGCATAGGTTGAGAAGAAGCTGAACTCCACCTCGGACCAGTTGAAGCGGAATCGGGTGAACAGATATGTAACTGCCATCTCACCATGCAGAGGTCCAATGATTACCATCACAACAATCATCAGCAGGATAACGCGCTGACGGCGCTGATTCTCCCCCTTCTTGAAGGCCACACGGAACGTCTGGACGACATGTTCCTTGTCGAAGAAGTCGGCCAGCAGGCTCTTTTGTTGGGCGGTCTTCTCTGGTCGTGCCACGGGCTCCTCAAGAAAGAATAATCCGTAGACAAATGCCAGCACATAGAAGGCTGCCGATATGGAAAATACGCCGTAGAAGCCAATTTGCCTGAGGACCAAGACCGGACCGGGAATAAAAGATTATTTAACATGGACATGACAGTGATTAGCTGATCACATACTTGAGCAGGACTCCACTGAATGCCATGCCAATAGGCACGCCTACCGAGAAGCAGACATTGAGAATACCTATTCGTAGAGTGCGATCCTCTTCGGTGGTGATGTCTGCTATATAGCTGAAGACCCCCATTAGCATGGTAAACCATCCACCGCTAAGCGATGGAAATATTGCTTCCGTGAGGGCGGCGGCCTCCATTGGCGCATTCTCAAAGTAGACGCAGAGCATGAGGCCGACAACGCCGAGGAACTCTCCCACCACTGGTATCAGGATGCAGGGCTTGCGCCGGCGATGACGATCGCTCCACGAGCCCCAGAACAATATAAGCAGGCAGGGAAATAAAGACTGAATCACAGTCTTCCAAGCGGCCATTCTAGCAACCATCTGTTGCACCGTCTCCTCCTCACTGTAAATAAACCAAAGTAAACTCAATTGATGGCCCAAAAAACTAAATAAGATAGTTCAGCGCACTCACAGCGTGTAATTAGCCGTTTGGCGTCGGGTGAGTGCATCACAGATCTCATCCCCATAGGCCATGTTCACACGACACGCCTTCTCCAGGTTCAGATTCTGCGTGGCCAGATTGGAGAGCACACTGGGCATAATGTAGGCGGCAAGGATGGGCTCAACCGTGATGTTATTTGCCACCAACCGCAACTTCTCGCGCCAAGTCCTCGTTGACGGAGGCGTCGTTTTCGTTGTAGTTGTAGTTGTAGTTGCTATTGTTGTCGTCGTCTTTGCAAGGCTCATTTCTCCCTTTTCCGGACCCAGTTGGCCTGGAGACATGCTTGGGGCATGATTAGGCGGGTATTTGTTACTATGTTTGGACAGGTCCATGCCGGCTCCGTCTTTGGGTGACATAATGGATTCTGTGTCAAATAAACAATCACCGAAATTCAATGAAATCTGAATTATTTGTAAATTTGTAATTAGACAATATCTATCCCACACAATAATCCAATTTATTTTCGGATAGAGTTTTCCCAAGATTGGACAAAAAAAAAATTGTAATTATAACTCTATTGTAATTAAGTTTCAAATTGGCTTGTTTATCAATAAAAACAAGGGGGCTCCGCCCCCTGCTCGCTTCGCTCGCGGTGAAGTGCGGCTACAGTCGAGCGCGCTCGACAGTAGAATACCCTGAGCCCAGGTACTCTTTTATAAAAGTTGATTTTCGACCAATTGTTCCTGTGGCAGCTATATGATATATGGAACCGATTTGAACCAAATTTGGTCAGAATTTACAAAACCAACCTAAATGCATATTCTATCAGTTTAGTTAAGATATCTCAAAAAACCAAAAAATTGTTCATACTAACACTTACTTATCGATTGAGCGTCTCTATTGCAGCTATATGATATAGTGGTCCGATCTGAACCAAATTTGGCCAGAATATATGAGACGAACTTAAATGTTCATTCTATCAGTTTGGTGAGGCTATCTCTTAAAACAAAAAACTTTTTCTTACTTAAACTTGATTTTCGACTGAGCGTCTCTATGGCAGCTATATGATATAGTGGTCCGATTTGGACCAAATTCGGTAAGGATGTATAATACCAGCCCAGATGCATATTCTATCAGTTTGGTTACGATATCTCAAAAAACCAAAAATTATTTCATACTTATGCTTGAATTTCGGCAGAGCGTCTCTATGACAGCTATATCATATAGTGGGCCGACTTTAACCAAATTTGGTCAGGATGTATAATACCACCCCAAATGTATATCGTGTGAGATTGGTTGAGATATTTCAAAAATTGAAGAAGCTTTTCATACTAAAACTTCATTTTCGATGAATCGTTCCTATGGCAGCTATATGATATAGTTGTCCGATCCAAAAATAAAAACAAACTTGATCTGCGTACGGTATCCAGGAACCTACATACCAAGTTTGAAGTCTCTAGCTCTTATGGTTTCTGAGATCGACGCGTTCAAACAGACGGACAGACGGACAGACAGACGGACAGACAGACGGACATGTCTCAATCGACTCGGCTGTTGATCCTGATCAAGAATATATATACTTTTAGGGGTCTGCCACGCCCCCTTCTGCCTGTTACATACATTCTGCCAAATGCATTATACCCTTTTTTGCCCATTTTTAATGGGCTCAGGGTATAAAAATAGATGGTTTTTAACATTTTTCTATGAAAATTTGTGTTTTGATCGAATGTTTTTATTTTCTTGCCAATATGTTGTTCGATTTGCAAGATCAGTCAGTCCTTAACTCAATAAAATGAGAAAATAGTCACCCAAATCTCACTCTTCTGCATTACATTAAATAAAATACAATGGATTTTAATTATTTTTATAATTTTTAGTCAGGCACACATACAATAAAATGTCGAGAATTTACAAATTCTACTTATTTTAGGGTGAATGTCTTGAATACACCTGTTTAATGACGTCACGTCACAATAGCATTTGTGCAAATTATAGGGAAATTCACCAATACAACGGAAAAAGTATTATGCTATTTATTGACAATCGCTATACGATTAACGACCATTTTTTTAGTGTTTATTTCAGAGCTATGTATGAGAGACATTTTTTCTAAAAAAAATTCATACTAATTAACGTTAGGCATTTAAAATATCTCATTGATCATGTAAAAAGTGGAGCTCGATAAAGATTTTAGACTCATGGTTTTCTTGTTCAAATCTTTTTAGAATTCATCGTAGATTACGAGTTTCATAGGCGCTTTATGCATTTTTTACTCCATTCAACTGCATATATTTTGTTTATGTAAACTCGGCAACAGAGCACTCGAGTGCTTGCGCGTCTCTCTGGCGTCACTTAACCAAATACAACTCAATAACACTGAGAGAAGAAGGAGTAGAGCCCCGCCTCCTTTTGATATTAATTAACATTGCAGTGATCGCATGAACTAATTGAAATTAATCATTCCACACAAAAATGAGCAAAAATGTACATTCTCTAAATCCTATTTAGCAATAAGTATTAATCATGGAATGTTCATTCAAGCTTCACTTTCCGTCCGTCATACTCCTCCCTGCGCTCGTCGCTGTCACATTTTGTTGTCATTCTATTTTTGCGCTCATCTCCCACTTATTCTGTTTTGATTATTTGCTTGTGACAATCGTCAGCGAAAGTATTTCGTTTGTATTATGTTTCGGGAATTTCACTTGTTTCGCTTTTGTTTTGGACAGCTCCTCTTCTATTAACGGAACTTGAGTGTCAATCAAGCGCAACGTTGTTATTAACGTCATCGTCAACGTTGAAGTCGAGAATTGAAAGCTGGCAGTATACACGGCTGCTTTGCAATTCTTATCATTATCAATAATTATTGATGATTATCACTGTCAATTACTGGATTCTATCAATGCATCTCATATCTAAAATTTAACTATCCGTTCATTCGATCTACCTATACAAAGCATATTGAAAACTCATCTCTCTAAATGATAACAAGCAAAACGAAATTAAAATTGTTGTATAGATGTATGTTCAGAGATGGCATAACTTTCTGCTTGTTAATAATTACGAATTATAATTCGTGTACTGTATAGAGTCTAAGATATATAGATAGATAAGCATATTATATCTTTATTAATTGCCCTTTAATTCTCGTAAAAAAAATTATGAAAACTGCAGAGCAACAAATTTTGAACCTACACGGCATACGGACTTTTATGAATTATTTTCCAATCAAATTTGTTTCAAATTTTTGTCACGTCTAATTTCACCCCCGCGTTTGACAAGTTTTTGTCGCGTTGATTAATAACTGTTCATCATTATTATTATTATTTTTTTTGACAGTTCATTAGGAATAATAAACTATTACTTTTGTAAATAACAATTTATAACACTATTTAATATTAGCATTAACAAGTATGGTTTTTCGATACAAACAGATGTGAACCGCTTTAAATATTGTGAGCAATATTAACAAAAAAGACATCAAAATTTGTTGTGTAGTTTAGAAATCGCACAAAAATTTTCCAAATTCTTCAAATTACGAGCAAGTCGTCACTTGAAATTGTGAGGTTGTTTAGTAAAAAATTTAATTTCTTAAAAAGTGTACTGCTTAGTATTTAACATAACACTTTAATGTATTTATAATGTGTTGCCATTAAAAATACATAAATCTGAATACTTGTGAAAAATAAATTAATGACAAAAACTAGTCGGACGGTGCTACAGTCGAGCATACTCGACTGTCGGAGACCCCGTACTTACTATCCAAAAGCAGCCACTGCTAAAAATTAAATAATATTTAAAATAAACTTAAAATAACTTATAGTTTATATGCCTTCCTAGGGTCTTCTGTTAAACATTATTTATGAACACTACTCGCACCATTTATCTAATTAAGTTTCACTCGTTAAATCGCAAAGTCAATTTCAAAATCTCTCAAAGACAACGCGCAAAAAAGAATTGAAGAAGAGCCAATGTAAAGTCAAATAGACATACATATGCGTAAAGCATTAGGGAGAGCGAGACAGCCATAGACACAATTCTAATATCTGTTAAGTGCACACATTTGTACATATTTTAAGCACGCGACAAAACAAAAGAAGTTTCTAGCTTAACATTATTATTTGGTCTTGTGTAGTATGTAAAAAATTAACAGAGATAAAACTAAAACGTGTAGACGTATAACATGCAAAATGTTGTAATAAATAAATTAACCAACACTTAATTCATATAGTAACATAATTGAAGCTGAGTTTAATAATATAATATTTGAGTCAAATGAAATTAAAAGATAAATTTATTAAAAACATGAATTTACATAGTAAATGTAAATAACATTAAATTTACATAGAATTCTAACACAACATTTATATAACTGCCAATATAACATTATTTAAATTAAATGATTTAACAGGAATTCGATGCTTAATATGTCAATACAACATTATTAGATAATAATTTTAAAAAAAGTTTTAAAATTAAATAATACAAAAAAATTAAAAAAAGCTTAAAAAATCACCTTAAAAAAAATTGTCCCAGCCGGGAGTCGAACCCTCAAAAAAAAAAATGTTGTTGGAGCCGGGAATCGAACCCGCGACCTAGTTTTAAAAGAAAGTTTAAAACTTCGGTGGCTCAACCCATTAAGCAACACATCGCATTGAGTGCAAGTCGCCAAATTTCTATATGGGTTTTACAGGACTCTATTTCATAATTTTAAAAAGGTTTGCTATCATTAAATGTTATCATAACATTAATAAATGCAAATTGAATTTTAATGCAAAATGATTGAATTAAAAAAAACACGTCCCTTGCAGGTTTCGAACCCACGACCGGCCGACCAACCATATCCTTAGCGCTGCAACTCACCACACTACGCCACAGAAGCTCGTGACTGATCATACGCCAATTTGTTATATAATATGTTTACTCAATTTTCATGTTATCAAGTTACTCAAATTTTAATAACTGCCAACAGTCCATCATCGAAACAGCACAATTTATAACTTAAATATCTTGGCTATTTACTGTCCGATCGGAATGAAAATCTAGTACACTTTTCTCTTTGTCTATGCAAATTCTTGAATCTCTAGCTTTTAAATTGCTCTTATAATTTGGATATGAAATTTTCTATGTCAATTTTTAGGCGGTAAAGGGGGCGTGGCCAAATTTTGAAACAAACTTGATCTGC